>CM066033.1:945430488-946630488 GCA_033557465.1 Ichthyophis bannanicus | reverse complement strand
AAACTTAACTTGCCCCCTACAGCACTCATCCCCATAATATATAATGCCTCAGCCAGCCTTGTTTACTGGGCACTGTATGGATTTGAACCCCTGCTCCCTGCACCATTGGTCAGTGTCCAAAACCATTGTGCTGTGGCTCTGTTCCTATGCATGAGCATCAGCGCGCCACTTCTGCCGCCCACTATTTGAATGCCTCCGCACACATCAGCATGCAGCCTGATGCCCATCAGCGCGCCACCTCCTGCTGCCCACAATTAACAGTGCGCCGCCTTCTGCCGCCCAAAATGACAGTGCGCCGCCTTCTGCCGCCCAAAATGACAGCGCGCCGCCTTCTGCCGCCCAAAATGACAGTGCGCTGCCTTCTGCCACACAAAATTATTTTGCCTCCTCAACCACTTTTAACCATTAAAGTTGATGCCTCAGCTGGCCTTTTTTGTGGAGCACAATGGGGAGTTGAACCTGTGGCCCCTGCACCATTGTGTCTTGTCTTCACTGCTGTGCTACGGCTCTGTTCCTCTATGTGCCCAGCGGCGCCCCACTTAGCCTTCCCACGGGCTAATGTGGGCCCCGCACATTTGCGCGGCGCGCACACGTACGGTCGGTTTTTTCCTTTTTTCAGCCTGATCCGCCCACTCCTTATATGGCACAGGCACACTACCGCGGCCCCGCACGTTAGGAATGTTTAGTAAACATGCCCCTTAGTGTTATTACCTTTCCCTCTAAACTGCTCAGGATTACTCCTTTGCAACAGGGGATATGGTGATTATTCCAACATTATAGTTCTAAAAAAGCTCCTTACATACTTTAAATACATTTAGTTCATTTCTTGCTTCATATTATACAATGTCTATTCTTTCAAAACAATTATTTTATTCATATTATTATTCTAAAGAGCTTTTAACTCAGCTTTCTTGAGCCAGCACATACTGGAAAACTTATCCACAACTTAAATACTCGAGTTGATACCAGAGCACTTTTCCACAATTTGAGTACTAGTATATCTACAAAATGTATAGTACTTATTTGTGACTTCTTGAAATCAACCTTTCAGAGTCATCCAGATCTCCATAGCTGTCAATCACCTGACAAAGATCCTTGTTTCGCCAATAGCTGTATCAAGGGCTTCTCGACTCCCAAGTTTCAGCTTCTGACATCACTCACTCATCCTTTAAACATACATATGCTTCAGACTGCCAGTCCTGATACATCTCACACTATTTATTTATTTATTTATTTATTTATTTATGCTTTTCTTCTATACCGCTTCTTCCCAAGATCAAAGGCGGTTTACAAGCAACACAATGAACAGTTTACAATTAACATAATGAACATGGTTTTACATGGAACATCTTGTTTTTTCAAACTACGTACAATTAACTTTTCGTAAACAACAACAAGTAACATGGAATATATAATTATGCAAATGTTGTAACTATTTACATTAGTTAAATATTTACATTATTCAATTGTTAATCGTGGTTTTTAATACACTAGGGATTTCTAGGGATTTTAATACACTGAGGATTCTAGGTTGATTTTTCTAAATGCGATGTGGTTTGTGGCTTTTTGATCTGAGGTTATGGAGGATTTTTTTGGAGGTGTGGTGAGGGTGCTGGAGGGGGTTCATTAAGATTTATAAAGTATTCTTTAAACAGATATGTTTTTAGTTCTTTCCGGAATGTCTGTAGGTCTTTTATTTTGCGGAGGCTTAGAGGGAGTTTATTCCATATGGTGGGGGCTGCATATGAGAATGCTCTTGAGCTTGTGGTTTTTTTTGTTTTTCGAATTGATTTTTTTATGTCTAGTGAGTGAGTTGCGTTTTGTCTGCGGGTTCTATGTTCTTTTGGAGTATGTAGTAGAGTGGTTAGATGTGAGGGTGATATGTCATTGATAAGTTTAAATGTAGTTAATAGTACTTTGTATGATATTCTGCTATTTATGGGAAGCCAATGTAGTTCAGCGAGGATGGTAGTTATGTGGTCAGTAAGGCGTGCTTTTGCTGTTACTCGAGCACAGATGTTTTGAGCTCTTTGGAGTAAGTTGGTGCTTGTGAGGGGGAGGCCGATAAGTAGACTGTTACAATAGTCAAAGTGTGGAGTGATGAGTGAGCTAATAACAGATCTGAAGTCATGTGTGTCTAGTATTGGTCGTAGGTGTTGAATGGTCTTAAGTTTATAGAATATGGTTTTTACAGTTTGCTTTATGTGTGGGAGCATACTAAGTGTGTGGTCTATTATGATGCCTAGGTATTTTACTTCCTTTTTGATTGGGATTGTTGTGTTGTTAATTGTTATTGTTTCAGGGAGAGTAGTATCTGGTTTTCTTGTTACAAACATTGCTTCAGTTTTTTTTAGGTTGATGCTGAGGTTATTATTTTCTAATCAGGTATTTGCTTCGTTGATGCAGTCCAGTAAGTTCTGATAGGTGGGATTATTTGTGCTTATTGGTTGAGTGAGCATGATATCATCTGCGTATATGTAGTGGTTGACTTTATGTTTTTTAAATATATTTGTGATGGGTTGCAGATACAGGTTGAAAAGAAGGGCCGATAGGGCCGAACCCTGTGGAATACCTTGTCCTTGTACAAATGGTTCAGAGGTGTCTTGTCCTAATTTAACGCGTATTGATCGATTTGTGATGTATGATATAAACCATTGTAGAATTGTTCCTCCTATTCCTAGACTTAGGAGTCTGTTAATGAGGGTGTTGTGGTGGACATTGTCAAAGGCACCAGCTATATCAATGAATATGAGGATGTAGCCTTGGTTGTATGTGTCAGTGCCTTTATGAGGTCATCCATGAGTGTTATAAGCAAAGTTTCGACCCCGTGGGATGGGCGGAAGCCGAATTGGTGTGAGTCTAGTGGTGCATGTGAGTCAATAAAATCTTGTAGTTGGAGCTGTATGATTTTTTCTATTACTTTGGCGATAAACGGTATGCTGGCTATGGGCCTGTAGGAGTTTGGGTCTGTAGGATTGAGTTTATTATTTTTTATTATTGGGCGTAAGGATGTGAGTTTCAGGGCATCTGGCATGATGCCCTGGGATAGTGATTGGTTCACTATATTTTGTATATGGTTAGCTAATTCTGTTTTGGTGTTTTTTATCCATGATACTGGGCATGGATCTAGGGGGGAGGTGGTGGTGTTGATCATTGATATGATATTGAGGAGGTGTTTTTTTTCAATGTCATGAAAGGTTGTCCATTTAATTGTTGGTTTTAAGTCTGTGGATATAGTTATGATTGTATTAGATGATTTGTTTTTTTAATTTGTTAGCAAAATGATTTGCAAGAGTTTGTGCGCTTATTGTTGACTGTTCAGGCTCTGATGTTTGGGTTTTTGTTAGTGTTTTTATAATTGCAAATAATTCTCTCGGTCTATTGAGTGCCATATTTATGATTTTTGTGTGGTATTCTCTTTTCGATCTGTTAATAGTGTCTTTGTATTCGTTGAGAAGATTTAAGTAATGTGTTTTATTATCGTTGGTTTTAGATTTCCTCCACTGTTTTTCTTGTTTTCTTAGCTGCTTTTTTCATATTATAGAGGTCTTTGTTGAACCATTTTTCTGACTTTCTTTTTGTAAATTGCTTTTGGGGACCTTGAGTTGGGGTTGCTGCTTCTTTTATTGTTGTGTTCCATTGGTTTATTATAGTATTGATTTCTGTTGTGTTATTTGTGAGGTTAGGTAATACATTGTCTAGGAAGGTGTCTTTGTTGAAATGAGTAAAGCGAGAATTATAAGGTGTTGGAGTAGTTTCGGTGTTGTTGTATGATAGTGTGAGTAAATTGAAGGTTATTAGATGATGATCTGACCATGGTACTTCTGTAATAAGAGGTGGGGATTGTAGTTGGTGTTTATTAAATGGGGTGGGAATGAATACAAGGTCTAGAGCGTTACCTTTTGTATGTGTAGATGTTTGTATAATTTGGTTGTAACCCATTTCTTTCATGGATTCCATAAAGTTGATTGTGTGTTGTGGGTTGAGTGATGGTAGGTTTAGATCACCTAATATAACAAGTGGTTTTCTCTGTGTAGCTGTACATGCAAGTTCTAGAATGGGGGTGAGATTTTTGTGGTCTGCTGTGGGGGGTCTGTAGATGAGGGACAGTGCAAGGGTTTTGTTTTCTATATTTATGATGTCCATACCATCTATGTTATTCACATTTTTTAGTGAGTATTTGAGCTCTTTTTTGGTGATGATTAGGGCCCCGCCTCCTCTTTTTGCTTCTCGATGGCAGTTGAAAAGATCATATTGATGTGTGTTGAGTTGGTTTAGGAGGATTGTGTCTGTAGGTGCGAGCCAGGTCTCTGTGATGAGAAGGATATCAGGTTTTTCATCGGTGATTATGTCATTAATTATTGGTATTTTATTTCGTATGGATCTTGCATTTATGAGGATGAATTTTATGATGGTGTTTGTTTCGGGGGATCTGTTTATGGGTTCGATTTGTACGAGGTTTATTTGAATTAGTCTTGAATGTCTAGGAGTGTTGGGGCGGTGTGTCTGGTTAAGTGTGTGTGGGTATGGTTGTAGTGTAGTTTTGTAAGGGTTATGAATGATGGGGATGGTGTTGTAAACTGTGGGATTTGGTTTAAGAGCGTAGATGTTTTGAGTTAGGTGGATGGTTAGTATGGTGATGATAAGGTATGATTGAAACTTTGTGAGATCCATGTTTGTTTGAGATGTGTTGTGTTGAATAATAGTAAAGGATCATACAATGATTAATGATGGAGTTACTGTTAGCAGCGTAATATAGGTATGTCTACTGACTGTAATTATAGTGCAGTAGTTGCTATATACTGACGACAGTTGCTAATGATGTAGAGGTTGCTAGAGACTGGTTACCATAGTACATACACGGTAAAATACTGACAAGAGTGATTACAGGGTAAGATACTGATAACAGTAAATTACAGGGCACAAATACTGACAACAGTAATTACAGGGCACAAATACTGACAACAGTAATTACAGGTCAAGATACTGATAACAGTAAACTATAGGGTAAGATACTGACAACAGTAAACTATAGGGTAAGATACTGACAACAGTAATTCAGGGTGGGTTAGTTATTTGGTAGCAGTAGTGATTCTGTAATGCATTAATGGTAATAGAGAATTTGAGAGGATTTAAATAACAGGCAACTAGGGTAAAATACTGACAACAGTAATATTCAAAGATATGTTGGGGACAGCGTGTATATGACTAACATCAGTGTGGCCTTCAAGTTATAGTAGTAGTATTAGTTAGTTTAGTCCGGCAATGTCGGCTGTTCAAAATGAGTCAGGTAAGAAAGTAACGTTATTCTGGTACGGTATACTTGCTGTGATTTGTGTTGTGCTTGGTTCCTTGCTTCTACGCGAGCTCAACCCTAAGGGAGCTCAGTGACACGTTGGGGAGGTTTGTTGGTCTTGGCGAGGCGAAGCTGCTTCTGTTCTTTGGAGACTCGAGATTCTTGATGTGCCTTTGCCTAAGGGCCGTGCCAAAGGGCCCTCTTGCGCGGCCCTCAGGCGCGGGCCCGCAAGGCGCGGGCGCGCTTCTCGGCGCGAACTTTTAAAGTCCCCGTTGGAGCCCGGATTGGGCCTGGATCGTGCTGCTGCTCCTCCTACCGTCGGAGGCTCTATCCCCGGCTGGGGAGAGCTGTTGATGATGGTGGGAGGTAGAGAGGACCACGCGCTGCTCGGCGCGAACTTTTAAAGTCCCCGTTGGAGCCCGGATTGGGCCTGGATCGTGCGGCTGCTCCTCCTACCGTCGGAGGCTCTATCCCCGGCTGGGGAGAGCTGTTGATGATGGTGGGAGGTAGAGAGGACCACGCGCTGCTCGGCGCGAACTTTTAAAGTCCCCGTTGGAGCCCGGATTGGGCCTGGATCGTGCGGCTGCTCCTCCTACCGTCGGAGGCTCTATCCCCGGCTGGGGAGAGCTGTTGATGATGGTGGGAGGTAGAGAGGACCACGCGCTGCTCGGCGCGAACTTTTAAAGTCCCCGTTGGAGCCCGGATTGGGCCTGGATCGTGCGGCTGCTCCTCCTACCGTCGGAGGCTCTATCCCCGGCTTGGGAGAGCTGATGATGTAGTTGGGAGTGAGAGAGGACCACGCGCTGCTCGGCGCGAACTTTTAAAGTCCCCGTTGGAGCCCGGATTGGGCCTGGATCGTGCGGCTGCTCTCCTCCTACCGTCGGAGGCTCTATCCCCGGCTGGGGAGAGCTGTTGATGATGGTGGGAGGTAGAGAGGACCACGCGCTGCTCGGCGCGAACTTTTAAAGTCCCCGTTGGAGCCCGGATTGGGCCTGGATCGTGCGGCTGCTCCTCCTACCGTCGGAGGCTCTATCCCCGGCTGGGGAGAGCTGTTGATGATGGTGGGAGGTAGAGAGGACCACGCGCTGCTCGGCGCGAACTTTTAAAGTCCCCGTTGGAGCCCGGATTGGGCCTGGATCGTGCGGCTGCTCCTCCTACCATCGGAGGCTCTATCCCCGGCTGGGGAGAGCTGTTGATGATGGTGGGAGGTCTTCTTTATCCCATTCATTGAAAAAAGCTGATAATTTTCCTTGTTGAGGCAGATACAAATCCCTCACTTTCTTCCATGATCGCACAAATTTGACATCTGCTACACTTAAAATGACCGGCAGTTGCTTGACCTACATCCTGCCTTGATCTTAATACAAGTGGGCACAAAAAATCTCTCAGATTTTTGCCTCTACTGTATGCCGTTCTCACTGATTGGCTAAGATAATGCCTTTAACGGTGACAGAATCCTTGATTGGTATAGAAAATCTAGAGATAGATGGTGCAGGCATTATGGAAAATAACTAAAATGTAATTTTTAAGGAGTTTTTTCCTGTTTTTACTACTGTTAATTGGAAAAATGTGATCAATGCAGACTATTGAAAGAGCTGCTCCATTTTAATCCAATTGCATGGACTACCAATACAGGGCTAATGGAACTGTATTGTTGAGCAGGGTTTTCAGTAGGTTGATAACTACTTGGGAGAAAATGGGGGCAGAGCCCCTAGTTTCTGGAATACCTAGAGAATTAAGACAGAATTTTCATATGAAATGTTAGAAACTAAAAATTCGGTTATTTTAGGAGTTTTTATTAAAATATTTTATTAGATTTTCTTTAGAAATTTCATGCACTTTGATTTATATTGTATTTTGGTAGAAGGAACAAAGGGTTTTTTTTTACTAAATTGGGGTAAGTGTTTTCACTAACCGCACCTTAATTGCAAACGTTAAGGAGCGGTAAATGAAAACCTTGTGTTGTAAATGCAGGGGGCATGCCCAGCATCTTCCCTACCTTTACAATGCAGGACAGACACTCCAATGGGCCCATGTTCTCAGGCTCAGCAGCTAGAATGTTTTGTTTTGTTTTTTAAATGACTGCAGCTGCAATGTGGTAAACCCCCCTCTCCAGCCTCACTCTGATTGGCAAAAAGCAGAGCCTCTTTAAAATAGGTGCTCGAGTGAACATTGATCTCTCCCCATGTCCAGAGGGGATAGTGTGGGGGAAAGGGGAGATTTTCAGCAGTGGCAACCAGCACAGTTAAAGCGGCTGGCCATCGCCACATTAACTTTGCCCCAGTATTTAATTACAGAGCCATATCCAGGCACCGGCATTCGATATCCGGGCTGCCTGGATTGCAGTCTTGCAATCTGGTCAGCAGTGATCTTCTCCCCTGGCCGGACTGCAAAACTGGCTAAAGTGAGGACAGCCATTCAGATGGTTAGAGAACCGGGTAGTGGCTGATCATTGCTATCCCACTACATACTTACCTTACACAATTTTGAAGTGTTTTATACCATCACAATCATCTCGGATTCCAAACACCAGCTGTCAGAGTGCACCTCAGTGCTCTCTCTCTCTGGCTATCACACTCCAGTTGCTAGTCTTCCAGCTTCTCTGTGTCCAGGGCCGGATTTACCTTGAGTGAGGCCCTACGCCAACAAAAATTGTGGGCCCTCAGCAGGGGCGGCCCAAGGGGGGTGCGGACCTCATTTGCATAAGGGGCCTCATTTGCATAAATATTTGCATAATGTTACCATATACTAACTTTTAGTAAACGTGCCTCTTAATGAGTGTATGGATAAAGAAAGACTAAAAGATTTCTACATTACTATAATCCAGTGCCAACTGCCAGACACATTAGGAACTACTACAAACACTGCCCATAGTAAACCCGCCGTATCCTAACAGCACTACCAGGACTCACAAAGCACCATACTCTACCAATCAAAAGGCAACACTGCAAATATTAAACCAATACATTTCAGAGAACAACAATACATGACCTACTGGGGAAAGAGAACAAGTGGCAATGTCAAATAGGAATTATATAAACAGAACACCTCAGCTCAGTTACACATGCAGAACATAGACCATCACCAAACAAGTAATCACAATTTAGAAATAGGAAGACAATAATTAAACTGGGAATCCCAAAAGCCAAACTTGGAATGTACAACACTGTAGAAATAAAACTATACATTAATTTGCTCTTGTACTAAACAAAGCGCAGATGTTAATGATGCACATTTACCAGAGCTGACATATTCCAATTAATAAATTCAAAATAAAGAGATATTTTTCTACCTTTTGTGCATTTTTTTCAGCTGCAATTGCTCCAGCCACTTTCTTCTGGTTTCTTCGTGTCTTCTGCTAACTCTACATCGTCTGCTGTCCATTTGTCCTTTCTTCTCTCTTCTAGATTTTTTTCCATTCTCTCTACATCTGCTTTAACATACTAATCTTTCCTTTTGCTCTTTCCTCATTCCTATTTCTTCCACTCAAATTTTACCCCTCCATCCTCAATCCCCACTTACTCTCCCAATACCCGGCCAATTGTAGATTTTTTATCCCTCCCACACAAAATATTTTTCCCTTCTCCATTTTACTCTTCCAGCCCCATCCCATTCTAATCCTCCCCCAACATCAGCTCCCTTCTAGTTCCAGCCTCACCCAGCATCCATTCCCTTCTAGTCCCTGCATCAGCCCATTTCCAGTCCTAGCCATCCATCAGCCCATTTCCAGTCCTAGCAACCCCCCAACCCAATACCAGTCCTAGCCCCCCCATCACCCCACTTACAGTCCTTAACCCCCCATCACCCCATTTTCAGTCCTTAACCCCCCATCACCCCATTTTCAGTTTAAGCCCCCCCTATAACCCATTACCAGTCCTAACCCCCCATCAGCCCACTTCCAGTCCTAACCCCATCAACCCATTTCCAGTCAGCCCCCCATAGCCCATTGCCAGTCCTACCCCCCCCATCAGCCCATAGCCCATTACCAGACAACCCCCATCACTCAGCCCACAGCCCATTACCAGTCTTAACCCCCCCAAAGCCCATTACCAGTTCTAACCCCCCCCCAACAGCCCATTACCAGTCCTAACCCCATCAGCCCACCTCCAGTCTTAACCCCCCCGTCCATTTGCTGTCCTCTACCCCCCCCATAGCCCATTACCAGACAGCCCCCATCAGCCCACAGCCCATTACCAGTCTTAACCCCCCCAAAGCCCATTGCCAGTTCTAAGCCCCCCCAACAGCCCACAGTACATTACCAGTCCTAAGCACATCAGCAGACCTCTTGCCTTCTCCCCCCCCCAGCCCAGCCCAGCCCAGCCCATTTCCAGCCCCAGCCCCCCAATAGCCCATTACCAGCCCTACCCCCCCAGTCCATTTCCAGCCCCAGCCCCCCCAATAGCCCATTACCAGTCCTACCCCCCCATAGCCCATTACCAGTCCTAACCCCATCAGCCCACCTCCAGTCTTAACCCCCAGCCCATTTCCAGTCCTAGCCCCCCCCATAGCCCATTACCAGACAGCCCCCATCAGCCCACAGCCCATTACCAGTCTTAACCCCCCCCCAAAGCCCATTGCCAGTTCTAAGCCCCCCAACAGCCCACAGTCCATTACCAGTCCTAACCCCATCAGCCCACCTCTAGCCTTAACCCCCCCCAGCCCAGCCCAGCCCATTTCCAGCCCCAGCCCCCCAATAGCCCATTACCAGCCCTACCCCCCCCAGTCCATTTCCAGCCCCCCCAATAGCCCATTACCAGTCCTACCCCCCCCCATAGCCCATTACCAGTCCTACCCCCCCCCCCGGCCTAAAGTAAAATTTAATTTTAAAAAAAAACCTGGTGGCTGCCGCCGCGGGGCCCCCTCTGCTGCCGCGGGGGCCCCGTCTACAAGCTGAAGCCGTCGGGTCGGGTCGGGTCGGGTCTCTCTCCCTCCCTCCCTCCCTCGCTGCAGGCTGCAGGCTGCGAGAGACGTGAAGGGAGAGCGTCTCCTTGCGTCTGTGTTAAGCCGGCAGGGGCTGATGGGAAATCCCATCAGCCCCTGCGGGCTTAACACAGACGCGAGGAGACGCTCTATCTTCGCGTCTCTCACAGCCTGCAGCGAGGGAGGGAGGGAGAGAGGGAGAGAGGGAGAGACCCGACCCGACCCGACCCGACCGCTTCAGCTTGTAGACGGGGCCCCCGCGGCAGCAGAGGGGGCCCCGCGGCGGCAGCCACCAGGTTTTTTTTTTTAATTGAGTTTAAAAAAAATTAACTGGTTCTTTTTTTGTGGGCCCCTGCCGGCTGTGGGCCCTACGCCATGGCGTACATGGCGTATAGGTAAATCCGGCCCTGTCTGTGTCCCATCATTTCATGCTTCTGAAAGGACATCTCCATGTCAAACTGTCACTGTAGAAGCCCTCATATCATTGGGCCTTAATCATGTTTTAACTTCTCTTACGAAGTCACTGATTGAACCACTGGAATCTGCTTCACTTAAGTACCTTACATATTCTTACTACTAGCTCCTCCCTCTGCTAGAAGGATAAGTGATCTCTAAGCACTAGTAACCTATGAACTGTACATTCAGCTTCATCAAAGAAGTTCTTCAGATTTGTCCCTAATTTGTTCCAAAGGTAATAACACCTTTCCATATCAATGAAGAAATAGTGCTTCTTACATTCCATCCAAAGCCTGATAGGAATCCACACGAGAAAGCTATCTACCCTCTAGACCAGGGGTTCTCAACCCAGTCCTTTGATATACCTAGCCAGTCAGCTTTTCAGGATAACCACAATGAATATGCACAAGAGAGATTTGTATGAACTGCCTCCATTTTATGCAAATGCAAGTTCATTATGGTCATCCTGAAAACCTGACTGTCTAGGTGTGTCCCGAGGATTGGGTTGAGAACCCCTGCTCTGGACTATATTTACTATCTCCCAAAGTTGCATTACTGGGGGAGCAGGTTGGGGTAGACATATCTCCTTCCACCCACCCAGTCATCAGCGTTTCATGAGGGAAGTAATATCCCCCCGCCCCCCATGATCCACCTCCTTCTTGCCCAGTTGTCAAGGTAAGGTTGAGGGATTGATTCCTCATTTCCCCTTAACCACAACACAGAATAAATCTTCCCAAATCAAGTTTGAAGGAGTAGAGGAGGATCCAGTCTTACTTTACAGTGAACTAGGTTAATATTGAGAAGACTAAGGGGTATGATTTCAATGGGGCCGCAGCTCCGAAATCGCATGGAAACTGCTACCGCTGTTTAGTAAACATACCCCTAAGATCTAAAAAAAAAAAAAAAGGACAATTTACAAATTAAAAGCAATTTCAGAAAGGTGAGCGCTTATGTGAGACTTGAATATCACCAGAGAAACTACTATTGACTTTGATAGATTACTTCACCTTCTGTTAGGAACATCTCATTTGATTCAATACAGTCCTATAACAAAGAGATAGAGTTCTTTATTGAAAGGACCATTGCTTAAAATTCTTCTCTTGGGTGCATCCAAATTGATAAATGCTGAAAGAACCACAGTAATAAGAAAGACATAGGTTTGTGGCGGCATATATATTTAAGACTATTCAAGATTGCCCTTTGCTTTTGTCCTCCAATGATTTCTTTTCAGTGTAGACAGTTTTCTTGTTGTGCAGTGACACTAAACTATGGTAATATTCAGGACAAAATTAGATTCATATTAATAGTTCTTCAGAACTTTTTATTGCTGCTATCATTAGATTTACTCACTTGCAAAATACATGTTTTCTTATCCAGTCTAGCGGCTTATGTTTTGATTAAACCAAGGTGTTTAAATTTTAATATGCAGAGAGAACAATTAAAGGCTCTTTGAAGCTGATGAAAATTAATTAGCTAATTGCAATGAGCCCTTGAGTTATTTATTATTCTCAACAAGTTATCTCCTAATTATATCAAAGTCACCCACAGATATAACCAAAATACATGGATTTAATTTGTCCTGTTTAGGAAAAGCAGCAACCTGATGAGAACACTGTAGTTACAAAACTGGAGACATGCTTGAAGAATTTTGAATGATTTACCTTTTACAAAAACAAAAATTATGTTCAAGCTGGGATATTTTCAAAAGCTTACACATTGTTAAAACAAAACTTTACATGGGGAATTTTGAAAACTGCCTAACTAATTTGAAGGTAAAGTACATGGCAACACAGTCATAAATCTGACTGCTCAGCATCTCACCTTTTTCTGGTGTAAAAATAAAGTTTGTGCCAGAGTTATTCTCTAACCCCCTGGCACTCCTCTTGTGTAAAATAAAACTCTATTCTGGTGGAATCTGCCAGCTCTCTGGCACTCTTCCTACCTCAGACCTTTGGAAGTTTTATGTCTGATGCAGCCCTCTCCTCACCCCCTGCCACGACCTCACTGGCAGTCTGGAACCCCCCACCTTCTCCTAGCTAAGCATGGTGGGGCAAAGTGGTTTACTTCCTCAATACTTGGCTGATTACTTTAAGGCACATTTTGCAAAGAATGCCCAAGTATGATCTGGGACGTCCAAGCCAGAACATCTAAAAGCACATCCAAGTTTAGGCATAATTTTACAAATGTGGACACGCCCAATATGGACAGGGGCAGCGGAACAGCTTTTTGGTTGGAAGGGCCAAACATGCCAATCTCCAGCCCTTCCCTCAATCTCTATAATTGCTGATACTGTGCTGAGAAAATTATTAATGGGGCCATAGCCCCTGTGGCCCACCTCATTCCGCTGCCTATGAATATACAATAGACATCTATGGGGACGACTACATAGATGTTCCCAGAAGGGCACTTGACAATGGGGATGTCTAATAGTCTACTGGTTAGAGTAGGCAGCTAGGACCTGGTTAAGTCAGGGTTCAAATCTTCTCATGATCTTGGGAAAGTCACATAACCTTCCATCTTCTCTGGATGTTTTAAGTCCAAAACAAGCACTTTTTGGATTCCTTTTCATGCCTGGAACAGGTTTTAAGTTCGACATCCCTATCATTTCTGAGATCGAGTGGGGATGTCTATGTCCATTGCACCATCTCTGCCACACCCCCTGCCTTCTTGCAAGTCCCTGTACCCAAGACATCTTTAAAAGCCATTTGTAAAATCACTCTGGGGACGTCTCTGTGATTTGGACCTTCACATGCACATCTTTTCAGACATCCAAATCATGACTAAGGCTTTTAAAATTACACTCTTAGTGAGGAAGCTTTGACAACACATGGTAATTAATTATTTATTTGCCCTCTTCATTTTGAAATAAAAAAAAATCAATACTCATTCAAAACTCAATTCTGACTAGGTAAGTCCCTATACTGACAGCAAGCTTCTCACTAACCCATACCATCATCCAATATCCAGGAAATAAAATGAACCTCATATCCACAAAGCCAGACCCTTCTCACTCCTACTCCCTGAGCCCCTGATACTCTCTTGACTCAGAATCTTCTTATTTCCACTTCAAATCCCATTAATGACACCAATTCCACTCCTTCTCCGGCTTCAGATACTATAAGCCCATGTTTACAAATTTCGTAGTTGCAGGAATACTGCATAAGAACTTGAACATGGAATTAACTTTCAGTCCTCGTAAATCCTGTGGTATCAAGGCTGTCAACCCCTCACATGATCATCTTGTCTGTGATCTCCAGCATATGCTATTCCTGTTTGATGATGAGTATCAGCCATGTTGCAAGAGATTTGCGGAAATTAGCTGCATGGTTCTGCTTTGCTTTATTCCATAGACTGTGCCTCTCCCCCCCCCCCCCCATAATTTTTTAATATCCTCCACTTCCCTATTATGGTGTTGGATGCTATTCACCATCCTAGTGATCTGTTTTCCAATTTTTTGCTTCTAGCTCTCGCTCCTTCTCTATTGCTTCTAACAATTCCTCTTCTGGTACTCATCTCTCCTGTGGTGTCCTCCAGGGTTCTGTATTAGCCCCACTTCTTTTCAATGTTTTCCTAGTCCCTCTCACCTTGATCATTCAATAACATGACCGATCAGTATATTTCTATGCTGATGACATTATTGTCATTTATCAAACTGCCCCCACCACCCCTGATCTCACCCCCTTAAGTACGTACCTCACCCAAGTCGCTGATTGGTTTTCTGCTAACTTTCTTCATCTAAACCCATCTAAGACAGCTGCCATGTGGATCACCTTTGCCACTCCTTGCCCTTCACTGGCTCCATCTCTTTCTGGCTCCTCTGTCCTTTTAGTCCCCTCATTCCAATACCTAGGTGTTATCCTTGATCCCACATTATCCTTTTACAGACATCTCTCACTCCTTATTCATTGCTCCATCCACATCCTCCGGCAAATCAATGTTATTGGCCCTTTCTTTTCACCTCCTCCCTGACTACTCTTCTGCTGTCTCTTATATTATCCCACCTTGATTATTGTAACATCGCCCTCGCTGGCCTTCCGCAATGTCAGATTCACCGCCTGCAACTTCTCCAAAACACTGCCGCACTGATCATATTGCATGCCACCCGTACTGATCATATCACCCCCTTTACTTATACAACTCCATTGGTTACCGATCAAATTCCTCATCCACTACAAAATTCTGCTTTTTGTTCATAAATCACTCCATTCTGGCACCCCCTTATACCTCTCCGATGTACTCCGTTTCCACACCCCACCCCACTTCAGCCCAGTACTATCCAAAATAATGAACCTCTCCTTCTCAACCGGCTCATTCCCTTTAGCCCTTAAGCATACCTCTATCAGACCTCTGCTAAAAAACTGCAAGCTCGATCCCCAAAAGGTAGAATCATACAGACCTATATCCAGCATACCACTACTCACGAAGATCATTGAAAAAGAGGTTCAACGACAATTACAGGATCACATCGACACCGCCGCACCGTTAGACGCCTGCCAACATGGTTTCAGGGAATTCCATGGAGTGGAAACTCTTCTTACCACTCTCTTCTGCAAGATAATCACCGGCATTGACGACATCCGTCAAGGATTTGCTCTCATCTTTCTGAACATCGCTGCAGCTTTTGATTCAGTAAGTCATGAGCTTCTCTTAGGACAACTAATCGAGAAAGGCATTACTGGAAGAGCGCTTGAATGGTGCAGATCTTACCTGTCCGGAAGATGGCAGCATGTACGTTCTGGAGGGACAACTTCAGAACCCTTCCACCAAAGCCAGGGAGTCCCACAAGGATCCTCCCTTTCTGCCCTATTGTTCAACATTTACATGCAGCCAATTTGTAAGATCATCCGGTCCTTCAATGTTGATTGCATGTTATACGCTGACGATGTCCTGCTTTACATACCCTTCTCTACTGAACATTTGGACCTCTCCCCACTGACGAGCTGTTTCAATGCAATATCTGACTGGCTTCTCTCCCAAAACCTCCGAATACAACATAAGAAAACGGAAGTACTCTTCATTACGAGGAACCCTAACTTTACCCCACCACAATATCTTAAAGTAAATGAAGCTGAGTTACAATCTAAACCTTCAGTACGTTACCTGGGAGTCACTTTGGATCAACGCCTGGACATGAAGGCCCACATAGGAAACACAGTCAGAGCAATATACTACAAGATCCGCTCACTTAGGCATTTACGATCCATGCTGGAACCAAATGATTTCAGGACAATCTACCTCATTTTGACTATGCCAATGCCATCCTACAAGGTCTTCCCCAATCCACCTTGAACCCGCTGCAGCTCGCCATGAACGCGGCAGCAAGGGTCCTCCATGGAGCCTCCAGGAGTGACCACGTGATGCCTCTGCTGATACAGTTACATTGGCTACCCATCCAGGCTAGAATCGTTTTCAAGACCTTGTTACTCACTTTTAAAGCTGTTAACAAGCTCTCCTCTGCATCCTTAACTGCCCTCATCCATACCACATCTCCAAATAGAGCAAGAAGATCCACGGCTATAAACTCTCTAAAAGTCCCGAAAGCACTAACAGATTGCACTACATCTACAGCCAATAGGGCCTTTAGTCTCAGTGCGCCAAGATGCTGGAATGCATTACCCCAGGTATCCAGGCTATTAAGAGCCTAACACAGTTTAGGAAAGCCCTCAAATTCCACCTTTTCAACAAGTACCTCATAGAGCCCAACGACACCCCATAGAGGTCAACGATACAATTCGCTAAACAAATATATTTATTTATTTACATTCTCTTATATACCGCGCTATTCTGCATCAGTGCGGTTTACATTGAACAAACTGAAATTACATTGAACAGGGCATTATAACTTGGAGATAACTATTTTACAGGGAACATGGGCTATGGAGGGTTAAGTGGCTTGCCCAAGACCACAAGGAGCACCTGCGGGACTAGAAACCCCAGTCCTTCTGGCCCAAGGTTGCTGTCCTCTAGTGGGATTTGAACCCCCAACCTTCCAGCCTGAAGTACCTTGCCCCAACCACTAGGCCACTCCTCCAACATGCCAAGACAGATACTCTAACCCTTAGTGGTGCATATGTTTCTATGAAACTCTTCTGTTCATATGACTCTATGTAGCAAGTTTTGTAAATAGTTTACCCCTGTTATCCAAGTTTTTTGCCCTGTTATCTGTAAACTCATACGTGTTAACTGTACCGAGCATTTTTGTTCCGTGTAAACCGCCCTGATGCTGAATAGTGCGGTATATAAGAGACTGTAAATAAATAAATAAATAAATCCTGAGTGCTACAGCCAATTCATGCCAATCGCCTTCACCTTCCTCCTCCCACTCGTGCTCATCTGGAACCTACTTGCCACTCTGCATTTTTCTTCCTTGGCCCATCTCTCTGGAATTCCCTTCAACCTCACCTCTACGTCGAAGCCTCCTACCTGCCTTTCAAGTCTCTGCTCAAGATGCACCTGCTCCATGCTGCATTTGACCTCCAGCCTATTTCAGTCGAATTCTTGGTTCTCTTTCTCTCCCCTGTTCTTGTCTTAGCCTTTGTGTGTCTGCTTCCTCTTTTCTATCGTATAATTGGAGTTCCTTTCCTGCATGTTGGTAGCCCATGTTATATTGTAAACTGCCCTCATGTGCCTGAAGGGTGGTATATTAAGTAATATAATAAAGATAAGATAAAGATAAAGATTTATCTTAAAGCAGAACCAAATAGAAATTGTCCATATTTTCTTAACAAGTAGGTGATCATTCTCTTCCAGAATGAAATTTGGCTGTCTCAGCAGTGCTGTTTAGCTAGTAGTGTGTGACGGGGTCACTAAAATGCACTAGAGAGCTGATCGTATGTGCCTTAGTTACTAAATCAACAGTTGATGGCAATGTAAATTTAGATGTTTCTGGGGTACTACTGGCTTTAGTAGCCATATAGAGTATAATGTCATAGTATGTATAAGGCACACTGGATTCCATTCAAATATATGAAATATAATTTACTGAGTGCCACTTTTCAAGTTGCTGCATGATCTGCATTAGGCCATTGTAAGGGAAAACTAGAAGAAAATAGAATTTTCTTATGCATGCAGTCCATATTTAAGCTATGGAATCTATTGTTGGTGGAGATGCTCAGGGAGTTAACATAATGGCATTCAAAAGAGATTTGGATAGGTTCCTGCAGGAAAAGTCCATAAAACGTTTTGCTAGGTAGACATGGGAGAAACATTGCTCATCCCTGAAAATAAGTTATTAGAAAAATACAATTTTTGGGATCTACCAGGTAATTGGGGCCTGGATTAGCAAATGTCAGAGACAGGATGCTGGGCTTGATAGACCTTGATATGATTCAGCATGGTTTTTCATACTAAAATATAACCTTGGGATGAATTGGTAATTTTCCAGAACATGGGCGGTGACCCCTGTCCATTTATATCATGCTGGGAGGAAACTCCTCTGGAAGGGAAAATTCAACTCATAAGCCATACCCAAGGGCAAAACTCTGTCTTTGGCAGCCAACCATTGTATGATGGATAAGTAGAGGAGTCTGCCCCAGAGAAGCAGGAATCTGTGGCTATCCCTCAGCTCTCATTCCATCTAGAGGGAGCCACAAGGCCAAAGATGAAGGAGAGAAGAAAAGTCGGAAGGTGTTTTGGTATCAAGCCTACACCAATATTTCTCTGTGACTGTGCAAACCCTGCCAGCACTCCTACTAGCTTAAGGAGAGAAGTATGGCCAGTGATGAAGAAAAGGAGCAAGGCAACTACCTTGGGGCATCATCTACTCCCAGGAAAAGAAGAACCACATGGGACTATCATCAACCAGTAACACCAGCGCTATGAGTGATCACAGGATAGTATCAGGAACCTGCACCTGCATATCTGATAGCTCAAGGTACACTGAGAAAGATTGCTGGAGTAGGAGGAGGCTCAGGGTAACCGCAAGGAGAAACAAAAAAGGAGTGGAAATACTTGGAGTAAAATTACAGAGTGAGAGGAGAAAGAATTAATCTGCTTGTAATATACATATTTTGAAAGCAAAAGAAGTTAACTGCTTATAATATAGTTCTATTTTTGTTGTCTCTACCATTTGCATTTGGTTCAAAACACACATTTTCTCCTGGACTCAGTTATTTTGAGAAGGGAAGTGGAGTGTGTGGAGATTTAAGTGCCATAGGCCTCCATTGTGTACTGGCCCCATTCATAGAACCCATTATATTTTCCCAAGAGACTGATATTGCATTTCTGCTGGATGGTTGTGACCATTGTCTGCCAAGCTTACGGTGCAGCGGCAGCTGCAAAAATTAAAGATTTACATCAAGCATGAGCATTGTTTAAAAATGCTATCTTTGGAAGCACAGATCAGATATATTCCACGCTTTAGTGAAAGGAAGGCCAAAAAACTGCCAGCATGGTTTAAAGTTGTGATCAGAGAGGCTATTGTAGCCAAAAAGGCATCTTTCAGCAAATGGAAAAAGGAGTCAAATGTTGAAAATGGGAAACTACATAAGCACTGGCAAGCTAGATACAAGGCATTGATAAGGCAGACAAAGAGAGAATTTAACAAAAAGCTTGCCGTGGCAGCAAAAATTCATAATAACAACTTTTTCAAGTACATTTGTAGCAAAAAAACTGTGAGAGTCAGTTAGACCATTAGATGATAGAGGGGTAAAAGGGGCGCTAAGGAAGGACAAGGTCATTGTGGAGAGACTGAATTCTTTGCTTTGGTTTTTACTGAAGAAGATGTAGACAGGTTATCCATGTCTGAAATAGTATTTAAAGGTGATGTATCGAAAGAATGGAAAGAAATACCATAAACCTGGAAGATGTATTACAATTATTTAACAAACTGAAGAGTAGCAAATCACCTGGATCAGATGGGATATATCCAAGGGTGTTGAAAGAACTGAAATATGAGATTGCAGACTTACTATTAGTAATCTGTGAACTATCATTAAAATCATCTATAATATCTCAAGATTAGAGAATGGCCAATGTGATGCCAATTTTTTAAAAGGATTCCAAGACTGATCCTGGAAACTACAGACCAGTAATCCTGATGTCAGTACTGGGCAAAATGGTAGAAACCATTACAAAAGAGAAAAATTACTAAACACGTAGATAGTCATGTTTAATGGGAGAAAGCCAACATGGATTTAGCTAAGGAAAGTCTTGTCTTACTAATCTGTTATATTTTTTGAAGGTGTGAATAAACAGGTAGACAAAGTTAAGCTGGTCGATATAGTGTATCTGTATTTTCAGCAAGCTTTTGGCAAGGTCCCTCATGAGAGACTCTTGGCAAAATTAAAAAGTAATGGGATAAGAGGCAGTGTAATATTATGGATCAGGAACTGGTTGAAAGATAGAAAACAGAGAGAAGGGCTAATGGCCAATTTTCTCAATGGAGGAAGGTGAATAGTGTCATATCCCAGGAATATGTGCTGGGTTTGCTGCTTTTTAACATATGTATAAATAACCTGGAAATGGGAATAACGAGTGAGGTGATCAACTTTGTAGATGACACAAAATTATTCAAAGTTATTAAAACATAAGAATTGTGAAAAATTGCAAGAGGACCTTTATAAATTGGAAAACTGGACATCCAAATGGCATCTGAAATTTAATGTGGACAAGTGCAAAGTTATGCATTTAGGAAAGAACAACCCAAACTATGGTTACACGATGTAAGGTTCCACATTAGGAACCATTACCCAGGAAAAAGATTTAGGCGTTATCGTGGATAACACATTGAAACCCTCTGCCCAGTGTTCAGTGGTGGCCAAGAAAGCATAGGAATCATAAGGAAAGGAATGGAGAACAAAACAAAGGATATTATAATGCCTCTGTATCGTTCCATGGTGTGAAAACACCTTTAATATTGTGTGCAATTCTGGTCGCTATATCTTAAAAAGGATATAGTAGAATTAGAAAAGGTACGGAAAAGAGCCACCAAAATGGTAAAGAGGATGGAATGATACCCCTATGAAGAGAGGCTTGAAAGGTTAGAGCTCTTCAACTTGGAAAAGAGATTGCGGAGGGGAGATATAATAAGAGGTCTATAAAATAATGAATGGAGTGGAAGAAATAAACGTAGATCAGTTGTTTGCTTCTTCAAAAAGTAGAAAGACTAGGGGACATGCAATGAAGCTATAGTGTAACACATTTAAGACTAATAAGATAATTTTTTTTCATTCAACATGTAATTAAACTCTGGAATTCATTACTAGAGGATATAGTAAAAGCTGTTAGTGTACCTGGGTTTAAAAAAGGTTTAGACAAGTTCCTGGAGGCAAAATGTAATGCAATGTGTGCCTTTAAGTCAGTGCTGATTCCTGGTGAAACAGACCTCCTGTTTTTTCTTGACAGTATAACCAGATGTAAATTGTCAGCCTTTTCTTCTGAGGCAATGAAGGGATAAGTGACTTGCCTGAGGCCACGAGGAGTGCTAGTGGGGATCCAACCCTGGTTTTTTTGGCTATTAAGCCAGTGTGCACTAAACACTAGGCTGCTCCTCCACCCCCTGGTCCATAAACAATTATTAAAGAGGATCCAGGAAATCCATTGCTTACCTCAAGACAAGTATTCTGGAACCTGTGTACCTTTTGGGGAAATTGACAGGTACTTGTGTCCTGGATTGGCCACTGTTGGAAACAAGATACTGGGCTTGATGGACCATTGGTCTGACCCACTATGACAAATCTTATGTTCTGATATTTTAGACCCCTCTTGCAATTTTTCATAATCCTCTTGTGATTTAATAATTTTGAATAATTTTGTGCTGTCTGCAAATTTGGTCACCCCATTTATTGTTCCTATTTCCAGGTCATTTATAAAAATGTTAAAAAATAGTGGGCCCAGCACAGATCCTTGGAGTATTCCACTATTTACCTTTCTCCATTGAGAAAATTGATCATTTATTCCTACTCTCTTATTTTGTTTAATTTTGTTTTTATACATTTTTATTTTAGGGCAATTTTATTATTAAATAAATAGCTGTGGCAGCTTCCAAAATGAAAAACAGAGCTGAAAGGTTACTAGAGGTTTCAGGCAAATAAAAAAACTCAACTTGCATTTTTGCCTTACTATCAGAGGTTGGTTATAAGACTAGCATCTGGTCACTAAGCCATCACAGCTCCTTAGTGCTCATACTTGCAAGCATTTCTGTAATAATGGTGATATCCTTCCTGTTTGCTTTTAAACCCAAAGTTTATTTGGCTTGCAGCTCTATATAAAATGCAAACTGGATTTGCATTGTGAATCTATGTACTACTACTATTACTATAGCTTATATAATGCTACAAGGCATATGCAACATTATATGAATACGCATAGAAACATGATTGCAGATAAAGACTATATGGCCTATTCAGTCTTCTCTTCCATGCCAACTACTACGGTCTCTTTTTTTCCTTTAGATGTCTTTTCTGTTTGTCCCATGCTTTCTTGAATTTAGATACCGGCTTCCTCTCTACTAACTCCACTGGGAGACTATAACATGCATCTACCACTCTTTCCATAAAGAAAGAAATATTTCCATATATTACTCCTGAGTCTATCCCCTTTCACCTTCATCCTGTGCACCCTTGTTTCAGAGCTCTCTAAAATTCAAACCCACAATCTTAAGGACCAGTGTCCAGTGGGCTTGTAGCTGGACAATCCCTGATCTACACAGCTTACAATCTGCTAAGACAGACAAACAGAGCAATAGGAGACTAAGGAAAATTTTTTAATAAATATTTTAAAAAATTAATAAGGCTGAAGCCCAGCTGTAGAGATTTACTCCAAAGATTTTTTTTTTGCCATATTCTTGTGCCAGAAATTCTGTCTCTGGTAATATACTTAAACATGGTTTCACAGCAGGAGTCAAAATCCAGTTTGCATTTTACATAGAGCCATAGGTGTACAGTGACTTCCCAAGTTGTATGTGTGTGTGCGTGTGTGTGTATGCTAGAGTGCCTGGTGAGGTAGGTGTGTGTGGGATACAAGTACAGTGCTGTGGCTGCTGGTGGTGGGAATCTATAGGTGCCAGTGGTGGGAGTCAGAGGATGCTGGTGGGAAAGTAACAGCCATGGATGACGTTAATACATTGCTTATTCTGGCCTTGCTGCATGAGGGCTACAGGGAGATCAGGAGAGCTATGAGGAGTTACGCATACCAGAGGGTCTACAGGCCAGGGCCCAATTCCTAGACCTCACAGATGAACAGTGCCACACTATGTTCTGCTTTGATAAGGCTGCCATTCACTTTATCTGCCAGGAGCTGGAGCTGTTCCTCTGTTCTACCACACAGAAGCCCCAGTCCATGCCTGTCGACCTCATGGTCTTGGGCCATCGCCTTTCTAGCCACTGGCAGTTTCCAATCTGTGTTGGCCACCACTGCAGGGTTCAGCCAGTCAGCTGTGTCAGAATATATCTCTCAGCTCCTGAGGACCTTCCTAACCCACACAGCTGACTATGTAGCCTTCCCACAGACAATGCAGCAGAAGAAGAAAACTATGATACAATTCCATGAAATGGCTGGATTCCCATCAGTACTGGGTGCAGTTTATTGCATATATGTGGCCTTCAGGCCTCACAAGAGAGAAACATGTAAGTTGTGTGCAATGTGCTGCAGGAGATAATGGATACATTTCCTAGATTTCAAGGATCCTGCCATGATGCCTACTTCCTCACCCACTCTGGAATCTATAAGAGGTTTGAAAGCAGCGAAATGAATGGCTGCTAAGTAAGCCTTGCACCAGCCCTTCCTCCCCCCCCCCTCCCTCCCCCCCAGGCAAGCACATTCCTGGATTCTCTGGGAGATGCAGCACCTGGGAGACAAAGGCTATGACTGCACTGCACACCAACCACATGGAACACTCTGGTGCTATAAGCCAACATGTTTCCATTTCCCCCGTTCAACGCAAGTAACATAGGATACCCACTGAGAAAGTGGCTCCTAACCCCCATCATGGCATCGCTACAACATGGCGCACAGGCACACGTGGATAGTCATTGGCTTTAGACAAGGAAGATTTTGTCTTAATAATCTGTTATGTTTTTTTGAAAGTGTGAATAAACAGGTGGACAAAGGTGAGTCGGTTGATATAGTGTATCTGGACTTTCAGAAAGCCTTTGACAAGGTCCCTCATCAGAGACTTTTGGCAAAACTAAAGAGTCATGGGATAGGAGGCAGTGTACTACTGTGGATCAAGAACTGGTTAAAAGATAGAAAGCAGAGGGTTGGGCTAAATGGCCAATTTTCCCAATGGAGAAAGGTGAATAGTGGTGTACCCCAGGGATCTGTGCTGGGTCCACTGCTTTTTGACATATTCATAAATGACCTGGAAAATGGAATAATGAGTGAGGTTATCAAATTTGCAGATGACACAAAACTATTTAAAGTTGTTAAAACCCAAGAGGATTGTGGAAAATTGCAAGAGGATCTTGATAAATTAGAAGACTGGGCATCAAAATGGCAGATGAAATTTAATGTGGACAAGTGCAAAGTTCTGCACCTAGGGAAGAACAACCCAAACTATGGTTACACAATGCAAGGATCCACATCATTAACCACCACACAGGAAAAAGATTTAGGCGTCATTGTGGATAACATGTTAAAACCCTCGGCCCAGTGTACAGTGGCAGCCAAGAGAGCAAATAGAATGCTAGGAATCATAAGGAAAGGAATGGAAAATAAAACTAAAGCCTCTATAATGCCTCTATATCGTTCCATGGTGAGACCACACCTTGAATATTGTGTGCAATTCTGGTCGCCATATCTTAAAAAGGATATAGAGTTATTAGAAAAGGTTCAGAGAAGAGCCACCAAAATGGTAAAGGGGATGGAAGGATACTCCTATGAAGAAAGGCTAAAAAGGTTAGGGCTCTTTAACATGGAAAAGAGACGGCTGAGGGGAGATATGATAGAAGTCTATAAATTAATGAACGGAGTGGAACGGGTAAACGTAGATCGATTGTTTACGTTATCAGAATATAGAAAGACTAGGGGACATGCAATGAAGCTACAGGGTAAACTATTTAAGACTAACAAAAGAAAATATTTTTTCACTCAACTTGTAATCAAACTCTGGAATTTGTTACCGGAGGATGTAGTAAAGGCTGTTAGTGTAGCTGGGTTTAAAAAAGGTTTGGACAAGATCCTGGAGGAAAGGTCCATAAACCATTATTAAGAAGGGACCCAGGATATCAATGCTTGACCCAGTACAAGCATTGCGGAACTTGTGTGTTTTGTGGAAACTGCTAGGTACGTATGACCTAGATTGGCCACTGTTGGAAACAGGATATTGGGTTTGATGGACCTTGGTCTGACCCAGTATGGCATATCTTATGTTCTTATGTTCTTATGAGAGAACTCTGATCAGCTCAAGAACCTTTTGCAGTGCCTTGACTGCTCTGGGAGTGAACTGCTCTATATCCCTCCCAGGGTACGTGAGATCTTCATGGCCTGCTGCATGCTCCTCATCTGGCATCGAGGTTCTGATAACCCCTCCCTGAAGAATAGAACACCGCAGACCAAGACCATGATGCTGATATAGAAAGACATGGGGAGACTGGGCAACTATATCAACTATGTTTAGCAGCAAGAGATAACCTCATATACAGGCTTCATCTGAAGAGGGGTATTTATTTACAGATGCACATAATATTTACAATGATCTGTCCATCCTCCTGCCCATCCCATTTCTCTCCCAGCCACCTCCTGCCCACACCATGTCTCTCCCAGCCCACTCTCTGACCACCACTTCTCACAAACAGCCCTTTGCGACCACCTCTCCTCCAATATCCTCTTCCCCACCCAACAATAATAATCCTGTGAACCCCCTCCCTTCTAACATCCCACCTCCACACTCTAGTAGCAGCACTAGGCAATACCTCTCCCCCCCGTCATGTCCAATGATCCCTCCACATAAAACTATCCATCCCCTAGGAGTCAGACTCCTGCATCCTCCTTTCAGCAAACCCCATCAGAGCCCAAATGATGGCCACAGGAATATTGGCCTACTTCTTCCCACATCACCATTCCTGACCCTTGCTCCTCCGTACCTGGCCCCTTGCCCTAACCATCTGACCCTGACTATGTTCCTGTATCGCTAAACTGGCTGTTGGCTCATTGTATTCTGAAGAGTGTCGGAGTCATCAGCCAGCACAGCAGACTTTTGCAAGCCCTCATAGAAGAGGGGGGAGTGAAGGGGTTTCCCCCTTCTATGGAGTATTTATAGCTGTATCTTTACATCATGGTTGTCACAAATTAAATTGGCCCATGTTAGTTGTCACAAGGAGCCACCTTGCTAATGAATGCTTTTTATTATAAACTTGACCTTCCCTCAAATCCTTTCCTGCCTAAAGCTACTCTACAGAAGTATTTAACATCATGATCTTTCATATTTGATTTTGTATGAGAATTGACTTTCTTTCACTGGAAGCTAATTTATATTTGAATCTCTGCATCTAATTTGAAGTTGGCCATTGAGTACCTCTAGCTATATTTGACCTCTCACATTGCCTTCATATTAAGATTAAAGATGACATTTCCATAATTATAGATCCTTTTTGCATGGTGTTTTTTTTATTAATTTGTTTTTCTTTCTGTTATTTTAATTTGCTTCAGGACTATGAATAAATCTAGGGCAATTTAGGATCGTAAACTGATTTTAAATAATTCATAGTTTAATGGCTTTCCTATTTTGTATTTTTTAAAAATATAACTTTGTTTATAACGCTAAGGGGCATGTTTACTAAAGGGCTTTCCAGAGCCCCTTGCTAACTTTTAGCGGCATTTGCATCCATCCCTCTGCCATTAGCATGTTGCTAATGTGCCATACCACACTGCGCTAACCAGCCATTGAGGTGGCGCTAAGTTCACATCTTTGCTAATGGCAACATTCACAGCACATGACCTAAATGCCTGAGCTAACCTTGATAGGCCTTCAACACCCACATTCTTCCTCTAACCCACCCAGTCACCATCTAATCAGGTGCTACCCAGCTAGTATGAGATTTTAGGCGTGGCGCCCTTTGCAGACTGGGTTTGTACATGTTAGTAAATCTGTCCATACCTTGCATCTGATGTCCTCAAGACATCAGTGAATTGTGTGAATACATTTGTCAAAGCAAGAATTAGCCCCACCATGGTTTCTGCACAAAGGGGCATGTTTACTAAACACTGGTAATGTGCATGTGGGGCGCTTTACCAGCATGGGGAGTGTACATCCATTCGCCTGTAGTTTGCACAGTCAAGCCATGCAGTCCTGCATAGTCTGGGCAGCAGGTGCAACTAATACCACCCATTGAGGTGTTGCTAGTTGCACCTGTGCTAATGGCACCAAGAATGATTAGCATGGACCATTAATGCCCATGCTAACCATGACACACTGGGAACACCCATGTGCTGCCCACTCCCTGCCCCTACACATGCTATCAGGGTAGCACAGGGTTTATAGAGCAGTGCCCCATGTTGCTTTTTAGTGCGACACTTTAGTAAACATGCCTCAAAGTTTTGCTAGAAAGTATTTTTTTCTAGAGTTACTTTCCCTTCTAGCATCTGCAGGGAACAAAAGCTCTGGACAAAAGCTGTGCTATTCCAAAAGTACGCATGCAAATTCGCTTGCAGGCTCTTATAGTTTATTCTCTACTTTTCTTTAGTTCTTAAATCAAGACTGAAATCTATTATCTTTGATTTGATAGCATGGAAGATTCAAGCTTCAAATCACCATAAGGGGAAGCAAAATAGAAATGGATCACCCATTGTACAGTATGTAATCTTCTGTATCAGTAATAGTGCTCTGGGGAAAATAAGATTATAGTAGGGCTAAATATAAACAAACTGAGCACCCTAGGGATGGACCCTAAAGTTACTGCTTGGGTTAGAAATTGGTTGGGTGGGAGGCGACAAAGAGTACAAGTAAATGGAGCTCACTCTGAGGAGAAGGATGTTACCAGTGGTGTGCCCCAGGGTTCTGTCCTTGGTCCGATTCTTTTTAACATCTTTGTTAGTGATATGGCGGAAGGGCTGTCGGGTAAGGTTTGCCTCTTTGCGGATGATACCAAAATCTGCAATAGAGTAGACACCCAGGAAGGGGTAGAAAACATGAGGAGGGATCTAGCTAAGCTTGAAGAATGGTCTAGAATTTGGCAGCTGGGATTTAATGTTAAAAAATGCAAGGTCATGCATTTGGGCTGCAGCAATCCAAGGGAGCAATACAGTATAGGAGGTGAAGTACTTTTGTCCACTAAAGAAGAGAGGGACCTAGGCGTGGTTGTGTCCGATGATCTTAAAGTAGCTAAACAGGTAGAAAAGGTGACGGCAAAAGCTAGAAGGATGCTTGGGTGCATACAGAGAGGAATGGCTAGCAGAAAAAAGGAGGTGATAATGCCTCTGTATAAGTCTTTGGTGCGACCTCATTTGGAGTATGGTGTGCAATTCTGGAGACCGCACCTTCAAAAGGATGTGAACAGGATGGAGTCGGTGCAGAGGGTTGCTACTAAGATGATTAGTGGTCTTCATTATAAAGCATATGAGGACAGACTTAAGGATCTTAATATGTACACCTTAGAGGAAAGGCGGGATAGAGGTGATATGATTGAGATGTTTAAATACCTCCGTGGCATAAATGTTCAGGGAGAGAGCCTCTTTCAATTGAAAGCAAGTTCTGCTACGAGGGGACATGGGATGAGGGTGAAGGGAGATAGATTCAGGAGTGATATGCGGAAATATTTCTTTACAGAAAGAGTAGTGGAGCCATGGAATAGTCTCCCAGTGGAGGTGGTAGAGATGAGGACAGTAACTGAATTCAAAAAAGCATGGGACCAACACAGAGGATCTCTAAAGGTAAAAAGTGGACTGTAGTAGTTGTTGTTATAGAAGGCAGACTAGATGGGTCTTGTGGTCTTTTTCTGTCATCATGTTTCTATGTTTCTATAAAATGCTGAATAGTTTATGACTTCCCTTGAATTTCAAGACTCTCAAAAAATGCATTTTATCAGCTCCAGAATAGTAATTCCATATAGAGAATAAATGAAAAAGAGAGATTTCACATTTCTGTATGAAAAGGAAAGATTGAGAGAGGAACTAAAAGAGCTTATATGAACCAAGCTGAATTCCTAAGCCAAACCCTGCTAAAGTAAAATGCCCAGTCAATTAAGTGATACACTAATAGTCCAAAAACCATACAAAGGTCATCTAGAAAATCAAACTTACAAGAGAAAGATGTTTTTTGTCTGGTAACTTTTAATCAAGTGTTCTATAGTTAGTCTATTTGGTACCATTGTAACCCTTTTTATTTTTATACGAGTATAATTATGTGCCATTCAAAAAATTCTTCAAAATGAGTAAAAATAGTATATTGACTTATACAATCGACATGATGTAAACAATCAATGACTTGACACCATTAACAATTGAAGAAGAAAAATAAAAAATGACATAGTACTTATGTTTCAGATTGTCCACAGATAAATCAATCCTGCATCAGTTTAATTCCAATGATCTCAATCCTGAGACCAACTAAATAAATCAAGAGAACAACAGTTCAGAGGATCTTTATCCACAGATAGCGCTTTATCAGAGTATTTATTTATTTATTTATTTTATTTATTTATTTATTTATATTTCTTATATACCGCACTATTCGAGATCAGCGCAGTTCACAGAGAACAAAACAAAGACCAGAACAACAAGCTGTTTGGTGTTACATAAAACAGGAGCATAAACTTGGACAAACATGGGAGAACTATCTACATGGAGTATATGGTCTGTAAACTAGATAACATACTCAAACTATTTACAGAAATTAGCAAAACGTTAGTGACAATGGGTAAGCTGTGGTTACGTTTGCGGTGGGAATGTAAGTTTCACTTTATGTCGGGTAGTATTTGATGAATAGGTTGAATTTGAGGGCCTTTCTGAACTGGGCTAAGTCGGTTATGGCACGGACATTAGGTGGTAGAGAGTATAATTTGCCATAAGAATAAACTCTATGGATGTAATAGTACCATATCAGCTCTTGAAGCAAAACCTCTCAGATCGCTGCACACTATTCAAAGTCCAATCTCCTACCTTTAAGGTATTTATTATCTTATATACTGCATCAGTGTGGTTTACATTGAACAAACTGAAATTACATTGAACAGAGCATTATAACTTGGAGATAACTATTTTACAGGGAACATGGGCTATGGAGGGTTAAGTGACCAAGTTCCAAGGCCACAAAGAGCACCTGTGGGACTAGAAACCCCAATCCTTCCGGCCCAAGATTGCTGTCCTCTAGTGGGATTTGAACCCCTGACCTTCCGGCCTGAAGTACCTTGCCCCAACCACTAGGCTACTCTGTCACTCAATGATATTGTCATATCAGTTCTTCAAGAACGCTTATCCTTGGCATCTTCTTAACGTCATTTTGAACCATTGTAGCTTCCGCATCTGCTACGTCCCTTTAAAATGTGTTTGCTCTTATTTAATTAAACACTAAAAATAAAGTGTCCACTTTCAGAGGGTAACTGTTGATCAATACAATATATATTTCCCTCCAGTTAATATCTAGGCTATGAAGCTTCTCTTTTGCAACATCACATTATGCCTTGCTCTTATATAGCAACTTTCACCACAGATATTAGGGAATACAGAGGTCTCAGACTACTTATGGCAACAGCTTTATCGGACTGAGTCCTCAACCACTGTGTCCTTTTGCATCAATGACCTCTATCGTACTCTTCCCTTCTTTCTCTGCAGTTAATCCTTATAAGCATATCTCAAAGTCTCATGCTCTCATATTTCTAGAATTAGTTGTGTGCTTATCTTATCTCATTTTATTGCTCCGACGCCACCATCCGGCTCCGTTTGTGCGTTTCACAGATGTGGGTTTCTTCAGGGGGAAGTTGTATATCACAGCACTCAATATGGTATTGCCTCTCTGATCACACGGCATATTCATTAATTTCTCCAATATAGCACTACCAATGAAATGGTCACAATTAATTCAGTTATCATGCCTGTCAGTTCGCCATCATCTACAGATTATTTCTAGCCAATTCTTACAAAATCCCGTGCACTAACCTCTAAGGTTCTCTCTGCTTAATTCGTGGCTCAAAACCAACCGGTCTGAAAAAACGCCGCGCATGCGGAACTATGTCTCTACCGGCTTATAAATCTCACGTCGTTACGTGCTTCATTGACCACATTTAAAGGTCCATTAGAAAACCTTTACGTTATAATGCTTCATTCCTGGGTCATGGATCTTATGCCACCTACATGGGTGTCATGTCCTACTTCACAAATGTATTCTGATGATTCATACATCGTAAGAATAGGTTACTAATCAGCAGCTCTATATGCGATTGCATCAGATTCAGTGTATGCTCTCTAAGTGCAAGCTCCCCACTCAATAGTATTGTTCAAACCTTCGGGGTATACTGTGTGTAAATTGTAAATCCAACGCTGCTCACAAAGTAACAAGATCTGTTCACATGATTTACCTTCTCTACCCGCAAGTATTTGTTCAAGACATAAATATCGAAGTTCTTCAAATTTGTGTAGCTGTTGTATACAATGTGAAACTATAGGAGCTTCTACAACTTTACATTTCAATCTACTACAGTGCTCATTCATCCGAGTTTTAAGGGATCTAATGGTTTTCCCAGTATATTGTAAACCACAAGGACAGGTAATACAGTAGACTACATAACTAGAACTACAGGAAGTTTGGCTTTTTAACTTATATGTCCTTCCATGGTGTTCAAATTCTGTTCTCTCATCTGAGATCATACATACATTACAGTCGCCACATTTACTGTGTCCCTGTAATACTGGCTTAGATGAATCTGGTATGGCTCTTAATACGGTAGGACTCAGTCTTTCTTTCAAATTTCGTTGCCGTGTCCATACACAGCGAATTTGAAATTGTGCTAATCCAGGTATAGTAGCCAAAACATTCCTGTGTTTGTTAATAATTCTTTTTATGTAACCACTGTATGGTGAAAATTTCGTAATCATATTCATCGTGGTGTTATCCGCTTTTCATGCAGGATTGCAAAAGCAACCCACGGTTGGTATACAATGCTCTTTTGTAGGCTGTTTTAACTGCATAGTCCGGGTATCCCCTCTGTTTAAAATCATGCATCAGCCGTGGTGCCCAAAATACATAAAAGTCTGCAAAATCCCCCGGAAAGACCAATTGTCTGCACGAAAGGAAGTATTTTAGAACCACTTTCAATCTATGTGGACTCTTTTCTGCGACCGCTATTAGTTGATATTCCAGCCTACATCAGAATCATCAGAATCCATTTGTGAAGTAGGACATGACCTGTCTGCCAAGACACCCTATAATGTGCCCTATAGGGTGCCTATGAGGCACCTTAGGCTACAGCATTGGAGGGTGTTTCTGCTGGCAGCACTAATTGAAAAGAAAAGGAAAAGCCTCAAACAGCATTCCTAAATAACACCACTGTGGAATCAAACCCATGACCTCTGCCTCCACAGTCATTGAAGTAACAAATAGGCTATATCACTGCAGCTATTACCACACTGCTGGCTGGCTACAGAAAGACTGCAGGTCACCACACAAACTGTTTGCTGTGGTTACCAGGATAGGGTCACATGTTATAGGTGAAGGGGGGTGTTTGGACCCTAAAGCGGATAATGTAGCACCACCCAACCCGCCCTCGGTGCCTCAGGGTGGGGAGGGGGGGTCAGGATCTCCCACCAACAGATCCACATTGTACATCTCTGCAATGGTGGCAGTAGAGAGGACCATCAACCCCAGTCCTGCTGGGGAACAGGCACCCCTACAGGGCAGTTAATGCAGATCTGTACACATCACATAAGGCAATGGCAGACAGGCAAAACACTGGAGAAGCTCAGCTGCCCACCTCACCACACCACTATCTGACATTCACCAGCAGAGGGCACAGTCAGTCTCCACCCTGCAAGGTGTCTGTACCTATGAAGGTTTTACGAAATAAAAGGCTTCTTTATTTTAAAGAGGTGTGGCCATGTCCTCCCTGTGCTGTTCTAGTGATGTCTGTGATTTCTGTGGAGGGTTGCTGCTCCTCTTCTTTTCTTGGTGTTCTCTATCATTTCCTCTCCAGTGTATGGGAATAAAATCCAAAACCCTTCATTTGAGATCCAAAAAAGTATGTTGGTAAAATAGGCAGTGTGCTACTAATGTAGCAATTCTATTCTGATTTGTGCTCCATTAATCTACTTTTAAAAAGTCGACTAGTACATCTAATACAAATCTTAGGGCAAGGACACACAATCACATACACAACATATTATAAACATGCAGTCTGATAGTAAAACACCCATATTTTATGATTTTTATGATCTTTCCAACTTAGTCCCTCAATAGCTTGGTAACAATAACTGCTTGCCTGACACTTAGGAGTATGTTTACTAAAGGATGTTAAGGTAGCAGGCATTAATGACAGTGATAAGGGGTTTTACATGCGTAAAGGGTGCTGGGCGGGTAGGAGGCATTCCAGTGTTAAGAGCGCAATGGGCCATTTAATGTGCGTTAACAGGACATTGGGCGTTAAGGTGTCAAGCATGCACCTTAATGTCCGAAAATGGCTGTCACCCTAATGCTGGATAAGAGACCACCAAGGAAAATCAATGTAAAGGTGATGGATGGAAGGACAGGCGGGAGCCAATGGACCTGCCAGATCCGTGGGCACCCTACATGGCAGCCAGTAATTTGGATGAGCATGTGGGAGGCAGCTGTACTGATGAACTGGGGGGTGCCAATGTAAAACAGCGCAATATAAGTGTGTGGCATAGGATGGGGAAGATGTGTCCTCCAGGGGAGTCAGGAGTGGCAGAATGTGTGCAGTGAAAGGAGGATGGAGCAGGAGTGGTGATATGCAGATTAGGCACAGGAGAGGCATGCATGAAGAGCCATGGTGTAGCAGTTTGCACGACAAGACATGACTGCACAAAGGTGACAGAGGTGGATGGATGGGCTGAAGGAAGGATGGTAGCAGAGGAGAGGGTGGTATGGGCTGGCAGTACCGATATGCCTATGTGCCATCCCCAACGTATTTGTACTGTGTGGGAAAATGTGTGTCAGTGCCATGTGGAAGGCCTGATACCAAACATGTGGGTCTTAAACCTGCCCCAACCACACAACACCCCAGACAAATGTGCAGATAACAACTGGACTGGTGTCATCCAAACTGGGCAAATGGAGCATGTATGGACATGAGGTGATACCTGCAAGTGGCTATGCGAGAGGTAGGATGTGTCCACATGTACTGCAGAGATATGATGGAGCCAAAGCTGTACAGTCACAGTCATGGTGTCATATATGACTCATGTCTCACATGTAGGTTACAGCTGTATACATGTAACTGCCTGTTAGTATATCACTGTATCAGTGCAGTCATGACAGGGTACATCTTAGGGCTGAATTGGTAATGTCAGATGATAAACAGAAACCGTATGGACCTGCAGTCAGCAGAGTCACTGGTGGGTTAAGTTATCTGCTCAAGGTCACAAGGAGGTGTTGTCAGTCTATAAAGGTTGTGGCAGACATAGAATGCGACAGTAACACATTCTGAAATGTCACATAAGGAGTGCCATTGGGCCTCAAACCCTGATAACTTGGTCTCTCAGCCACTTCCAAGCAGGTGCCTGACAACTGCAGGGTGAACATGTCTGATCTCCTGCAATGGGCTGAATCAGAGCCAATAAAACCATACTCTCAGAAAGACATGATGGGGAATAGCATGTTTGCAGACCCAAAGTGTGGCCAGAACGCATAACAAAGTAGAAGGATGTGTGTCTGCAAGTCACAGCAGAGCCTGGACTGTTACAGGCAGGGAAATGACCTGAGTAGCACACAGGCCCAAAATGAACAAGTGGGAATCGAGCCCTTGTCTTCTGCTTATGGAAAGATTCCACTAACCAGAAGGCTACACCTCCATACCTCTCTGCATAGCAATATCTGGATTCAAAGAGACTGCAGGTCACTGCCTAAAATGTCTGCCGTGTGTGCCAGTATAGGTTAGCCCCTCCAGCACCTATGAGGCACTGCACTCGCGGGACAGCAGTCTGCAGCTGATCACAAAATAGAAAATGCACTGATCCATCATATCAGCTCAGTAAGACGCACTGATAGTGTGTGTTACAAGCACAGAACAGCTACAAACCATGCTTCTTAGCTGTTTTAGCAGTCATTCTGAGGGTGAGGATGGATGCCCAGTACCTGTTCCCCAGAGTTTTGTACTTTTAGAGATGGTCTCTGCTAGATGTGCTGCAAATCCTAGTGTCTTATGCTAGCCACCTTGTTTCCTGCACAATTGTAACATGCTGTGAGTGCTTGTCACATCTAGGCCTTGCTGTACGGGGGCCCTCCTAAAACAATGATGTCAATGGCCAGTGCTACAGTAGCTGATGCTAAATGCAATGTGGGTTTCTAGGCTTGCATGGGGCTGCTTTTACCATCAAGTTAGTCCTGCCATGACCATGGTGAGCAAGACAAGAGCAACTGCTATCCCAACCATCTGGAAAAACCAATGCACCAGAGTCAGACTGCACTTGCTGCCCACCACAAGGCTGTTTCAACTATACACATACCACCAGTGGTCTGCACACAATGCATGGGCACAGAGCAACCATGTATACCCTGGCTTAAGACAAACAGCTTAGTCACCCAGCATTTGGGCTCCCAGGACAGGGAGAGCACCCACATTACTGGAGCTGCATACTGTATGATACTATGTGGATATGTAGTCATGCCATGGTCACAACTTGGTCAGAGTGAAAGTGCCCTCACAGTGTGAACTGCTGTGGCCACAAACGCTATGCATGTGCTAGATGGGCACTATGAAGTCTCAGCCAACCTCCAATGCAGACACATTCTGGGCAAACCACTCTGTTTCAGGCCATACCTACAATTCTCTGCTCCTCATCATGCACATTTGCAGACTAATGCTAGGACCAGCCTAGGCAATGTGGAGCACAGTGCAGAAGGCCACAGAATTCTAGAGACACACATAAACACAGTGCAAAGATGGGGATGGTTGGCATTCCTGCCTGCCACTTTGGTCTCCATATCAGCTCAGGCATTGTTAATGTGTGCTCATTAAGCAGGCACTAGTAGTGCACTTTGACATTCATGCCTGTTAACAGCCGCTCAGTGTGTCGGTGCTTTCAGCCTATCTTTCCAGACAGCTGTGGATAGTGGAGCTCATCAGTGTGGCTGAGGCGTGTTTGTACCCTTACCGGCCTGATTCATTGGGGGTTGCACATGCTGGTGCTGTACCTGCATTGTAGGCTAAAGTTTACCCACAGGGACATGCAAGACATGACCCACAGCCAGGTCTTGAACCTGTGAACCTCCACTCATATACACTCTGGTTTTGTGCATTGGACCACAGAGCTGCCATGTGGATTCAGCTGTCCTTGTGTGGAGCTTTGGTCAGCTGTGGTCATTGACAGGGTGAATGTGGGCATGAGTAGGGGTCTTCATATGTCTGCTGTGGTCTCTGCATGCCCTGTGCCATATCTGTCTGACAAGGTGTGTTTTGTGGGTGTTGGAGGGGGATGTGTTGTCTGGTCTGTATGTCTCCATGGTTCTGTATGCTACTGATGGTGGACGCTGCACCCGCCACCAACACTCTCACACCATACTGACATGGCAGCATGCTGTCAGTAGGGGTGGGGTGCAGTCCACCATATGGCCTAGGCATGCACCTAGGTGCCAGTTCTGGTTGTAGAGTCATAGGCACTCATGGGCAGCCACACTGCCCCCCCAAACACTTGCTACCAGTGTTACCCCATCCCTGCCAGTTGCAGATGTCTTGGGGAAGGCAGACAGCTGCAGCATTGGTATTTCCCTGGGTGGCTGCTTTTTGCAGCCTCCAGGGAAATACCAATGCTGCAAAAAGCAGTCACCCAGGGAAATACCAATGCTGTGGATGTCTGCCTCCCTCCAAGACATATCTGCAGCAGCAGCAGGGGGGCAGCTGGGGTCTCTGCCTAGAGTGCCAGGGACCCTTAGACTGTCCCATGTTGTGCATCACCTTTTCACAACAGCAGCATGGTTGTGTGCTGCCACTGTCACTGTGGCATCATTGCGGAAATCACAGATGTGCAACCTGGGTATCTGCCTGGTCTGCCTTGCACACCAGCAACCCACACTGCATGAACCACATGCCACCCCTTTTTCCCCATTTGCACCATCAACATAGTGCCCTTTCATACTTGGGCACTATACTGTTGCTGCTAATGAAGCACTACTATCACTATCTTGGGTTCATCTGTCTGTGGATCTCAATGCAGACTTTTAAATAGGCTCTCCACAAAATACCCCCTTTTTGTAAGGTTTTACTTGCTGTTAGAGTTCCCAGTGTTAAAGGAGCATCTGCTGTTAATGCCTACTCTCCGCCCCGTTAACACCCACTCTCCACCTACTGTTTCCTTAACACTGCAGGAGCCTTTAATGCTCATTAATGCAGCTTTTTGGCAGCGTTAAGGGTGCAAGGGTGCCAATAACAGGTACACTTGCTCCTGTAATGTCCTTTAGTAAACATACCCCTTATAGCAGTGGTTCTCAACCTGTGGGTCATGACCCCCACGGGGGGTCGCCACAGGATTTAGCGGGGGTCGCCTCGTCTCCGCGAAGTTAAACAAAAAAAAATTAAAATGCGCCCAAATTGCTGCCTCTGCCGAGTCTGCTTCTCGGCAGCGGCAAACTCACCCCTTCCTTCTGATGCAGCCACGGCTCCCTGCCTCTTAGGGAACCGTGGCTGTGCCTGTAAAATTGTTGCGGAGCCTCCCTGTCTCTCGACGGGCTCCGTGCAGCATTGTCCCGCCTCCAAAGGAAGTTCTTTACCACTTCCTTTGGAGGCGGGACAATGCTGCACGGAGCCCGTCGAGAGACAGGGAGGCTCCGCAACGATTTTAGAGGCACAGCCGTGGTTCCCTAAGAGACGGGGAGCCGCGGCTGCATTAGAAGGGAGGCAGACATGGGGAGAGGTGATGAGAGGGCAGGGAACCTGCAACACGGCTGACATCGACAGGGGGGAGGGGGGACTGATATGGATGGATGGAGGGAGGGGGCTGACATGGACAGAGGGGGGCTGACATGGAGGGATGGAGGGAGGAGGGGCTGACATGGACGGAGGGGGGCTGACATGGAGGGAGGGAGCTGATATGGATGGATGGAGGGAGGGGGCTGACATGGACAGAGGGAGGGAGGGGGCTGATATGGATTGAGGGAGGGAAGCTGACATGGAGGGATGGAGGGAGGGGGCTGGTATGGATGGAGGGAGGGAGGGGGGCTGACATGGACAGAGGGAGGGAGGGAGGGAGGGAGGCTGACATGGAGGAAGGGGAGAGGGGGCTGATATGGATGGATGGATGGATGGATGGATGGAGGGAGGGGGTTGACATGGAGGGAGGGGGGCTGACATGGAGGGATGGAGAGAGAGGGCTGATATGGATGGATGGAGGGAGGGGGCTGACATGGACAGAGGGAGGGATGGGGCTGATATGGATGGATGGAGGGAGAGAGGGAGAGAGGCTGACATGGAGGGAGGGGGAGGGACTGATATGGATGGATGGATGGAGGGGGCTGACATGGACAGAGGGGTCTGACATGGAGGGAGGGGGGCTGACATGGATGGAGGGAGGGATGGGGGCTGACATGGAGGGATGGAGGGAGGGGAGCTGATATGTTTGGATGGACGGAGGGGGCTGACATGGAGGGAGGGATGGAGAGGCTGACATGGATGGAGGGAGGGAGGGAGGGGGCTGATATGGATGGATGGAGGGAGGGGGGCTGGCATGGACAAAGGGGAGAGACAAGGGGACATACTGGATAGACCGGATAAATACTGGACAGAGGCGAGAGACAGTGCGGGTTAGGATTATAATGGGCTGATGGGGGAGCTAGCACTGGTAATGGGCAGATGGGGGGCAAGGACTGGTAATGGGTTGATTAGGGAAGGCTAGGACTGGGAATGGACTGATCAAGGGGGGGTTGGGACTGGTAATGGGCTGATAGGGAGGTAGGACTGGTAATGGGCTGATTAGGGGAGCCTAGTACTGGTAATGGGGTTGAGGGGGGACTAGCACTGGAAATGAGCTGATTGGGGGGCTTTGACTGGGAATGGGCTGATTGTGTGGAGGGGAGGATAAAGCTGCTGGCCCTGCACGAAAACTGGGGGCTAAGGCTACAAATGGGCTGATACGAGGGGATGGGAGAATGGAACTGGAAGGGAGTGGATTTGAGAGGGGATGCCATGGTATTTGTACTAGAAGGGACTGGTCAGTGGTGAAGGAGGGGGACTGTAAGGGAATGGACACCAGTGGCAGTCATGGGAGTGCACGTTGACATTGGAAGGTACTGGGAGTGAGGACTGGAAAGGGGCTGATACTGGGGAGGGGTTACTGGGACTGGAAATAGGCTGATGGAAAGAAGTGAAGAAAACAAAAGAAGAGATAAGAAATGGCAGATGGACCATAGACCACAGAAAGAGAGCTAAGAGAAGACAGGAAAGCAGAAGCCTCAGATCAGGACCAGCATGATCAGAGAATAAATTGGTCAGACAACAAAGGTAGAAAAAATAATTTTATTTCATATTAGTGATTTGACATATTAGTGAAAGACTCCATTAAGTGTACCCAAACAACCAGGAGAAGAGCCTTCGCCTTCTACGCCACAAAATGCTGGAACGATCTCCCACCTGATATAAGATCGATAAAAGACCTCATTCAGTTCCGGAAGGCAATCAAACACTACATTTTCCTGCTACACTTCGCACAAGCTTCCACCCCGCCCCCGATCAATCACCCACTAAACCCCACAAACTCTCCATACACTACATAAACAAAGGGGGTCTCAAGTAATTGCTGCCCCGCCTATAGTTTTTCATGACAATACGGGCCAAATCATAATCTTATGCTCTATGTCAATATGTATATAGTTAGCCTGTTTTGTACCAAGTTTTATCTCCTGTTACAATGTAAGTGCAAAAAGTCTTGACTAAATTGTGCAACCTTTGTTAAATGTAAACCGCACTGATAAAAAATAGTGCGGTATATAAAAGATGTTAAATAAATAAATAATAATTTTGAAATCAAATATTGTTACTTGTTATTGTGATTAATTATTGTGGTTTAAAAAAGTACATTTTATAAATAAAAACATATTGCAAAGGCCTATAATATATTAATAATTCAACAAATGATTACAGCGGCATTGCGTTAACGGTAAAGGAAGAGAGACACATTTGATTTTATCATTGGGGGTCACCACAAGTTGACCAATGGTAAAAGGGGTCACGGTACAAAAAAGGTTGAGAACCACTGCCTTATAGTGTCCTCGCTATAATTGTTCAAAGGGATACTCAATGGGAGTCGCTGTTCTTACAACACAATTGGTCAACTTTTTATCCCTAGTAAAAGAAATCAACAGGTTCTCTTCAAAAGCAGACTGAGTTGACAATATTGGCCAATGTTGATGAATGCTTAATTTAAATAGCCTTTAATGAATATGGCACTACACAGTCAAGATTCTCAGTCATCTTTTTTCATTCATAGGGCAATAAGAGAGATCTTTGGAAGTATAAGGCTTGTTTATAACCTTTCTCAATTATATTAGGGGGATATCCCCTATCCAGTAAACTCTTTCTAAGCAAAGTTGTCAGGTATCTGAAGTCATCTTCTGAGGAACAAATATGTTTTAACTGTAAAAATTGACCTATCAGTAAACCAGTCTTTAGCCTTTGTGGGTGAAAACTGTGATTTCTCAGAAGGCTAATATGTTCAGAAAGTTTTCTATATGAAGATGAAACAAGTTTATCATGATCTTTTTTAATGTAAATATCTAAAAATTCAATTTGTATCAAACTCTTATGCATTTGAAATCAGATACTGGGTTTCTGTTGATTCAACCATTCAAAAAAAGATAATACATTTTCTTCAGTATCAGTCCAACAAAAGAATATATCATCTAGGTACCAATTCCATAGCTGGATATACTGGAAGAAATCTGAGCCATAGATCAATTTTTCTTCAAAATCATTTGTGTATAGAATAGCAATTGAGGGGCTCACTGTGGTCCCCATTGCTATCCCAAAGGTCTGTAAAAAGAATTGACCATCATACCAAAAATAATTATGAGTAAGAAGGAGATGTAATACTTGAAGGATGAAATCCTTAGGGAGATGGGTAGGCATATATTCTTCCAAAGGAAGCATCTTAATTATCTGCATTTTTTCCTGTTGGGAAATATTAGTGTATAATGCCACCACATCTGAAGTCACTAACCAGAAAGATTCCCCTTCAATTATTCAATTGTGATATCCTGTAATTTATTCAACATGTGTGTTGTATCCTGAATATATGATCTACCTTGTTTTACAAAGGATTCAAAATTATATCTATTAAAGCAGACAATGGTTCTAAAATTGAATCCCTACTAGAAACAATAGGTCGCCCCTGAGGGCTATCAAGAGCAATGCGGATTTGAAAAGCGTCATAGGTAGAAGATGGAATAAAAGACCTAAATTTAAAACTTCCCCTTCAGCTTTTGATAGAGGATAGTTAGATAAATTTATAACAGCTGATTTCTCTACGTCAATGGTAATTCAGGGTCTGCCATGACCGATACTGGGCTCTCCACCTCCATCATCGACCTCTGCCATGATAATCACTCTGATTGCTGAATAAAAAAAACACAGGTACACTAAAAAAAAATTTTTTTAAACTGCCTCTAATGTTTCGATTGATTTTTACGTTTTTTGGTGCGCTGAATCCAAATCTGGTAACCAATTTGCTCCATCACGTACAGATTTTTTGCTACATTGGGTTAGCAGTTTGAGGTGAACGTTTCAGATTGAGTGCGATCGAAATAAAAGTTTCTTGGATGAATTCTTTATACTAATTGTTTAGTAGTTATTCAAATAAGAATAAAGAAAATTGTAACAAGGCAGCACATAAGAACAGAGTAATGTCAACAAAACACACTGTGATGGTAGCAAAATTGTCTGCACTTAAAACAGCCACATACATGTGCACAAACATTGAGCATATAAGAGCGAGGTTAAACACAAAGCAAAGCAAAGAAATGTGCAAAAAATGTTGTACAGGTATGTATGTAAGAATAGAAAACGCAAACCGCACCATTGCAATATATGAAGACAAACACCCGATGGTGTGAAAATAAAATTCTAATAAATGAGATCCGACACTGTGGTAATAACTAGCAAATTTTTATTTCAAAGTTTAGTAAAAACACGATATTTGTCAACACAGTTTAGATTTTAAAGTCATTCTTGGGTCAATCAATCTCCTGGTGGGCCCGTTTCTTCTTCCCCCGAATGCTTCTCTTGGTGCGCTGCTTGGCGTATTTTTCATCTGGGGTTTCCTGCAGCAGCAACCAGCAGAAATCAGCCATCATAGTGGTGTTCCATCTTCCTTGGTACCTTCTCTCTGTGTCCTTGATGTCCTGGTGAAACCTTTCATCTTGTTCTTCACTGTACGCCCCCAAGTTTTCGGGAAAGTAGTTCACATGGGAGTGCAAGAAATGGACTTTCAGGCTCATGTTACAGCCTTGTTCTTTGAAGGCATTGAGCATCCTGGCAACAATATCCTTATAGTTCTCATCCCGCCTGTTCCCCAAGAATTTGAGAACAACATCCTTGAAGGAATCCCAGGCTTCTTTTTCCTTCTCAGACATCGTTTCAGCGAATGCTCCATCTGAAATGAGTTTCCTTATATCAGGGCCAACAAACATTCCTTCCTTTAGCTTTGCTTCAGAAAATCGGGGGAACTTTGAGCAAAGGTACCGAAAGCACTCATCATCTTTTGGAAGGGACTTGATGAATTGCTTAATGAGACCCAACTTAATGTGGAGAGGTGGTAATAGAATTTTATCACGAGGTACCAAGCTCTCATGAAGAACATTTTTCTCACCGGGTCTCAAATACTCCCGAATTGGCCAGTCTTTTTTCCCCCAGTGTAGGTCGCGGGCCCGGCTATCCCACAAGCAAAGGAAGCAGGGATATTTGGTGAAACCAGATTGCTGCCCTAATAGCATGGATAGAATTTTAAAGTCTCCACAAATCATCCACTTATGCTCATCATAACGAATCTTCTGAAGAATCAGGGCCAAATTCTCGTATTTTTCTTGGAGAATAACAGAGTGAGCAATAGGAACTGAAGCGAATGTGTTGCCATTATGAAGAAGAACACCTTTTATGCTGTCTTTTGACGAATCAATGAACAGCCGCCATTCAGCAGGATCATACTTGAGTTTAAACTTTTCCATCACTCCGTATATATCGTTGCAAAATACCAAATCTTCCTCTTTGCTGAAATACTTCAAAAATTGTGTCTCGCGGTTGCGGTACCAATAAAAAGTTGTTCCTGGTGACAATAGATTTTTCTGTTTAAGCCGAGAACCTAGCAGTTGGGCAGCATCTTTTGGGAGTCCTAAATCCCGGACTAAATCATTCAATTCAGCTTGAGAGAAAAGTTCAGGTTTCGGATCTGGTTCAGTTTCAAACTCGGAAGTACTGGACTCATCGGGAAAAGCCATCTGATGAGTCTCATCATGATCAGAACCGTCCACACAAATATGATCCAAAGATTTTGGTGGTTCAGGCACAGGTACTTCGTTGCTATGAGGCATAGGCCTAATTGCTGAGGGAAGGTTGGGGTAACTTATTACGTTCTTATTTTTTAAGTTGTATCCCTTCACAATGCAAGAGCAAAAATAGCAGTCACTGCTGTGGTCTCTTTGTTCATGCCACATCATAGGTATTCCGAAACGAAATGCTTGTTTTTTACCTTTCATCCATAAGCGTAGATCTTCCTCACATGTCTTGCACACTTTGTGAGGAGCCCACGGTTTGTCTTGATCGCCTAACTTCAAACCGAAATAGGCGAAATATACTTTTTTAATAAATGCAGAAATGTTCCTCTGCCGCTTTTTCACGGTATATTCCCCACAAATAAAACAAAAACTGTGCGGAGAGTTGACGCAACCTCTGGCTCTGTGAGCCATCACAAATACACAGCACTGCAAACTACAACTGTAGTGAACCACTTCGGAATAAAGCTGGATTACGACTGAACAAACAAAAGGTAATAATGAACTTGCAAGAAACTGAAATTTGACAGGAACGTTCATGTCGCAACCACCGTGTTTGAGCGAGCGAACGAGGCGAGGCGAACAGGAAAGAACATGCGCCAGCGCGAGTACTGGATTTAGTCCCCCGCCTCCCAATTGTCCTGTTAATGTATAAAATGAATACAAAACACTCTAAAATATCATGAGGGAGTGTTTCTAGTTAGTTAACCATTACAACCTCTATTTTGGGCCAAGAAAATAAACTGCAGTCGGCTAAAAAGAAATTATGTGAACATTCCTTATATGGGTAAGAAATCTAATTTTGCAAGAAAACGTGACGTGATGGAACATTTTGGCTATTTTTCCTGGATTCAGCACCCCAAAATCTATAGGAATCAGTTGCAAAACTGGAGGCAGTTTTTTGGTAGTGTACCTGTGAAATCATTTGTATGCTTCTGTTTCAATCTTATACTTTTATTCTCCCTCTCATTATACCTGGATTGCCCCATGGAATGGTCTAAAGCAACTTTCCTTCCAGTCTGATTAGATTTATTCATCCAAGAATAAATGTCCTTATGTTGATAGTCTTCATGATCTCTATTACATTTCTTTCATTTCACTTGTCTCAACGTAGCTTTAAAATACTCTAAATTTTCTTGAAGTTCAGTCATTCATATAGAAAAATGATCTTTTTCCTTTCCAGATCCAAGAACATGTGTCATTTTATTGACATCCTCATTAGTATGTTCATCCTGTTAATATATTCAACTAAAAGAACCATTAAATCTCAGGGGCCCTTTTACTAAAGTGTGGTAACTTTTTGTACATCTTACTGTCAATTAGTTATGTCTGATGAAAACCAGAGACTGTACCGACCTGCAGTCAGCTGAGTCATTGGTGGGTTAAGTGACCTGCAAAGGTCACAAGGAGGTGTTGTCAGTCCATGAAGTTGTGGCTGACATAAAATGCGACAGTAACTCATTCTGAAATGTCACATAAGGAGTGTTAGTGGGCCTCAAACTGTTTACCTTGACCCCCCACCCCCCCGCAAGCCATTGCCATTACCATTACCATCATGCTATGCCTCCAAACAGAATCCTGACATATGCAGAGTGAACATGTCAGACCCACTGCAATGGGCTTTATCAGAAGCAGTAAAGCCATGCTCACAGATGGCCATTATGGGGAATAGCATGTTCGCTGACCCGAAGTGTGGCCAGAATGCATAACAAAGTAGAAAGATGAGTGTCTGCAAGTCACAGCAGAGCCAGGACAGTTAAAGGTAGGGAAATGGCATGAGTAGCACACAGGCCAAAAATGGTCAAGTGAGAACTGAACTTCTATGCTTTGCATAGAAGGACATTGCACCTCCACATTGCTCTGTGCAACAATGCCGTGATTCGAAGAGCCTGAAGGTCACTGCCTAGACTGCCTGCTGTGTATGCCTGTATAGGTTAGCTCCTCCAGTACCCATGAGACACTGCACAAGTGGAACAGCAGTCTGCAGCTGATTACCAAATGGAGAATGCACTGATCCATCACATCAACTCAGATGCACCGACAGTGTGTGCATCATGCACATAACAGCTATAAACCATGATACTGAGCAATTAGAGCAGTCACTCTGAGGGTGAGGATGGGCGCCAGCACCTGGTCCCCAGATCGTGCACTACTAGAGATGATCTCTGCTGGCTATATGACAGGTAATGTCTGCAGTATGTTATGCTAGTCAATATGTTTCTTGCACAATTGCAGCATGCTGTAGGTGCCAGACACATCTGGGCCCTATTTCCTGCCCCTATTGTACAGGGACCCTCCTAGAATAATGTATCTCAGTGCCCAGTGTTAAAAAGCTATTGTCATGGATACCAAATGGAGTGGGGGGCCTCTAGGCTTGTATGGGGCTGCAGCTATTGTCCTGCCATGACCACGGTGAGTAGGTCAGCAACAACTGCTGTCCCAACCATCTAGGACTAACAATCCACCACAGCAAGCTCTGTCAGTCTGCATCTACTGCCCACCACTGGGCTGTGGCAGCCATACACATACTAACTGTGGCTGGACAGCACACAATGCATGTGCACGGAGTAATCATGTGCACCTTGCTTGGGGTTAATGACATGGACACCCAGCATCTGGCTCAGTGATTGGGATCCCCAGACAGAGTTTACACCTACATCAAGAGAGCCATCCACTATATAGCAGCATGTGGATACCTAGCCATGCCATGATCACTGCTCGGTCAGAGTGAGGGTGCCCTCTCAGCATGATATGCAGAGGCCTCCCAGGACAAGCACATGGCAGACAGGCACTGCAAATTCACAGCCACTGACCCTACCACCAAGGCAGACACATCCTGGCCAGTCTGCCTTTTGCCATGAACATTTGCACAATAATGCTGGGAATAGCTTAGGCAATGCGAAGGACAGTGAAGTGCAGAAAGCCACAGAACAATGGAGAGACATACACATGCACACATCTCTGCACTGCGCAAAAGTAGGGATGGTTGTCATTCCTGCCTGCCACATTGGTCTGCATATCAGCTCAAGCATTGTTAGCATGTGCTCATTGTGCAGACGCTAGTAGCATACCCTGACATTAACGTCCACTCAGTGTGGAGGTGCTATCAGCCTGTTTCTCCATCCAGCTGTGGATAGTAGCGCCTGTCTGTGTGGCTGATGGATGTTTGTACCTTTGCTGGCCATGTCATTGGGGGTTGCACGTGCTGGTGCTGTATCTGTACTGTAGGCTAAAGTTTAGATACAGGGACATGCAATACATGATCCACATCCAGAAATTGAACCTGTGACCCTCCGCACATATACACACTGAGCCACAGTACTGCCATATAGATACTATAGTCCCTAGGAATGTCTTGCTCCATCAGACAGACCTTGCCATATGTTGCAATGTGTACAGCTTACTGGGCCAGGGCATGGCTCTGGTCTACTGCAGGTGGGTGTCACTGCCCCTGCCACCAACATCTCTACAACATGCTGACAAGCCTGTGTGCTGTCAGTGGTGGTGGTGTGCAGTCCCAGCTTGTCCCATATGCGGGTCTGGTGTGTGCCTAGGGCACAAGATCTGGTTGGGAAGGGCAGAGGCATATATGGACACCCATGCAGCCCCCTCAACCATCTGCCTCTGCAGGGTCCCCAGCACCACCTGCCACTGATTTGTCACGTGTGGTAGCTCCCCAGGTGCCTGTATCTTGCAGCTACCTAGAGGGCTACAGCTGCTGGTGCTATCAGCAACCTCTTCTACAGCTGGGTTCAGCAGCAGCAAGGGTGGCCAGCCAGAATCTCTGCCTAGCTGCCAGGTCCCCTGGACTGCCCCATGTGGCACATCACCTTTCTGCAGCAGCAGCTTGTCTGTGTGTTGCCTCTGTCAATGATGGACATCACAGATGGTACTGCAGATGGAAGGATACCCCTATGAGGTGAGGCTCCAAAGGTTAGGGCCCGTCAACCTGGAGAAGAGTCAGCTGAGTGGAGATATGATAGTGGGGTATAAATAAACGAATGGATTGGAACGGGTAAACATAGATCAATTGTTTATGCCATCAAAATGTGGAAATACTAGGGGACATGCAATGAGGTGACAGTGTAACCCATGTAAGACTAATAAGAGAAAATATTTTCACACGCAACGCTTAACCAAACACTGGAATTCATTATCGGAGGGTGTAGTAAAAGCTGTATGTGTAGCTGGGTCTAAAGACGGTTTGGACAGGTTCCTGGAGGAATGGTCCATAAACCATTATTCAAGGGGACCCAAGAAATGCATTGCATGCCTCTCTACAGGCATTGTGGAACATGTGCATCTTTTGGTGAAACTGCTAGGTTCCTGTGACCCAGATTGGCCAATGTTTGACACAGAATATTGGCCTGGATAGACCTTAACGTACACTTGCTCCCTTACCGTCATTTAGTAAACATTCCCCTAAATGTATGCAGGCATATCTCATGCATATTCATTGTAAACCAAACCTTTTGAGGAAAAAAAGAGCCTCTAAATTAGGACAGTAGGCCCAAAATTCCTATAGAAATATAGACAAGTCTAACTGGAAAGAGCATAGCAGAAGCGGAAATTCAGTTCATACAGAAATGCATTTAAATAATGACAAATAAATCTGCATACTTTTAAAGGATGAAGAAAATATATGCAAGCTGCTAAGCAACATATATTAAATTTTAATTAAAGTGCAAGTAAGCATGTCTCTCTCCTAAATCTTTTCCATCAAGATCTGCTTCCAAATACAAAGAGTGATATTTAAAAATGCAGTAAGTTTGACCATTTACCACAAGTAAAGTTAGACAAATAACCTATGGTAAATATGACCAATATCACCTTATCTAATAAGCTAATCATATGTAGAATAGTTGTGGCAATTTTTTGGTTGTAACCTACATTATTGCACAGCACAGCAGTGGTTCTCAACCAGCGTATTGGGTCACATTGGTATGTCACCAACAGTTGGGAAATGTGTCCCTCAATTTTGACAGCAGCAAACCCATGATTTTCCTTAGCAAGGATGTGTGTCTGTAGGCTGGGAAGAGTACAAAGGAAGGAACCAGTTACTTGAAATCCCCATCACCTGTCCTTAATTCTGCTCCCCACCCCCATGCTCACTGTTGCTACCAACCCAGCCATTATTTTTAACTACAATAAAATGATATCTGGGCTCTTGTTCAGCTACAGATGGCTCCTTCCGTGTGTCACGCACATGACTACAGTCTCTTAGGAGTGTCACAACAGAACAAAGGTTAAGAACCATTGCTGCCCAGTAAAAGACTTTGCAAGCTTTAGATTTGTATTTCTATACAAAAACATTTTGTGCTAATTCTAACAAGCATTAGCAGTCATATAATCAAGGATACATTTGTCCCTCCGGGGAAGAAAGCAAGCGTGACCATCCAAACTACCTGAGAAGATTACGGAGAGCTAATGAAGGAAAAACGAAGGTGAGGAGATGAAAGATATGGAAGAAATAGACAGAGAGGGAGGTAAAAAAAGAGATGAGAGCCAGAGAGGAAAGTGAGGACAGAAAACAGAAGAGAGGAAGGGGAGAAGATAGTGATACTATAAAAAAAGACATTCATGTCTTATCCAGAACTACTGTAGATAGCACACTTTACTGTTTAAGATGCATATACCTAAACAGCTTGAACCTCCCCCCACCTAGGGGTTTAGGGAAGGAAAGGACTTTTGGCAAAATCCTCAGAAGGTTTTGAGAAGGTGAAGAAATGGGTTTTATTCAGCTATAAGCTGGAACATAACTTCCAATACACAGAAGACAGAAATTACAGACTACAAAGGTTAGGGCTCTTCAACCTGGAAAAGAGACGGCTGAGGGGAGATATGATAGAGGTCTAAAAATTAATGAATGGAGTGGAACAGGTAAACATAGATCTTTATGCTATCAGAATATAGAAAGACTAGGGGACATGTAATGAAGCTACAGGGTAAACTATTTAAGACAAATAAGAGAAAATATTTTTCACTCAACGTGTAATCAAACTCTGGAATTTGTTACCGGAGGATGTAGTAAAGGCTATTAGTGCAGCTGGGTTTAAAAAAGGTTTGGACAAGTTCCTGGAGGAAAGGTCCATAAACCATTATTAAGAAGGGACCCAGGATATCAATGCTTGACCCAGTACAAGCATTGTGGAACCTGTGTCTCTTGGGGATACTGCTAGGTACATATGACCTAGATTGGCCACTGTTGGAAACAGGATACTGGGCTTGATGGACCTTGGTCTGTCCCAGTATGGCATATCTTATGCTTTTATGTTCTTAAGTATGAAAGGGCACTATGTTGATGGTGTAAATGGGGCAAAATAGGCAGCAGAGAGGGTTGCTGGTGCAGAAGGCAGACCAGGCAGCTCCCCTAGTGTCACATCTATGATGTCCGTCCTGATCCCACAGTGACAGTGGCGGCACACAGACATACTGCTGCTGCAGAAAGATGATATGCCACATGGGGGAATGCTAGGCAGGAATCCTGTCCGGCCCCTTACCTGCTGCTGCTGAAGCCAGCTCTGGAGGAGGAGGCCGATGACGCCCGCTCCACAGGTAGCTGCAAAATGCAGCTGCCCAGAGAAAATCCCACAGGTGTGGCTAACCTCCACTCCCCAGGATGTATTGGCAGCAGGCAGGGATGGGTTCCCTGCAGAGGCAGATGGTTGTGGGTAGCAGTGTGTCTGTGTGCCTCTGCCCCCCCCCCCCCATTCCAGACCTGGTGCCCTACTGACAGCATGTTGGCATGCCACCACCCCCACTGACAGCATGCCACCACCCCCACTGACAGCATGCTGGCATGTCAGCATGGTGTGGGGGTGTTTACGAAGGGTGCATTGGTGCCCGCCTGCAGCAGACAAAAGCCATGTCCTGGTCCTGTGTGCATTGGAATATGTGGCAAGATCTGTCTGATGAAGAACATGTCAGCCCCAGGGACTGTTGTACCTATATGGCAGCACTATGGCTTCACACACACAGTGTGTGTACGATAAGAGGGTCACATAAGAACATAAGATATGCCATACTGGGTCAGACCAAGGTCCATCAAGCCCAGTATTCTGTTTCCAACAGTGGCCAATCTAGGTCATATGTACCTAGCAGTTTCCCCAAGAGACACAAGTTCCACAATGCTTGTACTGGGTCAAGCATTGATATCTTCGGTCACGTCTTAATAATGGTTTATGGACCTTTCCTCCAGGAACTTGTCCAAACCTTTTTTAAACCCAGCTACACTACACAGATTTAAGACCTAACTGTGGATCATGTATTGCATGTCACTGGGGGTATACTTTAGCCTACAGTGCAGGTACGGCACCAGCATGTGCAATCCCCAATGCATCAGCCAGCAAGGCTACAAGCACTCATCAGCCACACAGATAGGTTCCACTATCCATAGCTGGATGGAATGGCAGGCTGATAGCACTGGCACACTGAGTAGCATTAACAATGGGCATGAATGTCAGAGCACATTATTAGTGCCTGCACAATGAGCACACGTCAACAATGCCTGAGCTGATATGGAGACCAAAGTGGCAGGCATAAATGCCAACCATCCCCACTTTTGCACAGCACGATGATGTGAGTGTGTGTATATCTCTTCATTGTTCTGTGGCTTTCTGTAGTTCATTGTGCCTCGAATTGCGCAAGCTGTTCCCAGCATTAATCTGCTAATGTGCAAGGTGAGGAGCAGAGGATTGTGGGCATGGCCCGAAACAGAGTGGATTGGCCAGGATATGTCTGCACCGGAGTTATGGTCAATGGCTGAGGCATCGTAGTGCCCATCTGGCACGTGCATGGACTGGGTGGCCACAGCATGTCATGCTGAGAACACACTCTCACTCTGACTGAGCAGTGACCATGGCACAGCTATTTATTTATTTAACATTTCTTTTATACCGCGCTCTTCATCATCAGTGCGGTTTACAGTTTTTTTTTTTTTTTTTTAAATCTTTATTTTCGTTTTTAGAAAACAATAACAGTACACACAAAAACATACATCTACATCCTAAATATAAAATACATATAGAGCTATCACTAAACAAAACAATTCAAACCCCCCCCCCCCCCCGCCCCATATCCCTCCCCAGCACTCCCCTCCAGGGTTCAAAGTAGCAAGATTCCTTAAGGAGGAGTCTGCCAAACCAAGTCCAAGTTATCTGCTTAATTTGGCTGATGTAATATAATCATTTAAGAGTTGCCATTTGAGAGCATGCTTCCCAAGCATCTGCTTAGACTTACTAGAAGGTTGCTCAAATTGACTATAAAGGCTGACGCGATTCCACCATTCATGGACAGTAATATGGGCGGTATCTTTCCAGCGGCCGATAATTAGACAGATCGCTATGCCGATCATGAAATCCAGCAGAAAAGTACCGTCCTTAGGTAATGAAGGTAAATCGGCTGCGGACCGTAGGCCTATTACCTGCCAGGAGAGGGGCTCCCTGAATCGCAAAATAAATTGGACTTGCTCCCAAACGGATTCCCAGAAGGTCTGCACCCCCCTGCACTCATATAGAATATGCCTTAGAGTGCCAACCTCGGCACCACAAGTCCAACAGAGTGGGCTGCAAGTGCCCCCCCAGCGTGCCAGCTTAGCTGGTGTGTAAAAACACTGATGAGCAAAGTAAAACAGTGTCTGGGTCATGGAGGCGGATCTGGTCACTCTGACTTGCTTGCACCAGAACTTCCTCCATTGGAGATCAGAGAGCCCCCTCCCAGTCTCTCGTTCCCATTTCTTTTGAACTTTCTCCATCAATTGGGACGGGGATCGCGTCAACCTCTTATAAATCTGAGATACTACTCCCTGTGCTTGACTAAATGCACAGAGGATATCAAGGGCACCCTCGGTGCCAGAGTTCTGCCCCGGCTTTAGCCCCGCTCCTACTAGACAGTGTCGCAGCTGGATCCACTGAAATTGGCAAGTTAGGGGGAGACTAAATTCCTGACAAATCTCCTCAAAGGTCTTCCACCTGCTAACAGCTTGCAATTGACACACACTCTCCACACTCCCCGGGAATACCAAGTACACCAGGCAAAGCTCTTTTTCTGAATTTTAAACAAAGGATTATTCCAGATGGGGAGTTGGGCTTGAGAGCTGCCTGCGAGATCTCTCAGTTTGATAAAGGATTGAAAAGCCGTGAGGGTATCTAGGATAATTACAGGAATCGGGGAAGTATTAGGAAATTGCATCCCCGGGGCATACTCCAGCGGGATAGGAGCCAATAGCTTTTCCTCCAGGGCAACCCAAACCGGCCTCGCAAAAGTGGAAGAGTACAGCCAGCGAGATCCTTGCTTGAGCAGGAAAGCGTGATGATAATTTTTGAAACTGGGGAAATTTACACCACCCTGCTCACGGGAGAGTTTTAGTTTTTCCTTCGCGATCCTCGACGTCTTATTTTTCCACAAAAACTGCAAAAGCATCCGCTCGAGACACTGATAAATATGCGCGGGGAAATAGCAGGGAAGCATCTCCAGAAAGTAATTGATTTTGGGAACAATCATCATTTTAATAGTCTCTAGCCGACCCCACCAAGAGAGCGTGAGGGGAGACCACCGCGTAGTTAACTCTCGAGTCAAAGCAAGGATCGTGTCAGCGTTACACTTCATCGTTTCTTCGAAAGGGTACCGATAACGGACTCCTAGATACTTCACCGCGCCCGATTCCCACAGAAAAGGATAATCACAGAGATCGCCTTTGAAGACCCATTTATTTAGCGGGAACATGACCGATTTGGACCAGTTAATTTTATAACCTGAATATTGCGAATAATTCGCAATTTGCTCCAAGATCTTGGGAATTGAATCAGGCGTGGCGAAGAGGAGAAGATCATCCGCGTAAGCAGAGAGTTTGACTTCCTGCCCCGCGACCAAAGCACCCCGGATAGCTGGAGTCTGGCGAATAAGAAGGGCTAAGGGCTCCATTGCAAGATTAAAAAGCATGGGGGATAGCGGGCAACCTTGACGGGTACCCCGCCGCAAAACGAGAGGGGCTGAGGCAACCCCGTTGACACAAATCCGCGCGGTAGGAGAAGTATATAGCACCTCCAAGGCTCTCAAAAAAACATCGCCGAAGCCGAACCAACGAAGGGACGCAAAAAGAAAAGGCCATTCTAACCGGTCGAAGGCCTTCTCTGCATCTAATGAGAGGCCAATTAACGGTTTCGCCATCTCGTCGGCTCCCAACAATACATGACATAAGAGCCGTGCATTATCAGCAGTCGAACGGCCTTCAGTAAAGCCGCATTGATCAGGGTGGATTAGGGTCGGTAGTATCCCAGAGAGCCGAGCAGATAAAACAGTGGCATAAATCTTATAATCAGCGTTAAGCAGTGAGATGGGGCGATAATTGGTGACCAATTGAGGGTCACGACCCGGTTTCTCAAACACCACTAAATTAGCCGTCGCAAAAGTACCAGTTTGCTGTCCCGCGGCAGATAGGAGTCGGAAATACTGCTCCAAAGGGGAGGCAAGGACTGCGTCGAAGCTCTTATAGAATTCAACAGGTAGCCCGTCCGGCCCAGCAGCCTTGCCCGAAGCCATAGATGCTATTGCCCGCCTTATCTCCTCCGCTGATATGGGAGCATCTAGTGCCTTTCGATGTTCCTCAGAGAGAGTAGGTCGCTGAAGAGTGGCAACTAAGTGCTCAAAGCCCTCCTGCGAAAACTCCCGCTCCGAGCGATATAAGTGTGAATAATAATCCCGGAATGCCTCGGCTATCAAGGAGTCTTGGACAACCAAGTCTGATCCCTGCAAGTTCTTAATGGCACAGACACGTTTGGTCTCCCTCTTACCCTTTAATGTGGTCGCTAAGTGCTTACCGGCTTTATTACTTTCACGGTAATAACTTCCTTGCAGCCGCCGCACACTCTGAGAGGCCGCCGTAGTCATAAGAGTATTGTATTGAAATCTTAATCGCCGAAGCCTCACTAAAATACAGGGGTCAGTGCGCCGTGTGAGGACCCTTTCCCCCGCTTTAATCTGCTGCTCAAGGTCTTGCAGCCGCTGTTTACTTTGCTTTTTTAATCGTATATTGAAGCTAGTAATGACCGCCCTGACCGTGGCCTTAAAACCCTCCCACCAAGCCCAGGTGGAAGTGGCCTGTGAGGAGTTGAACTGAAAGTATTCAGAGATAGCAGCTTTTAGCTCTGTGTGAAATTCGGGAATATCTAAGAGAGATCTATCCAAAATCCAATCTAGAGTCGGGCATCGCAGGGAGTCATCTTGCATGATCAGCGAAATTGGAGCATGGTCCGAGATGTGAATTGAATGAAGGGTAGCAGGGCCCAGATTGGGGACTAAAGCTTTGGAGACTAGGAAAAAATCAATGCGAGATTGCGACGCATGCGGCGCTGAGAAATAAGTAAATTCCAGCTCCTGTGGATGCTGTAAGCGCCAGATGTCAACTAAAGCTAGTTCTTGGATCATGGAGGCAAGAAAAAGTTGCCCCTTAGACCGCCTAATCGATCGGGGAGGTTGGCGATCAATGAGAGGGTCCAGGGTTTGGTTAAAATCACCACCTACGATAATCGCCTTCCCACAATCCCCCTGTAGCTCTTTCGCAACTGCAAGAAAAAAATCGATATTGTCCGTGGAGGGGGCATATAGACACATAAGGACCAGCTCCAACCCACCTAAGGTCATTTCAGCTTTTGTCCAGCGACCCTCTGCATCTGAACAGTGGCTTAACACGGTAAGCTTAAGGGATTTTTTGGCAAGAATGGCAACACCATTATGTTTCCTAATGGCCGGAGAAAACGCTATAACCTGATAGGGTCGCTGACCAAGTTTCAAGGACTCCAACGAGTTTAAATGCGTCTCTTGAAGTAGCAGTATATCAGCCCGTTCACGGCGTGCATAGTCGAGAATTTTTCGCCTCTTGATCGGGCTGTTGATACCTTGTACATTGAGAGATACAATTTTACACGGAGCCATTAAAACTGGGTATCAAAGAGACCCCATTGGGCCTAAGTGGAAAGCATGACATTGCATAGGGGACAATCGATATAACGAGACAACCTGTCTTGGCAATATTGCAATAACGGAGTGCCGTTAACCTGACAAACATTGTGAGATAATAGGACCCTGGAGGAGAGGCTAAACCCTGAAATATCACTGGTGAGCTCAGGCCGGCAGGGCTGGCTCAGGAGACCCAGATAAGCCACGGTGGGCCCGCACCGCAGACAAGTGGATTCCGCAGGCAATCTTAATCTCTCTGAAAAGATAGAGGTTGGAGGTGTAAAAAGAGAAACATATGATAATCTACACCAAGTTATATTGAACAAACAATATTATCATAAATCATGAGAAGATGGAGAAAACAGCGATACATATATGGCCCCATCTCCCCATCCATATTAACAGCTATTCTTGCGACAAAAGCGCCAAAACTTAAAAGGGCACACAGCCTGGAGAAGCATATGGATATGCTGTTAAGCTCACAGCGACGTTCAGGAGGCAAAGCCTATTATACAATGATAGGACAATAGCTATCCGCAGCTCAATGCATCTGCATAGCTTCCTTCTCCTCCAGGAACCGACCAAGCGCTTCTGGATCTTCAAAAGTGCGAGTGTGATTATGTAAGGTGACCCTCATTCGCGCGGGGTAGAGGAGGCCGAACCGGGCCTGGAGTTGCTGGAGCCGAGGACGGTAGTCCAGGAGTCTTTTGCGCCTGTTCACAGTGTGCTTGGCTAAGTCCGGAAAGAAGGAAAGTCGGCGCCCCTCGAATTCCACCGGTGCCCTTGCCCGCGCCAGCTCCAGGATCTGCGCTGCCTGCTGATAGCGTAGGGTGCGGAAAATGATGGGTCGTGGTTTAGAGTTGTGCGGCATCGTGTTGGAGGGGATGCGATGAGCGCGATCAATTTCAAAGTCCTTGTCAAAGGTACAGTGCAGGATCTCGGGGATCGCCTTGTATAAGAAGGCCCGCATATCTTTACCCTCCGCTCCCTCCGGAAGGCCTATCACCCGCACATTATTGCGACGTGCGCGATTATTACTGTCCTCCACCTCCCGTTGGAGCACTGTGAGTTGCCTTTCCAGCTTAGTGAGCGTTTCCAGACGGGCCTCATGGTTAGCAAGTGCTGCCTCCGCCTTGTCCTGCCTCACTGAGAGGCTCTCAAACTTAGTATTGAGCCCAGCGAGTTCTTCGTGCACTGAGCTCAGCGCCGCACCGTTAGCCTTGACAAGCTCTCTTACCCCCCGGATCTCCGTAAGTAGTTCGAGATGGGCATCCGGCCCTTCGCGTGTGGCCGCCATTGTTTTTCCTGGAGAGATGGGCTCAGTTTTAGTCCTTTTAGCGCTGCTATTTACAACGCCGGCAAAATCCAATCGCTGCGGCTTGGGGCCCGCCATCAGGAAGGTACCTGGGAGAATTTCAGGGGACGTAGTAAAATTTCAGCGGCACTTTTGTTCAGGTTTTGACAAGGTCTCCTCAGAGCCACCGCACTAGACGTCCGCTCTGCTCGGCATCAGGCTCCGCCCCCCAGTGCGGTTTACAGTTAACAGAACGACTCGAGGACCACAGGGCACTCTCAAGTTTACATCGAACAGGGAGGACAACTTGGAGAGAGAACACGGAGAACTATGTATAAATTACATACAGAAGTGACAGTAATATTACACAGGTGGGGCAGGGATTGGGATTGAGTGTGTATTCCATTTTCGGACCACTTCCTCTACTTAACTAGTGTAAACATTGACTTATCAGGTTGTGGGATGATGTTTGTGATGCTGAGCGGTGCTTGGGGAGTTGGTGCATTGTGGAAGTACGTGATGAACAAGTGGTGCTTGAGGGCTTTTCTAAATTGAGTGATGCCCTTGATTCCTCTGATATTATGTGGGAGGTTGTTCCAAGAACTGGGTGCGTAGGACACAAATGCCCGTTTGTTGGTGATTGTACCCACTTTGTGGAGTCTTTTGGTGTTATGAGTGTATTAGTGTAATGAAGCCTCTTGGATCTGTTGTTGGTGGGTTGGGAAATGAGCATGGAGATTGATGGGGGCACTATGTTGTTTATAGCCTTGAATGTGGTTAGTAGAACCTTGAAGGAGATCCTACAATTTATCGGTAGCCAGTGTAGATCTCTTAGGATGGGGGAAATGTGATAGCTTCTTGATGTCCCAACTAATAACCGGGCAGCGGCATTCATCGCTAATTGAAGAGGGTTAAGTGTGATTTTGGGGAGGCCTTGGAGGACAATGTTAGCGTAGTCCGAATGGGGTATGACAAGAGCTTGAAACATTGTGCGGAAGCTGTCGGGATCTAGCAAGGGTCTGAGGTGGCGAAGGGTTTTGATATTGTAATAGACAGATTTTACTGTGCGGCTTATGTGTTAAGGATGTGGGAGGAGAGATGTTTTTGTTTCTTGTGATGGTTAGGACCTCTGTTTTTTTTAAGTTTATCCTTAGGTTCCGGTTGAGGAGCCAGTCAGTTACTGCATTGAAGCAATCGACTAGGTTCGTGTAGTCTGGGAGTGTGACGTTGAAAGGTGAATACAACAAAACATCCACGTAGTGCTACAAAGGGTCTGTCTCCAGTGATGTGGGTGCAATCTCTGTCTTAGAAACCCAATCACTCAGTTACATACTGGGTGTCCATGCTGGTTTTCCAAAGGTAGGGTACACATGGTTGTTCTGTGCATATGCATTGTGTAGTGATTAGTTGGTAGGCTGCAGTTGGTATATGCATAGTTGAAACATCCCCGGGGTGAGCAGCAGGGGGAGTTTGACTGTGCTTTCTGCAGTGGATTGTTAGTCCTAAATAGTTGGGACAGCAGTTGTTCCTGGCCTACTCAACTGTGGTCAACTAGATTGTAAGCTCTGATGAGCAGGGACTGTCTCTTACTTGTTTGTACAGCACTGCGTACGACTTGTAGCGCTATATAAATGCTCAGTAGTAGTAGTAATAGTAGAACCAACAGGACTGTAGTAAAAACCCCATACAAGCCTAGAAGCCCCTAATACAATTGGCATCCATGGCATCAACTGTTTAATACTGGAAACTGTTCTAGGAAGGTTCCTCTCCAACATGGGCAGGACACAGGGCCCAGATGTGACAGGAGCCTACAGCATACTGCAATTGTTCAGGAAACAGGGTGACTAGCATACATAGGGTTACCAACTTTTTCACCGAGAAAAACCCGACACCTGTGGCTCGCCATGCTCCACCCATTCTCCGCCCCTAGTCCCAACCCTGCCACGCCCCCAGCCCCACCCACAAAAATTACCGAGGATACGTGTAGGCTAACTTCCTTGGTCAGATAATAATTAAACTGGGAACCCCAAAATCCAAACATGAAATGTACAACACTGGAGAAATAAAACTATAAAGTAATTTCCTCTTGCACTAAACAAAAACGCAAAGATGTTATCAATACACACTTCCCAGACCAAACATATTCCAGCTAATAAATTCAAAATAAAAAGTATTTTTGTACCTTCTGTTTGGGCGTTTTATTTTCAGTTGCAATTGCTCCAGTCACTTTCTTCTGGTTTCTTCGTGTCTTCTGCGAGCTATCCATTTGTCCTTTCTTCTCTTTTAGATGTTTTCCATTCTCTCTCTATTTCTGCTTTAACATACTGATTGTTTCCCTTTTGCTCTTTCCCCCAATTCTTTCCTTATTCCTTTATCATCCATTTAAATTTCACCCTTCCATTCTCAAGCCCCTCACTCTCCCAATACCCAGCCCATCATAGACTTTTCTTCCACACAAAATATTTTTTCCCCTCTCCATTCTCATTCCCCATCTATTCTCGTCCTCCCCCAAAATCAGTTCCCTTAAAGTTCTAGACCCACCCAGCATCCACTCCCTTCTAATCCCATTCTCCCATGCCCATCAGCCCATATCCAGTCCTATTCCAGCTCTTCATCAGCCCATTTCCAGTGCTAGCCCTCACATCACAGACCATTTCCAGTCCTAGCCCCCCCCCATCACAGCCCATTTCCAGTCCAAGTCCCCCATCACAGCCTATTTCCAGTCCTAGGCCCCCCCCCATCACATCCCATTTGCAGTCCGAGTCCCCCCGCACCATCACAGCCCATTTGCAGTCCTACCCCCCCCCCACCATCACAGTCCATTTGCAGTCCTAGCCCCCCTAATCACAGCCTATTTCCAGTCCAAGTTCCCCCTCCCTCCACCATAGCCCATTTCCAGTCCAAGTTCCCCCCCCATAGCCCTTTTCCAGTCCAGGTCCCCCTCCCCATCACAACCCATTTCCAGTCCATGTCCCCCCCCCCCATAGCCCTTTTCCAGTCCAGGTCCCCCTCCCCATCAAAACCCATTTCCAGTCCATGTCCCCCCCCCCACATAGCCCTTTTACAGTCCAGGTCCCCCTCCCCATCACAGCCCATTTCTTTCCAGTCCAATGCCCCCATAGTCCTTTTCCAGTCCAGGTCCCCCCCCTTCACAACCCATTTCCAGTCCAAGTCCCCCTAATCACAGCCTATTTCCAGTCCAAGTTCCCCCTCCCTCCACCATAGCCCATTTCCAGTCCAAGTTCCCCCCCCCATAGCCCTTTTCCAGTCCAAGTTCCCCCCCCCCATAGCCCTTTTCCAGTCCAGGTCCCCCTCCCCATCACAACCCACTTCCAGTCCATGTCCCCCCCCCAGCCCTTTTCCAGTCCAGGTCCCCCTCCCCATCAAAACCCATTTCCAGTCCATGTCCCCCCCCCCATAGCCCTTTTACAGTCCAGGTCCCCTCCAATCACAGCCCGTTTCTTTCCTGTCCAAGTCCCCCCCCCCATAGTCCTTTTCCGGTCCAGGTCCCCCCCCCCCCATCACAACCCATTTCCAGTCAAATTCCACCGTCCTAGCTCTTTTCCAGTCCAGGCCCCCTCCCCCCATCACAGCCCAGGCAGTCCTTGGCCTCCCCCCCCAAAACAGCGGCTGTCTGAGGCTTTAGAGGGAGCCGGGGAAGCCCGCGCGAGGCCCCGGCTCCCTCTGAACAGCTGCCAACGTGAAGAGACTTTTCCTTCACGCTGGCGGCTGTTCCTGTGAAGCCGCGAATGCTGGGAAAGGTTAAAGGGCATTGCCTTTAACCTTTCCCACCAATCGCGACATCACAGGAACAGCCGCCAGCGTGAAGGTAAAGACTCTTCACGCTGGCGGCTGTTCAGAGGGAGTCGGGGCCTCGCGCGGGCTTCCCCGGCTCCCTCTGAAGCCCTCCGGGTTGGGAGAAAAGCCGGTTTTTTTGCTCTGGCCGCTCCCGATCTTGCGGCCAGAGCAAAAAAACCGGCTTTTCAAGGGCCGGTTTTGCCTCTGCGCCGGCAGCCGGCCTGGCCATGGAAAAACCGGCCAGGCCGGCTGAAAACCGGCCAGTTGGCAACCCTAAGCATACAACATTGCAGACACTACTTGCCACACACTGGAAGTGATGTGGATGTGCAGCATGGCCAGCAAAGCCCATCTCTAACAGCACATGTTCTGGGGACCAGGTGCTGGGCACCCATCATAAGAACATAAGATATGCTATACTGGGTCAGACCAAGGTCAATCAAGCCCAGTATCCTGTTTCCAATAGTGGCCAATTTGGTCACAAATACCAAGCAGTTTCCCCAAAAGACACAGGCTCCACAATGCTTGTATTGGGTCAAGCAGTGGATAACCCGGGTCCACTTTAATAATGGTTTATGGACCTTTACTCCAAGAATGTGTCCAAGCCTTTTTTAAACCCGGCTACACTAACAGCTTTTACTACATCCTCCGGTAACGAATTCCAGAGTTTGATTACACATTGAGTGAAAAAATATTCTTATTAGTCTTAAATAGGTTACACTGTATCTTCATTGCATGTTCCCTAGTCTTTCTATATTTTGATGGTGTAAACAATTGATCTACGTTTACCTGTTCCAATCCATTGATTAATTTATAGACCTCTATCATATCTCCCCTCAGCTGACTCTTTTCCAGGTTGAAGAGCCCTAACCTGTTTAGCCGCTGTTCATAGGGGTATCTTTCCATCCCCTTTACCATTTTGGTGGCTCTTGTCTGTACCTTTTCTAATAATGCTATATCCTTTTTAAGATACGGTGACCAGAATTGCACACCATATTCAAGGTGCGGTCGCACCATTGAACGAAACAGAGACATGATAATATCCTTTGTTTTATTCTCCGTTCCTTTCCTTATGATTCCTAGCATTCTATTTGCTCTCTTGGCCGTCACTGCACACTGGGTGGAGAGATTCAACATGTTATGCTCGATGATGCCTAAATCTTTTCCCTGGGTGGTAGTTCCTAATGTGGAACCTTGCATCATGTAACCATAGTTTGGGTTGTTCTTTCCTAGATGCATAACTTTGCACTTGTCCACATTAAATTTCATCGGCTATTTGGATGCCCAGTCTTCCAGTTTATCAAGGTCCTCTTGCAATTTTTCATAATCCTCATGGGTTTTAAAAATTTTGAATAATTTTGTGTCATCCTCAAATTTGATTACCTCACTTGTTATTGCCATTTCCAGGTCATTTACGAATATGTTAAAAAGTAGCAGACCCAGCACATATCCCTGGGGTAGTTCACTATTCGCCTTTCTCCATTAGGAAAATTGCCCATTTAATCCTACCCTCTGCTTTCTATCTTTTAACCAGTTCCTGATCCACAATAGCATGCTGCCTCCTATCCCGTGACTTTTAAATTTTGTCGAGTCTCTCATGAGGGACCTTGTCAAAGCCTTTCTGAAAATCCAGATATCAACCGACTCACCTTTGTCTACTTGTTTATTCACACCTTCAAAAAAACATAACAGATTATTAAGACAAGACCTTCCTTGGCTAAAGTCATATTGGCTGTCTCCCATTAAGCCATATTTACTTTTCAGTAATTATGCTCTTTTTAATGGTTTCTACCATTTTTCCGGTACTGACATCAGGCACACCGGTCTGTAGTTTCCTGGATCACCCCTGCAACCCTTTTTAAAATTTGGCATTACATTGGCACCCCCTGGGTGACCACTGAAACTATGCAGTTGCACGGTTTGTAGCTGTTATGTGCTTGTAGCACACACTGTCAGTGTGTCTTACTGAGCTGATGTGATGGATCAGTGCATTCTTCTTTTGGTGAACAGCTGCAGACTGCTGTTCTGCGTGTGTAGTGCCGCATGGGTAATGGAGGGGCTAACCTATACTGACCCACACAGCAGACAGTTTAGGCAGAGACCTGCAGGCTCTTTGAAGCCAGACATTGCTGTGTAGAGAAGTGTGGAGGTGTAGCCTACTGGTTAGTACAAGTAGGGTCGTTCTGACGGTGAAAAGTGCCCTGTGCGAGTTGCACATTGGGCGTGCACCCCCCTCCTGTACCTCCATCTAGCCACTTTATGGGGGTGGGAGAGAAGAGGCCACGCACCTGATGTGCAACTCGCCGGCACACTAAGCAGGTCTGGACCCTCCCAGAGAGACCAGACCTGCTTAGTGTGCCGGCGAGAAGACTTAAGGAGCGCCTGCCACCGCTAAAGTGGTGGTGGCAGGCAACAGCAGAGAGCTGAAATGTGCCCTTTAAGCCTTTGTGCCCTGTGCGGCTGCACTGCTCTCACAGGGCTCAGTATGGTCCTGAGTACAAGACTTTGATTCTATAGATTCCCACTTGTTCATTTTGTGCCTGTGTACTACTCAGATCATTTCCCTGCCTGTAACAGTTCAGGCTCTGCTGTGGCTTGTAAACACTCATCCTTCTACTTTGTCATGCATTCTGGCCACACTTTGGGTCAGCAAACATGTTATTCTCTATCATGCCCTTCTGAGATCATGGCTTTCTTTGCTCTGCTGCAGCCCATTGCAGGAGGTCAGACATCTTCACCCTGCAGATATACAACTCCATGCTTGGAGGCATGGCATAATGGGCATGACAATGGCCTGGGGCCAAGATACCAGGGTTTGAGGCTCACCACCACTCCTTATGTGGCATTTCATCATGTGTGTATTGTCACATTTTTATGTGTGCCACAACCTTCATGGACTGACAGCACCTCCTTGTGACCATGACCCACAAATGGCTTGACCCATCAATGGTTCAGTTGACTGCAGTTCTGTACAGTCCCTCTTTATCATCAGACATTACCAATTTGTTGGTAAGATGTACCACAACGTGACTGCACTGTTACAGTGGTATACTAACAGACAGTTACATGCATACAGCTGTAACCTAAATATGAGACATGAGTCATATATGACATCAGGACTGTGATTGTACAGCTTTGGCTCCATCACATCTCTGCAGTACATACAGACACATCCTACCCCATGGATAGCCACCTGCAGGTATCACCTCATGTCCGTACATGCCCCAATTGCCCACTTTAGATGACACCTGTCCAGTTGTTATCTGCACATTTATCTGGGGTATTGTATGGTGGTTGTGTGGCTGGGACAGGTGTGTGATCCACATGTCTGGTATCAGACCTTCCATGAGGTACTAATGCACATTTTCCCATACAGTACAAATACATTGGAGATGGCATCTATGGCACATTGATGCTGTCAGCCCATACAACCCTCTCCTCTTTCACCATTCTTCCTTCAGCCCATCCATCCATCTCTGTCGGCTGTGTTTAGTCATGTCTTGTTGTGCAAGTTGCTACACTATGGCCTACACAGGTACTCTTTTCCACATTTCGGGTCTTCATACACACCTCTCCTGTGCCTGATCTGCATGTCACCCCTCCTGCTCTGTCCTCCATTTGCTGAACCCATCCTGCCACTTCTGACTCTACTGGAGGACATGTCTTCCCCATCCTATGCCACACACTCAGATTGCATCCTTTTATATTGGCACCCGATGTGCTCGTCCAAATTACTGGCTGCCACATAGGGTGTCCATGGATCTGGCAGGTCCATCAGCTCCCTCCTGTCCTTCCAATCATCACCTTTACATTGACTTTCTTTGGTGCTCCCTTATCCAGCATTAGACTGACAGCCATTTTCGGACGTTATGGTGCATGCTTGACACCGTAACGCCCAATGTCCTGTTAGGTGCCCCATAGTGCCCTTAACACCGGAACGCCTCCTAAACGCCCAAAGCCTTTTTCCCCTTATTGCTGCCTTTATCACTGCCCCTTATTGCTGCCCTTAATGCCTGCTAATGGCTGCTCCCTTAATGCCCTTTAGTAAACATACCCCTAAATATTTAGCTCATGCCTTTTTCCAATAGAGGTTCAAGGTGAGTTACATTCAGGTGCAGTAGTTATTTTTAATTATTTAATTGATTTATTTATTATAACAGGTTTTATATACTGCCTTTTCATAGATTCAAAGCAGTTTATTTCCCTGTCCCCAGGGGGCTTGTAATCTAAGTTTTATACCTGAAGCAATGGCAGGTTATGTGATTTGACCAAGGCCACATGGAATGCCAGTTGAATCTGAATCTTGGCCTTTCCATGTTTAGGCTGCTGCGCTAACCACTAGGCTACTCCTCCACTCCAAAATGCAATGTGTTCCATTGCATCACTTCTGACTTCTTGTGACCCAGCAACTCCTGGGTTCTTTTGGCAAGGTGTGACAGGAAGTAGATTGCCAGGCCTTTTTTTTTTATAGGCAATGGAGGATAAAGTGACCTGCCTAAGGTGATCCAGTGGGAAACAAATGCTGGTCTCTTGATCAGTTAGGTTACTCCTTCACTTGCCCATGTTCCTTAATACTCTAGGCCCCATCACTTTATCTACTTTTAGTTTTGCTAGTTCCTGATGAACATAGTCTTCTGACAGCTCACTGTCATAGAAGTTACAACTGGGGAAATTCAAAGAATTAAAAATTGTATGCACAATATTTCAAAACTCTGCAAAATTTCATTGACTTTTTCTTTGGTTGAAGATGGTGGCATGATTTCATTGACTTTTTCTTTGGTTACAAGATGGTGGCATGATTTCGCCAGCTGTGAGACGCGCTCTCTGAAGGTCTGCTGGTGCTCGAGGAGTCTCCTTTGCTGTGCGATATGGGGTGGAGAAAACAGAAGCAGGCTCCCTTACCTCCTTTGGACCTGCTGAGTGCCTCGGGACAGCGTGTGCTGAGTGAGTGTGGCTTCATGGTTGTCGGTGGAGCGGCGTCTTCGGCAGGGGGCAGCAGGAGAAGTGTCACCTCTGAGCACATTGGGTGTTTGGCTCTCTCCAGAGTAGCGCACCCCCCACCTCGACCCGGAAGTTTGACCTCGGCCAGAGTTGTACTCCCTCCAGGGGTGACGGTGAACACTCCGTTGAAGCAGAACATGGGAAAAAGTCAGGTTGAGCTGAATTCCTCTCCCAGAGAGGAGGTACAACGTGAGGCGAGTCGGGGAAAAGTTCCATCGGAGGTGGAGTCTGTGGCTGTGCTGGTCCAGGATGAGGTTGCTCCGGGGATTCCTATGCTGGAGAGACCTGCGGTTTTTACATTGGAATCGCTGTGGGAAGGTCTAGCTGCTTTGAATACCTCCTTGACTAAGGTTTTGGGGTCCGTGAGTACTGAATTGCTGGGGGTTAAATCTACTTGTGCTATCTTCTCCAGTGTGCATGAAGAGCAAGCAGAGCGAATTACCAGGTTGGAAGAAGATGTGGGACAGCTTTGGGACTTGGTTACTGCCCAGCTTAAAGACAGAACTGTGTCCAATAAGAAAATGGAATACCTGGAAAATCAGGCCTGTCGATGTAATCTACGGTTCCTGAATTTTCCTAGGTCACCTGTATTATCACCTATGGATATGGTCCAGAAGTATTTCGGGGAAGTCTTAAAGATTCCACCGGAACAGTTTCCACCTATGACTAGGGTCCAGTATCTGTCTGTGGGATTAAGCGATCAAGTTTCTAATGTCCCCCTTACTTCCCCTGGGTTAGGAGACCTCACGGGGTTTTAGGAAAACTCCTTGGAGGTTGTTACAGGGAAAACTACTCTGCTTGTAACTATAGCATTGGAGTCGGATAAATTTCATGTCCTTAAAATGTATTTCAGAAATATTAATGAGGTTTTTCTAGGCTCTAATGTTAGAATATTTCCTGATGTTTCTCGTGTTACACAGCTGAGAAGGAAGGACCTTTTGGCCCTTCGCCCCAGGTTTTTAGCCTTAGGGGCTACTTTTCAGCTAAAGTTTCTGGGAAAATGTTGTGTTTTATTTAAGCAGAAATTGTATTTGTTTTTTGAACCTAGGCAACTTCAGGAATTTCTGGAGGCTAGGGAGGAGGTAGTAGTAGAGGTTTCAGTGCCTTCTCATTCGACTGACAAACGAGTCTCTATCTGCCTTTGTTGCAGTATATTTCTTGTTGTGGGACCTTTGGGTTCTAAATATGGTTTGTTTCCTAGTACTTCCTTAATATTTCTTATATTTGTGGTCTAATATAATAGGGGAATTATTTTTCTTTTTTTGTTAAATGATTTCTTGTTGTTTGTTGGTAATACGCATGTATTTTTTCATTCAATGTTATTTTTTGGATGTAATAACGTTAATAATGGATAAATAAAAATTTAAAAAGAAAATAGCACCCACTGGAGAGAGGTGCAATTAAGATGGTCCTCGATGCCCATTCTGATTGCCTGAAGAGGAATGCCATGCGCTCCAAGGACAATCTTGTGTCCTACCCAGGCCCAGCAGAATAAGAAGCCAGAGAATTATTTTGGAAGCCCAATTTGTGCTTTGGACATCTGAAAATGCACAGAGCACAGAGACATCTCCAGACCCATTATAGAAGCTTGTAAAAGGGGGTGCTTGTTATGAAGGTACCACCATCTTGGCAAGTATCTAAATTAACTGTCTTGCAAAGGATTGTGGTTATTGAAGTCCATTCACACAAAGCTTGGCCTTTTAAATAAATGAAAACGCTTGTAGTTGGTCGAGTGTAAGGCAAAAATTAGAGTTTATTTATGGGGTGAATATTCCACACACACAGATAAGCTTGGTAACACCATCCAGATAACTTCTCCAGGGTTTATTCAACATAAATAAGGCAACTGAAAAGCTTATGCAAATAAGTATCAAAGTCCTTTATGGAACAGAAAGGCTTTCTTACAGCCACTGCTAATAAACTCCTTAGCAGTGCTGAGGTGAAAACAAATCAAAGAGGAAAACTTCTTTATACAAAAACATAGCTCACTTTCTCCATACAGAAAAGAACTTTTAAATCCCATGTGTGCACGGCTTGTGCTGGGATCTCCTTCACCAACAGGTGACAATTAACTGCAATCAGTAGCTTGGTTTCAGCACACATGCAAACTTTCCCAAAAGCTTTTTCTTTTCAACAAAACTTTATGGGAAGCCAATATTTAGAATGTTTCATTTTGATGTTTGCTCTTATATTTAGGATTTTCTTAAAATAACAACCTACTCAAAGAACGGTCCATATAAACATCCTCTGCATCAGATGTTAAACCTTGCTCCTGAAATTGCATAGATTCAGTTTCTCCGTCTGGCTCAGAGGGCTTTAGGGACTGACCTCTATTCGGAGAGAAACTGTTTCCCTGCTGTTTGCATTGCTCAAAGCTAGAGAAACGTTCACAGTTCATACCTGAATCCAGGCAAGCGTCAGGCTGCTTCTTCTGGTATTCTGGCCAGTATGCAATAGAGCTTCTGTGTCCTGTCCTCCAGTTGGTATCTCTGGACCTCAGGATCTTTTCTCCAGACGTCCTCCAAGAAGTATTTGGGCTCCTTTTCTCCTTAACTGCAACAGACCTCTTCCTAGGTGCTGCTTGAGGGTCCCTGGCTGTGGATCTCCAGACCTCTGGCTTTCTCCAGTCCTCTGAAGGTTCTTTCCCCCGGGTATCTCTCCAGGCATAGGTACTTCTCTGAGCTCCTCTTTTGGACCGTCTGCTTCCTTGTCATTGTTCCTTCAGGTTCCGGTTGTTCTTCCTTCTGTTCTGGTTCTCGCCCCCTCTGTTCTTCTGCTTCCCCTTCTCTGTCTGTCTTCCTGAAGATTCCCCTCTAGCTTTAAAGGGCTTAGATTGCAACTGCTCCCTTGCATTCTTCAGGTGTTGTGGATTAAGCAGTCTCCTAGAGGTTGATTGATTAGGGATGACATAATGCTTTCTCTGATTAGACTCATGCTTTTCCACTCTAGCTCCCCTAGGGACTTTCTGCATACTGGTGCATTCTGGAATATGTAGTCTTTTAGGGAAACAAGCTGTCTTATTTCTATAACCTACCAGCACAGGTCCCTTAATCAGAGTAAATTCACCTCTTTTGTCACTACTCCCTGAGCTGGGTGTGGTAGAGGTGTGGCTGGTGCATTCCTAGGAACCTGGATATCACTGCCTGATCTCAGAAATGTCCTGGAGCCACATCTAAGTTTAGACCTGCTCCAGACACGAATAAGCATCAGGAAAGTGCTTGCTTTGGCTGAAAAACACTGTGTTTTGTATGTGCAGCCAAGGCTGAGTGTTCTATAGCATGGAATTTCTATTTAAGACTGTGTAGTAATCTGGTATGTTTATTTATTTATTTATTTATTTACATTCTCTTATATACCGCGCTATTCTGCATCAGTGCGGTTTACATTGAACAAACTGAAATTACATTGAACAGGGCATTATAACTTGGAGATAACTATTTTACAGGGAACATGGGCTATGGAGGGTTAAGTGGCTTGCCCAAGACCACAAGGAGCACCTGTGGGACTAGAAACCCCAGTCCTTCCGGCCCAAGGTTGCTGTCCTCTAGTGGGATTTGAACCCCCGACCTTCCTGAAAATAAGTTTAGTTTTTCTGATAGCTTTACTGATGTTCTAGGGCTCACTGCAATATTTACAGTGCTGCCTTTTTCTAAGTAAGGTCCTTGTGTAAGTTTTGGAAATTAGTGCTGGCATTGTAGTTTATCTCTTAGTCATGAATGACTTTCTTGTGTAAATTCACAGTAAGCCTGCTACTGAGAGGGTTTGTATTGCCAGTCCTGAGATTTTCTTTTTATATGGTGAGTTGTATGGGGAAGTGTGCTAGCTTTGCGCTGCACAGATTGTTTTGGAAATAATGGGGGAAGTTCTGTGGATGCAGAATATGTTTGGATTTAATACCATATGGGAGAGCATAGAGATGTTGGAAGACCTGAGGAGAGGACTGTGGCTGAATAGGCACTGAAGAGTGCAACCTCTTGTACTCCCCTCCCCCATCTCAATATGGTCTGCGGATGCTAAAGCTTGCATTTCTGAACTCTGCAGTTATTTGTTGGGGGTGGGGCAAGGATGGGGTATGGGTGGGGAAGGGGCAGAGCATGGGTAGCCACAGGTGGTGGATTTTTCTCTTTCAAAAAGTTGGCAACCCTATCACCACCACATGTCTGTCTATCTGAAATAGCAGGCCAGAATGTGCAAGTCTCATAGCATAGTCACTCAACCGTCTGAAATACTCCTGCCAGCACGTCCAAACATCCGTTTCTTAGGTCATGCATTTTGAGGACATCCACATTTGTGAAACAGTTTACAGTCATGCATGTAGCCATTCTTGATTTAATGTTGCAGTTACTGCATAGGGACTAATCCTTCATATTTCGGTGTCAGATGGTGGCTCCGAAGAGTCTTAATGCAGGTGTGGAGTGGAATTGGTTTTATTAAAAAGTTCTTTTGGAAGTTTGGTGAAGAACAATTATTTGGTTTGAAGTATTCCGGATGTTCTAGGTAAAATGATGCGGATTTGTTTAAGTGGCCTTTTAAGAGGTATATGTGTTAGTTGGCCCATCGTTAGGGGCTGCTTGTTTGGATTTGTTTTTTTATGAATGGATTTTGTTGTAGTAAGGATTTGCATTGTGGGAAGGGTGTTTTGATTGGTTAAGAGGTAGGGTATACATTTTTGATTAGAGGGTTCTTATTATTTAAGGGCTCTGTTTTGTTGGCTGTGAGTACCTGCATTTTCTGGAAGGAGTCAGCCATGTTTTTGGCGTTTTGTTAAAACAAAAAAAATCAATGTTTGCTAAGGTTTTTTTGATGTTGATAGTAAGTTTTCATGGTTTTGATTTTGTACTTTCTTGTTTTGCAGTGGCATATGTTGTCGCAAGTGGTACCATCATTTGTGCAGGGACTAATTGGGGTTAATACTGCATTGTTTGTGGAGTGTTTTGAATTACCTTTGAAGAAGCCGCAGTATGGTGAAATCATTGGCAGTGGTCAGCGAAATCTGAGTAGCAGCAGTAGTGGTAAAGCTGGGGAAGCAGTGGTGAAGCTGTTGGAAAAACTGATGGAGTGAGCCTGCAGATCGGAATCTGTGTATTATATGGTGGAGTCACAGTTTTGGCTTTTCTATTCCACTATCTATATTGAAGTCCTTTGAATGTTTAGCACTTAATTGCTTAATAGTTTTTAAGAATGTATGGTGTTTGTTTGTAACTATTTATTGTGTTGTGAATTTTGTTAATGTTGGTCAGTTTCTGAAGACTGTGGGAACGATGATGAAGGTGACCATGTGGTTTGGTTACAGAGTGTTGTACCAATAAAATCCATGGTTTGAGTTCCTGCCTGCCAGTAAATATGGTTATGGTTAACTAAATATGGCTAAAAATTGTTAAGAGCTAAAAACTGCTTGTAAAAAAAAAATAAAAAAATTGTTCGTTAGATATTTGTTGTCTATTTTTTTAATATAAATTTTAACTTTTGGTTATAAGTTTAGGAATATTTAGACTGCCTACATTCCCTGGATAGCCTTTAAATCAGATATTTGAGTGTGCCCTCAGTTCAGATAAGGTCTACTAGCCAGGGACACTTGTGATATATAGCTACTTGGAATTGAAGTACACATTTGCTTTTAGATTTGCAGAGACCTGGTCTTCTACTTAAGTCTCCTACTTAATTCTTTGCTTCGGTCTTTACTGAGGAAGATGTAGGGATGTTACCCATGACTGAAGTGGTATTTAAAGGTGCGTAAGAATTGAAGGAAATATCGATGCATCGGGAAGATGTCTTACAACTATTAGATAAACTGAAGAGTAGTAAATCACCTGGGCCGGATGAACACCAAGGGTGTTGAAAGAACTGAAATATGAGATTGCAGACCTGCTATCAGTAATCTGTGAACTATCATTAAAATCATCTCTAATACCTGAAGATTGGAGGATCGCCAATGTAACACCAATTTTTAAAAAGGGTTCCAGGGGTGATCCGGGAAACTACAGACCGGTGAGCCTGACGTCAGTACCAGGAAAAATGGTAGAAACCATCATAAAGAATAAAATTACTCAGCATGTAGATAGCCTTTGACAAGGTCCCTCATCAGAGACTTTTGGCAAAACTAAAGAGTCATGGGATAGGAGGCAGTGTACTATTGTGGATCAGGAACTGGTTAAAAGATAGAAAGCAGAGGGTAGGGCTAAATGGCCAATTTTCCCAATGGAGAAAGGTGAATAGTGGTGTACCCCAGGGATCTGTGCTGGGTCCGCTGCTTTTTGACATATTCATAAATGACCTGGAAAGTGGAATAACGAGTGAGGTTATCAAATTTGCAGATGACACAAAACTATTTAAAGTTGTTAAAACCCAAGAGGATTGTGAAAAATTGCAAGAGGATCTTGATAAATTGGAAGACTGGGCATCAAAATGGCAGATGAAATTTAATGTGGACAAGTGCAAGGTTATGCACCTAGGGAAGAACAACCCAAACTATGGTTACACAATGCAAGGTTCCACATTAGGAACCACCACCCAGGAAAAAGATTTAGGCGTCATTGTGGATACCATGTTCAAACCCTCGGCACAGTGTGCAGCGGCGGCCAAGAGAGCAAATAGAATGCTAGGTATCATAAGGAAAGGAATGGAAAATAAAACAAAAGATATTATAATGTCTCTATATCATTCCATGGTGAGACCACACCTTGAATATTGTGTGCAATTCTGGTCGCCGTATCTTAAAAAGGATATAGCGATTTTAGAAAAGGTTCAGAGAAGAGCCACCAAAATGGTAAAGGGGATGGATGGATACTCCTATGAGGAAAGGCTAAAAAGGTTAGGGCTCTTTAAACTGGAAAAGAGACGGCTGAGGGGAGATATGATAGAAGTCTATAAATTAATCAACGGAGTGGAACGGGTAAACGTAGATCGATTGTTTACGTTAGCAGAATATAGAAAGACTAGGGGACATACAATGAAGCTACAGGGTAAACTATTTAAGACTAATAAAAGAAAATATTTTTTCACTCAACGTGTAATCAAACTCTGGAATTTGTTACCGGAGGATGTTGTAAAGGCTGTTAGTGTAGCTGGGTTTAAAAAAGGTTTGGACAAGCTCCTGGAGGAAAGGTCCATAAACCATTATTAAGAAGTGACCGAAGATATCAATGCTTGACCCAGTACAAGCATTGTGGAACTTGTGTCTCTTGGGGAAACTGCTAGGTACATATGACCTAGATTGGCCACTGTTGGAAACAGAATACTGGGCTTGATGGACCTTGGTCTGACCCAGTATGCCATATCTTATGTTCTTATGTTCTTAGTCACAACCTAATGGGAGACAGCCAACATGGCTTTAGACAAGGAAGATCTTGTCTTACTAATCTGTTATTTTTTTTGAAGGAGTGAATAAACAGGTGGACAAAGGTGAGTCGGTTGATATTGTGTATCTGGACTTTCAGAAAGCCTTTGACAAGGTCCCTCATCAGAGGCTTTTGGCAAAACTAAAGAGTCATGGGATAGGAGGCAGTGTACTATTGTGGATCAGGAGCTGGTTAAAAGATAGAAAGCAGAGGGTAGGGCTAAATGGCCAATTTTCCCAATGGAGAAAGGTGAATAGTGGTGTACCCCAGGGATCTGTGCTGGGTCCGCTGCTTTTTGACATATTCATAAATGACCTGGAAAGTGGAATAACGAGTGAGGTTATCAAATTTGCAGATGACACAAAACTATTTAAAGTTGTTAAAACCCAAGAGGACTGTGAAAAATTGCAAGAGGATCTTGATAAATTGGAAGACTGGGCATCAAAATGGCAGATGAAATTTAATGTGGACAAGTGCAAGGTTATGCTCCTAGGGAAGAACAACCCAAACTATGGTTACATGATGTAAGGTTCCACATTAGGAACCACCACCCAGGAAAAAGATTTAGGCGTCATTGTGGATACCATGTTAAAACCCTCGGCCCAGTGTGCAGCGGCGGCCAAGAGAGCAAATAGAATGCTAGGTATCATAAGGAAAGGAATGGAAAATAAAACAAAAGATATTATAATGCCTCTATATCGTTCCATTGTGAGACCGCACCTTGAATATTGTGTGCAATTCTGGTTGCCGTATCTTAAAAAGGATATAGCGATTTTAGAAAAGGTTCAGAGAAGAGCCACCAAAATGGTAAAGGGGATGGAAGGATACTCCTATGAAGAAAGGCTAAAAAGGTTAGGGCTCTTTAACCTGGAAAAGAGACGGCTGAGGGGAGATATGATAGAAGTCTATAAATTAATGAACAGAGGGGAACGGGTAAACGTAAATCGATTGTTTACATTATCAGAATATAGAAAGACTAGGGGACATGCAATGAAGCTACAGGGTAAACTATTTAAGACTAATAAAAGAAAATATTTTTTCACTCAACGTGTAATCAAACTCTGGAATTTGTTACCGGAGGATGTAGTAAAGGCTGTTAGTGTAGCTGGGTTTAAAAAAGGTTTGGACAAGTTCCTGGAGGAAAGGTCCATAAACCATTATTAAGAAGTGACCGAAGATATCAATTCTTGACCCCAGTACAAGCATTGTGGAACTTGTGTCTCTTGGGGAAACTGCTAGGTACATATGACCTAGATTGGCCACTGTTGGAAACAGAATAATGGGCTTGATGGACCTTGGTCTGACCCAGTATGCCATATCTTATGTTCTTATGTTCTTAATTTTTCAGCAAAGGTATACATTTTAAGGTTACAGAGTACTTTGCATAATGGGCAGACACATAGAAGTCAGATTTCAGTTTGAACCTTTCAGTTTCAGTTGTTCTGTTACAAGCCTGCTTGACAGGGTGTGGTTAATTCAATCAGCTCTGCAGCCTGAGCAAGTTACCTGACCAGTTCTGGTCATCACAGCTCCAACAGACTCTACACAAAGCTAAGCTTTCAGACTTTATAATTGCCTGTTTTTAAATATAAATTTTAACTGTTGGCTATAAGTTTAGGACTATTAGGCTGCCTACATTCCTTGCATAGCCTTTAAATCAGATATCTGAGTGTGCCCTCAGTTCATATAAGGTCTACTGGCCAGGGACACTTAACAGAGAGGAATTACCAGCAGAAAGGAGGAGGTACTGATGCCACTGAACTGGTGAGGCCTCACTTGGAATATTGTGTTCATTTAGGAGACCATATTTCACAAAGGACATAAAAAGACTGGAAACAGTTCAGAAGAAGGTGACAAAAATGATTTGGAGCCTGCACCAAAAGACATATGAAAAAAGACTCCAAGACCTAAATATGTATATTCCAGAAGAGAGGAGGGACAGGGCAGATATGATACAAACAATTAAATACTTAAGGAGTATTAATGAACAATCTTTTTCAAAGAAGGGAAAGCTGTAATACTAAAGGGCATAACACGAAGCTGCAAGTGGGTAAACTGAAAAGCAACATCAAGAAATATTTTTTCACTGAAAGAGTGGTGATGCTTGGAATGCCATCTCAATGGAAGTGGTGGGGGCAAATACAGTGACAGAATTAAAAATAGCATGGGACAGACATAGTGGATTCCTTTATAGAAACGAGATAAAATCAAAATAAACTTAAATGTCTCTGATATCTTAACAAGTTGAGGTGACCTGCACAGAGCAGTGGGTATACCCTTAAACAAAGACATGGGGAGGGGTGACCTGCATGGAGTGGTGGGCAAACCTACTCTTGCTACCTTGCTGGGCAGACTAGATGGACCATGCTGGTCTTTATCTGCTGTCATACAATGTTACTATGCAGAATATTTGTATGATGTGTATTCTGAGAATTTTTTAGATGTTCCGGTATATAGAGAACAATTTGTATAAGTCCCACTACTATATTTTTTTGACCAGTTGTTTTTGTGACACCTTATTTGGATGTATTTTTGAGATATTGCCCAGTCTTGAAACCAGCATTGGGGCCTTCCTCCATACCATGGGGTGGAGATATAGTGATCTCAGAAGGCACGTACGAAAGAGGACTGCTACTTCTGGAGAGAGATCTGCAATTGTAAGTATTTACTTCTGGGAATTATTCTAAATCTTGGGGAAAAAGGAATCTGTGAACTACTGTATTTGTTAAATCAGTCAAGGCCCAGTAGCAGCAAAGAGCTTTCAGTTTAAATTTAAACACTGCAGGGAGTTTTCTGGTTAAATTTAAAACCCAGCAGAGAGTTTCTAGTTTAAATTTAATACTCAGTCAGGGCCTAACAGCAGCAAAGAGCTTTAATTTAAATCAAATCAGAATATAATTTAGCATAAAAGGCAAAATAGGGTAAGTATTCTTTGAGCAATAAATTATTTCAAGAGACCTTTACAAAGAGGCCTTCTACATAGAGGGCAAGAGACCTATGAATTTTTTTAAAATAGGTGTTAAAACCAGGTGGCAGATCATTTTGAAAGACTCCCTCTATCCAAGCAAGGACTGTGTTAATCATCTAGGAAATTGGTCACAGCTTACTTCAGAAGCACAGGCATAAATAGTTCAACCAGAGTTCTATGATTCTCAGTCTTGAAGGACTACAAAAGGGGACTGCTACTTCTGGAGAGAGATCTGCAATTGTAAGTATTTACTTCTGGGAATTATTCTAAATCTTGGGGAAAAAGAAATTCTTTAGATTAAAGCTGATTAATCTGTTAACCCAGTGTATTTGTTAAATTAGTCAGGGCCTAGTAGCAGCAAAGAGCTTTCTGGTTAAATTTAGAACCCAAAACTCCCTCTATCCAAGCAAGGGCTGTGAATTCCCACTGTAAACTGGTCAAAGATTACCTTAGAAGCAAAGGACAGGGTACTATGTAGCAGCCAGCTTTTAATAAGTCTTTTTCCATCCCTCCCTCCCTCCCCACCCCTGGGATAATTGTAGCTTTATAGGTGCATAAACCTCTCAAAGGAAAATAGGTACCATATTCACTCTTAGGTACAGCTGTTTGTCCTCATCAGGCATACATTAAGGACCTAAGATTAATTAAGCTTCAGGTGAACAAAGTACATTAAATGTATAAGGTGCTGTTTTATTAGTATAAGCATCCCTGCCAACCCTTAGTAGATAAAGAACTTAAATACCTAAACACAACCTTAAAACTAAGATGCAGACAGCAGTCCAGAAGCAAGATGGGGGTTTTCCAGTCTTTTGCATTGAGTGTCACATGTATGATTTTCTCCATGTTGGTGAGGGGTCTTATGTCTTTGCTCTCAGGGAACGAGTCCGATCTCTGGAGGCTAGAGTAGCAGATTTTGAGGACATAAGGAAGACAGAGAAAAACATAGACGAGACCCACAGGGATATAGTACTGAAGTCCCACCTCCAGTCTGGCAGCATCCCTGTTACCATGGAGGAGAGAGGTCACGTGACAGGAGAGCATCACCCTGGTGCAGCAGGAAGTGATCCTGTAGCTAGGACTTGTCCTTCAGGTGATGCAAAACCCTCTCGCACTGAGGACGTTTCTCCAGGGCCATATGCCCATGAGGTAAAGGTTAGGACAGCCATTATAGTTGGTGATTTGATCATTAGGCATGTAGATATCTGGATGGCTGGTGGATGTGAGGATCACCTGGTAACACGAGCCACCCAGACAAGGTCTTAGATAGTGCTGGGGAGGAGTCTGCTGTCTTGGTACGTGTCGGTACCAATGACATAGGAAAATATACTAGGGAGCTTATGGAGGCTAAATTTAGGCTTTTAGGTAGGAAGTTGAAATCCAGAACTTTCAAGATAGCATTCTCCAAAATGCTTCCTGTTCCATGCGCAGGACCCAAAAGGCAGGCAGAGCTCTGGAGTCTCAATGGGTGGATGAGATAATGGTGCAAGGATGAGGGTTTTAGATTTGTTAGAAACTGGGGAACATTCTGGGGAAAGGAGGGACTCTTCCAAAGGGATGGGCCCCACCTTAACTGGGATGGAACCAGGCTATTGGCATTAACCTTTAAAAAGGAGATAGAGCAGATTTTAAACTAGACAACAGGAAAGAGCCGACAGTCGCCCAAGAGCTCATGGTTTGGAACAATGTATCCATGAAGGATACTATCAAAAGAACAAAGTTAGGGTATATCAGCAGAGAGTCTAAAAAATAAGATGGGAGAGTTAGAATAGATAGCACTAAATGAGAGGTTAGATATGACTGGTATCTCTGAGACATGGTGGAAGGAGGACAACCAGTGGGACACTGTGATACCTGGGTACAAATTATATCATAATGATAGAGCTGATCAAACTGGTGTAGGGGATGCACTCTATGTTAGAGAGGGTATTGAGTCACAAAGGATTAAAGTCTTGCAGGAAACAAAATTTGCTGTAGAATCTCTATGAATTGAAATTCCATGTAAAAAGGGGAAGGCAGTGACAGTGGGGATGTACTATCGATAGCCTGGCCAGAATGAACAAATGGATGATGTAAAGCTCAACTAAATCAGGGAAGCTAACAAACGTTACAGCACAGTAATAATAATGGGTGATTTCAATTACCCCGATATTGACTGGGTCAGTGTCACGGCAGGACATGCCAGGAAGATAAAGTTTCTAGATGAAATAAATGACTGCTTCTTGGAGCAGCTGGTTCATGAACCAACCTGAGGGGGAGCTATTTTGGACCTGGTCTTTAGTGAAACATCAGATCTGGTGCAAGAGATAAGGGTGTTGGGGCCACTTGGCAATGGTGATCATAGCATGATTGTGTTTGATTTAATAAAGAGAGGAGGGATGGTAAGGAAATCCACAGTACTACCTTTTAACTTTCGAAAGGGAGACTATGATAAGAAGAGGAAAATAGTTAAGAAAAAACTAAAAGGAGCAGTTGTAAAGGTTAAAGACTTACATCAAGCATGGATGTTGTTTAAAAGTAGTATCTTGGAAGCCCAGATCAGCTGTATGCCACACTTTAAGAAAAGTGGAAGGAAATCCAAAAAAACGGCCAGCATGGTTTAAAGGTGAGGTCAGAGAGGCTGTTGTTGCCAAAAAAGCATCTTTCAGGAAATGGAAAAAAAGAGCCAAATGACGAAAACTGAAACAGCATAAGCACTGGCAAGTTAGATGCAAGGCAGTGATAAGGCAAGCAAAGAGAGAATTTGAGAAGAAGCTTGCTCTGGAAGCAAAAACGCGTAATAAAGACTTTTTCAAATACATTTGCAGCAAAAAACCTGTGAGTGAGTCAGTTGGACCACTAGATGATAGAGGGGTAAAAGGGGCACTAAGAGGGGACAAGGCCAAAGCGGAGAGAATGAATGAATTCTTTGCTTCAGTCTTTACTGAGGAAGATGTAAGGATGTTACCCATGACTGAAGTGGTATTTAAAGGTGATACTGCGGAACAACTGAAAGAAATATCGATGCACCAGGAAGATGTATTACAACTATTTGATAAACAGAAGAGTAGCAAATCACCTGGACCAAATGGTATACATCCAAGGGTGTTGAAAGAACTGAAATATGAGATTGCAGACATGCTATTACTGTAGTAATCTCTGAACTATCATTAAAATCATCTGTAATACCTGAAGATCTGAAGATTGGAGGATGGCCAATGTAACGCCAATTTTTAAAAAAGGGTTCCAGGGCTGATCCGGGAAACTACAGACCGGTAAGCCTGACATCAGTACTGGGAAAAATGTTGGAAGCCATCATAAAGAACAAAATTACAGAACATGTAGATAGTCATGGCTTAATGGGAGATAGCCAACATGACTTTAGACAAGGAAGATCTTGTCTTAATAATCTGTTATGTTTTTTTGAAGGTGTGAATAAACAGGTAAGTTGATATAGTGTATCTGGACTTTCAGAAAGCCTTTGGAAAGGTCCCCTCATTAGAGACTTTTGGCAAAACTAAAAAGTCATGGGATAGGAGGCAGTGTACTATTGTGGATCAGGAACTAGTTAAAAGATAGAAATCAGAGGGTAGGGCTAAACGGCCAATTTTCCCAGTGGAGAAAGGTGAATAGTGGACTACCCCAGGGATCTGTGCTGGGTCCGCTGCTTTTTAACATATTCATAAATGACCTGGAAATGGGAATAACGAGTGAGATTATCAAATTTGCAGATGAAACAAAACTATTTAAAGTTGTTACAACCTATGAGGATTGTGGAAAATTGCAAGATGATCTTGATAAACTGGAAGACTGGGCATCTAAATGGCAGATGAAATTTAATGTGGACAAGTGCAAAGTTATGCACCTAGGAAAGAATAACCCAAACAATGGTTACATGATGCAAGGTTCCACATTAGGAACCATCACGCAGGAAAAAGATTTAGGCGTCATTGTGGATAACATGTTAAAACCCTCCACCCAGTGTGCAGCGGCGGCCAAGAGAGCAAATAGAATGCTAGGTATCATAAAGAAAAGAATGGAAAATAAAACAAAGGATATTATAATGCCTCTTTATCGTTCCATGGTGCAACTGCACCTTGAATATTGTGTGCAATTCTGGTTGCTGTATCTTAAAAAGGATATAGCGTTATTAGAAAAGGTACAGGGAAGAGCCATAAAAAGGTAAAGGGGATGGAAGGCTACCCCTATAAAGAGCGGCTAAAAAGGTTAGGGCTCTTCAACCTGGAAAAGAGACGGCTGGGGGGAGATATGATAGAGGTCTTTAAACTAATGAATGAAGTGAAACGGGTAAACGTAGATTGATTGTTTACATCATCAGAATATAGAAAGTCTAGGGGACATGCAATGAAGCTACAGGGTAACCTATTTAAGACTAATCAGAGAAAATATTTTTTCACTCAACATGTAATCAAACTTTGGAATTTGTTACCAGAGGATGTAGTAAAAGCTATTAGTGTAGCTGGGTTTCAAAAAGGTTTGGACAAGTTCCTGATGGCAAGGTCCATAAACCATTATTAAAAGGGACCTGGGATATCACTGCTTGACCCAATACAAGCATTGTGGAACCTGTGTCTTTTGAGGAAACTGCTAGGTACTTATGACAGGATACTGGGCTTGATGGACCTTGGTCTGACCCAGTATGGCAAATCTTATGTTCTTATGTGCCTCCATTCACTGCTGCCACTCTCCTCCCCCCAGTTTTTATACATTCTGCTCTGGACAGTCCTGTTTCTTACTAGATGTCACTTTTAAAATCCCACTTTAAATTGCATAATAACTCATCATGGCCACTCTAGGGATGTCATGGTGATTCAGCTAGATCTTAGCACAGCTTTTGATTTATGCTGACGACATCACGATATATGCTCCAATCAACCTACTAGCACTAAATACCACAACAATAACCAAATGCTTTGAAGACATGAATGACTGGCTCATAGCCAACAACTTAACGGTCAACTGATAAAACCGAGGTAATGTTCGTCACCAGGAACCCCACCTTCATACCTCCACAAACTATCAGCATCTTAGACAAACATATAGTAGTCAAAGAAGAAGTTAAGTATCCAGGCATCACATTGGACAGAGCGCTGAAACTGAAATCCCACATCACCAAAACCGCAAACAAGGCCTATCAACGTTTGAGGACCATCAGACAAATCAAACCAATACTCCGTCAGGACCACTTCTGAAAAGTGTGCCAAGCACTCATCACACCACTGCTTGACTATGCAAACTCACTATACCAAGGTCTCCCTCAGCAGACACTACACCCACCACAGATGGTGCAAAACTCCACAGCACGCATCATTACAGACACTCCAAGGACAGAGAACATCACCCCTGTCTTACAACAACTACACTGGCTCCCAATGCTGTCAAGAGCTAAATACAAAACAATCATGATCATCTTCAAAATCATTCACCATCTCTCAGCAGACGTACTCCAAGACGTTATAACAAGAGATATCAGCAATAGACCAAGAAGAGCCAATTACGACAACATGATCGGCACACCTGCAGGCTATCACAAAACCAAGCAAACAACTTCAAAAAGAGCTCCATCGCTACTGGTATCCACACTATGGAACTCCCTCCCAATGAGCCTGAGGGCACTGGATGACATCACAGAATTCCGCAAAGACCTCAAAACACTATTATTTATAGAATCATAGGGACATTTAGACAACAGCCCATACCCAAACAGAAACACAACCACCTCTGCCAACTAGGCATGCACTCATCCTACCTACACACACAAGATTATTATATACGTTATTAAACACTCTCTTGTTAAATGTTACCCTTCAATTGTACTGTCTAAATCCGGGGTCTCAAACACACGGCCCGTGGGCCGAGAGAACTTTGTGCGGCCCGCGACGGAGAGGAAACCAAAAAAAACCAAAACAAACCCCTGGCTTCTGCTGCTGCCGCTGCCACCGTGGCAGCAGCAGAATCAACTATCCCGCGGCCCCTTCCCATCTGCCCGGCAGAGCCCTCAGCTGTCAGCTCCATCAGCGGCAGCTTTCAGTGCCGCGAAGAGAGTAGTATTTCCCTCTGATGGGTTCCCATCATCCCCGGCAGGCTTAACAGAGCAGTGAGAGGGAAATCACTCTTCTCTTCGCAGCTTGAAAGGCCTGCCGCTGATGGAGCTGACAGCTGAGGGCTCTGCCGGGCAGATGGGAAGGGGCCGCGGGACAGTTGATTCTGCCGCTGCCACGGCGGCAGCGGCAGCAGCAGAAGCCAGGGGTTTGTTTTGTTTTTAATTTTTAAATTTACTTGGGCTGATGGGGGAGGGGAGGGGGTTAGGACTGGTAATGGGGGGGGGCTAAGACTGAAAATGGGGTGATGGGGGGCTAGGACTGGAAATGGGCTGATGGGGGGTTAGGATTGGTAATGGGCTATGGTGGGGGCTAGGACTGGCAATGGGCAGATGTGGGTTAGGACTGGAGGTGGTCTGATTGGGGGGCTAAGACTGAAAATGGGGTTATGGGGGGCTAAGAATGAAAATGGGGTGATGGAAGGGTTAGGACTGGAAGTGAGCTGTTGGGGGGGCTTAGGACTGGTAATGGGCTATAGAGGGGGCTAGAACTGGTAATGGACTGGGGGGTTGCTAGGACTGGAAATGGGCTGAGTAGAAGGGGGGCTTGAACTGCAAATAGCTAATGGGGACGGGGTTTTGGAATGGAAATGGGCTGAGTGGAAGGGGGCTTGGAATGGAAATGGGCTGATGGTGGGGCTAGGATAGGACTGGAAATGGGCTGATGGTGCGGGGACTAGAAGGGAGCGGATGCTGGGTGGGGCTGGAACTAGAAGGGAGCTGATGTTGGGGGAGGATTAGAATGGGATAGGGCTGGGAGAGTGAAATGGAGAGGGGAAAAATATTTTGTGTGGGAGGGAAGAAAAATCTACAATTGGCCAGGTATTGGGAGAGTAAGTGTGGATTGAGGATGGAGGGGTAAAATTTGAGTGGATGAAATAGGAATGAGGAATGAGCAAAAGGAGAAAGATTAGTATGTTAAAGCAGATGTAGAGAGAGAATGGAAAAAAAACTAGAAGAGAGAAGAAAGGACAAATGGACAGCAGACTATGAAGAGTTAGCAGAAGACACGTCGAAACCAGAAGAAAGTGTCTGGAACAATTGCAACTGAAAAAAAAATGCACAAAAGGTAGAAAAATATCTCTTTATTGTGAATTTATTAACTGGAATATGTCAGCTCTTGGAAATGTGCATCATTAACGTCTGCGCTTTGTTTAGTACAAGAGGAAATTAATATAAAGTTTTATTTCTACAGTGTTGTACATTCCCAGTTTAATTATTGTCTTCCTGCTTTTAAATTGTGATTCCTGGTTTGGTGATGGTGTTATGTTCTGCATGTGTAACTGAGCTGAGGTATTCTGTTTATGTAATTCCTATTTGACATTGCCACTTGTTCTCTTTCCCCAGTAGGTCATGTATTGTTATTCCCTGAAATGTATTGATTTAATATTTGCAGTGTTGCCTTTTGATAGGTAGAGTATGATGCTTTGTGAGTCCTGGTAGTGCTGTTAGGATATGGCGGGTTTGCTATGGGTTCTAAATGGGCAGTGTTTGTAGTAGTTCCTAATGTGCCTGGCAGTTGGCACTGGATTATAGTAATGTAGAAATCTTTTAGTCTTTCTTTATCCATACACTCATTAAGAGGCATGTTTACTAAAAGTTAGCGTATGGTAACATTATGCAAATATTTATGCAAATGATGTCCTTATGCAAATGAGGCCCGCATCTTGTGCGGCCCCCGGGTTACTTTACAAGTCCTCATTTGGCCCTCAAAGCAATTTGAGTTTGAGACCCCTGGTCTAAATGGTGTTAAGTAATTGTTCTTTCTAAATGTTTACAAATACCCTAATATTAAATGTAACCTTCCAATTGTGATGTGACGTGACCACCTTGATTGAAGGATAAGGTGGAAATACAAATCTGTCTAAATAAATAAATAAATAGATCATGGTCTTTTACTTGATTGCCTATATGAAACTGGTATTAAGGCCATCATCCTTAAATGGTTTTGACTGCACCTTTCAAACACACTTATCAGGTACTGTATCTATACACATTCATCCTCTCATCCACTTTCCTTTGGCATCTCACAAGATTAGAAATTGGCTCTCATTCTCTTTAATCATTTTATTTGTCCTCTAGCATTACTGATTCAAGATCTGGGCACTACTGTAATTCCCTATTAGCCCCCAAATCCAAATCAGAAGACTACAACTTATTGAAAACATCATGGTAAAAACTTTATATATGATGCAAAAAGATCTGACCATGTGACATCACTACTTAATGCACAGCATTGGCTTTCTGTTTGGGCTAGAATTAAATGTAAAATCTTACTTTTGGCAAATTAAGCCTGTTATTCAGGATTTCCCATCTATCTCAATCCCCTTTTAATTCCTTACTGTCCCACTGTCCTGCCATACTTTGAGATCACCTCAGTCAATCTCAACCCATATTAAACTGGTTGGAAGCATCACAGTCTAGCTATATTGCCCCTAAGTTATGGAACTCTTCCTGCCAAACTTCAGTTAGAAAGTTCCTACAAAAGATTTAAAACAGGACTAGAGACATGGCTCCTTTCCCAGGCCTTCCCCTCATAATAGATCACTGTAGTTTTTTAACAGAAGATACTTCCCCTCCCTTCTTGTCCTCTCAGTTAATCATTGTCTTTAGGAAGAAATTGCCTCCTTACTTCTCTCCTCCTGATTACCTCTTGTCTCTGAGCTTGTGTTTATTTGTCTCCGAAACATAATAATATTTTGGTATATATTTTATATATATTTGAATAGCAGTAAAATAAATACTTTTAAATAACATAAAATAAAATAAAAACATTCTCTGGGAAAAAACATGCCCCCGTACAATGGACACAGTACAAGTGCACCGCCAAGGTAGCATGGATTTTTTAGCACAGCACCAAAAATGTGTCCCCAACTTTGTACCTGAGGCAATGGAAGGTTAAATAACTTGGGCAAGGCCACAAGGAGTTCCAGAGGCATTCAAACCCTGGTTGTAGAGTGTTTCAATTTACAAGCATTTCCTAAGGAGGCAGAATGCAATCAATTTAAGCCACTGTGGGAGCCTCTGTTTCTTGATAGATGCCTATAGACTGCATCTAACATCCTCTGAATCATTTTTTGTTTTGCTTCGCTCTTACAGTTATGTTACTTTCTTTAACTTTTTATTTTTTAACAAAATGGGAAAACTCAGATAAAGATAACTCAGATTAAAATGGTGAGTATGGTATCTTATGAACACCATGGGCCCGATTTTCTTCTGGGCGGGCTACGTGACGCTACAGCGCATAGCCCTGCCCATTCACCCTTAACCCTGGATATTCAATGCCGTGGCGACGGCATTGAATATCTGGGTTGTATGCCACGGGGTCAGTGCCACAGAGCCTAACTGTGTAACAGTGATATTGGACCACTACACGGTTAGTGGTCCGTGGATAGAACTAAGCGAGCCAAAAGCTGGCCTAGTTTTAGCTGTGGACCACTAACCGTGTAGTGATCCAATATCACCGCTACATGGTTAGCGGCAGTCGCTGCCTCCTCTCTGCCCTGGAACGTCCCCAACACGCCCCGATGCTAACTGGATAGCATTAGAGCACGTAGGGAACATAGTCGGGAATATTCAATGGCACTAACTATGTAGGTGCCATCAAATATCCCTATTTAAGGCATTTACACAGTTTACTTGGCTATAAACCATGTAAATGGCTTTCGAATATCGGGCCCCATATGACCATTTATAGTATTTGAATTCTCACCTGCATAACAACATTATTGCCTAGAAACAAATTGACAAACACATAAATTCATATAAGTTAAAATAAATATTGTTCTTTAGATGGCTATAATATTCAAAGGATTAAGTCTCATAACTTTGGGGCAGGCTTACTAAAAAGAACAACATTAGTGTGGGCAGGACTACGATACGAGCACAGAAGCTCACACCAACTTCAGGGGGGTATGCGCATTTGTTCGTCTGCCATTGGCATGTACCTAACACACAGCACCGCGGTAACCCAGCATGCGGGTGTACCTAATACCACCCTGTGAGGTGGCGTTAAGTGCACCCATGCTAATGGCACCAGTCGCAGCTAGTGTGCCCCATAACACCATCACTAACCACGATGCATCATCAATGCCCACGTTCTGCCCCAACCTGCCCTGTCTCCTCACATTCACATGCTAACCATTTAACATAGGATTTTTTGCATGAGGCCTTTATCTAAATTTTAGCACTGAACTCTTACCATGCACTGAACCCCACATTAGTGGTTAGTGCAGTTTAGTAAACATGTCCCTTTGAGAGTTAGACTTCTAAATTGGCCTCTCTGAAAACTTGCTAGGGCTGAGTTCCTAATTTTATGCTCAAAATTCCACTGAACAATGGCATTTACTAAAATGTGGGGGGTAATAGGGGTGGTTTTAGTGCAGTAAAAAGAGTAAAGTGCTTATTACTAATTTTCAGCACTAGACATCTAAAATAGGCTTATAAGTCTAGGCCAGTGGTTCTCAACCCAGTCCTCTAGGGACTCCCAGGCTAGTCAGGTTTTCAGGATATCCACAATGAATATGCATGAGGTAGATCTGCACTGCTTCCATTGTATGCAGATCTATCTCATGCATATTCATTGTGGATATCCTGAAAACCTGACTGGCTTGGGGATCGCAGAGGACTGGGTTGAGAACCATTGGTCTAGGCAAATGAATGACAGGCATAAATTTAAGTGAATTTTTACCTGAAAACTTTGGCTCCTATGTTTGACTGAGAATAGGGGATGAAGTTAGGATTTAACTTGGGGTCCTAAATTTAGGAACTCAGTGGTTGATAGGAGCCCAGGGGTCCGTAGATGGAGTGGGGGGGCAGAAACCATAATTATCTGTACAGGAACAATATTCAGTGCTACTATAAGGACAGAGCTGCTTACACCATGTAGCACTATAGAAATGCTAGGAAATAGTAATAAAGAACTATCCAGCTATCTCTGGACAGAAAAAAGCTACCCTAAGGAACTATCCGGATAATGGTCTGCATATAGCTGCTATCTGGCTCGCAGTGGTGCTCACTGCTCAATCCCAATATTCCGTGGCCTCCACTAATTTTAGCCATGGCAGTTAGTGTTTGAAAACAGCACTGACCTCTGCAGCTCAAAACTGACCCATCAGCTTTGTTGAATATCGGGCCCTAAATAATTCCCCTCTTTTCCATCCTTCCTAGTGATCTCTTTCCTAACAGAAGTTGTATCCATTTAGCTGCATTTGTGGTAGCTGCATTTGCATCCTTGTCCAGTTCTGGAGCATAAAATGTTGTGACATATTTCCAGCCTGTCTAACTCTGCTTAGCATTTTGTATTTTCTTTACTTTTAAATAAACATTTCAAAGGAAATTTGAGTCTGTAGGAAATATAGGATTTGACTTGACACTGTTACTCCACAAATGACATTTTTAATCAATCATCTTCCATTAAAGAATACAGTAAATAATTCTTAGCAAAGCCAGTCCCTATTTGAAACATGACCATTGTAATATGGTAGATGGTGGCAGATAAGGGCAATTTGGTCCAGCCAGTCTGCCTGTTCCCCCCTACCTGTCAGATTTTAACTATGTCCCAACTGTCAGTCATGCAAGCGTGATTATGTACAAGAGATGTATCCTTCTTTCCTTTTTCTGGGAGGTAGCCCCCGTACCCTCCCTTTCCTCTGCATATATCTCAAAATGCGCCAAAGCATATTGGTTCACTCTTGCCTTCTTTTCAGAGCTTCATACTCTCATACCTGCGTTATGCAAATTAATTTTGTCTCCTTCCCTTTTTGTCCCTCTGCCGTTTTGGAGAGTTGATCTTATATGTTTATTATCTAACCGAACACCCAGGCCCACATTTCCATTGCTCTATTGCTTCCCACTCCTGCTTTTGTGAAATTTTTCTGGGTGAGTGTCTATCATAGCTTTCATTGCAGCTACTGCTGCTTATAGGTTATTCCAGCCTTTACCCCATGATTCTTCTGTGCTTCATTGTCTTTGAGGGGAAGAGAGGAAGGGGAGACAACATGGTTGCTGTTTTAATCCACACTGCATATGATACTTCTTCACTGGATCAACCCAACACATCTTTTACTAGATTTAGAAAGACAAGGTTCCTTCATCAGGTCAGCATTAAAGACTCTTTGCACAGACCTGAAGAAGGAACTATAAAGTCAGTAAAAAATATAGCTGAGGTGATGGATAAGTGCATTCTTCATTTGGCGATCTGCTGTAGACTGCTGTTCTGCATGTTCACTGCATCATTGGTTCTATATCAGCACAAACAGCAGACATTTTAGGCGGTGACCTGCAGTCTCTTTGTATCCTGATATTGCTATGCAGTGGACATGGAGATGTAGCCTACTGGTTAGTTCAAGGTCTCTGTAGAAAGGGGCTAGGGGTTTGGTTCCTTCCTGTTCCTTTTGTGACTGTGCTACTGAGATCGTTTTCATGTAACAGTCAGGGCTTTGCAGATCTATGCTGCCAGCCCATAGCACTGTCTTCTCAGCCACCATCTGTCCTTCAGCCCATCTATCTGCCTCTGTCAGCTATGTACAGTCCTGTCTTCTTGTGCAGGCTGCTACCCCATGACCTACACTGGTACCCTTTTCTGCATTATGGCTCTTTGTGCTCGCCTATCCTGTGCCTGATCTGCACGTACCCACTACTACTCTGTCCTTCTGTCGCTGCAAACATCCTGCCACTTCTGCCTCTGCTGGAGGATACGTCTTCCCCATTCTATGCCACACACTGTCACTGCAGCACGTTACATTGGCACCACCCTGTATATCAGTACAGCTGCCTCCCACATGCTCACCTGCTTTACTGGCTGCCAAATAGGGTGCCCACCAATATGGAAGGTCCATCAACTCCCACCTGTCCTTCCTTCCATCACCTTTACATTGACATACCTTGGTGCTCTGTCCAGCGTTTGGCTTACAGCCATGGTCCTGCTTTAAGGTGCATGCTTTCCACCTTAGGGCACTTTGTCTCTCCTTAGGATGCCTTATCTCCTGTTAGGGCACCTTACCACATCTTAAGGTGCCTTGAGATACCTTGTCTCCTGTTAAGGTGCCTTAGCACATCTTAAGGTGCCTTATCTCCTGTTAACCTAAACAATTAATTCCCCTCTAATATCTAATCCCTCAAAAACTTCCTTATCCACTTAAACAAAACATAGAAATTTTCCAGATTAATTGGCATAGTGACTCTTGATCAGTGACTTAGTTGGATAGCATTGAGAAACTGAATGAACAAAGAGATGATGTCAATCTTGAATGACCAATCTGAACAGGGATTCCCTTTTCTGTGGGAAAGTACCCTGGTGTCTGATTGGTGGGTTTCCTCCATTTTACTGCGATTGGTAGGACGCCATGCACAAATGAGAAATCCTGGCCGCAGTGACGGCGTCTTTGTTACAACAGTTGCCGGAATCAGATTGACTTATTGCAGCACTTGATACAGGGTTTATCCCGAAACGTGCACGTCGTGCGGATATCATTTGAGCAACTACAGGATTTGGACGATTTACAGATAAGTGCCCTCTTTGTTGGGCTTCAGAAGTTTTTAAAGAAATAAGTTTGGAAACCTTCCAGTTGAATAAAACGGAATTTGCCGTCTGGAGGGGGTTGGACTTTGATTCCGGCCTTCCCTCGGCAGGCTCCAACAAAAAGAATATTATACGTTGGGAATTGTCTGTGAGCTTAGTTTGTTTAAGTGGATAAGGAAGTTTTTGAGGGATTAGATATTAGAGGGGAATTAATTGTTTAGGTGAATACTGTTGTCCTTCTCTATAGGGCCTTTCATTATATATATTTATCTCCTGTTAAGGCACTTATCACATCCTAAAATGCCTTGTCTCTCCTTAGGACATCTTGTCACCTTACTGCACTAGGTCCTGTTAACTCACGTCAAATGGTCCAAGGCACCCTAACTCCAGCATGCCCCCTACGCGCCCACTGCCTTATATGGCTTCAGGCACCTTAACACTGCCCTTACCGCTGGTGACTTTACCACAGTTTAGTAAACATACCCATAACTGTCTGAAGAATGGGCTTACATGATCTGTTCTGGCTGCTCCATAGAAGATTCGAGCAGCAGTGTTTTGTGCCAGTTGTAAAGGGTGAATCATGTGATTTGGTAGTCCTTGTAGGATGATACTGCAATAATCCCATTCTGGGCAGACTGTAAATATATAAACGTACCTTCAATTCAACTGAAATCTGACTCCTGGCAACCCAGCATCTCCTAGGTTTTCTTGGCAGTAGATTGTCAGGCTTTTCTTCTGAGGCAATGGAAGGTTAAGCAACTTGCCCAAGGTTACAAGGAGTGCCTGTGGTAAGCAAACCCTGGTCTTTTGGTTACTAAGCCAGTGCTTCAACCATTAAGCTACTCCTTCACTCTCTAGGCAGACTAGGGCTTGAAAAACTGCATGAAGTCTTGGATGCTCAGTAATGATCGTAGGTGCTGCACTCTTTTTATTTTGTGGTAGATGCGTTTGATGGTGTTGCTGATATAAGGTTGTAGAGTTAGCTGATGGTTGAGGGTTATTCTCAAGTAATGCACAACCAATTTCACTTTTAGCTGTGCTCCTGGGATTTTTATAGATGTTGGTGGTTCGAAGTTTGTGTCACTTGTAATATGGAGCACTTGTGTTTTCTCGTAGTTCACGAGCAGGTTGTGTTCTGATACTTACTGACTGATGTAAGGCACTTTATTAGTGAGGTGTAGACAGGCTGTGTGGTGGAGAAGGGTACATAAAGCAGAATACTGTCTGCATAAATATAGCAGAAAACATTATGTGCTTGAATAATTGAGCAAATGGGATGCAGAAATATGTTGAAAAGAATCAAGGACAGTGCTGAGCCTTGAGGAATTTCTTAGTGTAGTTTGTATGGAGCGGAAACAATTGCTGCTGCTCTTACTTGCTGTTGGCGGTCTGTTAAATAAGAGCTGAAACATTTTAATGTCATGTAGCCTAGCCCTATTGATTGATGGTGCTGTAATAATGCATTGTGAAGAAATTAGTCAAAAGCAGATGTGATGCCTTGTGTTGATCTATCCATGAGTATAATTAGAAGGATCTCTTCGCCATGACTGGGCCTAAATCTGTACTGTTATGGGTCAAGAGGTGCATGCAAGTCGATGTGATCCTGCAGCTGAAGCTGCATGACCTTCTCAATAATCTTTGCCAGAAAGGGTAGGCTGGATATGGGTCTATATGAGCTAGGGCTCTCTGGGCTTGGTGATGGACTTTTGATTATTGGTCGAACAGAGACATGCATGTGTTTGGAATTTGGTGGGCATGTAGCCTTGGATGAGAGAATATTGTGTGATTTTGAGTAGTGCGAAGGCAAGCTGATTGTGAGATATATTGATCCAGCTTACTGGGCATGGACCTAGAGGGGAAGTGGTAGTATTGAGATTTGTGATAGTGCTCTCTAGGTGCTCTAGTGAGATTGGGTTGAAGATCCAAGTGGAGGGTACTGGGTGGTTGTTCGGCAGCAGTACAGTTGTATGTTGTCCGTCTTGTAGGTTTCAGCTTGGAAGTGGTCTGCTAGTGCTTGTGGAGATGGGGAAGCATGCTTGATCTCTTGAGTAGGATTCTTAACTAATGATTTCGCTATGCTGAATAATTCTCTGGGGCAATTTAATGAACTTAAAATGAGCTTAGTGTAGTGTTCCTTCTTCTTTTGGTGTATCATATTCTGATATTCTTGTAGTTTAGACATTTATTTGTCATGGTCACATGTGGTCTTGGATTGTCATCATCTTCTCTCAAGCTGTCTGAGCTCATGTTTAGTGCCTCTTAAAATCTGCAGTGTACCATACTGCAGAGTAATGTTTTCTTGTGACTCTTTGGTGTACAATGGCTGCTTTGCACATTTTGTGCTTCTAGTTGTCAATCAAGATGCCAAGGTTTTCTGATTGTTCTGCTTATCTAAGTTTATCTAAGAACTCATTCTTGTCTAGGCAAAGGTATCTCCTTTTAACGGGCTGTGGTAGATTGTGTGCATGTGTGTGCATGTTTAGAGGGAGATGGAATGTGATGGTTTTATGGTCAGACCAAGGGACTGGGGATATGGTGGGGAAAGGAATGTGGTTATTTGTGAGCATGTGTTTAGGAGTGAAATATGAGATCTAGGATAGCTCCTTTTTTGTGTGTTGGTTCGTTGATGATCTGAATGAATTTCAGAGCATCCATAGCTTCAAGGAAAGATTTGGAGAGCCTAGGTGGGGCGGAGGGGAGATTCAGGTCACCTAGTAACAGTAATTGCTTGTTTCTTGTAGAGAGGTCACAGATTGTCTGTCTGCAGGAGGGATGATAATTCATTAATGGGTGCAGCTGGGGATCTGTAAACTAGGCAGAGCATAATGTACTTATTTACGATGACGAGGATTTCCATTCCTCCTTCTGAGTTGATGGTAATGTTGTAGAAGTCGAGGTGGGCCCTGGTTAAAATAGACACCTCTGCTTCTGCGGTTAGATCTGGGACAGTTGAAAAGACTAAAATCCAATGGAAGGAGTTGAATTATTAGCACATTGTCAGTGAACCATGATGCTGTCATGCACATTTATATCTATATTGTGATCATTGAGATAAATAATACAGAGCCTTGTTGCATGCCAGGAGGGCGTTAAGGAGAACACATTTTGTGCTATGGGGTGAATTGAATGGATTCATGAGGCTTGATTTTAAATAGATTCCAGGGACACATGGCCCTTTCTTTGGATGTGGAAGTGGTTATATCATAGTGGATGTTGTGATGTATGTTTTGGATGAGAGTTAAGCTGAAAACTAAGGATTCTGCATGTATTATCAGAAGAGATGTACGTATAAAACACTTATTAAGAACATTGTGGTGGCCATGATTGATTCAGTAGGGTTTCCAAGCATAATTCCAGAACTTGGGCAGAGGATGGTACAGTATTTCTTATATTATCTGTAGACAGACAGATAGGGTGAATGCTGTGTGTGCTTTCATCTCAATGATCTAGAGTTGTATGGACAGAGCTGTTGTGGAGGAAAATCTCGCTCATGTAGAGTGTGAAGCTTGAGTGTGATCATAGTAGGATATAGGGGGCTCTGTTAGAGTGGCATTCTCTTACCTTGTTGTCTTGCTTTTATCAAATTACTGAGAAGGTCAGATGTTAACCTGCAGGGTCATTGTATGGATGTGGGTGACAGATTATGCCTATGTGATGCTCCAAATGGTGCATATAAGTCTCACAGTTGATGGAGGAATCACTCCAAGGGCCATGTCTAAGGACCCTTTGGCATAACCCTTAAGCATGGGCCTGTCAGGCATGGGTGTGTCTGAGACTTGCAGCTTTAATGCAGTCAGAGGTGGATGTGAGCGATGATGATGTCTTTGGGGTGGAGCTTGCTGCTTTGTGGGATTGGGCCATGCTGGTTTTAATCTGTTGCTCTTTTTCTCTCTCTATGGGAGGCCCCAGTAAGCATCTGATGAAGTTGCATGAGAGTGGCCTGGCTATGGGAGACAGGGGCAGTTCAAGTCAATCTGCTGCCTGAGGCGAGGGATGAGAAGGCGCCCGAGCCGGCATTAAAAAAGATTCACAAAGGAAGAAGGAGGCAGGGCTGATGAACCTTCACTCATTCAAGAAGAATACGATCACAGACTCACGAGGGAAGCACCACCCTGTGCTCAGACCGATTAGCCCATCACCAACCCAAGCAAGAACAGCCACCAACAGATCAGATGCCAAGACGAGGTAAGCCTACACTGTTTCCAGCTTCTGCCCTCCTCAAGCAATGATCAAATCTACAACTCTGGACAACTATGAAGAAATAATGGTACCATACCAATATAGCCTAGCCTGTTTTACCATGCACAAACTCATGCTCTCTATAATTGCCAGGAACCTGTAGTAAATATTACTAATATATATCTATGTAAATAGTTGCCTCTGTTAAATGTTCAACTGCTATTTATTTTTCCCCAGTTAATACTTGTTTTTATTCCCTGGTTACCTGTAAACTTAGACAAGATCTCTAAAGTCTGAGTGTAATGTTGTTCAATGTAAACCGCACTGATGACAAATAGCACAGTATATAAAAGCTGTTAAATAAAAATAAATAAATAAATACTCTATCTGCTGACCTAACCATTCTAAAATACCAGTGAACCCCATTTTTCATATTACCACATTACCTGCCTATCTTATTCATGCCGAAACCTGGTAAGTGTGAGAAAGTGTTTAAACCATACTCACTGAACTACTAATTGCAACTCGCCCTCCACGTAATCAAAATGAACCTCCTTAGGAAACTAGTATGTGCATGCCTCATCATAGCGACTCTCTTTGCATGCTCCAACTCGCTACAGAGACACCAGGTTCCCAGACCAACCCACATCTTAAGAACAAAAGAACATAAGATGTGTCATACTGGGTCAGACCGAGGTCCATCAAGCCCAGTATCCTGTTTCCAACAGTGGCCAAACTAGGTCATACGTACCTAGCAGTATCCCCAAAAGACACAGGTTCCACAATGCTTGTACTGGATCAAGCATTGATTATCCTGGGTCCCTTTTTAATAATGGTTTATAGACCTTTCCTCCAGGAACTTGTCCAAACCTTTTTTAAACCCAGCTACATTAACAGCTCTTACTACATCCTCCGGTAACAAATTCCAGAGTTTGATTACACGTTGAGTGAAAAAATATTTTCTCTTATTTGTCTTAAATAGTTTACCATGTAGCTTCATTACATGTCCCCTAGTCTTTCTATATTATGATAGTGTAAACAATCGATCTACGTTTACCCGTTCCACTCCATTTATTAATTTATAGACCTCTATCATATCTCCCCTCAGCCGTCTCTTTTCCAGGTTGAAGAGCCCTAACCTTTGTAGCCTCTCTTCATAGGAGTAGCCTTCCATCCCCTTTACCATTTTGGTGGCTCTTCTCTGTACTTTTTCTAATAACGCTATATCCTTTTTAAGATACGGCGACCAGAATTGCACACAATATTCAAGGTGCGGTCGTACCATGGAACAATACAGAGGCATTATAATATCCTTTGTTTTGTTCTCCATTCCTTTCCTTATGATACCAAGCATTCTATTTGCTTTCTTGGCTGCCGCTGCACACTGGGCGGAGGGTTTTAACATGTTATCCAAGATGACTCCTAAATCTTTTTCCTGGGTGGTGGTTCCCAATGTGGAACCTTGCATCGTGTAACCATAGTGCGGGTTGTTCTTTCCTAGGTGCATAACTTTGCACTTATCCACATTAAATTTCATCTGCCATTAGGATGCCCAGTCTTCCAATTTATCCAGATCCTCCTGCAGTTTTCCACAGTCCTCTTGGGTTTTAACAACTTTAAACAGTTTTGTATTGTCTGCAAATTTGATAACCTCACTAGTTATTCCCTTTTCTAGGTCATTTATGAATATGTCAAAAAGTAGCAGACCCAGTACAGATCCCTGGGGTACTCCACTATTCACTTTTTTCCATTGGAAATATTGGCCATTTAGCCCTACCCTCTGCTTTCTCTCTTTTAACCAGTTCCTGATCCACAATAGTACACTGCCTCCTATCCCATGACTTTTTAGTTTTGCCAAAAGTCTCTGGTGAAGGACCTTGTCAAAGGCTTTCTGAAAGTTCAGATACATTATATCAACTGACTCACCTTTATCTACCTGTTTATTCACACCTTCAAAAAAACATATCAGATTAGTAAGACAAGATCTTCCTTGTCTAAAGCCATGTTGGCTGTCTCCCATTAGGCCATGACTATCTACATGCTCTGTAATTTTGTTCTTTATGATGGTTTCTGCCATTTTCCCCAGTACTGACGTCAGGCTCACCGGTCTGTAATTTCACGGGTCACCCCTGGAACCCTTTTTAAAAATTGGCATTACATTGGCGACCCTCCAATCTTCAGGTATTACAGAAGATTTTAATGAAAATTCACAGATTACCAATAGCAGGTCTGCAATCTCATAGGTCAGTTCTTTCAATACTCTTGGATGTATACCATCTGGTCCAGGTGATTTGCTACTATTCAGTTTATCAAATAGTTGTAATACATCTTCCCGGTGTAGTGATATTTCTCTCAATTCCTCTGCAGTATCTCCTTTAAATACCACTTCAGTCTTGGGTAACATCCCTACATCTTTCTCAGTAAAGACCAAAGCAAAGAATTCATTCAGTCTCTCCGCTATAGCCTTGTCTCCTCTTACTGCCCCTTTTACTCCACTATCATCTAACGGTACAATTGACTCACAGGCCTTTTGCTACGAATGTACTTGAAAAAGTATTTCGTGTTTTTGCTTCCGTAGCAAGTTCCTTCTCAAATTCTCGCTTTGCCTGCCTTATCAATGCTTTGCATTTAACTTGCCAGTGCTTGTGCTGTTTCCAGTTTTCGTCGTTTTGCTCTTTTTTCCTTTTCCTGAAAGACGTTTTTTTGGCAGCAACAGCCTCTCTGACCTCACCTTTAAACCATGCTGGCAGTTTTTTGGACTTTCTTCCACTTTTCTTAATGCGTGGAATACAGCTGGTCTGGGCTTCGAGGATAGTATTTTTAAATAACACCCAAGCTTGCTGTAAGTCTTTAACCTTTGCAACCGCTCCTTTTAGTTTTTTCTTAACTATATTCCTCATTTTATCATAGTCTCCCTTTCGAAAGTTAAAAGGTAGTACTGTGGATTTCTTTACTATCCCTCCTCCACTAATTAAATCAAACACGATCATGCTATGATCACTATTGCCAAGTGGTCCCAACACCCTTATTTCTTGCACCAGATCTGGTGTTCCTCTAAGGACTAGGTCCAGTATGGCTTCCTCTCTGGTCGGTTCATGAACCAGCTGCTCCAAGAAGCAGTCATTTATTTCATCTAGAAACTTTATCTCCCTAGCATGTCCTGCCGTGACACAGACCCATTCGATACTGGGGTAATTGAAATCACCCATTATTATTACTCTGCTGTAACGTTTGTTAGCTTCCTTGATTTCTTTGAACATTTCATCATCCATTTGTTCATTCTGGCCAGGTGGTCGATAGTACACCCCCACTGCCATCACCTTCCCCTTCATACATAGAATTTCAATCCATAGGGATTCTACAGCAAATTTTGTTTCCTGCAAAACTTTAATCCTTTCTGACTCAATGCCCTCTCTAACATAGAGCGCAACACCTCCACCAATTTGATCAGTTCTATCATTACGATATAGTTTGTATCCAGGTATCACAGTGTCCCACTGGTTATCCTCCTTCCACCATGTCTCTGAGATTGCAATCATATCTAACCTCTCATTTAGTGCTAAATATTCTAACTCTCCCATCTTATTGTTTAGACTTCTAGCATTTGCATACAAGCATTTTAGAGACTGTATTTTATTAATATTAATCTGGCTATTGGTAGGCATGGATAATTTGGAATCCTTACGCTCTGTCTGCACCGTACTCAAGGACATTTGGGCTACTATTCTCTTTTTTGGAACCTCACTGCTTTTGGTAGTATTCTTCAAGGATACCTTCTTCTGAACCATCCGCTCTTGGACGACTGTCGGCTTTCCCCTATTTTCTAGTTTAAAAGCTTCTCTATCTCCTTTTTAAAGGTTAATGCCAGCAGTCTGGTTCCATCCTGATTAAGGTGAAGCCCATCCCTTCGGAAGAGCCCCTCCTTTCCCCAGAATGTTCCCCAGTTCCTAACAAATCCAAAACCCTCATCCTTGCACCATCGTCTCATCCACGCATTATCTTCCCACATAATCAGCCACACATATTCTACAATTTATCATTTCCTAAGTACAAACAGGGCTATAACCCTCACCCCCCAAAAAGCAGACACCACAGATTAATTCATATTACAATGACTGCCATCCCCCACCACACACACATCACCAAACGCTATTATTAATTTCAACGGTATACTGATAAATGCATGTTCCATATGCAATAATATCCCAGTAATCAGAGACCTTCTCATTGATAGTCCCCACACTTTCTGTGTGTCACAAACCTGGCTCACTGAACAGGACACTGTCCTAAAAAATCTATTAAACACCAATGGATACTCATTATTTAACTGCCCTGGAGATACCAAGAGAGGCAGCAAAGTACTTATTATGACTAGAACTGACCTTGATATGAGTGCAAGTATCTGCACAAACACTGACAGCATAGGCCTAATCAAAATAGAAAACAAGCTTATAGCAATCTGTCTCCTCTATAGACCCACTAGTAACAATCACCTCATTCTCACTACCATATTTGAATCAGCTTGCACATCTCCAACAAAAAAGCCCCACTTCATTATGGGTGACTTTAATTTACCATCCCTCTCCCCACAACAATCCACAGACTTCCTGGAACTTATGTAAGAGTTAGACTTTATACAAATAATAAAACATCCCACGCATATAAAAGGAAATACACTTGATCTCATCTTTTGCCAAAGTTACCTAACCACCATCTTCACTTCACCTATCCTTCTGTCAGACAAGTTCCATGGTCTGACCATTTCATCATAAGAATGGCTACCACAATTCCAACAGTGACCCAAACTGATAACACTCCCTCCCTCCCTCCAAATGCCAATCTTCAAAAAATTTGACAAGGATACTTCAGACAGGAAGATATCCTCACTGCTCCATACACAAATCCATGACCTTAATGACGCAATAGAAAACTGGACCACAACAATAAACAAAGCAGCAAAGTCCACTTCATTCACTAAGAAAACTAACAGAAAACATTTGGAAAAGTGGTATACCAAAAATCTTTGTAATCTCAAGAAAACTCTACACAAGCTAGAATAAAAATAGAGATCAAATAAAACCCCTGAAAACAAAGAACAATAGATCACAACCCTAAATCCTTTAAGCAATCCTTAAGCAAAATCATTAACTAATTCCCACACAGACCAGACAAATAGTACAGAAATTAGCCCACAAACTATTGTGGACCATTTGGCATCCAAACTAAAGAACAAACACAGTACAACAATGCTCATCAGTAATAACCTACAGCAAACACAATAAAATTGGCACTCCTTCCTTGAAACTATTTCTAAAATCAACAACATGACTTCACATTTAGACCTATGTCCAGTATCCTGGATAAAGGCTGTCAAAGCAGAACTGGCCCCAGTGATACTCAACACAGTAAATCAATCTCTCTACCATGGCATTGTGCCTGAGGCACACAAGCTCTCTGTCATTCGCCCAATTTTAAAAAACGCACCATTAGACACTCACCAGTATGATTTACATCCATGCACCCTGATCTCTGGCCTACACAACACAAACTAAGGGGTATGTTTACTAAACAGTCCTAATGTTACCGGCGCTAGTTGCAGCGTTAATTTGAGGAATACCATATTAGTTAGTGGGCATTCCAGCAGCAAGGTAGCAAGGAATCTGTATCTCACGATAGAGGGCACCTTGGCTCATTAACGCGCATTAACCTTAAGTCCATGCCAGCGGTATGTTAGAAGCTGTAGAGATGTAGCCCACTGGTTATTACAATGACTGTGGAGGCAATGGTCATGAGTTTGATCCTGCAGTGCTGTTATTTAAGAAGGCTGCCTGAGGGATTTCCTTTTAATTTAAATCAGTGCTGCCAGCAAAAACACCCTCACAGTGCCGTAACCTAAGGTGCCTCATAAGGCGCCCCATAGGGCACATTATAAAGTGCCCTCTCCGACAAGGCACCTTATAATGTGCCCTCAGTCTTGAAGGACTAGAAAAAAGGGACTGTTACTTCTGGAGAGAAATCTGCAATTGTGAGTATATACTTCTGGGAATTTTCTGAAAGGATTTCTTTGTATTAAAGCTAATTAATCTGCGAACCCACTGTTTTTTGTTAGATCAGTCAGGGCCTAGTAGCAGCAGGTTAAGTTTAAATTTAAAACACAGAAGAGAACTTTCTGGTTACATTTCATACCCAGCAGAGAGCTTGTAGTTTAAGTTGCTGAACTCTAGTAACCTCTTCAGGTTTGGAAACTGCTAACACCTAATCAGGAGTTAGTGGGCCTGATTTCCTGAGAGCAGCTGAGGCCTGCATAAAAGGCTCCAGTGCCCTGCCCTGTTGAGGCTTTCCTAACCAGGGCTCTACAGATCAAGCAACAGTAAGGATTTGAGGGATTTTTTTATTATATTAAATTGCTAGCTCTCTGACTGGGAGCTCTTAAAAGGGTTTTTTGTATATTTTTAAAGCAAGGTTACTTTCTTTTTGGTGCTTTAGTGGAACTTTCCTTGAGCACAGTAGGTTGCTGAACTCTAGTAACCTCCTCAGGTTTGGAAACTGCTAACACCTAATCAGGTGTTAGTTCCCTCCCTACCCACCCCGACTCCCACCCAACCCTAGTGAGCAGCCTTGCTTTATAGGGCACCTCCCCCTTTAACAAATCACAGAGAATTGGACCAGCACATTTTGAATATAATTAAAGAGATTTAACTGGTTTTTTTCTCTGAAAGGAGAGCTGGGAAACCGCTGGTACTTGGTAGATCTCTCTCTTTTGCTTTAACAGATATCTAAGCTCCACGAACAGAACAATGGCTGGGAAAAATCATATCGCTAAAGCTGTTGCCCCCATTACAGCTTCTGCCTCGGTCCAGACAGAGGTCCTAATGCCAGTTGAAGGACCAGTTCCATGTGCAGGGTGCCTGCATGCTGAAGCTCTGAGGAAACAAGTGGAGGAACTCAGAGAGGAGGTGGCGAGGCTGAGGAGCATTCAAGACAGTGAAAAGTATATTGATGAGATGCTTCTTGCAGCAACCAAGCTCTCCAGCAGAGGAGAAGATGGGTGCCAACAGAATGTCATGGTTGGACACAAGTCACCAGGGCCTGCAAAATCACCAATCCAATTTCTCCAGCCCTTGAATTGAAGAACCATTATGCAGCCCTGGAAGTAGAGGAGGTAAAAGCATCCCTGGAAAGGGAAGAACCAGAGCTCAAGTACCCCAAAGTTGCAGAATCAGTGACCAGAAGGAAACGAAGGGTAGTGGTGGTTGGAGACTCTCTTCTGAGGGGTACTGAGGCGTCCATCTGCCAACCAGACTTGATGTCCAGAGAGGTATGCTGTCTGCCTGGTGCCAAAATCTAAGATGTTACGGAGAGTTCGCCGAGACTCATCAAGCCCACTGACTATTACCCAATGTTGCTAATCCATGTTGGAACAAATGATACTGCCAGGTATACCTCGGAACATATCAAAAGTGACTTCATGGCTCTGGGACAGAGGGTGAAGCAGTTAGGTGCACAGGTGGTGTTCTCTTCAATCCTCCCTGTTGAGGGTAAAGGCCAAGGCAGAGAGGCTCGCATCCTGGAGATGAATGCATGGCTGCGTGGATGGTGTCATTGAGAGAGTTTTGGTTTCCTAGACCATGGGATGCTGTTCCAAGGGTTGCAGAGCAGAGATGGCATCCATCTGTCCAAGAAAGGTCAACGCATCTTCGGTAGTAGACTGGCTAATCTACTGAAGAGGGCTTTAAACTAGATTCATTGGGGATGGGTGAAGAAAGCCCCAAGGTAAGTGAAAGCCCCCAGGTAGGTGATACATTAAATACCTTTATATTAATGGGTAACAGGGGTAACATATGGAAAGCAGTGTGTATAAATGCCCGTAGCATGGGAAATAAGATCCCTGATGTTGAAGCTTTGATGGGAGTGGCTGACTTGGATTTAGTGGCAGTTACAGAAACATGGTTCACAGAAAACCATGATTGGGATGTAACTATACCTGGCTATACTTTATTCAGAAAGGACAGGGTAGGAAGAAAGGGAGGAGGAGTGGCACTATATGTAAAAACTATTTATTTATTTATCTGCATTTATATCCTGCTTTTCACTGGATCAAAGCGGTTGGGGGATACATTTAACACGAGGGGATATGAGACACATACACTAATGCTTACAGGGAACATGGGCAATGGAGGGTTAAGTGGCTTGCCCAAGACCACAAGGAGCACCTGTGGGACTAGAAACCCCAGTCCTTCTGGCCCAAGGTTGCTGTCTTCTAGTGGGATTTGAACCACCGACCTTCTGGCCTGTAGTACCTTGCCCCAACCACTAGGCCACTCCTCCTTCCTACTATTAAAGCTTTGGAATTACAGAGCTTAAAAGGGAGAGAGGAGGCATTGTGGGTTAAACTAGAAAGAGAGAAAGAGAAATCTATTTGCATTGGTGTGATATACAGACCTCCCTCACAAGAGGAAGAGGTGGACAGAGAGTTAATTGAAGACATACGCAGCATTGCTAGGAAAGGGGAAGTGCTACTGATAGGAGATTTCAATATGCCAGATGTTGATTGGCACATTCCTGCTGCAGTATCATCTAGAAGTAAGGAGATCCTGGATTCTCTACAGGGAGAACTATTCAGGCAATTGGTAACAGACCCCACATGTGAAGGGGCCATACTGGACTTTGTGCTTACCAATGGTGAAAGTGTTTCTGATGTTGTAGTGGGAGATCATTTTGCATCCAGTGATCACCAGATGGTGTGGTTCAGTATTAGGACTAGGGCTGTTAGAATCCATTCAAAGGTGAGGATCTTAGACTTTAGGAAGACTAACTTTGCGAAGACGGGCCAATACCTCAGGGAGTCGTTAGTGGGATGGGAACAGCTGGGGGATGTAGAAAAGCAGTGGACAAAACTGAAAGGGAATATTTTAAGGGCAACCAAACTTTTTGTTAAAATGGTAAATAAAGGCAAAAGGAAAAGGAGACCGCTATGGTTTTCGAAGGAAGTAGCTGAAAAAGTGAAGAAAAAGAGGGAGGCCTTCATGAAATACAAGAAATCACAGAGAGAGGAAGACAGGCATCTGTATTTGGAAAAACTTAGAGACGCTAGTAAAGTAGTCAAGAAGGCAAAGATTCAAAAGGAGGAGGAAATAGCCAATGCAATAAAATGGGGGGATAAGACATTTTTTAGATATATTAGTGAGAAGAGGAAGGGCAAAAGTGGTATTGTCAGATTCAAGGGTGCAGGGGAGGAATATGTAGAAGCTGATAAGGATAAAGTGGAATTGCTTAACAAATATGTTTGTTCTGTGTTCACAGATGAAGAACCAGGGGCAGGACCTCAGAAAACACCCACAAATAGGAACAGAAGCGAGGGACATCTTGAACAATTTTCAGTAGACTGTGTTCGTGAGAAACTAGCTCAACTTAAAGTAGACAAAGCGATGGGACCGGATGGGATACACCCTATAATACTGAGGGAACTTGGAGACATTCTAGCAACTCCACTGACTGACCTTTTCAATGCCTCGTTGGAGTCGGGAGTGGTGCCAAAGCACTGGAGAGAGGCTCATGTGGTGCCTTTACACAAAAGCGGAAGTAAGGATGTGGTTGAAAACTACAGTCCGGTTAGTTTAACTTCGGTGGTGAGTAAATTGTTGGAAACGCTGCTGAAAGAGAAAATAGTGAGGTTTCTGGAGTCCAGCGGATTACAGGATCCGAGGCAGCATGGATTCACCAGAGGCAGGTCTTGTCAGACAAACCTGATTGATTTCTTTGACTGGGTGACCAGGGAGTTGGACCGAGGGAGATCTCTAGATGTGGTGTATTTAGATTTCAGTAAAGCCTTTGACACTGTTCCTCATAGGCAACTTATAAACAAACTGAGCACCCTAGGGATGGACTCTAAAGTTACTGCTTGGGTTAGAAATTGGTTGGGTGGGAGGCGACAAAGAGTACAAGTAAATGGAGCTCACTTTGAGGAGAAGGATGTTACCAGTGGCGTGCCCCAGGGATCTGTCCTTGGTCCGATTCTTTTTAACATCTTTGTTAGTGATATAGCGGAAGGGCTGTCGGGTAAGGTTTGCCTCTTTGTGGATGATACCAAAATGTGCAATAGAGTAGACACCAAGGAAGGTGTAGATAACATGAGGAGGGGTCTAGCTAAGCTTGAAGAATGGTCTAGAATTTGGCAGCTGGGATTTAATGTTAAAAAATGTAAGGTCATGCATTTGGGCTGCAGCAATGCTTCGGTCTTTACTGAGGAAGATGTAGGGATGTTACCCATGACTGAAGTGGTATTTAAAGGTGCGGAAGAATTGAAGGAAATATCGATACATCGGGAAGATGTCTTACAACTATTAGATAAACTGAAGAGTAGCAAATCACCTGGGCCAGATGGTATACATCCAAGGGTGTTGAAAGAACTGAAATATGAGATTGCAGAACTGCTATCAGTAATCTGTGAACTATCATTAAAATCATCTCTAATACCTGAAGATTGGAGGATCGCCAATGTAACACCAATTTTTAAAAAGGGTTCGAGGGGTGATCCGGGAAACAACAGACCGGTGAGCCTGACGTCAGTACCGGAAAAAATGGTAGAAACCATCATAAAGAATAAAATTACTCAGCATGTAGATAGTCACAACCTAATGGGAGACAGCCAACATGGCTTTAGACAAGGAAGATCTTGTCTTACTAATCTGTTATGTTTTTTTGAAGGAGTGAATAAACAGGTGGACAAAGGTGAGTCGGTTGATATTGTGTATCTGGACTTTCAGAAAGCCTTTGACAAGGTCCCTCATCAGAGACTTTTGGCAAAACTAAAGAGTCATGGGATAGGAGGCAGTGTACTATTGTGGATCAGGAACTGGTTAAAAGATAGAAAGCAGAGGGTAGGGCTAAATGGCCAATTTTCCCAATGGAGAAAGGTGAATAGTGGTGTACCCCAGGGATCTGTGCTGGGTCCGCTGCTTTTTGACATATTCATAAATGACCTGGAAAGTGGAATAACGAGTGAGGTTATCAAATTTGCAGATGACACAAAACTATTTAAAGTTGTTAAAACCCAAGAGGATTGTGAAAAATTGCAAGAGGATCTTGATAAATTGGAAGACTGGGCATCAAAATGGCAGATGAAATTTAATGTGGACAAGTGCAAGGTTATGCACCTAGGGAAGAACAACCCAAACTATGGTTACACGATGCAAGGTTCCACATTAGGAACCACCACCCAGGAAAAAGATTTAGGCGTCATTGTGGATACCATGTTAAAACCCTCGGCCCAGTGTGCAGCGGCGGCCAAGAGAGCAAATAGAATGCTAGGTATGATAAGGAAAGGAATGGAAAATAAAACAAATGATATTATAATGCCTCTATATCGTTCCATGGTGAGACCGCACCTTGAATATTGTGCGCAATTCTGGTCACCGTATCTTAAAAAGGATATAGCGATTTTAGAAAAGGTACAGAGAAGAGCCACCAATATGGTAAAGGGGATGGAAGGATACTCCTATGAAGAAAGGCTAAAAAGGTTAGGGCTCTTTAACCTGGAAAAGAGACGGCTGAGGGGAGATATGATAGAAGTCTATAAATTAATGAACGGAGTGGAACGGGTAAACATAGATCGATTGTTTACCTTATCAGAATATAGAAAGACTAGGGGACATGCAATGAAGCTACAGGGTAAACTATTTAAGACTAATAAAAGAAAATATTTTTTCACTCAACGTGTAATCAAACTCTGGAATTTGTTACCGGAGGATGTAGTAAAGGCTGTTAGTGTAGCTGGGTTTAAAAAAGGTTTGGACAAGTTCCTGGAGGAAAGGTACATAAACCATTATTAAGAAGTGACCGAAGATATCAATGCTTGACCCAGTACAAGCATTGTGGAACTTGTGTCTCTTGGGGAAACTGCTAGGTACATATGACCTAGATTGGCCACTGTTGGAAACAGAATACTGGGCTTGATGGACCTTGGTCTGACCCAATATGGCATATCTTATGTTCTTATGTTCTTATGGAGCAATACAGTATAGGGGGTGAAGTACTTTTGCCCACTAAAGAAGAGCGGGACCTCGGCGTGGTTGCGTCTGATGATCTTAAAATAACTAAACAGGTAGAAAAGGCGACGTCAAAAGCTAGAAGGATGCTTGGGTGCATACGGAGAGGAATGGCTAGCAGAAAAAAGGAGGTGATAATGCAACTCTATAAGTCTTTGGTGCGACCTCATTTGGGGTATAGTGTGCAATTCTGGAGACCGCACCTTCAAAAGGATGTGAACAGGATGGAGTCGGTGCAGAGGTTGGCTACTAAAATGATTAGTGAGCTTCATTATAAAGCATATGAGGACAGACTTAAGGATCTTAATATGTACACCTTAGAGGAAAGGCGGGATAGAGGTGATATGATTGAGATGTTTAAATACCTCCGTGGCATAAATGGTCAGGGAGAGAGCCTCTTTCAATTGAAAGCTAGTTCTGCTACGAGGGTACATGGGATGAGAGTGAAGGGAGATAGATTCAGGAGTGATATGCGGATATATTTCTTTACGGAAAGAGTAGTGGATCCTTGGAATAGTCTCCCAGAGGAGGTGGTAGAGATGAGGACAGTAACTGAATTCAAAAAAGCATGGGACCAACACAGAGGATCTCTAAAGGTAAAAAGGGGACTGTTGTAGTTGTTGATATGGAAGGACAAACTAGATAGGCCATGTGGTCTTTTTCTGTCATCATATTTCTATGTTTCTATGTTAAGTTTAATAGTCACTCAGGGCCTAGTATCGGCAAAGTACTTTTAGTTTAAATTTAAAAAACAGAAGAGAGCTTTCTGGTTAAATTTGGAACCCAGCAGAGAGCTTGTAGTTTAAATTTAATAGTCACTCGGGGCCTAGTATCAGCAAACTATTTTTAGTTTAAATTTAAAACACAGAAGAGAGTTTTCTGGCTAAATTTAGAACCCAGCAGAGAGCTTGTAGTTTAAATTTCATAATAAGTTAGAACCTAGCAGCAGCAAAGAGCTGAAATTTAAATCAAATCAGAATATAGCTTAGCATAAAAGGCAAAACAGGATCAGTACTCTTTGAGCAAGAAATAAAGTCTTCTAGAGACCTTTACAAAGAGGCCTTCTACCTAGGGGGCAAGAGACCTATGAAACCTTTTCAATAGGTGTTAACACCAGGTGGCAGGTCAAAAGGCCATTTTGAAAGACTCCTTCTATCCAAGCAAGGACTGTTAATCACCCAGGAAGTTGGTCACAGCTTACCTCAGCAGCCCTCTTTTAATAAGTGTTATTTCCCTCCCTCCCTCCCTCGCCAACACCCAACCACCCCTGGGATAATTGTAGCTTTATAGGTACTTACACATCTTCAAGGAAAGGAGGTGCTCTCAGGTGAAGCTCGTTACCCAAATCAATCATACACTAAGAACCTGAGATTAATTAAGCTTCAGGTGAATAAGGTATATTAAACATATTAGGTATAGTTTTATTAGTATAAATATCCATAGCAACTCTTAGTAAGTAAGAACTTAAAGATCTAAACACAAGTTTAAAACTAAGATGCAGACAGCAGTCCAGCAGCGAGATGGGGGTTTTCCAGTCTTTTGCATTGAGTGTCACATGTATGATTTTCTCCAAGTTGGTGAGAGGTCTTACATGTGCACTAGATGCCAGGAGCTCTTTGCTCTCAGGGAACTAGTCCATTCTCTAGAGGCTAGAGTATCAGACTTGGAAAACATAAGAAAGACAGAGAGATACATAGACGAGATCTACAGGGATATAGTCCTGAATCCCACCTCCAGTCTTTCAGCATCCCTGTTGCTATGGAGGAGAGAGGTCACGTGACAGGACAGCATCACCCTGGTGTGGCAGGTAGGGATCCTGTAACTAGGACCTGTCCTCCAGGTGATGTAAAACCCTCTCGCACCGAGGAAATTTCTCCAGGGCCATGTGCCCATGAGGGAAGGGTTAGGACAGCCGTTATAGTTGGCGATTCGATCATTAGGCATGTAGATAGCTGGGTGGCTGGTGGACATGAGGATCGCTTGGTAACATGCCTGCCTGGTGCGAAGGTGGCGGACCTCATGCGCCACCTAGATAAGGTCTTAGATAGTGCTGGGGAGGAGTCTGCTGTCTTGGTACATGTCGGTACCAATGACATAGGAAAATGTGGTAGGGAGGTTCTGGAGGCTAAATTTAGGCTTTTAGGTAGGTAGGAAGTTAAAATCCAGAACTTCCAGGGTAGCGTTCTTTGAAATGCTTCCTGTTCCACATGCAGGACCCAAAAGGCAGGCAGAGCTCCGGAGTCTCAATGCGTGGATGAGACAATGGTGCAGAGATGAGGGTTTTGGATTTGTTAGGAACTGGGGAACATTCTGGGGAAAGGAGGGGCTCTTCCGAAGGGATGGGCTTCACCTTAACCGGGATGGAACCAGGCTGCTGGCATTAACCTTTAAAAAGGACATGGAGCAGCTTTTAAACTAGATAATAGGAGAAAGCCGACAGTCGCCCAAGAGCGGATAGTTCGGAACAATGTATCCTTGAAGGATACTACCAAAAGCAGAGAGGTTCCAGAAAAGTGTAAAGTAGACCAAATGCCTTTGAGTATGTAGCAGACAGAGCTTAAAGATCCCAAATTACCCATGCCTACCAATAGCCAAATTAATATGAATAAAATACAGTCTCTAAAATGCTTGTATGCAAATGCTAGAAGTCTAAAAAATAAGATGGGAGAGTTAGAATAGATAGCACTAAATGAGAGGTTAGATATGATTGGAATATCAGAGACATGGTGGAAGGAGGACAACCAGTGGGACACTGTGATACCTGGGTACAAACTATATCGTAATGATAGAGCTGATCAAATTGATAGAGGGGTTGCGCTCTATGTTAGAGAGGGCATTGAGTCAGAAAGGATTAAAGTTTTTCAGGAAACAAAATTTGCTGAACAATCTCTATGGATTGAAATTTCATGTAAAAAGGGGAAGGCGATGACAGTGGGGGTGTACTATCGACTGCCTGGCCAGAATGAACAAATGGAAGATGAAATGCTCAAAGAAATCAAGGAAGCTAACAAAAGTTATAGCGCAGTAATAATAATGGGTGATTTCAATTACCGCGGTATCGATTGGGTCAGTGTCACTGCAGGACATGCTAGGGAGATAAAGTTCCTAGATGAAATAAATGACTGCTTCTTGGAGCAGCTGGTTCATGAACCGACCAGAGGGGAAGCCATATTAGACCTAGTCCTTAGTGGAACACCAGATCTAGTGCAAGAGATAAAGGTGTTGGGGCCACTTGCCAAAAGTGAACATAGTATGAACGCCTTTGATTTAATTAGTGGAGGAGGGATAGTAAGGAAATCCACAGTACTGCCTTTTAACTTTCGAAAGGGAGACTATGATGAAATGAGGAAAATAGTTAAGAAAAAACTAAAAGGAGCAGTTGCAAAGATTAAAGATTTACATAGAGCTTGGGTGTTGTTGAAAATTACTATCTCGGAATCCCAGGCCCGCTGTATTCCACGCTTTAAGAAAAGTGGAAGGATGTCCAAAAAACTGCCAGCATGGTTTAAAGATGAGGTCAGAGAGGCTGTTGTTGCCAAAAAAGCATCTTTCAGGAAATGGAAAAAAGAGCCAAACGATGAAACCTGGAAACAGCACAAGCACTGGCAAGTCAAATCCAAGGCATTGATAAGGCAGGCAAAGGGAGAATTTGAGAAGAAGCTTGCTGCAGAAGCAAAAACGCAAAATAAAGACTTTTTAAAGTACTTTTGTAGCAAGAAACCTGTGAGAGTCAGTTGGTCCATTAGATGATAGAGGGATTAAAGGGGAACTAAAAGGTGACAAGGCGATAGCGGAGAGACTGAATGAATTCTTTGCTTCGGTTTTTACTGAGGAAGATGAAGAGATGTTACTCATGACTGAAGTGGTATTTAAAGGTGCAGAAGAATTGAAGGAAATATCGATACATTGGGAAGATGTATTACAACTATTAGATAAACTGAAGAGTAGCAAATCATCTGGGCTGGATGGTATATATCCAAGGGTGTTGAAAGAACTGAAATATGAGATTGCAGACCTGCTATTAGTAATCTGTGAACTTTCATTAAAATCATCTGTAATACCTGAAGATTGGAGGATCGCCAATTTTTAAAAAGGGTTCCAGGGGTGATCCGGGAAACTGCAGACCGGTGAGCCTGACTTCAGTACTGGGAAAAATGGTAGAAACCATTATAAAGATCAAAATTATTCAGCATGTAGATAGTCATGGCCTAATGGGAGACAGCCAACATGGCTTTAGACAAGGAAGATCTTGTCTTACTAATCTGTTATGTTTTTTTGAAGGTGTGAATAAACAGGTGGACAAAGGTGAGTCGATTGATATAGTACATCTGGACTTTCAGAAAGCCTTTGACAAGGTCCCTCATCAGAGACTTTTGGCAAAACTAAAGAGTCATGGGATAGGAGGTAATGTACTATTGTGGTTCAGGAACCGGTTAAAAGATAGAAAGCAGAAGATAGGGCTAAATGGCCAATTTTCCCAATGCAGAACGGTGAATAGTGGTGTACCCCAGGGATCTGTGCTAGGTCCGCTGCTTTTTGACATATTCATAAATGACCTGGAAAGGGGAATAACGAGTGAGGTTATCAAATTTGCAGATGACACAAAACTATGTAAAGTTGTTAAAACCCAAGAGGATTGTGGAAAATTGAAAGAGGATCTTGATAAATTGGAAGACTGGGCATCAAAATGGCAGATGAAATTTAATGTGGACAAGTGCAAAGTTATGCACCTAGGGAAGAACAACCCAAACTATGGTTACACGATGCAAGGATCCACATCAGTAACCACCACACAGGAAAAAGATTTAGGCGTCATTGTGGATAACATGTTAAAACCCTCGGCCCAGTGTGCAGCGGCGGCCAAGAGAGCAAATAGAATGCTAGGTATCATAAGGAAAGGAATGGAAAATAAAACAAAAGATATTATAATGCCTTATATCGTTCCATGGTGAGACCGCACCTTTATTTATTTATTTATTTATTTATTTAACAGTTCTTCTATACCGCGCTATTCCAGATCGCGGTTTACATTCAACATCAACTATACAACACAGGCATTCTGAGTTGTAATTTTACAATAAACAGGGAAATCAACTTGGAAACAACTGGGGAAACTATCTACATTGTATTTACACTATTACCTTTTTCAGGCAGGGTCTATCAACATCTTATTTACTTTTTTTTTTTTTTTATAAATTTTTTATTGAGTATGTCATAATACATCACAAAAGAGCATAGGGTAGGCGTACAATGCAACAAGTGAAACGACAACAAATTCAAAGGATACAGAAGCATCACGATATGCCCCATTCCCATGCACATTATCTTCACACCCATAAGAGTAAACAATAAACTATAACAAGTAGAACAGCCCCATCTCTAAAGGGGTCATACAACACGGTCAAAGAACAATCGGGGAAAAGAACAGGAGAGACCCCAACCTCCCTCCCCCCCGAAGCGCTGCAGACAACAAAGGAAAAGGGGAAAAACAAAGACAAAAAAGGAGCATCCCAGGGCCGAGAGTCCATAAGACTATTATATTGCAGGGAACACTCATCAGGTACATCTCTACAATATTAGCAAGTGGCACAGGTAAAGAGATCTAGTGCTGACCATTTGGAGAGGTTTGGCACTCTACCCTTCATGTATTGGATTCTGTCAGAGGCTTTCTCGTACTTGGCAAACAAACACAGTTGGTTCCACCATTCTTGATAAGTAGGAGTACATGGGTTCTTCCAACGGGATAAAATAAGTTTTATTGCTACCATTAACATAAAGTTAAGAAGAAAGTAGTTGCGTGCATCCAGGTCTTGGATTCTTACGGTATTCCGAAAAACAATTATTTGCCAGGACAAGTCAGCTCTAAACTTCAGCACGCGCTGAATTTGGAACCATACCTTCGACCAAAACCTCTGAATGAGAGGGCATTCCAGCATCATGTGTCTTAACGTGCCTACCGTGCCGTGACAAGCCCAGCACAGATTAGTTTCTTTCTTATTCCATTTACTCAGAGTATTAGGGGTGATGTAGGCCCTATGCGCCAGGAAAAACATCGACTGAACAAGAGCCGCAGATCTCGATGCACGAACCGAGGAACTCCAGAATTTCTTCCACTCTGGCGGCGATAGCGTAAGTTGTGTCTCTTCTTCCCATATCCGGCGTAGCCCGAGGTTGACTGGGGCGAAATGATCCACAAACATGGCATAAATACTGGAGGCGACGCCTTTCGTGGCAGTACTTTCTTCAACCACACTCTGCAATCCCCAAGAGCTGGGCAGGTTCGCTAGGGGCGGTAACGCCTTGCTAAGACAATGCCGCAGCTGAAGCCATTGAAAGTAACAGGTGGGCGGCAAACTAAACTCCTGCTGTAGTGTGTCAAAGGACTTCCAGGTTGCGCTTTCCATTAGTTGCCCGATAGTCCACACTCCTAGTCTTTGCCAGTTCGCCCAGCAACACATCCTTTTATTGATCTTGAAATCTGGATTAAGCCAGATAGGCATGGACCGTGAAGGTAAGTTGCGATGTGCGATAACAGGGAGAAATGATCGAAACACTGTTTGGGTTGAGATTATCACTCTCCCAACGCCAGATGTCTCTGAGTGAGCCATCCCCATAAGTAATTTGAGAGGGCAGGGGGCCACTAAGCGTTCCTCCAACTGGAGCCATGTGGGCTTACTCTCCAAAGTTTCACTCGCGGCCCAGAGGAATCCTTGTTTCAGTAAAAAGGCTTTGTGGTACCATAAAAAATCAGGGAAATAAATTCCGGCAGCAGTCTTAGCAGCTTTCAATTTCTTTAATGCAATTCTAGGAGTTTTCCCAGCCCAGAGGAAAGCGCTCATGGTCCGTTCCAAAGCCTTGTACACTGTAGAGGGGAACAAAACGGGGAGCATGCTCAGAATATAGTTTATCTTGGGCACCAAAGTCATTTTGATGGCTTCCATTCGACCCCACCATGTGAGATGGAGTGGGGACCATGACAGAGTGTAGGAGCGGGCTATGTCCAGTAGCTTTTCAGCGTTCAAGCGCATAGTATCATCAATGGAAGCTGAGTATAATACTCCCAGATACTTTACAACAGTAGGCTCCCACTGAAAACGAAACTTGTCGACCAGAGAGGGGCTCGTCCATTTATTCATTGGGAAAGCCACGGTTTTCGCCCAGTTCACTTTGTATCCTGAGAGCTGAGAGTATAGGGAAATCAAGTGCAGAAGCGGCGGTATTGAATCTGGCAGGAGGAAAACCAACAGGTCGTCTGCATAAGCGGACAATTTAACATGGAGATCAGCGATCACGACGCCGCGAATCTCGTCGGATTGACGAATTAGTAGGGCCAGAGGTTCCAAAGCTAGGTTGAACAGCAGTGGAGAAAGAGCACATCCCTGCCTCGTACCACGTTGCAGAGGGAAAGGCTGGGAGAGGATACCATTAGCTAAGATTCGGGCAGTGGGGCTGTCATAAAGGATCCGTATCATAGCGATGAATTCACTGGGTAGGCCGAACCACTCTAGGACATGATATAGAAAGGGCCACTCGAGCCTATCAAAGGCCTTTTCCGCGTCTATAGAGAGGCCCAGCACAGGATCATCCATGGTCTGAGTCTTTTCCAGCACGTCACATAGTAGGCGGCCGTTATCGGTCGTGGACCGTCCCGACACAAAACCGCACTGGTCAGGATGAATTAACAGATGCAACACTTTATTTAGGCGCCGAGCCAGGGTGCTGGAGAACAGCTTGTAATCAGCGTTGAGAAGGGAGATGGGCCGATAATTCCCAACTGCAGTTGGATCCTTCCCGGGCTTTTCTAACACCACAATGGTTGCTTCAGCAAAAGCCCCGGTCCCCTGAGCGGAAGAGAGAAATTGAGTGTAGTAGTTTAATAGATGCGGGAGCAAGTCATCCGCAAACGTTCTGTAGAATTCGACTGGTAGCCCGTCCGGACCAGCAGCCTTGCCAGTCTGCATATCAGCCAGGGCCTCCTGCAATTCACTGATAGTCAGGGGCTCCGCCAACAACGACTTCTGTTGTTTCTGCAGAGTCGGTCTTTCGACCTTAGCTAACAGGTCTTCACAGGCCCTGGCATCGAACATTGCCTCTGATGTGTATAATTGTTCATAAAATGACCGAAATGCTGACACAATTTCAGAATTAGTAGTCAAAGGGTTCTTTTGTGCATCCATAATATGAGTTATGTGCGATTTGGTGTGGGGGGCCCTCAGCTTGGCAGCCAGCAGCTTACCCGCCTTGTTGTTGTCTATGTGGTAACGAACTCGGCTCTCAAATAGGCTCTTTTCCACTTCAGTGCTCAAGATCATGTTGCATTGATATCTTAATTTCTGTAGATGGTTCAGAATGCATGTATCAGAGCGTCGTTGTAGCAACCTTTCGCCTGCTCTAATTTGCTGATCAAGATCTTGGAGTTGCACTCGCGCCATCTTGGCTTTAGTTATACTAAAACTGGTTATACGTGCTCTAAGAGAGGCTTTGAAAGCTTCCCACCATGCCCAGTTAGGTGAATCCTCTTGTTTATTATGAGCAAAGTATTCCTCTATAGCTTGTCTCATGGTAGTCTGGAAAGCCGCATCCCCGAGCAGGGTTCTGTTAAAGGACCATAAGTGTTGCCTGGACAAGTCATCTTCAGGGTTAAGTTCCAACACTATTGCCGCATGGTCGGAGATGTGAGTGCCGAGGATACTGGCTCCACAGACATCTGAAACCAGTGACCTGGAGATCAGGAAGAAAGCAATCCTGGAATGCGAGCCGTGCGGGCAGGAAAAGAACGTGTAATCTCTCTCCTTCGGGAATAGGATTCTCCAAATGTCCACAAGCCCAAGCTCTTGCATAAGTGATTGAAGTACTATCTGCGCTCTACCGCTTCTTACGCGACTGGGAGTGCAATCCAATAAGGGTTCCAAAACCACATTGAAATCGCCCCCAAGGATTAAAGGGTGACCAGCATCTTCTTGTAGCATTTCTGCCACAGAACGGAAAAAAGCGGGCTGATCCCCGTTAGGGCCATACACATTGACAATAACCAAGTGCTTAGATCCCACGGTTGTATGCACTTTAACCCAGCGCCCCTCCTTGTCCGCCCTAGTAGACATGATCTGAAGAGGAATCTGTCCCCTGGCTAGTACTGCTACCCCATTTTTTTTCCCCCCCAAAGCAGGAGAGTAGGCAACTAGCTTAAAGTGATTGGAGCCTAACTTCAGAGATTCCTTAGATGACAGGTGAGTTTCCTGAAGGAGAAGAAAGTCTGCTTTCTGCTGCTGGGCATACATTAGTATCTTCCTCCGCTTTGCAGGGTGCTGGATTCCCTTCACATTCAGAGATAGGATTTTAAAGGGAGGTGCCACCATCATAGAGCTGGGTAAGATATGTCAGCCTCTCCATGGTCGTATACGCATTCAGCCTGTAAATCCGTGAGATACCCCCAAAGGAAAAAAGAGAAAACCCCTATTTGTCTGCAGCGCCTCGAACGTTGTCCCCTAAATAGGAACAGCAATAGTGGGTGAGACAGCGTGAGAAGCCAAAAAGAAACACAGCAGCCCCCACATGACCCAATACTGATATCGCCCCATCGTTTCAAATGAGAGAAAAATGAGAGAAAAGGGGACATAGCCCAATGGCAGTCAGGTAACAGCTTAGAGTCTATTGTAGTGCGATATAAGAAGAAACCCCCCCCCCCTATATTATATATGAGTACACAGCATTAAATCCAATACACCCCTCCCCCCCCATGAGCCTCAGGCAATAACATGCACACCGATACCCAGGTACCTCCCCACATTACAGCTAGGCCAAACACTGTACCGTCATACAGCATACCAATTCAGGCCAAAGAAAGGTTACTTGCGCAGGGCAAGAAAGAGAGTCCTTCTGTATCCGAAGCTACGATCCGTTATCCATATGCATTTTCAGTGCTTCATGTTCTTCTATGAAGTGCAAGAGTCCCTCAGGATCCTCGAATGATTTCGTCTGATTATCAAGAGTCACTTTAAAACGCGCTGGATAAAATAAGCCATACTTCGCTTGCAACTGTTGAAGGCGTGGTCGCAGATCCAGGAACCTTTTCCTTTTCTCCATCGTTGCCTTGCACAGGTCTGGGAAAAAGGAGATTCAGTGCCCCTCAAATGTTACCGATGTCATCGCCCTAGCCACTGCCATAATCTGCATAGCTTGTTGGTGCCTTAGTAGGCAGAAAATTAGAGGCCTGGGCCTCGGGCTGCGTCCGCCCGTGTGCGCGGGTATTCGGTGCGCTCGTTCCACTTCCAGCGGTTTACTGAAGTTTAATTTGAGAAGGTGAGGCAGGGCTTTTTCAATGAAGCCAATTGCGTCCGACCCCTCCGCTCCTTCCGGGATACCGACAAGCCTAATATTGTTCCTACGAGACCTGTTTGATAAGTCCTCAAATTGCGCCTCCATTAGGTTTACCTTCTTCAAGGCCTTGGTCAGTTTTTGCAGGCGATCCTCGTGCGCGAGCACCATACCATCCATCTGCTCCACGCGTGTAGCAAGCCCCTGCGTTCTTTCTTTAAACTCTTGCAAGTCTGCTTGCATCTGCAACAGTGTGTCTCCATTTGCCGAGATCATGGCTCTCATCGCCCGAAGCTCAGCCAGAATTTCATTTCTCCCCTCGTCGGCATCTCGCCCGGGCGCCATCTTAGCGGGGGAAGGGGGATCTTGTTTGGCCCGCTTAGAGCCCACGCTCCCACTTGAGGTAAAGTCTAGTTTGGACTGTTTCCCTACCGCCATCCTTCGGGTTCGTCTCTAACACAGTCCCACAAGGGGAAACACCCCGAAATGCCAAGGCGAAAGGAAGCTAAAACAGGGATATTTCAGTGGGTCTGCAGGAGCTGAGCGCCTATGCGTCCATCTCGCCTCTCCGCTAGGCTCCGCCCCAACATCTTATTTACTTTTGAGGATCAGGTGGATTAACCTTTTTCATACTGGGTTTGATTGTTTAGGTGTGGCGTGTGATTGTCTGAGGGGCAACATGTATGATTACAGAGACTGGATTCAGGGTAGTATGTGGTGAACAGGTGGTGCTTTAATGCTTTCCTGAATTGGGTTAGGTGGGTGATGTTTCGTATATAGGTGGGGAGGGCAATCCACGCTCTAGGTGCATAGATTGTAAAGGCTCTGTTTGTTGTCACTTTTGTGCATTTCGTTGTTGCCTTTGGGACCTCCAGGGTGTTTTGTGTCGTGGGTCTTCTGTTTCTGTTATGTGGTACTTTGTGTATCATCTTGCTGATAGCTGTGGGAGTCAAAGTGTTTAAAGCTTTGAAGGTCAAGGTTAGGACTTTGTGGAGGGTTCTTGCTTGAACAGGTAACCAATGGAGGTTCATCAGTACTGGTGTTATGTGCTCTCTCCGTGAGGCCCCTGTTAGTACTCTCACAGCCGTGTTCATTGCGAGCTGGAGTGGTGCTAGTGTTGATTGGGGGAGACCATGTAGGATTACGTTGGCGTAGTCAAAATGTGGTAATATTAATGCTTGATAGATCGATCGGTAGTCGCTGAAATCTAGTAGTGGTCGGAGATCCTTTAAAGTCCTTATTTTCATGTATACTGTTTTTACAGTGTTTTTTATGTGGGTTTTCAGGTCCAGGTGTTGGTCCAGAGTAATGCCCAGGTAGCGGATTGTTGATTTGGTTTTCAGTTCTGTGTCGCCGATTTTTAAGGAGGGTGGAGGGGTGAAGTCCTGGTTCCTTGAGATGAAAAGGACATCTGTTTTGCTGTAGTTGATTCTTAAATTTTGTGTGTTGAGCCATTCTGCTACTGCCTCAAAACAGCTTGTTAGAGGGGAGAGGTCTGGTTTGTTAGTCCTGAATGGGATGTATAGGAGGATATCGTCTGCGTAGGCTAGACAGTTGACCTTGAATGAACGTGCTAGGGCACATATGGGCTGCATGTAGATGTTAAACATCAATGCAGATAGAGAAGAACCCTGTGGTACACCCTGGTTTTGCAAAAATGGTTCAGAGGTTGTGGAGCCAGACCTTACATGCTGCCATCTATTAGTCAAGTATGACTTGCACCACTCTAGGGCTGTCCCTTGAATTCCTTTTTCGCTGAGGCGTTGTATGAGGATCTCGTGGCTCACAGAATCGAAGGCCGCTGCAATGTCGAGGAAGATAAGAGCGCATCCCTGGTGAATTTTGTCTGTTCCGGAGACTAGGTTGTCAAGTAGGGTGGTGAGGAGGGTTTCCACCCCGTGTGCTTCTCTGAACCCATGCTGGGAAGGGTCCAGTGGGGCTTCAGTATCAATATGCTGTTGAATTTGGCGCTGTACTAACTTTTCAATTACTTTGGCAAGCATGGGGATACTTGAAATTGGCCTGTATGATTCCACCTTCGTTGGGTCCAGCTTGTTATTCTTCAGCAGTGGTCTGATTGATGTCTGTTTCAGGCTCTGTGGGAATGATCCGGTTGTGAGGGATTGGTTTATTAATTCGCTCAGATATTGGCTTAAGTCACATCGCAGCTCCTTTATCCATAGAGCTGGGCATGGGTTGTTGGGTGCAGTAGTGGGGTTGATTGCAGCGATGGTGTCTTCAATCTCTCTGCGTGATATTTTGTCGAAATTGGATAGCGGTGATGGTTGGGCTAAGTTATGCTGAAGGGTGTTGTTTGCGGAGCTCGAGGTTGCACCAGCCTGGATCACTCCTGGTTGTAGATAGTTGGTTGAGGTTGCGCCAGTCTGGATTATTTTTGCTTGTAGGTAGTTAGAGTATGCCTGGGGTTGTGGCATATGTGATTGGCCTGTGGGAGGTTCTTTTATGAGAGATTTTACTATATTGAAGAGGTCGTGGGGCTTGTTTAACGATCGCTTCAGGATGTCGGAATGATATTGTTTCCGCTTCTTTGTTAATTCATCACGGTGTGCTTTTAGGTGCGTGATGTAAGTACTTTGTGCTTCAGTAGAGCGAGTCCGACGCCATCTTCTCTCGAGCTTGCGCAGGCCCTGGAGTGAAGTTAGGAGGTCTTTGGTATACCATGGTGCGTGTTCTCTTTTCTTTTTTGTTTTATGTGTGGCTGGTATGCATGCGATGGTCTTGAGGCTCTCGTCCCATGTGGACACCATCGTATCTAGATCGTGTGGTATATTGTTGAGAAGTGGGAGTATCTTCCCTCGAATCTCTTCTTTATCAAAGGGGCGGAAGTGCTTCAGCGAGGTTTCGTGGGCAGCGTTGGTTTTGTGGGAGTCTTGGTTGTAGGTGTTAATAGGTATCTGGAACTTGAGTAGGCTATGGTCAGACCATGGCACAGGAGTTATGGTTGGTAGCATTGGTTCGGTGGTATCCTTATCATTCTGTGGGGCAAAGATCAGGTCAAGTTTGTTTCCCTTGATGTGAGTTGGACTATTGACTAGCTGATCGTACCCTAGATCTTGTAGCACTTCTAGGAAGGCAGTGGCTTGAGATTCCTGTAGGGTAGGCAGGTTAAAGTCGCCTAGAATCCAGTTTTTGGATCGCGGTCTTTTTGAGTTGCAGGCGAGGCCAATTATTGTTGCGAGATCCTCTGGAGATGGTGTTGGTGCTCGGTATAGTAGGTTGATCGTGCATGTGTCATTTGTTATAGTAAGGGAGTCTAGGTGGGCTGTGCTGGTTGCATTGCACATCTGGAAGCATAGGGAAGTTTTGGCCAGGATGAGTGTTCCGCCTCCTTTCTGGTTGGTTCTATGGCATGCATAGACTGAGAATCCTGTGGGTAACATCTGGTTGATGATTGCGTTGTCGCATTCCGATAGCCAAGTCTCTGTGATCATGAGGATGTCAAGATCAAGGGACGTGACCAGATTGGTGATTATCGGCCATTTAGTACGTATTGATCTGGCATTGATGAGTGCACACTTCAGAGCATGTTGCTGTTGCTGACGGTCTAATTGTGACTTCTTAATGTGTTGAAGTGGGATGTGTAGCAGATGTGAGTAAGGCGTGTCTTTGGGTTCTCTTGGGGGGTGTTGATGATTCTCCGCCCATCTCTTCCCATCATTGCGGAGTATTGGGATGTGTTTGGTGCTTGTGTGAAAGGCGTGGGATGTGTGGGGGAGCCAGGTGGCTAGGTGTAGACATGCAAGGGCTAGTAGTGGATGCATCTTGTGGTTGGCCTCGTGGGGGGATGGATAGTATGTGAGCTGTTTTTTGCTTGGTAGATAGTGGGGTCTGGTGCTGACTACTGTGGAGGCTACCAGCGAGGTCTGAACTTACTGCCTGACAATGAGTAGGTATGTGGACAATGTGGCAGCAAGCAAAACATGAAACAGTACCGCAGCAAGCAAACACTGAATTAATGTGGCAGCCAGCAGATGATGAGACAATGTAACAAACCGTAGAGACTGGGACAGTAACCATGAGATAATGTAACAATCAGTAAGCCTTGATACAATGTTGCAGTATCCTGCCTGCAACTGCTACAATCAGTGTATAGTACTGCCGTTAATAGCCTATATATAGTACAGTTAGGATCAATGTATTTCTAAAGTACAGTTACGATGATAGTAAGGTAGTTGCACAGTTGTACATTTTTCTATATTAAGGGAATGGCAATTGGTTACTGACAGCAATATAGGATAGGTTACTGACAACAGTATAGGATATGTGTTTTAAGTGGAATCGTAATAGTCAGATCGTTTTGTAATGTTATACTTGCTGTGATCGATGTGAAAGTCTGCTGAGAGTGGAAGCGAGCTCGACCCGAGGGGAGCTCCAGCTTGCTTGCTTGTATCGTGCTTGCTTGAGCTCTCGGCGTGTCTCTGGGTTCCGTTGGAGGTTTTGTTCGGGGCAGCAGGTCCTGCAGTTTCTTATTTAGTCCCAAGCTGTTGTACAATAGCAGTGGATGCAGGGACGTTGGTTGAAAGACGATGTTGCTCTATGTAGCGATCAGCCGGGTAGCTTGGAATACTTTAGCGGACTTCGCCTAAGGGCCGCGCCAAAGGGCCCTCTGGCTAGGCCCTCAGGCGCGGGCACGCTGGCGCGGGCACGCCTGAAGAGGATACTGCTTTTAAGCCCGCAGAGGTCTGCCCCGATTGGGCCGATGAGGCGGCTGGAGGCGGAGCGGATGATCGCCGGTGCTCAATCCCTCCTGGGAGAGCTCAGCTGCCGAAGAGGGAGACTGCTGCGGATTCGTGCTCTTTTAATATTGTGTGCAATTCTTGTCACCGTATCTTAAAAAGGATATAGCATTATTAGAAAAGTTTCAGAGAAGAGCCACCAAAATGGTAAAGGGGATAGAAGGATACTCCTATGAAGAAAGGCTAAAAAAGTTAGGGCTCTTTAACCTGGAAAAGAGAGCCGAGGGGAGATATGATAGAAGTCTATAAATTCATGAACGGAGTGGAATGGGTAAACATAGATCGATTGTTTACTTTATCAGAATATAGAAAGACTAGGGGACATGCAATGAAGCTACAGGGTAAACTATTTAAGACTAATAAAAGAAAATATTTTTTCACTCAATGTGTCATCAAACTCTGGAATTTGTTACCAGAGGATGTAGTAAAGGCTGTTAGCTAGGTTTAAAAAAGGTTTGGACAAGTTCCTGGAGGAAAGATCCATAAACCATTATTAAGAAGGGACCCAGGATATCAATGCTTGACCCAGTACAAGTATTGTGGAACCTGTGTCTTTTGGGGAAACTGCTAGGTACGTATGACCTAGATTGGCCACTGTTGGAAACAGGATACTGGGCTTGATGGACGTTGGTCTGACCCAGTATGGCATATCTTATGTTCTTATGTAATATTTCAAATTATTTCTCAAAATATTGTACACAACATACCTAAAATGCAAGGGTGCCAATAATGTTGACCGCAACTATATGTGCAATCAGATGTATGTGCCTACTTACGAAATAGCAACTGTATCATTTGTGCACATAAGGGCCTTCTTATGTGTATATATGACTAAAATACTTAGATTTACTGATTTTGGCCACAGATAAATCTATGTGGTTCATTATAAAATTACCCTCTTCATTCTAAAACTAACCTCTTTACTATTAAAATAGATAAAATCCTTGTAAAGGGAAAACGGTGAATAAGACACTCAGAAAGTAATTTTTCATTTCGCTGAAAGAGCATAAGGCCAAAATTCTGCCACTATGTAATGGGCTCCAGCTCTGGAATTTATTGACTCATAAAGTAGCTTTAAAAATTGTACTGGGGAGAATTGACGAGCACCAGCATGAGAGACCTGAAGGTTAAAAACGAGTTATGGTTTCGCTGCTGCTTTCTGTTATTATTTAAGAAAAAGAAACGTTCTGGCCTTCCTATTACTCCACTCAGGTAACCCCACTCAGAAATCTCACACCTGATGATGCTATGTACGGATTTGGAGCATCTTATCCAGGGTTTAGAATAATCATATACCTCCTATTTTAGTTAAAAGTGGCTTAGCTGTCAGTCTTTTGGTTGCGCTGCTTTTTGGAAATAAATCAGAAAAATGCGTCTCCCAAGATGGAGATAATAGAGCTTCCCACAGTTTAGTTTTTGATCGTCTGCCTTCTCGTAGATCAAAAAGAAAGATGCTGGCTCAGCTCTTCATAAACCTTCTTGACATGGTTAGCAGAGGAGAACGTTTGGGACTGTGTGACTTAAAGCAGGCCTGCTGCAGATTCCTATAGCATAGTATTGAAAATGGACAATGTGATCACTTATCATAGGAAACTGTGATTTTTTTAAAACAGCATTTCTTTCAAAAAAATAAATCATCTTTTTTTCTGTTGTAGTGTTGTTTACAGCAGGACATGTGCAGAGTAGAACACCTATAGATCTCTCTGCCAGAGTTCTGCTTATTCAATCAATGCCTGTCTTTAAGCCCTTTTTCTGAGGGTCTGTTTTTCATCTCTCTGTAATGGCTCCTTCAGATATCTTTCTTTTACCAGATTAAGGTTATTGAAGATGTGTTAATGCATCAAAATTTAAAACTTATGGGGATTGACTGGCAACGGGCCCAAGAATGTTGTAGTTGCACTGCCTTTGATGGTGCTTAATTCTTGTTCCCATTATAGTGAAAATGAAAGGTAGGCTGAGTCCCAGTAACCTTCAGCTGTGGGTCTAATGGAATAATATGGTATAGTGCATGGAGATCCAGGAAACTGACACAAAGATGATCCTTGCTGTTTTTACTACAGTGCTGTTTTTGCACTATTCAAGCATCACAAGTTATCTGGAGATAGTAAATAGACAACGTTTAAAATGAACTTTTAAGTATAAAAGAAAAAATCCAGAGATATATTGAGGTCGTTGATGCAATTAGGCATATTGCTCTAAAGAATAACTGGAGCATTGCCGCTGAAAGTCTGAGACCTCTTGTCACTGGTTAATCTGTATACAGGTGATAGAGTTAGGAGATGCTAAATTAACATTGTGTGATAACCATAAATATTCTTCTGAGTATAAGTGGAGGGCTTATTTTTCATTTTGGATCAGTTTTTACTACAGAAACAGTTAGCATGGTACTATCACTACTAATTACAGAATCATTTTTATAGCACTACAAGGCATACGCAGCACTGTCTAAGAGATGGTCCCTGCACATAAGAGCTTACAGTCGTTACCATTCTTTCAGATGCAGATATTGCTTAGCCCTGAGCAATGGTGGTCTCCTCCACTGCAATGGATGTGTGAAGCCCTCTGGACTCCTTTGCCACAGCGCCATAGGAGAGAAATGGTTTATAGTCCATGATTCTGCTTTTTCACCCAGCTTGCTGCTTAGTAGACATGTGCATTAGTTTTTGTCCAAATGGAAAAATGATGAAAATTGTTATTTTTTGCTTCTCCTGGTGCCAACTAATTGAATGTGCATTCTCGGCAAATCTGCAAAACTTGCCACTTGTGAAATTCATTTTTGTCATACATGTGAACAGACAAAGATGCACTAGAACAAAGGTGGGAGCGGAAGAAAGACAAGGAACAGTCAACAACAGCCAGTACAAGGCACTTGAGTTAATCTTGCTTTAAGTGTTTGACGGGCAGCCAGAGAAACCTAACCCTGCCTAACCTCTATGAATCCCATGGCTGATGAAATTACAGCAGGGCCACAATACACAGCCAGCACAAGCTTCAGATAAATTTATTTATTTATTTAGTAAACATTTGTATACCGCTGCTTCCTACGATCAGCAGCGGTTTACTTTACAGAATCATAATGTATCGTACAATACAGAGAATTTTTAAGATATACATTTCGATTGAGCAATGATTTAAATAACACAAGAAATAGCAATTAGATACTTTATACATCGGATTGGGGCTCACAAATCTAAAAATACATTTGATTGTAGGTGCGTGGGAGGGGCCCAAAATATACATATATACAAGATTATATACCGGTATTCCAAATGCCGTCATGGCAGGCAAAAGCCATCTCGTTGAGGTAAGGTGTCGCACTTAGGTCGGGTTGTAGTGAGCCTGAAATAAGTGGGTTTTGAGTTTCTTTCTGAATTCACTCAAATTATTTGTCAGTCGCAACTCGTGTGGGAGTTGGTTCCAGTGGATTGGTGCTGTATATGTGAATGCTCTATTGCTTGTTTCTGCTTTGACAGTTCTTATGCTGATTGGAACACAGAGAGTGTTGAGATTTATGGTTCTTCTGTTCCTGTTGTGTGGTTGTATAGTGATTAGGTTGTCAAGGTAGGAGGGTGCAATGTTGTGAATGAGCTTAAACGTTGTTATGAGGAGTTTGAAAATGATGCGAGCGGTTACCGGGAGCCAATGCAGTTCCATTAGCACTGGGGTTATGTGATCTGTGACGCTTTTTTCCATGATGACTCTTGCCGCAACATTTTGAGCCATTTGCAAGATATTTAGGGTGTTCTTCAGAAGCCCTTGCAGGATGGCGTTGCAGTAGTCTAGGTGAGGAATGATTAGAGCTTGTGCAACAGCCCTGAAGTCAGATTTCTCGAGGATATTGCGAAGCGGTTGCAGAACTTTCAATTTGTAAAATATGGCTCGGTTAATTGTTCAGAGGTGCTTATCCATCTTAAGGTTGCTGTCCAGTAGGACCCCTCGATATTTTATTGCAGGCTTCGTATGATATATGTTTTTGTTGAGGGTGACTGTGGTGGGCGGGATGAAATTGGTTTTCTTGGAGATAAACATGACCTCTGTTTTCTTGTGGTTTACTGACATGTTGTTTTGTTGAAGCCATGTTTGAAGCATGTCAAGGCATTCTTCTAGCGGAGAGAAATCTGTTTGTGTTATGTCAAGTTGTGAGTAGAGCATCACATCGTCAGCATAGATGTGGTAATTGATGCTGCATTTCTGAAAGATCTCGCAGACCGGTTTTATATACAAATTGAAAAGGAGAGATGATAAGGCGGACCCTTGCGGAATCCCCTGGGTTTGGGGGAAGGGATCGACTTTATCGTCATTGAATTGGACTTGTTGCATCCTATTGGATATGTATGATGCACTACTTTGGATCTGACTTTTAGAGGGTGAGGAAGGGATTCTAGTGTGGGATTTAGGATTCTAAGGAAAGGTCGAACTTTGATTGTGTCTGGGGTACGACTGCAAAGAAGAAAACAAAAATAGTGGTTTGGCTAGTGGCTACTGCCATAGGGCTGTGTCTGGGGTAAAAGAGGATTTTAAAGGAAAGAAAATACAAACAACTTCAAGCCTGGCTTAGAGCCATTAAGGAAGGACTTGTGCCTGGGAGACTGCTTGCCTTGCTATATCAAAGCACAAAAAGAAGAGATTCAAGCTGAATTTTTTTCAGGCAGTGTTTTAGTCTTCCTTATTGCTATGGAGAGCCTGCCAAGCAAGGAGCTTAAAAACTTTGGACAAGGCAGGGAATTCCTTTGCACTTTGATACAAAGCAGAGTCAGTGGCAAAAGTATTACAATCTATGTATTTTATTACAGAACCATAAGATACAGTGCAATAATATTTCTTGCAACAATCTCATCTCATCTCAGTCTGTGAGAGTAGCTGTGGAGTTGGTAGGGCACAGGGCACCTAACTGTGTCTATTCAATTCCTCTGTTCATAGAATAGTAAAATATAAAAGATAAATAAACATTTTAAAGTAAAAAGCTGCAATACAGGCATAATCCCTGGGAATCCAGTCCTATTGGAGCATTAGCTGAATAGCTGGGCAGTGGACGAAAAAATCCCAGTCCTTTCAAGAATGTCAACAGAGGCACCCAGTCTTACAGGATACTACAGGACCTAACAGAGGCATATCGTAATGTTTGAAAAAGATGCATCTGGAAAATTAAATGGTTGTAGAAAGAAAGAGGGGGAAAGATAAGGAGAACTGGCACAAGTGTGCAGAAAGAGACAGGGTATTCCCAGGGCATGGTTATGGGCGCTTCTGATCTACTACCCAAGCTGAACAGAGATGTCATTACAAGGAGAGTGGAAAGAGCTACAGTTTCTAGTGCAACTGTGGAAGAGCAGACATCCAGTGTGATCTCCACAGAGGGCAAAAGAGAGATTGACAGTGCAGGGTAGCAGGACACAAAAGAAGCAGCAGACGAAGGCAAATCAGCTTTGCAGCAGGCACATTGTATTCCCTGCTGAAAAGTGTGTGGAGATGGTCTTGGAAGCTACAGAATCTGAGGGATCCATATGGGTGGGATTTACATCCGAATCATCAGATATTGAAAGTGTACTGGCTGAAGACGTTGTTAAAGAGGTTGCTGTTAGCATTGCCCAATGGTGAGGAGGTAGAAAGTAACGCTGGAAGTGCCAAGACCAAGGTATCACATAGGTAGAGGCCTTTCAAACTCTCCTGTGCCCCCATCCATGGGTCTAGCAGCAAGAGCAGCAGCACAACCCCCCCCCCAAGGAATAGTTGACTCGCCTCGTCTGTCCCCCCCCCCCTTTTGTATTTTAATTGTAAACCATTTAGATTCAGATTGATTTGTGGTATATCACATGAAGGTAAATGTGAATCTTGCTCTGTGCTAGGGCATCAGGGGAGTCACAGCTGAACATCATTCACAGTCCCCTGAACTATTCTTTCCCCTGTGCCTGGGACATATAGTTAAGCTGTCTCCTTTAACAGCTGGTTCATCTGCACTGCTGCAACTGCCTCTCCTTCTGTGCCAGGAGTTTTAGGCACCGATTTGCCACTGCTGCTAACCCTGCAATCTTCAGGTGGTGGATCCAGACTTCTCCTTCTGCTTCTTGTCATCTCTGCAGACAAACCTATATGCACAGATGTTTGGACAAGACAGAAAGATGGACAGACCCTCGCCAGTAGATGCTATTGTTAGAGCGAAATGCACCTCAGAAAAAAAAAAACACAAAACAAAATATAAAAATCCCTACAGAGAAATAAACAAATCACTCTCCCTCCACATTTATTTATTTTATTTAACTGTATTTATATCCTGCTTTTCACTGGGTCAAAGCAGTTTAACATCAAAGGAGGGGGGGGGAAACAGTAGTCAATTCTTAGGGTGGAGGGGCTGTCACCGAGGATGCCAACATTAATGATCTGAACAGACATTAAGGACTTAAACAATGGACATCAATCTCTTAGTAGGTAGAACTGTGGGTATGTTAGAGGGTCTGGAGGGGTAGTCAGTGATGGATATTTGTTTCTGTCTGAGGTATTCCTGGAACAGGATGGTTTTTAGTTGTTTCCTGAATGTTGAAGGATCTCCGTTGTTTCTGATTTGACTTGGTAGGGAGTTGCAGAGGGATGGTGCGTATAGTTTGAAGGCTCTGTTGCAGGTCCGTTGATTGTATTTAGTTCGTTCATGGGGGATGGTGAGGGTGTTGCTGGTGGTTTGTCTGGTTGTTCTGTTGTGGGTGGGTTGGGGCAGTAGAGTGCAGAGCTGGGAAGTCTGTGTTTGATAGAGGGCTTTGTGGATAAGTAGGGCTGATTTGTATTTGATTCTTGCTTCAAGAGGGAGTATGTGCAGTTCTCTCAGAACTGGGGTGATGTGATCTTGTTTTTTTGCTTTCTGGATAATTCTTGCTGTGGTATTTAAGGCAGTTCGTAGTGGGATGGTGTGGGTGGTGGATAGTCCGTGATAGATTATATTGCAGTAGTCCAGGTGGGGGAGCGTCATAGCTTGCATGACTGTCCTGAAGTCCTGTGGATCAACGAGAGGCCTGAGACGTTATGCTGTTTTTGCCTTGTGGAATATTATTCCCCGTAGTCTTTTTGATCTGTTGCTTGAGTGTGAGTGCTTGGTCTATGATGATTCCTAAGTATTTTATGTGTGGTTGTATTTGTATTTGTGTGGTTCCTAAGTTGAGGTGTGGTGGTGGTGTGAAGTTTGAGTCCTTGGTTACTATGAGGGCTTCTGTTTTTTTATGTTGATGGATACGTTGTTCCTTTGTAGCCAGCTGGAGACTTCTATGAAGCAGTCTGATAGGTGATTGTTTGTTGGGTTGGTGGTTGTGATCGGCCCATAGAGCATTATGTCATCTGCGTAGATGTGGTAGTTGATGTTATGAGCACGTATGATTGAGCAGAGTGGTTGCAGGTAGATGTTGAAGAGCATGGTGGATAGTGTGGATCCTTGGGGTACTCCTTGGTGTTGCTGAAAGGGGGGGGGGGGTTGCTATGTTTGTGCGGATCAGTTGTTGTCTATTGGTCAGGTAGGAGTGGAACCATTGAAGTACAACATTTTTTATGCCAATTTCTTGGAGCCTGTGTAGGAGGATGTTGTGGGAGATGGTGTCAAAGGCTGCAGATATGTCCAGGAAGATCATAGCATATCCAGAGTGCTTGGTCTGTGTGCCCTTGATGAGCGTGTTCATTAGTGATGTCATGAGGGTCTTGACCCTGTGGAATGGACGGAAACCATGTTGTTGGAGATCCAGTATGTTGTTGTTATCTAGGTGGTCTTGAAGTTGTTGTTGAACTATCTTCTCAATGATTTTGGCAGTGAATGGAAGACTTACTATAGGCCTCAAGGAGGCAGGGTCAAGGGGGTCCAAGTTGTGTTTTTTTAGGGTTGGGCAGATGATGGAGGTTTTGAGAATGTCTGGCATGTGTCCTTGCCTGAGGGATTCATTAACAATGTGGGTTAGGGATGTGCTTATGTCCTCCTTGGATTTCTTTATCCATTCTGCAGGGTAGGGATCTAGTGGAGAGGTGGTAGTGTTTAGGCAGGAGATGGTGGATTCTATTGTTTTCTTTGGTGATTTTATTTATTTACATTCTCTTATATACCGCACTGTTCTGCATCAGTGTGGTTTACATTGAACAAACTGAAATTACATTGAACAGGGCATTATAACTTGGAGGTAACTATTTTACAGGGAACATGGGCTATGGAGGGTTAAGTGGCTTGCCCAAGACCACAAGGAGCACCTGTGGGACTAGAAACCCTAGTCCTTCCAGCCCAAGGTTGCTGCCCTCTAGTGGGATTTGTACCCTTGACCTTCCAGCCTGAAGTACCTTGCCCCAACTACTAGGCCACTCCTCCACTCCACTCCACTGATTGTTTCGAATGTGCTACAGTCTGTGTCTATGGAAGTAGGGCGGGTTGTTGTCTCTGCATTCAGTTGTGGATTTTGTGGTTTTTTAAGCTGCTTGTATTGGCGTGCTAGTAGTTCTGGCGGGATGTTTGGTAGCTGGTTGGAGTGGTTGGGTGCTTTTGTTAGCTTCTTATTCCACATTATTTATAAAACTGCTGGGAGGATATCCAAAAGCATTAAGACACTTTGCAAATCTGCAAACTGCCTAAGTACCGCTCAGCAGATATTCAGTGGCAGTGATGTGGTCAGTGCTGACGAATATCCCTGGTTTCATCCTCTAAGAGCCCTGATGCTAGCCGGCTAGCATGGGGAGACTCCAAGAGCAGAGCAGAGGCGGCACCCGAGAATAACCGTCTCGCTGCTAGCCAGTTATCCTAAAGCGGCTAAAGTTAGGCACTTTAATGGCTGGCCTAACATTAGCTGCTTAAGCTAATTGGCCAGCAGCTGAATATCATCATGGACTGGTTAGCTAACTTGCACTCAGGCCAACCCGGATATTCAATGCCAGTTGTTGGATATGACCTCGGCATTGAATATCCAGATTCGATGTTCAGTGGCAACAGCTAACCATTTTATCAGCATTAGCCACAGTCACTGAATATCCCCCCACCCAACTATGTTTTCACCCCCTCAGAACTCACATATAATCAGTTTCTCCTCACAGCTCAAGAGGGATTTAATTCCATAGAACTGGCACAGCAGACTTATAGGCTCTCGCTCTGACTTCCACATGTTTAATGATCTTAAGAGGAGGAACTATCTTAAATATTCCTTGGCTAGACCTAAGGAGGGTACATACCAAGAAAGTCCATAGGTAGCCAGCCCATGAAGTGCTTTGAACATATGTTCAAAAATTATGTTGCCAGACAGTATCCATTCCACCCTCTTTTGAGTTTGTATTATGTCTTGATGTTGTAAAAGAATACATTTTAAATTCTGGCATTAACAACTTGGGGGAGATTTTCAGAATTTACTGTCAATATTTCTTACAGGGACGCACCAAATTCTACTGTAGTGAATCTTAAATAGAAACACAGAAACATGAAAGCAGAAAAAGACCACAAGACCTATTTAGTTTGCCCTTCCATATCAACTACAATAGTCCTTTTTTACCTTTAGAAATCCTCTGTGTTTGTCCCAAGCTTTTTTGAGTTCAGATACTGTCCTCGTGTCCACCACCTCCACAGGGAGATTATTCCGTGCATCTACCACTCTTTCCATAAAGACATATTTCCGCATATTACTTCTGAGTCTATCCCCTTTCACTCTCATCCTATGTCCCCTCATAGCAGAGCTTGCCTTTAATTGAAAGAGACCCTCCTGTGCATTTATGCTATGGAAGTATTTAAATGTCTCTATCATATTGCACCCATCCCGCCTTTCCTCTAAAGTATACATATTAAGATCTTTAAGTTTGTCCTCTTATGCTTCATAATGAAGACCACTAACCATTTTAATAGCTACCTTCTGCACCAACTCCAACCTACCTATATCCTACTGAAGGTGCAGTCTCCAGAATTGCACACAACACTCCAAATGAGGTCGCACCAGAGACTTATACAGAGGCAATATCATCTCCTTTTTTCTCCTGGCAATTCCTCTCCTTATACACCCAAGCATTCTTCTGGCTTTCACAGTCACCTTTTCTACCTGTTTAGCTACTTTAAGATCATCAGACACAATTACACCCAGGTCCTGCTCTTCTTTTGTGGACAGCTCCTATAGATTTTTGCAGCCTAAATGCATTACCCTGCATTTTTTAGCTTTAAATCTTAGCTGACATATTCTACATCATTTTTCAAGTTTAGCTAGATCCCTCCTCATGTTGTAGACTTCTTCCTGTGTGTCTGCTCTATTACAGACTTTGATATCATCTGCAAACAAGCAAACCTTACCCAACAGTCCTTCCGTCATATCAATAACAAAGATGTTAAACAGAATAGGACCAAGGACAGATCCCTTTGGCACACCACTGGTGACCTCCTTCTCCTCAGAGTGAGCTCCATTTGCCTGTACCCTTTGTTGCCTCCATTCAACCAATTCTTAACTTAATTAGTATCTTTAGGTTCCATCCCTAAGATGCTCAGTTTTTTTATAGGTCGCCTGTGCGGAACGGTGTCAAAGACTTTACTGAAATCTAAATACATCACATCCAGGGCTCTCCCTCGGTCCAATTCCCTGGTCACCTAGTCAAAGAAATCTATCAGATTTCTCTGACAAGACCTGCCTCTGGCAAATCCATGCTGCCTCGCATCCTGCAATCCACTGGACTCCAGAAACCTTACTATTCTCTCTTTTAGTAGCCTTTCCAATAATTTACTAAATTAGAGGTTAAACTAACTGACCTGTGGTTCTCAATGTCATCCTTATGTCCACTTTTGTGTAAAGGGACCACATGTGCCTCTCTCCAGTCCTCTGGCACCACTCCAGATTTCAAAGATGCATTGAAAAGGTCAGACAGTGGAGCCGCTAGAACGTCCTTAAGTTCCCTCAGTATTCTTGGATGAATCCAATCTGGACCCATGGCTTTGTCTACTATTAGTTTAACTAGTCCCTTTCGAATACAGTCTTCTGAAAATCATTTGAGATTCCCTTTGCTTCTGTTGCTATTTATGGGTGTTTTCCGAGGTCCTGCTCTAGGCCCTTCATCTGTGAACACAGAACAGAAATATTTGTTAAGCAATTCCGCTTTATCCTCATCAGCTTCTACATATTCCTCCTCTTAACCCTTGAGTCTGACATTACCACTTTTGTCCTTCCTCCTCTCACTAACATATCTGAAAAATGTCTTATCCCTGTATTTTATTGTATCGGCTATTTCTTCTTCTTTTTGTACCTTTGCTTTCCTGACTACTTTGCTAGCTTCTCTAAGTTTCTCCAAATATAGATGCCTGTCTTCCTCTCTCTGTGACCTCTTGTATTTCATGAAGGCCTCCCTCTTTTTCTTCACCTTCTCAGCTACTTCTTTTGAGAACCATAATGGCTTCCTTTTCCTTTTACATTTATTTACCTTTTTAACAAAAAGGTTTGTTGCCTTTAAAATATTCCCTTTCAATTTTGCCTGCTACATCCCCATCCTGCTCCCATCCTGCTAATGACTCTCTGAGGTATTGTCCCATCTTTGCAAAGTTCGTTTTCCTAAAATCTAAGACCTTTGCTTTCAAATGGATTTTATCAGCCCTAGTACTAATACTGATCCATAACATTTAGTGATCACTGGATGCAAGTTGATCTCCCATTGTAACATCAGAAACACTTTCCCCATTGGAAAGCATTATTTCCAGTATGGCTCCATCACGTGTGGGTTCTGTTACCTATTGCCTAAATAGTTCTCCTTATAGAGAATCCAGGATCTCCTTACTTCTAGATGATACTGCAACAGGGATGTGTCAATACACATCTGGCATATTAAAATCACCTATCAGTAGCACTTCTCCTTTCATGGCAATATTGTGTATGTCTTGTATTAAGTCTTCATCCACTTCTATCCCCTGTGATAGGGATCTGTATATAATTCCAATGCAAATAGATTTACCTTTCCCTCTTTCTAGTTTAACTCTCTTCCTTTTAAGCCCTGCAATTGTATAGCTTTAATATTATTTTAACATATAGTGCCATACCACCTCCCCTTCTTCCTAGCCTGTCCTTCCTGAATAACGTATAGCCCAGTATAATTATATCCCAGCCATGGTTTTCTGTGAACCATGTCCCCATAACCATCATTAAATCCAAGTCAGCCTCTTCCATTAAAACCTCAATATCTGGGATCTTATTTCCCATGCCACAGGCATTTATACACACTGATTTCCAGATGTCCCTATTACCGATTTCTACAGAGGTATTTAATGTTTCACTTACCTGGGGGCTTTCAGCACTTACCTGGGGGCTCTTTTTATCCATCCCCATTGAATCTAGTTTAAAGCCTTCTTCAGTAGGTTAGCCATCTGTTGATGAAAATACTTCGAACCTTCTTGGAGAGATGGACACCATCTCTGCTCTGCAGCCCTTGGAACATCATCCCATGGTCTAAGAAATCAAAACACTCTCGATGACACCATCCATGCAGCCATGCATTCATCTCCAGGATGTGAGCTTCTCTGCCTTGGCCTTTACCTTCAACAGGGAGGATTGAAGAGAATACCACCTGTGCCCCTGTCTGCTTCACCTCTGTCCCAGAGCCCTATAAAGCAAGAATGCTCACATGGTGTCAGAGGTTTGCGGATAGGGAGTAACCTTACACCTGATGAGGTCAGTGGCTTCAAAGAATCATGAAATGTGATGATGTAAGCAAAACGTATTTAACTTGGGAGTAAAAGACCTCACTAAACTCCAAAAAATCCAGCTTGAGTTGGTCATTCAATCACACATCTTTAATAAAATCCCAAAAGGAGGGGAGGCGGTGCCAGCGGCGAAGCGAGATGGCTGCTTAGGAGCTAGTTCCTGCAGACCCGAAAAGAATCCTACAAATATTTGCCTTGTGCGGTGGTGATTAGTCACAACCGATCCTACCTCAGGATTCCTGGAACGCTGGTCGAGTATGGCAAGCGGTAAACCAACCAAACTGGAGTTTTCGTCAGGCACAAACATGGGCTCCAAGCGAGCCAAGCCGGATCCTCCTTCCCCCCATAAGATGGCCACAACGCGGGACCAAGATGAGGCGATGCAAGAGCTGCTAGCAGAGGTACGTTCGGTGAGAGTGCTTGTTTCTGCGAACGGAGACGCATTGCTCCAGATGCAATCAGACATGCAAGAACTGAAAGTGCAAATGGGAGGTCTGGCAGGCTGTGTGGAGAAAATGGACGCCACAGTTGCAAGGCACGAGGAACAGATAAAGAAGTTGAAGAAGGCCTTCAAAAAGATGGAACGTTTGGAACTGAATTTAGAAGACCTCAGTAATAAATCGCGCCAAAACAACATCAGGCTAGTTGGAATAACAGAAGGAGCAGAAGGTTCCGATGTGATTGTCTTCCTAGAAAGGTTGATATCTAAGCTGTTTCGGCTAAATTTCAGTAGGCCAATGGAAATAGAACAGGCCCACAGAATACCTACCCAGGTTGGTTTACAAAATCGGAAGCCGAGGTTGTTAATCTTTTGCCTGTTAAGGCATCAACATGCTATGCAAATTATGGCAGCGACAAGAGCGTCTCCATCCCTGGCATATGAAGGGCACAGAGTCTCATTCTTCCCAGATCTCAGCAGAGCAACAATGGATAAAAGAAAGCAGTTCCTAGCACTGAGACCCTAACTACAGCAGCTGCAGGCGAGGTATGGACTTCTCTACGCTGCTAGACTCAAGGTCACACTGGACAATCATTCTAAAACATTTGTGGATCCTAATGGATTACTGCAGTTCTTGAAGATCAGGAAGCCTTGAAAATGCGTGAAGAAAGATCGCTATATAAAACAAGAACTCAATGCAATCTGCAGCGTTGCAAAGGAATGCAGGAGCTACCAAGCCATATAAGGGAAGTCCGTGGCCTCATGTTCCGATATAATAGGAAGGGCTATGGGTATAGTACAGGACTTCCTAATTAAGCAGAGTACATATAGGGAAGTTAAACTGTATAATTGTATTAAAAAAAAAAAAAAAACCTCAAGGGTGATAGCATGTATAAAAGTAATGTGTGACCTAATAGCTCCCTAGTTTAGCATATGCACAGGGCAAATGTGTGAATATTTTGCAGAGTCATGTGGCAGCCAAGATGATGTTCCGCTGACTCACCCATTTGTGTTGATCCTCTTTGTGAGGGTGGGGTTGACGCACTGCGGGCATGGTAGGGGTATGGCAAATATGTGGGCTGTTTTGCATAAGGATAAGCTGGATCAGACTATAAAGGGTATACTAAACCCTGGCACATTCTTTACTTATGAACCCCCTTAAAATATTATCTCTGAATGTAAAGGGCATAGTGCATCCTACAAAGAGGAAAAAGATACTGGTATATTGTCAAAAGCAAAATGCGGACATAATAATGCTTCAAGAAACACATCTATCCACTAAGGAAACAAAAAAATTAGCCACAGGCTGCTACAAGTTGATTGCTCCTGCGCCGGCTACTGGGAAGAAGAATGGGGTGGCAATACTAATAAGTAGTTCAGTGGATGCCCATGTCCTCTCTACAAGGGCTGATTGTGAAGGGTGATGGGCTAAAACACATCTGATTCTTGGTAAAAAGCATCTAGTTATAATGATTGTGTATGCTCCAAATTGTGACCATCCAAAATTTTTCCACTCATTAGCAGAAGTAATCTAGGAAGATTCCTCATTACTAATAATTTTTGGAGGAGATTTCAACATGGTCCTAGACCCTTTAATAGATTGCAAACCGAGCAGGGTAAGAAGAAGTGGCAGAGCAATGGTGGTGTTGAAGTCGCTCATGCGTGAAATAGGTTTGGTGGTTATATGGAGGATATTGCACCCCTCTGAAAAAGATTACACTTTCTTTTCTTGCCCTCATTGTTCTTACTCCCGCATAGATTTTTTCCTAATATCTAGAACACTGGTGCAAGAAGCTAGTAAAGCAAATATACTTAGCACCCACATCTCAGACCATGCAGCGATAGTCCTGGAGCTAAGGCCATGTGAGGACCTCTCTAAGCAGCAGGCATGGTCTTTCAATAGATCTCTGTTGGCAGATGAGGCCTTTAAAGATCAAATAAAGCAAGCTATAAAAGAATACTTCATCAATAACTCTCCACAGTACACATCTAACTGGGTTTGGTGGGAAGCCTTTAAGGCATCGATAAGAGCACATATAACAAGATTCTATTGCCGCAAACAGGAAGGAAAAGGAAAAACTTAAAGAGCTTGATCAACAGATTAGGGTGGGAGAAAGAATTCTGCAAAAGCAATTCTGTCCTGTCACCTTAAATCATCTTCAAAAATTAAGATACCAATATAATATGATACTAAGCGCTGAGGTGGAGCAATGTATGTTTGTGCAGCAAGCTTGTTACTTCATGAAGAACAAAACTGGAAAGATGCTCACTACAAAACTAAAGACTCATCGTACCCAATCACATAGAGTTTTCATAAAAGACAAGCAGCAGAGATCCTTGAGCAATAGTTGTGATCACAGAGGCATTTTGTGTCTTCTATGTGCAACTCTATACATCAGAAGTGATGTTCGATGAAAAAGTCTGCAAGAAACTGTTGGATAAGGATGTACGAACTGAACTTGGGGAAGAGCACATAGCTGCCTTAAGTGAATCTATCTCATTTATGGAACTGAAAGAGGCACTAGCAGACATGAAAGTTGGGAAAGTCGCAGGTCCGGATGGGATTCCAACAGAATTTTATAAAATCTTTGCAAAAGATCTTCTCCCTCAGTTAAAGAAATACTACCAGGTGCTCCGGGTGCAAGATAGTAACATTGGTGCATTTGCTAATGCAACGATTGTCGTGTTGGAAAAGCCGGGGAAGGATCCAAAGCTGGTCAGCAACTGTAGACCAATTTCACTTCTAAATGCTGATTACAAGCTTTATTCCAGTACCTTGGCCAGACGTCTTAATAAGGTTTTGCACATGCTGATACATCCCGACCAATGTGGGTTCGTGTCTGGGAGGTCTACGGCTGACAACGGGTGACTCCTATGCAACTTGCTCGAAAGGTTGGAACACCTCGATGTGCCTTTTGTAGGCCTTTCACTTGATGCTGAAAAGGCTTTCAACGGGCTAGAATGGCCTTTTCTATACCATGTGCTTGGAGGGTTTGGCTTGCCAAAAGAATTTGTGGATATGATACGAGTGCTCTATGTTAACCCTTCTGCTCGGATCCTTGCCAATGGAATTCTTTCACAACCTTTCTCTCCATACCAGGGCACCAGGCAAGGTTTCCCTATGTCCCCACTTCTGTTCAATCTGGCACTGGAACCGTTGGCGCTGCTAATTCGGCAATCAGTGGAGATTCAAGGTATCAGAATTGCAGACCTTCAAGTCAAGCTTTCTGCATATGCAGATGACTTATTGTTGTTCCTCAGCCCTAGATCAATCTCGCCCCTGCTGCAGTTAATCACCCAGTATTCATGGCTATCCGGCTATAAAGTAAACTGGACAAAGTCAGTAGTTTTTCCTATAAATCATCTGGCAAATGGTGCTCTGGTAGAGTGCTTTACGTTCCAGTGGGAGCACTCAGCAATAAAATACTTGGGGGCACTGTTCCCTCTAAGCTGTGCGCGTGTGCGCGCGCACACACCTCGCCAAGCGAGCGCACATACTTTATAACAGAGCGCACAAAAATTACAGTTCTGATTCTGATAGAAAACAACACAGACGTCTTAAAATTTAAAAGTTGTTATGTATTTACGGTTTTCACAAGTTCTACAATATTTTCTAATGCAATCAATGTGGTGTACATACTGTATTCTGACGTGTAGTCAAATTTTAAAGTATATAACTCCGAGTGTCGTTATGTGGCGCACAAAAATTTAACCTTCCTTCAAAAGCTGCACAGCTGATATTTTATGCGCACACAGCCTACAGAAAATTAGAGGGAACATTGCTTGGGGGTACAATATTGTACACCTTTAGATGAAACAGAGAGGTTAAATATAGAGAAACTTCAGGATATGGCATGCTCTTTCACCCTGAAATGGTCCCCATTGCATCTCACTTGGTGGGGCCGTTTAGAAGCTATTAAGATGATACTAGTGTCAAAAATAAATTACATACTGGGAATGCTTCCTGTTCTGCTCCCCCAAGCGGTATATAGAAATCTGGAACATACATTTAGTGCTTTCCTGTGGGAAGGGAAAACACCCAGGATAGCGTTAAAAAAACTAAAAGCCAGCAAACCTAAAGGAGGTATACATTTTCCAGATTTCTTCTGGTATCATATGGCTTTCCTCTTAAAACAAGGAGTGGTACATAAGAACATAAGAACATAAGATATGCCATACTGGGTCAGACCAAGGTCCATCAAGCCCAGTATTCTGTTTCCAACAGTGGCCAATCTAGGTCATATGTACCTAGCAGTTTCCCCAAGGGACACAGGTTCCACAATGCTTCTATTGGTTCAAGCATTGATATCCTGGGTCCCTTCTTAATAATGGTTTATGGACTTGTCCAAACCTTTTTTAAACCCAGCTACACTAACAGCCTTTACTACATCCTCCAGTAACAAATTCCAGAGTTTGATTACACGTTGAGTGAAAAAATATTTTCTTTTATTAGTCTTAAATAGTTTACCCTGTAGCTTTCATTGCATGTCCCCTAGTCTTTCTATATTCTGATAACGTAAACAATCGATCTACGTTTACCCGTTCCACTCCGTTCATTAATTTATAGATTTCTATCATATCTCCCCTCAGCCGTCTCTCCTCCAGGTTAAAGAGCCCCAACCTTTTAAGCCTCTCCTCATAGGAGTATCCTTCCATCCCCTTTACCATTTTGGTGGCTCTTCTCTGAACCTTTTCTAAAATCGCCATATCCTTTTTAAGATACGGCGACCAGAATTGCACACAATATTCAAGGTGCGGTCTCACCACGGAACGATACAGAGGCACTACAATATCCCTTGTTCTATTTTCCATTCCCTTCCCCATCATACCTAGCATTCTATTTGCTCTCCTGGCCGCCGCTGCACACTGGGCCAAGGGCTTCAACATGGTATCCAGAATGACACCTAAATATTTTTCCTGGGTGGTGGTTCCCAATGTGGAACCCTGCATTATGCAACCACAGTTAGGGTTGTTCTTCCATAGGTGCATAACCCTGCACCTGTCCACACTAAATTTCATCTGCCACTTTGATGCCCAGTCCTCCAATCTATCAAGATCCTCCTGCAGTTCTCCACAATCCTCCTGGGTTCCAACAACCCCAAATAGTTTTGTGTCATCTGCAAACTTGATAACCTCACTCGTTATTCCACTTTCCAGGTCATTTATGAATATCTCAAAAAGCAGCGGACCCAGCACAGATTCCTATCTAGATATTTGGGTGGCTGGTGGACGTGAGGATCACCTGGTAACATGCCTGCCTGGTGCGAAGGTAGCGGACCTCACACGCCTCCTAGATAAGGTCTTAGATAGTGCTGGGGAGGAGTCTGCTCTCTTGGTACATGTCGGTACCAATGACATAGGGAAATGTGGTAGGGAGGTTCTGGAGGCTAAATTTAGGCTTTTAGGTAGGAAGTTGAAATCCAGAACTTCCAGGGTAGCGTTCTCCGAAACGCTTCCCGTTCCACGCGCAGGACCCAAAAGGCAGGCAGAGCTCCGGAGTCTCAATGCGTGGATGAGACAATACTGCAGAGATGAGGGGTTTGGATTTGTTAGGAACTGGGGAACATTCTGGGGAAAGGAAAGGCTCTTCCGAGTGGATGGGATTCTCCTTAACCGGGATGGAACCAGGCTGCTGGCATTAACCTTTAAAATGGAGATAGAGCAGCTTTTAAACTAGATAATAGGGGAAAGCCAACAGTGACCCAAGAGTGCATAGTTCGGAAGAATGTATCCTTGAAGGATACTACCAAAAGCAGAGAGGTTCCAAAAAAGAGTAAAGCAGCCCAAATGCCCTATACAGTCTCTAAAATGCTTGTATGCAAATGCTAGAAATCTAAAAAATAAGATGGGAGAGTTAGAATATATAGCACTAAATGAGAGGTTAGATATGAATGGAATATCAGAGACATGGTGGAAGGAGGACAACTAGTGGGACACTGTGATACGTGGGTACAAACTATATTGTAATGATAGAGCTGATCAAATTGATGGAGGGGTTGCACTCTATGTTAGAGAGGGCATTGAGTCAGAAAGGATTAAAGTTTTGCAGGAAACAAAATTTGCTGTAGAATCTCTATGGATTCAAATTCCATGCAAAAAAGGGGAAGGCGATGACAGTGGGGGTGTACTATCGACCACCTGGCCAGAATGAACAAATGGATAATGAAATGCTCAAAGAAATCAAGGAAGCTAACAAAAGTTACAGCGCAGTAATAATAATGGATGATTTCAATTACCCCGGTATCGACTGGGTCAGTGTCACTGCAGGACATGCTAGGGAGATAAAGTTCCTAGATGAAATAAATGACTGCTTCTTGGAGCAGCTGGTTCATGAACCAACCAGAGGGGAAGCCACATTAGACCTAGTCCTTAGTGGAACACCACATCTAGTGCAAGAGATTTAATTAGTGGAGGAGCAATGGTAAGGAAATCCACAGTACTACCTATTAACTTTCAAAAGGGAGACTATGATAAAATGAGGAAAATAGTTAAGAAAAATCTAAAAGGAGCAGTTGCAAAGGTTAAAGGCTTACATCAAGCTTGGGTGTTGTTGAAAAATACTATCTTGGAAGCCCAGACCAGCTGTATTCCACGCTTTAAGAAAAGTGGAAAGAAGTCCAAAAAACTGCCAGCATGGTTTAAAGGTGAGGTCAGAGAGGTTATTGTTGCCAAAAAAGCATCTTTCAGGAAATGGAAAAAAGAACCAAACAGCGAAACCTGGAAACAGCACAAGCACTGGCAAGTCAAATGCAAGGCATTGATAAGGCAGGCAAAGGGAGAATTTGAGAAGAAGCTTGCTGCGGAAGCAAAAATGCGAAATAAAGACTTTTTCAAGTACATTCATAGCAAAAAACCTGTGAGAGAGTCAGTTGATGATAGATGATAGAGGGGTTAAAGGGGCACAAAGAGGTGACAAGGCGATAGCGGAGAGACTGAATGAATTATTTGCTTCGGTCTTTACTTAGGAAGATGTTGGGATGTTACCCATGACTGAAGTGGTATTTAAAGGTGTGGAAGAATTGAAGGAAATATCGATAAATTGGGAAGATGTATTACAACTATTAGATAAACTGAAGAGTAGCAAATCACCTGGGCCAGATGGTATACATCCGAGGGTGTTGAAAAAACAGAAATATGAGATTGCAGACCTGCTATTAGTAATCTGTGAATTTTCATTAAAATCATCTGTAATACCTGAAGATTGGAGGATCACCAATGTAACGCCAATTTTTAAAAAGGGTTCCAGGGGTGATCCGGGAAACTACAGACCGGTGAGCCTGATGTCAGTACCAGGAAAAATGGTAGAAACCATCATAAAGAACAAAATTACTCAGCATGTAGATAGTCATGGCCTAATGGGAGACAGCCAACATGGCTTTAGACAAGGAAGATCTTGTCTTAATAATCTGTTATGTTTTTTGGAAGGTGTGAATACACAGGTGGACAAAGGTGAGTCATTTGGTATAGTGTATCTGGACTTTCAGAAAGCCTTTGACAAGGTCCCTCATCAGAGACTTTTGGCAAAACTAAAGAGTCATGGGGTAGGAGGCAGTGTACTATTGTGGATCAGGAACTGGTTAAAAGATAGAAAGCATTGGGTAGGGCTAAATGGCCAATTTTCCCAATGGAGAAAGGTGAATAGTGGTGTATCCCAGGGATCTGTGCAGGGTCCCCTGCTTTTTGACATATTCATAAATGAACTGGAAAAGGGAATAACGAGTGAGGTTATCAAATTTGCAGATGACACAAAACTATTTAAAGTTGTTAAAACCCAAGAGGATTGTGGAAAATTGCAAGAGGATCTTGATAAATTGGAAGACTGGGCATCAAAATGGCAGATGAATTTTAATGTGGACAAGTGTAAAGTTATGCACCTAGGGAAGAACAACCCAAACTATGGTTACACGATGCAAGGTTCCACATTAGGAACCACCACCCAGGAAAAAGATTTAGGAGTCATTGTGGACAACATGTTAAAACCCTCGGCCCAGTGTGCAGCGGTGGCCAAGAGAACAAATAAAATGCTAGGTATCATAAGGAAAGGAATGGAAAATAAAACAAAATATATTATAATGCCTCTATCTCATTCCATGGTGAGACTGCACCTTGAATACTGTGTGCAATTCTGGTCACCGTATCTTAAAAAGGATATAGCATTATTAGAAAAGGTTCAGAGAAGAGCCACCAAAATGGTAAAGGGGATGGAAGGATACTCCTATGAAGAAAGGCTACAAATGTTAGGGCTGTTTAACCTGGAAAAGAGACGGCTGAGGGGAGATATGATAGAATTCTATAAATTAATGAACGGAGTGGAACGGGCCAAGTAGATTGATTGTTTACGTTATCAGAATATAGAAAGACTAGGGGACATGCAATGAAGCTACAGGGTAAACTATTTAAGACTAATAAAAGAAAATATTTTTTCACTCAACATGTAATCAAACTCTGGAATTTGTTACCGGAGGATGTAGTAAAGGCTGTTAGTGTAGCCGGGTTTAAAAAAGGTTTGGACAAGTTCCTGGAGGAAAGGGCCATAAACCATTATTAATAAGGGACCCAGGATGCTTGACCCAGTACAAGCATTGTGGAACCTGTGTCTTTTGGGGAAACTGCTAGGTACGTATGACCTAGATTGGCCACTGTTGGAAACAGGATACTGGGCTTGATGGACCTTGGTCTGACCCAGTATGGCATATCTTATGTTCTTATGTTATGTTCTTATGTAATTGTATCTACGCAAGGGCAGTTTAGTCCCTTCTCCCAATTATTAAGAAGGATAACCCCTTGTCGCTCCTATTGCCGATTTGGTTTAATCCTGTATTTAAAATCAACAAAGCCTCATGAACTGGCAAAGATGTGATATCTGGACTTTAGGACAATTAGTAGATGGATCTACCTGGAAGCCCTTTGAGGTCTTACAACGAGAATTCGGCCTACCATCTGCATGCTTCTTTCAATGGATACAAATGTGGCATTGTGTCGGTAGTCTGAAAATGAGTCCTGGGGATTTTTCCCAAACATGGTGGCTATGAAGAATCATTGAGGAAATAAGCTCCAAAGCGGGAACTGTATCAAGATTCTATGCATTGTTTAAGGACACTTTTCACCGCAGAATAAAGGATTTATGAGTACATGGAAAGAAGAGACCGGAGTTAGTACAGAACAACAGACATGGAAAATATTCTGGGAGACTACTGTTCGGGCTTCCAGATCTGCTGCTCTCACTCAGTTCATGTATTTCCTCACTCATCAGACATATATTACCCAGGTTAGACTGGCTAATTGGGGGGGGTGGAGCCTGATGTCCAGCGGGTTAGACGCTTCGCGCTGAAGCTCCCGAGAGGCCTACTCAGAATCCTGACTTAATACCTACCTAAACTTAATATTTTGCTCCGAACTTACCGGGGTACCTCGGGGGGGATGGCGGCCCACAAACCAGCGCGCTTAGACTTCGGGTCTCCCTCTTCTTCACACGGAAAACGCTCCAAAACAGAGTTGTCTTCCCCACAAAAGACAATTCCACTTCGGGAAAACCCCGAAATGCAACAGGAGATCTTGGAGGAAATACGCGGTGTGAAGGAACTGGTACAGTCCAACGGAGAGGCGCTCCGAGCCATGCGGGAAGACTTCGGTGTACTTCAAGACCGGCTTGAAGGTCTCTCACTACGGCAGGACAACATGGCGGGGGTCCTCGACTCGCACGCGGTGCGCTTGGTGAAACTGGACAAGGCTGAGCGTCAGATACAGAATCTTCAAAAAGAGTTAGAGGATAGCAATAATCGAGCCCGTCGCAACAATGTAAGGCTCATTGGAGTACCGGAGGGGGCCGAAGCAGGAGATATAAGAGAATTCCTGGTCAAAACTCTTCCCTCCTTGCTGAAGATCACTTTTCACAGAGATCTGGAAATTGACCGAGCACATCGTGTTCCTACCAACATGGCCCTCAATCGGACGACCCCCCGGCCTATCATCTTTCGATTACTGAGATATCAACAAGTTGAGCAGATTCTAAATGCTGCCCGGGCGAATCATCATCTGGAGTTTGAAAGTCATAAAGTCTCCTTCTTCCCTGACTTGGCAAAGCCCACAGTTGACCGTCGGAAGAGACTCCTTGCTTTTCGCCCTAGACTTCAACAGCTACAGGCTCGCTTTGGCCTATTGTATCCAGCGAAGCTCAGAGTGACTCTCCATAACCAAACCAGAACATTCGAGGATCCTGATCTACTAGCAACATTTTTAGATTCCAAAGAAGCAGACCAGATGCGCTAATTCAACAACTTGGATCTGTAACCCGCCGGATCTGCCCGCCATTTTGAATGGCCCGACGCGGTGATCACCGCCTAGAACAGAGACTGCCTGGACTTTTCTTTCTGTCTATCTATAACTTTCTTGGTCTCCTATCCTTCCATGATGTGCACCTCGGTTGGATTCGGAACACGCACAGCTATACAGGTTATATGTTTCAATAAGGCCTTCTCTGGGGTTTCTCCCCGCAGACACATGGTCGCCAGTAATTTCTGGGGTTCTGCTTCTTCTCTAATGCACTTCGGTGATTCTTTTTTTATATGGGGCGCTTCATTGTTTTTCATTAACCTATTTTCTATCATGTCATGTGTACAGCCATATACAGTTAATATGAGGGACATTGTGAAATTATGTGCGTTATCATGTTCTCTTTCAGAATTTTTAACTTTTCTGAATGGCCTTATGTAAGCTCTTATCACTGAATGTAAAAGGCATCAATAGTCCAATCAAAAGAAAGAAAATCCTTAGCTATCTTAATCATGAGCATGCTGACTTAGTGTTTCTTCAGGAAACGCATTTAAACTCTGCTGAAACACTGAAACTCAATGCTAAGCCCTACATGGTGGCTGCCTACTCTCCCGCCGTTTCCAAACGGTGTGGGGTAGCCATCTTGGTTAAGAAGTCTTTGCAAGCTACTGTACTGGATACTAGCTCTGATAAGGAGGGTAGATGGGCCCGTGCACACCTTAAGGTTGGAGATAGTGAAATTACGTGTATTTGTATTTATGCTCCGAATGTGGATAACCCTGCTTACTATGCAAGTATTGCGCAGTTGGCACAGGCCTCTGCCAATACTCCATTAATACTTGGCGGCGATTTCAACCAAGTACTTGATCCTTTGATAGATAGACAGCCGCCTAGAACGAGTGGTCCACCCAAGAGTCTTGATACCCTTACAGCTCTGATGAAAGATCTTGCGTTAGTAGATATATGGAGGCTGCTTCACCCCTCCGACTTAGAGTTCACCTTTTTCTCAGCCCCCCATCACTCACAATCTAGAATAGATTTTTTTCTTATCTCCAAAGCACTGATACCCCAAGTGGACACGGCTAGGATTCATCCTCTCCATATTTCAGATCATGCTGCCATATCTTTCTCATTACATGTCACTACGCAAGGTGAACATCCCCGTGCTTGGTTTTTTGATAGATCCCTGCTAGACCAAAAAGATTTTCAGGTTGACATAAAGGCCACTATCCAAGACTACTTTCATTTTAATTCACCCCATGACACTGCGAGCTGGGCTTGGTGGGAGGGTTTCAAGGCGTCTATCCGTGCAACTATAACTAGCTATCAAATCCGACAGGGGAAACAACGAAAGCAACAGTTACTGATTCTAGAACAACAGATACAAGCTGGAGAGCGTCTCCTCACGTCCCGTACTGACCCATGTATTTTACTTCGCTTACAACGTCTTCGTTTCCAATACAATCAGCTTTTATATACCGCTGCTGCTAAAAATATTGAATCACAACAAGGGATGTACTATCGGGAAAATAACCGTGCTGGCAAATTGCTAGCCAATGCCCTGAAAGGTCAAAAAGAAGCCAAGCGTGTTACCGCTCTCCGCAATCCGTCGGGGGGGAGCTTGGTCACTAACGATACAGAAATATTAGAACTCTTTCGTGATTTTTATACTCGGCTTTATCAATCTGAATGTGATTTCGAGCCAGAAGTATTTGAACGATTACTATCAGGGGTACAGCGACCGACCCTATCTGACGAAGATAGAGAGGCCATGGACAAACCATTCACTTTATCAGAAATTCAATCGGCACTCAAGAGATGTGCCACAGGTCGAGCCGCAGGCCCGGACGGTCTCCCAGCTGAATTCTACAAAACTTTTAACGCTGACTTAGCTCCGTTTTTGAAACTTTATTTTTCTGCTCTGGCCAAGGAGGGATCTCCCTCTGGATCCTTCTCAATGGCTAATGTAGTAGTTTTTGAGAAAGAGGGGAGAGATCCGCAACTAACAGCTAATTATCGTCCAATTTCCCTACTAAACGCAGACTATAAAATATTTGCCACCATTCTCTCCACCCGGCTCTCTGACAAGATGTCTACTTTAATACACCCAGATCAATGCGGTTTCATTCCTGGTAGATCAACTGCTGATAATGCTAGGACCCTATGTCATGTACTGACTGCCGCAGTTAATCTTGATCGACCATTGGTTGGCCTCTCACTTGATGCTGAGAAGGCCTTCGACCGCTTAGAATGGCCCTTCTTGTTTGCAACTCTTCGCTGGTACGGATTCGGAGAAGGCTTTCTCCGTTGTCTCCAAACCATGTATGCACAGCCTACAGCTAGTATCTGTGCTAATGCTTTAAAGTCTCAGCCATTTCCCCTGCAACGCGGTACTCGCCAGGGATGCCCACTATCTCCACTTCTTTTCGATCTCGCACTTGAACCCTTAGCTTTACTAATCCGGCAATCCAAGGATATTCATGGAGTCCCTTTCTCTCATAGGGAAATCAAACTTTCAGCGTATGCTGATGACCTGATGCTCTTTGTCTCCCTAGACTCAGTGCCGGCTGTCCTAGAGCAAATAGGTAACTATTCACAACTCTCGGGCTATAAGATAAATTGGACCAAATCGGTTGCCTTTCCACTAAATCCTTTGATCCATCAGGCAGATATGCAATCCTTTCCCTTTTTATGGCAACCTCGCATGGTCAAATACCTTGGGGTGCACTACTGCTCTCCTTTAGAAGACACTATCACCTTTAATGCTAAAGACTTAATCTCTAAGGTCCGGGCGCTTACTCAACGCTGGACTCCTTTAACACTTACTTGGTGGGGCCGCCTAGAAACCATTAAAATGATGATTGTTCCCAAAGTGAACTACATTTTAGAAATGTTGCCATGTCTCCTACCTCGACGTACATATAAAGACTTAGAGGGTCTTCTGACTAGATACTTATGGCAAAACAAGACACCTAGGATAGCGAAACATAAGTTACAAGCAGATAAAGCACATGGTGGTGTCCGTTTCCCTGATTTCCTGAAATACCACCACTCTTTTCTTCTCAAACAAGGCGCTCGTTGGCTGGAAGACCTGACACCGAATAGACCAGTGTGGCTAGATATAGAGGAGGACCTTTGCAAACCAATCCCTCTTACTTATCTCCCTGGTATGACTCTCCCATCAGACTCCCACTATCCACCACTGCTCTTAGACACTTTAGGTGCCTTTAATACCCTTGAGCAGTCTCTAGACTCCCGACTTTGTCCGCTAGATAGACTCCCGCTTTGGCACAATGCTCGATTTCAAATACAAAATAAACCGATGGCGTGGAGCCCCTGGTACACTAGGGGCATTTGGATCCCTAACCAGCTGTTCTCTGATGGTCGCTGGAAGACTTTTAGTGAATTACAAATTGAATTTGGTCTCCCAGCGAAACACTACTTTCAGTTGATGCAACTTCAGCATTGTCTTCGGAGTGCTAAGGTGCTCCCGCCATCGGAACCCCATACCCAAGGATTATCGGAGATTATCCGATCTATCGGGAGCTTATCGGGTGTAGCATCTAACTTTTACAAAACTTTATGTAATACTGTAAATAGGGGCACTCCTATAGCACAGAAATCCTGGGAGCGGGAAATGCATGTAACTCTGACCCCGGAGCAATGGAGCCTAGTCTGGAGCAAGGTGACACGGGTCTCTCGATCCGCCTCACTCACTCAGACACTTTTCTTTCTAGCCCACCGATGTTTCTATACTCCTGACAGGTTAGCCAAATGGAACGCCACCCAGAGCAATAGATGCTGGACATGCCATGCGGCCATTGGTTCACTCACTCATGTTATGTATGAATGCCCTGCATTACAGTACTACTGGAGTCGGGTCTGGGGTCGTATTCAATCTATTTTGCACTTTCAAGAACCCCTCTCTTGGAAGATAGTGGGACTCCGCTCAGCTGCGGGGATCCCCTCTCTTCCCAAATCGGCTTACTTCCTTTTAGACTTTATGCTGGGCATAGCTATTTCTCTAATTACGAAATACTGGAAAAATAGCTCCCATCTGAGCCCAAATGAATGGTGGAATCATGTCTGTCTCTACAGTAAATATGAGCAAATACCTCGTATGTTAGCTTTTTCCGCTCAGACCCCCCACCACTTGTCTAAATGGAAGATGCTCAACGACTATGTTCAAACTGCTCAATGCTCTCATCTGACTGTTTAAATCTGTGTAAATCTCTGTCACATGATCATTCTGTATCGCAGATACTATTTCTGTTTGTTTTGATGTACAATTACTGTTGTTTATAAGCGCTCATATAATGATACTTATCAGCTTAGAGAAGAAGCATAGGGGTGGGGGGTAATTGGGGTTGCTTTTCCTTATTGTATGTTTGTATTTGTATCCTTTGGTGTGTTGTTTCTTTTTGCTTGTTGTAAAATGAAAATAAAAGTTTAAAAAAAAAAAAAAAAAAAAGACTGGCTAATTGGAACAAGAAGGAGAACGGCCGTTGTTGGTCATGTCATAAGGAAACGGGCACACTAAGGGGTATGTTTACTAAAAGCCGCACAATTGCGTGCCGCACAATAGCGCACGGAAACGCGGCACTCAAACGCTCAAACGCTCTTAAACGCCCCGCAAAAGTGCGCGTGGGCCCCGCACAATTGCGCGCCGCACCAACGCACCCCGCACAAGTACCCGGCCCGCAAATGTCCGATAGAGGCGTGGAAAGGCATTCTGAGGGCGGAGGAAGGCTCCCGAGGGGCGGAGAGACGGGGTCAATGGGCGGGGAAGGGGAGGGGAGAGGCTCCCCGCACATGATCGGGGCCGAATTCACAGGTTAAAAATAGCGCGAGTGAAATACTCACAGTAGAGGGCATTTAAAGGGAAGCGAAACCATTTCGCGTCAGCAATGTACAGGGAAACCGGGGAAACCTGCAAAACGTGAGCAGTGTGATACATGTGCACAGAACAAAAGTGCAAATAAAGATAGAAAAAGACCCAAACAAAAATATTAAAAATAGGAAGGCAGCTGGGGAACCCCGATAATAATGGGCAAACATAAGAAACACACCCAGGAAAGCTCAAAGAAAATGAAATGAAGGTTGGAAGGGGCTATGGAGGGGAGACCCTTCCAAAAACCATTTCCTTTTTTCTGAGCCTTCCTGGGAGTGTTTGCTATGGTTGCCCATTAATATCACTGTTGCCCAGCTTGGTTATATTTATCCCCAGTTGTTCGTGGTCGGTTGAGGGGTGTATTTGCACTTATGTCACCAGACATGGTGACGGAGCCCACAGTACAAATGTGCAGAGCAGGGTTTCTGACTCTGTTGGTCAGGTTTCCCACCCCCAGGGACTGCACTATCACTGTGGCCACAATGTTTTACAGCGGACAGAGGCAGTACCTCTAGGACCAGAGGGTCACAGGTTCAAATCCAAGCTGGGGCTCCTGCCAACCCAGTCCCCATATTTTACCCACCACTAAACAGAGATAGTACAGACACTCCTTTATTGCAGAGAACATAAGCATGGTTCACACACCCATTTTGTACCCAACACCGCACACACACCATAACAATGGGCATTACCGACAGCCGAGTCCCCCAAATGCAGTCCTGGAGTGCCACAACGCAATCAGGTCATATGCTTTTCCAAGATACGGACATGCCAGCATGTTGGCGGTAGGGTACAGGTGGTGGAGGGGGCAGTGGCTGCTAGCCACAGAAGACAGTGGCCGAGCCATGTGCAGGCTGGCACGTCCACTGCAACATAGGCCCTGTCGGATGTACAGTCATGGACTTCCCAGGGAATTCAGCACATCTGTGGCAACACAGTGGTGCAGTGCACACAGACAGTGTGTGCAGGAACAAAAGGTCACAGGTTCAAAGCCCAGCTGGGGCTACTACCAATCCTGTCCACATATTTACCCCACAACTAAACCATGTTAGTAAGGGCAATCCTTTATTGCTGGGGACATACGCATTGGTCATACGCCATCTTTTACACCACCAAGCACAGACACCATGACCAGGGGCATTACCTAGAGCAGAGTCTCACAAATGCAGTCCTGGAGGACCACACACCATTCAGGTTCCATGCTGCCACACATACAAATAACTGTGCTGTATATCTATGCACCACCCCCATGGCATGTAGATGTAGCTCATGCATATTCATGAGGGACAGCAGGAAACCCCAACCAGTGTATTGCAAACCCGGACTGGATTTGGGAACCTCTGCCGTACAGCAGCAGCCAACAGGGGCAGACACACCCACACCCACACCCACAGGCCCCATTGGCCAATGCCTCCTGGAGAGGCAGGACATTGGGCCCTGCGTGCAGCACCCAATACCAGCACGTGCATACCTTAGCAATGTCACCCTACACCTGGGTATATGGTACACAGCTCTCAAACGTTTGCTATGAGTACTGGCAGATAGATATCCCTACGTTACGCACAGTCTGCTCTTTGAGCTCCATCATAACAATCTATCTGATGTCTGCGGTGTGTGCGTCAGGTCTGGCCCCTGACAGTGTTTACCACCCTGGGGAGTGACCCCCAACCGTACTGCATACCATACCCATGCCTGTACTGTGCCCAGGACTGGTGTGGTGGGCAAGGATTCTGAACCCCTCTATAGTAGCACAATGCTGGCATACGTGTGGGGGTGTGTGTCTGTCTATACAGTGTGTGTTGGCTGCAAACACTGTCCACAGCCCACACTGCCAGCACTGTTGCCAGTTTTGGCCTGATGATGTGCATAATGAGCAGCAAGGTACCATGGGTATAGCTCAGACAGGGTGGGCTGGCCAGGATGCATCTGCGCAGGGCATAGGGCACTGGCAGGGACATTGTAGTGGCCGTCCACCACCTCCACAGACAGGGTGACCTCTGTATGTGCTGCTGGGCTTTCACTCCACCCTGACTGTGCAGTGACGGCAGCATGGCTAGGCACCCCCATAGTGCTTCATAGCATTTCCCTCATGTGATATATATGGGTCACCTGTTGGGGCGTAGTCACTGATGTATCTGCTTGTGTGTGTTGCCATCCCAGTTGTGGGTGCATGCATTTCCAGCGGGACTAACCAGCAGACTGTTCACAGCTGGTATGTGCCCTGCTGGAGTGCTGTGCAGTGGCTGATGGCTTGATGCAGGGGAATATCAGATGGTGGTGGGGTGCATCTTAGCATATCCAGGCCTACTGTCTGTCTGATATTGTGGTCTGGGTGTGTGTGTGGGGCTGCTTGGACTGCCCTGTAGGGTGTCTGTTCCTCAACAGGACTGGGGATGATGGTCCACTCTACTGCCAACATTGCAGGGAGGAGGAATCTGTTGATGGGAGACCCTGTTTGGCGCCCTCGGGGGGGGGGGGGGGGGGTTTGGTGGTGGTACATGGCCCACCTAGGGGTCCGTGGGGGTTCCCCTGACTGAGACATCCAAGGTGTTCCTGCAGAAACTACCTATCTGACAGATTATGACTGATTGGAGCTCTGCCATGGCCTCTCTCAGCCATGGAGGGTGCTGTGGACCTGGTCCAGGGCGCCTCATCGCACACTCAGGGTGAGCACAGTTCCCGCACAATGTGACTGTGTGTAGCTACTCTGTGCCAGTTAAACACCCGGTCAGTACCTCCTACCTGGCCAAGGTGCTGTGTGGGTGCACACGGACACGTCCCCCTACCAGGCCGGGGAGCTGTTGGGGTGCATTCCCCATCTTGTGTTCATCTGTGGACAGCTGATTTGCATGTGCAGTGCATCATGGGTATGGGTGGCCTAACCCTATCCTGGTTACCACAGCAGACTGTCTGTGTGGTGACATGCAGGCTCTCTGCAGCCAGCCAGGGGCTTGCTAGCAGCTATATAGCTGTAGCCCAATGGTTACTTCACTGCCTGTGGAGCCAGAGGTAATGGGTTCAAGCACACAGTGGGGTTATTTGATAGGGTTGTCCAAAGCTTTTTTTAGATTTAATGTACATATGTTGCTGCCATCAAACACACCCTCAGTGTACTGTACCCATAAGGTGCCTCTGAGGGTGCTTTATAGGGCGCCCTATAGGGCACCTTATGGTTGCTGTCCATATAAGGTGCACTATACATTATCCTGTGATGCAACATGTATGGTGCCCTATAGGGGACATTCTAGGGTGCCTTGGCGGACAGTGAACTTTAACATGTGCCTTATGGGCCGCCTTATGTTAACACGCTTTGTGAGTGCGTTTGCTAGTAGTGATAACTGAAATAAAAATAAATTGCCCCCTACAGCACTCATCCCCATAATATGCACTGCCTCAGTGAGCCTTCTTCATTGAGCACTGTGGGGGATTGAACCCCTGATCCCTGCACCATTGGTCAGTGTCTTAATCATTGTGCTGTGGCTCTGGTCCTGTGCTTGGGCATCAGCGCACTGCCTTATGCCGCCCAAAATTAATATGCCTCCTAAAGCACCTTTACCCATTAAAATTAATGCCTCAGCCAGCCCTTTTTGTTGCACACAATGGGGAATTGAACCCATGGCAGCTGCACCAGCTGTCAGTGTCTTAACCATTGTACTATGACTCTGTTCCTTTGTGTGTGTGCATATCAGGGCGCCACTTAGCCTTCCCACACACTATTTTGCACGGCGCACATTAGCGCGCCGCGCAAATGTGCGATCGCTTACTCCCGTTTTTTTCCTTTTTCTGCCTGACCCGCCCACTCCTTCTATGGCACAGGCACACTACCGCGGCCCCGCACGTTAGGAATGTTTAGTAAACATGCCCCTAAGACATATGATGATGGAATGCCCTTACATCCAGACCTTTTGGAATCCGGTATGGGCCAAAATTCAACAAGTATTAAAATGTACTGCTACTTTGACGTGGCATATAATAGTGTTAAGAAACATGGCAGAGATTCCGTTGATAGACAAGGAAATCTCTTTTTATTAAATTTCATGATAATGGTTGCGTTAAAATTAATACTTGCCCACTGGAAAAACCCTATTAAGCCAAGTTGGTCGGAACGGTGGAATCAGTTATTTATTTATTTATTTATTTATTTAACAGTATTTCTAAACCGCCTTATCTTAATAATCAAGGTGGTATCACAGCAAGCAATCAGGTAAAGTGTGTGTGTTGTACATGCAGTGAGGATAAAACTTAGTTGTGTGAGGGATGTGTTGGGTGCTAGATTTGTTTGAGCTATATACAGGGTGGGCTATTTACAGTGGTGCTAGAATCATATTTTATATATATTCAGTTGTTTGGGAGGATTGGAGTGCTGTTATCCATTCTCTTAGGTTATGTGATGTGACCATAGTGCTCTATGAACAGCATGGTTTTCAGTTGTTTTCTGAAGTCTTTGAGGTCTGGAGTTGCCCTTAGATCAGGGGTCTCAAACACGCGGCCCGCGGGCCGCATGCGGCCCGCGAGACAACTTTGTGCGGCCCGCGAAAGAGAAAAACAAAAAAACCCCAAAACCCTGACTTCTACCGTTGCCGCCGTGGCAGCGGCAGAATCAATTGTCAAATTTAAAAAAAAAAGACTTCTGCTGCTCAAGCAGCAATATCACCTGTCCTGCGGCCCCTTCCCCTGTGCCCGGAGATCCGAATCTGCTCATCAGCGGCGTGCTTTTCAAGCCGCGAAGAGTATTCCCCTCGATGGAGATAGCAGAAGACACGAAGAAACCAGAAGTGGCTGGAGCAATTGCAACTGAAAAAAAATGCACAAAAGGTAGAAAAATATCTCTTTATTTTGAATTTATTAACTGGAATATGTCAGCTCTGGGAAATGTGCATCATTAATGTTTGCGCTTTGTTTAGTACAAGAGGAAATTAATTTATAGTTTTATTTCTACAGTGTTGTTGTACATTCCAAGTTTGGCTTTTGGGGTTCCCAGTTTAATTATTGTCTTCCTATTTCTGAATCTTTTAGTCTTTCTTTATCCATACTCATTAAGAGGCATGTTTACTAAAAGTTAGTGTATGGTAACATTATGCAAATATTTATGCAAATGAGGCCCCTTATGCAAATGAGGCCCCACGTCTTATGCGGCCCCCGGGTTACTTTACAAGTCCTCATTTGGCCCTCAAAGCAATTTGAGTTTGAGACCCCTGCCTTAGATCGTCCGGTAGATTGTTCCATATTGTTGGAGCAGCCATGGAGAGAGCTCTGTCTGTTGTGTCCTTGCGTGTGTGCTTGTACTCATTTGGTGTGCTGACTCGGTTGCGTGTTTGACTTCTTCTGGGACGTGCGCTGGTTTCCGGTTGTATGAGCAGGTGGAGGCTGTTGGCTGATGTGTGTTCTTTTATCTTAAATAGGTTTATGATAGTCTTGTATCTGATGCGAGCAATGATTGGGAGCCAGTGTAAGTTATGTTTATACACCATATATGAAAAGGCTCATGATAAAGTCTCATGCATAAAGGGTAGAGGGTCAAAACCTTCTAGGTGGTCTGCTTTAGATCAGTATACAGCCCTAACTACCAATGTTAGGGAATAACCTGACCATTATTAGTATTAACAAGAAGCCCACAATGCGTCAGGAGGGGGGAAGGGGTAATATGTAATATGTTGTTGAAGTTGAGTATGGTTGTATTTTGGGAGGGGAGAGGTGTATATTTTCTTTGTATTTTCTTTGATGTTTAATTCTTTATGTTATGATTGTAAAATGTAAAAACAACAATTTAAAAAAAAACCTCCCAGAAATATATATGAAACCTCTTCCACATAAAATGTGTAAATATGGGGGGCGGAGCCTGATGTCCAGCGGGATGGTCGCATAACGCTGAGGCTCCCGAGAGGCCTACTCAGAATCCTGAATTAACACCGGACATTCTTGAATTTATGCTCTGATCTTACCGGGGCACATTGGTGAGATGGCGGGGACCAAACCTACGCGCCTGGAATTTGGATCTCCAGCGGCTTCTCACGGCAAACGCTCTAAAACGGAACCCCTGTCCCCGCAGAAGGGGCTGGCTCTACGTGAGGGCCCCGAAATGCAGGAGATCCTCGCAGAGATTAGAGGGGTTAAAGACCTCGTGCAGTCAAACGGGGAAGCACTCCGAGCGCTGCGGGAAGACCTTGGTGTATTGCAAGGCAGGCTAGAGGGGCTCTCCTCGCGTCAGGACAAAATGGAGAGCATTTTAGACTCCCATGTGGTCCGGCTGTCCAAACTCGACAAAGTGGAACGTCAGGTGCGGGCCTTGCAGAAAGAAGTGGAAGATGGCAATAATAGAGCGCGCCGTAACAACCTACGACTAGTGGGCATACCGGAGGGAGCGGAATCGGGAGACATGAAGGAGTTTCTATATAAAATCCTCCCTTCTCTACTCCAAATCACCTTTACCAAAGAATTGGAGATCGATCGCGCCCATCGTGTACCCACGAACATAACGCTCAACAGGAAGACCCCGCGGCCTATTATCTTTCGACTTTTGAGATATCAACATGTGGAGCAAATTCTCAGCACCTCTCGGGCGAAGGGCCCTATGGAGTTTGAGAGCCATTAAATCTCCTTCTATCCTGACTTGGCTAAACCCACGGTTGACCGCCGAAAGCGCTTTCTGGAATTCCGGCCGAGGCTTCAACAATTACAAGCACGCTATGGCCTGATGTACCCGGCCAAGCTCCGAGTCACGCTGCACAATCAGACAAGAACATTTGAGGACCCTGATCTACTAGCGGAGTTTTTGGATGCTAAAGAAGCCGACTTGATGCGCTGACTTCCAGAGTGTTCCTACTAGTGTTCTCATGTTCTCATGTTCGCTGTACCCGCCATTTTGGATTTGCCACGGTTCAGCAAAGAGGCTGTCGAGGGCGGTTTGTTGCCTTATTTTGATGATATTTGTGACCCGACCCCATCTACCCAGAGTAGCCTCGATGAATATCAGAGACAGTGTTAATTATGGACTCTGGTGTTTCTTTTCTTTTCATGTCTTTATCCTCCTCTCTGGGGCCTCCTCCCGCAGACATATGGTCGCCATATTCATTGGGGGTTTTGCTTCTTCTCTAAGTTACTTTGGTACATGTTTTTCAATATGGGGTGTATTGGCCAGCATACTCGGTGATTATGTCATTGCTGTACAGATTCTGCTTATGTGGTATGTTTTCAAGCGCCATTATCTAAAATGTCTATTATCGATTGATGGCACCATGTAAGATTTTATCATTGAACGTAAAAGGCATCAACAACCCGATAAAACGGAAGAAAATCCTGAGCTATCTAAGTCATGAAGCTGCTGATCTGATTTTCCTCCAAGAAACGCATTTAAATTCGAAGGAAACTCTTAAACTCAGTGTTAAACCTTACATGGTGGCCGCCTATTCTCCAGCTGTTTCTAAGAAATGTGGGGTTGCCATACTGGTTCGGAAATCTCTGCATGCCACTATTATTGCGACTAGCTCAGATACAGCAGGCAGATGGTCCAGGGTTCATCTCAAGATAGGTAACCTTGAAGTTACATGTATATGCCTTTATGCTCCTAATGTAGATGACCCTGCCTTTTTTGCTACCATTGCTCAGGTTGCGCAGGCTTCTGCTAATACTTCATTGATAATTGGGGGGGATTTCAATTTAGTTCTCGATCCCCTGATTGACAAACAGCCGTCTAGGATGAGTGGTCCCCCCAAGAGTCACACTACGCTTACCTCTATGATCAAAGATCTTGCCTTAGTCGATCTCTGGAGGTTACTACACCCCAATGAGCTTGACTTTACCTTCTTCTCTTCCCCTCATAAATCCCAGTCTCGCATAGACTTCTTTCTAATATCAAAACTGTTAGTTCCTCAGGTAGACAATGCAAAGATTCACTCCCAACATATCTCGGATCACGCTGCTATTTCTTTTCAATTACATACCACTGCGCCCCAAGGGAATCCGGGGGCCTGGTTTTTTGATAGAGCCCTATTAACTCAACCAGAGTTCCAGTTAGAAATTCGAGCAGCCATACAGGACTACTTTCACTTTAATCTACCCCAGGACACTGCAAACTGGGCTTGGTGGGAGGGTTTTAAAGCGGCCATTCGTGCAACGATCACTAGTTATCAAATTCGCCTGCGGAAACAACGCAAGCAGCAGCTCCTCATACTAGACCAACAAATCAAAGCAGGCGAACGAGTTCTAACTTCACGTACTGATCCATGCGTCTTAGTTCGCTTACAGCGTCTCCGTTTTCAATATAATGCAATCCTCTCAACTGCAGCTTCTCAGAGTATTGCACTTCAGCAAGGGACATACTACCGTGAAAGCAACCGAGCCGGTCGACTTTTAGCTAATGCCTTGAAAGGTCAAAAAGAAGCCAAACGCGTTGCGGCCCTTCGCGCCCCACAGGGAGGGGGCATACTGACCACAGACTCCGATATCGTAGAACTTTTTCGGGATTTCTATACCCGCCTATATCAATCTGAATGTGAGTTCTCATCTGAGACCTTTGAGCGCTTGTTTTCTGGTATTCAGCGGCCGACCCTTTCTGAAGCTGATAGGGATGCCCTGGATGAACCCTTCTCTACTTCAGAGATCCACTCTGCCCTAAAACGAACAGCCTCGGGTCGAGCCGCTGGGCCTGATGGTCTCCCGACAGAATTCTACAGAACGTTCAGTGCAGATTTAGTTCCCTACTTAAAACTTTACTTTACTGCCCTTGCGGTAGATACATCCTCTTTGGGATCCTTTTCTGCAGCTAATGTGGTAGTTTTTGAGAAAGAAGGCAGAGACCCGCTGCTAACCGCCAACTACCGTCCAATCTCCCTACTTAATGCCGATTATAAGATCTTCGCAACGATCTTGGCTACCCGGCTATCTGACAGGATGGCCACCTTAGTCCATCCCGACCAATGTGGTTTTATACCCGGCCGCTCCACCGCTGACAATGCTCGGACCTTGTGCCATGTGCTATCCCGTGCTGCCAATTTAGACCACCCATGGGTGGGTCTTTCCCTAGATGCTGAAAAAGCCTTTGATCGCCTCGAATGGCCCTTCTTATTTGCAGTTCTCCGATGGTATGGCTTTGGGGAGGGCTTCCTCCGATACCTCCAAGTCATGTATTCTCAACCCGTTGCCAGTATTTGTGTAAATGCCATAAAGTCTCGGCCTTTTAATCTTCAAAGAGGCACGCGTCAAGGTTGCCCCCTATCACCAATGCTCTTTGATCTAGCTCTTGAACCCCTCGCCCTCCTTATTAGACAGTCCGCACGTATCCGAGGTATCCCCTTCAGTCACAGAGAGATTAAACTCTCTGCATATGCAGATGACCTTATGCTCTTTGTATCCCTTGATTCGGTCCCGGCTGTCTTGGACCTGATTGATGGATACTCGCAATTATCGGGCTATAAAATAAACTGGACCAAATCCGTAGCATTCCCACTGAACCGCTGGGTACATGAGGCTGACATGCGGGCCTTTCCTTTCCTTTGGCAATCCCGCATGGTGAAATATCTTGGCGTCCACTACTGTTCTCCTTTAGAAGACACTATTAGCTTTAATGCCAAGGAGGTAGTCTCCAAAGTCCGTGAGCTCACAAATCGGTGGTCTCCCCTATCCCTTACATGGTGGGGCCGCCTAGAAACCGTCAAAATGATGATAGTCCCTAAAGTGAACTATATTTTAGAAATGCTGCCCTGCTTCCTCCCGCTACACACCTACAAAGACATAGAGGGCCTTCTCGTCCGTTATCTCTGGCAGGGAAAACCACCAAGAGTAGCTAAACACAAACTACAGTCTGCGAGGGAACTAGGGGGTACCCGCTTTCCTGATTTTCTTAGGTATCATCAAGCCTTCCTTCTCAAACAAGGTGCCCGATGGCTAGCTGCCTCAACAGACAACAGTCCAGTTTGGCTTGACATTGAAGAGGAGCTAAGTAGCCCAATTCCGTTGATCCATCTCCCCGGCATGTCCCATCAAGTAGACCTACGCCATCCCCCAATGATTGTTGATACTCTTGCGGCCTTTAACACTCTCATTCTATCACTGGGTTCAAATGTATGTCCTCAGGACGGACTCCCGCTGTGGAATAACCCCAGAATTCAAGTCCTAAATAAAACGATTGCATGGAAACCCTGGTACTCTAGGGGGATCTGGACACCCCAACAACTCTTCTCTGCAGCTCGTTGGAAGACCTTTTCCGACTTACAAAAGGAATTTGCGTTACCAGCGAAACATTACTTTCAATTGATGCAGCTTCAACACTGCCTCAAAAGTGCTCAAATCCTGCCGCCCTCTGCCCCTACTGAGAACGGACTATTAGAACTAATTCACTCTATTAGCAGTACACATGGGGTAGCCTCTAACTTTTATAAATTATTATGTCAGGGTACCGACACTGCTACTTGTAGAGCTCAACAAGCCTGGGAACGCGAACTGCAAATCACTTTAACCCCTGCGCAATGGAGCGTTTTCTGGAGCAAAGTGGTGCGGGTTTCCAGATCTGCCTCTGTCACCCAAACTCTCTTCTTTTTTGCACATAGATGCTTTTATACTCCAGAAAGAATAGCCAAATGGAACGCCACTGCTAGAGACCAGTGTTGGTCTTGCCATACTGCTGTGGGAACCCTCGCTCATGTTCTTTATGAATGTCCTCAACTGCAGGTTTACTGGGGGCGGGTCTGGGGTCGTATTCAATCTATCTTACACCTCCACGAGCCTCTTTCTTGGAAGATTGTGGGACTCCGCTCAGTGGCGGAGGTCCCCTCTCTTCCTAAGAAGGGTCGCTTTCTCCTTGATTTCATGCTGGGTATAGCCATATGTTTAATCACGAGGAATTGGAAGGATAGCTCTCGAATTACTGCCAATGAATGGTGGAACCTCGTCTGCTTATATAGTAAATATGAGCAGATATCTCGGAGAGCTATTCCTCATATCCAAACTCACTTTCGCTTGTCTAAATGGCAGATGCTCAATGATTATGTACACTCTGCCCATTGCTCCGACATGTCTGTTTAATGCATACTTATCATGTTTTAGCTCACCGTTAGGTTTTGTACCACAATAATGTCAGTACACGCCCGTTATCGGGAATGATTAGTTTCTAGAGAAGAAGCAGGGGGGAGGGGGGTGGTAGGGGTTTACTTTGGTGTATGTATCACATTCTATGTATGTATTTGTCTTTTAGCTGTATGTCTTCCTTTCCTTTGTTGTTATAAAACGAAAATAAAGCATTTAAAAAAAAAAATGTGTAAATATGTTTTCAGAAATCAAAATCTTTTTATGAATTATAATAAGGGCATTAGTTAATACTGTATGATATTTCTTATTTGAGTGAATAAAAAAGGTTCTTGATGCTATTGTTCATTGTAACTCTGGTAACCCGGAAGCCCTCCTCGCCTCCATCCCCAGCATTAACACCCCCCCCGAGTACTTCGCCCCCCCCCTCCCCCAACAAATTCACAAACAACTGTATTTGGTACAAACATTTTGGTCGCAGCTTTATTTACAACCTGTAAACCGACCCAACCAGGGCCTGAATAACAATTGAACATAACCCAGCCCCGCACCCCTTTGCCGGAGGATGCCCCCCCACCCGCCATCTTAGTAGCAAGGCGGAGCATCCTCCTCCCCCCCAAACCCCGCCGCCTGCCTCGCCATCCTAGTAGCAAAGGCCGGCTCCCACCCCCCCGCTACCGGGTCGAGACCCCCAACCGGGCTGTCTCGCCCCACCCCGAGGAGCACTTCGCCCCCACTGCTCGTAACCAGGTCAAGCCCGCGCCGCTCCTGCGAGCGCTGGCTCTGTACCCCCAACCCCACCAGCTGCGACAACCCCGAAACCACCACTAACAAAGGGGCGGGCGGGCGGGAACGCGACCGCTTCCCGAGGAGCCGCGGCCAGAAGGAGACGGCCACGCGGCTCCTCGCGGACACAGCGCCGCCCCCCCCCCCCCCACCGACAGCCGGCCAATGAAATCGCTCCGACAGTGTGACGGAGCGATTTCAAACCGCGCACAGCCGTCTCGCTCTCCACCCTCCCCCCCCCTTTCGTCAGTATGCTGGAGGCCGAGGCCGGGCCCGGGCCCAGGTTACTGACGGCCGCGGGACCCGGCCCGCGGCCTCGAGCATTAACTCTGGTAACCAGGAAACCCTCCTCGCCTCCATCCCCAGCATTAACACCCCCCCCCCCGAGTACTTCGCCCCCCCCTCCCCCAACAAATTCACAAACAACTGTATTTGGTACAAACATTTTGGTCGCAGCTTTATTTACAACCTGTAAACTGACCCAACCAGGGCCTGAATAACAATTGAACATAACACAGCCCCGCACCCCTTTGCCGGAGGATGCCCCCCCACCCGCCATCTTAGTAGCAAGGCGGAGCATCCTCCTCCCCCCCAAACCCCGCCGCCTGCCTCGCCATCCTAGTAGCAAAGGCCGGCTCCCACCCCCCCGCTACCGGGTCGAGACCCCCAACCGGGCTGTCTCGCCCCACCCCGAGGAGCACTTCACCCCCACTGCTCGTAACCAGGTCAAGCCCGCGCCGCTCCTGCGAGCGCTGGCTCTGTACCCCGCCACCGGTGCGAGGTATACACTATCCTCGCACCGCCCCCCCCATAAAGCTGCGACCAATCATTTCCCGAGCTTCCTGCCAATCATTAAGCAATAAGTCCTGTCCGACCGGGGACAAATGTACCCCGTCGGTACGATAGAGTCCAGCGCACAGGGGGTCCGCCCCAGGGTGCTGGACCTGCCACCCGCCAGCCTGCTGCAACCAACGGCCGATCTGCCTGTTGACCTTGGCCAGCCCTCTCGACCACCGCCGCTGCGACAAGCAGGCCGGCCGCGGGATGATGTCCGACCACACAATCGCCACGTCAGGCCACTGCTCCTGCAGCGACCGCAGATCTCGTTGTACTGCGCGAATGAGTTGCCGGCACGTCCAACCGGAAAGATCATTCCCTCCAAGATGTATCAGCAGTCCCAACGGCCGCTGCCGCCACTCCGCGTGCTCCCGGACTACTGGAAGTAGCTGCCACCAACGCATGCCCCGCTGGCCGAGCCACACCAGCCGGAAATGGCAGGACACCAAGCCCAGGTGCGGACCCAGCGGACGAGTGGAGGCTCTACGTTCCGCCCAGTAGACGAAGGAATGCCCCAGCAGCCACCATACGCCCGGCGGGCCCCGTGCAGCACTCAATGTCGGCAGGCTCCGCAGAACACCTGGAAAAGAAAAACAGCATTAATACCCCCCCGCACCCACCCCCGACACCCCCGCAGCTCAGAACTGTTCCGGGCGCACATAACCCGTGTAGGCTCTAGAGCTCCAACGCCCGATGCGTTGAATCACCTCACCCCCAAGGCCCGTAGCTGCAGCGCTGGTCGCCACACCTATCCGGAAGGAGTGAGATGCATAACGGCGCTCGTCCACGCCCAGCCGCCGCAAGGCCAGGCGGAAGACAGCCGTGAATTGAAACTGGGTGACAGCCGAACCGTCCGCATGGCAAAAGAAACAGCCGGCCCCATCAAGACGCTGACGCTGGTATGTCCTCAAATTCTGCACCGGACAAGATCCCAGACCAGGGATGGCCCGCAACAGCACCCACCGGCCACGCCCCTGCGGGTCGGTTTTCGAGCGAGCCAGAAATATCCGTACAAGCTGCTCCTGCAGGTCCACCTGATGCACCCGCAACCCCCCCCCGCCCACCCCGTCCGCCCGCCTGAGGGACCAGCTCACTAACCCGGAAGGCCCCAAAGAACGCTGTGACGAACAACGCCCGAAACAGGACGGCCTCAAACAAGGTAGTCGCGACCTCGGGTAGAACACCCCAAATACGCAGCAGCAAGTCATGCGAAACGGGACGGCGCCGATCCGGGGCGGGGGGCTGCTCTCGTGCCCAACCGGCCAAGAGCCGCCTCACCACATACGAGGTGCCCGGACTGCCCCAGCCCGCCGCCCTGCTGAAGAAGGAGAAACCAGCCAAAGCCGCTCGTGCCGCCGCCCGGGACCAACCACAACCCTTTGCCCACACTATAAAAGACCCTGCCAAAAGGTCCCCAACACTGCCACCCCTCGAGCCCTTCCCCCACAGAAAATCACGAACCCGGGCATAGCCCCGCAGATAAGCCTTCCACGTACCTGGAGCCAGGGAAGACCGCAGCAAAGAGATCATTCCGGCATCCCAAGCCGCCAAAGGTGCTCCGGCACCACGGCCGCGGTCTCGTCCGCTCCAGGTGCCAACTCCCGAAACCGCTCCCACTGGAAATGAGACAAAGCATCAGCAATCCCATTCTGAACACTCGGCACATGACGCGCCCGAGCCGTGACATTAAGACGAAGACAAGCCAGCACAAACACCCGCATTAACGCCGCCACCCGCAGACACTTGGGAGAATGGCGATTAATGACTTGCACCACGGCAGCGTTATCACACCAGAAAACTACCCGCCTGTCCCGTAACCTCTCCGGCCAAACCCATAAGGCCACCACAATCGGAAACAATTCCAGGAACGTCACGTTACGCGTCAACCCACATGCAGACCACGATGCTGGCCACGGCGCCGCACACCACGCGCCCTGGAAGTACAATCCCATACCCGAACCCCCAGCCGCATCCAAAAACAAGTCCAAATCCCGGTTGGACAGCTCCCCGGACTGTAACACCGAGCAGCCATTGTAATCCGCCAGAAACGCGTCCCACACACGCAGATCGGCTCGCATCCCCGCATTAACGCGGATGTGATGGTGCCCACAACGGATCCCAGCCATCGCCAAAGATAATCTCCGCGCAAAGGGCCTCCCCATAGCGATGACCCTACACGCGAAATTCAAGTGGCCAACCAATCTTTGAAGCTCCGTTAACGTCACCTTCGCAGCGGAGCCCACCTCCGCCACCAAGAGCCGCAGCCGCTCTACTTTATCCATAGTCAAACGGACCACAAACTCGATCGAGTCTATCTCTATCCCTAAAAAGGAAATACGAGTCACCGGCCCAACCGTCTTACCCGCTGCCAAAGGGATGCCAAAATCCGCCGCCAGGCCCAGGAAAAGCCCCAGCAAGGATCCGCACACGGCGGACTGGGCCGGCCCGACAAACAAGAAGTCGTCAAGATAATGCACTATAGTCCGCCGCCCCGACCTCCGAACCAGCACCCAGTGCAAGAAAGAGCTGAAGGCTTCGAAGTAAGCGCACGAAATCGCGCAACCCATGGGCATGCATTTGTCATAATAATAATGATCGTCGAAACGAAATCCCAGCAAGGGGAAGGCGGACGGGTGGACCGGCAAGATACGAAAGGCTGACTCAATGTCAACCTTCGCCAACAGAGCCCCTTTTCCGCATTGGCGCACCAGCTCCAATGCCTCGTCGAAGGACGCATAGCGCACGGAGCACAGCTCACGCGGGATATGGTCATTTACCGAGGCCCCGAGGGGGCAAGAAAGATTATGGATCAGCTGGTAACGACCCGGCTCCTTCTTCGGGATGACCCCCAGCGGCGATACAATAAAAGGCGAGAAGGGGGGCCGTTCAAACGGCCCATCCACTCTGCCCAGAGCACACTCCGCCGCAATCTTTTCCCTGGCCACCTCCGCCAACCGCAGCACCGAGACCGCATTCCCCCTCTCCAACCCCCTCACCACCCCCCGCACTGGGATACGAAAGCCCTCGGAAAACCCCGCCCACAACAGCATCCCCGCCTTGCCATGCCTGGTCGCCGCATAGAGCTCCAACCACGGCTGCAGCGCCAGCCTCTTAATGGGGGTAGGCGCTAGCCCCTCCACCGTCCCGTCACTTACTGGCGGCCGACGCCCCCGGCACCGCTCTACGGCTGCACTTGACGGCCGAGTGACCGGCGCCGCAAAGCGAACAAGCGTGCCGAAACTTGCAGTCCAGGAAGGGGCAGGACGTTTTATTGAAGCGCCAGCACAAATCCCCGCCGGGACCGCTCGCCCCCCGGCGGCGCGGCGCGGGCCCCGGGCCCGCTGGCCGAAAGGACCGAAGGCCCGCCGGGGCTGCCGTGCCCGCAGCCTTACCCGAGCCCGCACCCCCCCCCCATTCCGCCCCTTTTCGCCGACATCTGCGTGAGCCAAAGGTTGATATCCTTGATTCCCCACGACAACTGTTTGTTCTCTTCCATCATATCGCGGAACTCCTCATCATAATTAAGCCAGGCCCACCCTTCGTGCGCCTGGGAAGCCGACAAGATAGCATCAGCATAAGCTAATAGCTCGCCGTAACAACTCGGGTCCTCATGGCCCCATACGCTCGCCAACCGCAAAAAGGCCCGTGTCCAGTTCAAAGTGTTCCGAGACACCTTCCGTACCCTCCCCGCTTTCTCATCCTCCTTGCGTTTCTTGCGACTCTCCCCTGAACGTTTCCTCCCCTCCAACAGCCGGAAAATATCCAGATATCACCGCTTCACGATTCGCCGCCGCAACTTGCGCGGAACACTCTCCCACAATTCCGCGCAACGGACAACCGAGGAACCCGCCCCTGCACCCGTCCGTGGGACGACCGTGGAGTCAGCCGAGGAAGTGGCGGAGGACCCCGACGATGAGGAGGAAGACGACGCGCTCCGCCGCCGCCGCCGCCGGTGCTTCCGCTTCGCCTTGGCTTTACGAGCCGGCGGCGCACACTCGCCCGGCAGCACCACTGCCCCACCACCCCCCGCAGTGATCCCAGACAACTCACCTGCTGCCACCTGCGCCGCCGTCGCCTGCGCCTCCGAAGTGGACTCTGACTGCTCCACCGGGGTCGGGCCGGACTGGCTCGCAGTCGACGACATCTCAGGTGCTCCGACAACAGCCCCACTCGCTGGAACCTGTGCAGACCCCGAAACCTGCAACGGGAGAGGAGAGCCAACACACAGGGAAGGAGGAAAGCCAGTCCCCAGAGGCACCCACCCGTAAGGCCCCACCCCCCACCCAACACCCCCTCCCTGTGCCCCCCCCCGAGGATCCTAACCCCCCGGCTGCCCAGCTTGCAGCCCCCCAGGGGGACTGCCCCACAGCTGGAAGACCGGCGCCCCAATGCTCCCCACCCCAGCCCGCCCCCCATGCCATAGGCTGACCATGTCCCGGGGACAAAGTCGGCCACCCTCCACCATGCAGCCCCGCCCTACCCCAACTCATAGTTAAGGGCCCATAAGCACCAGTCGGGGCCTGAAGCCACCCTGGCCCCCCCCCCCCGCGTCCAATCCACCCTATCCCCCCCCCTTCCTGAGGCACGCTCACATCTAACACCCTCCCCTCAGGCACTCCCCCCCCCAACAACCCCTCGGGCTCCGCAGCTCCAGGCCCAGCAACCCCCACCGGGAGGCCCCCCACCTCCCCAGGACTACTCAAGCCGGCTGCAGGAGCAGGGAGAGCTCCACGCTTCCCAGCCCCTTGCCCACGCTTTCCTGCATTCCTACCACCCCCCGCACATCCCCACGACCTGCACCGGCACCCGGTGCTGCCCCAGCCCCGCGGGACCCCCGCCGATTACCCCCAGCCCGTGCCCCCGAAGTCCTCCTGGCTTTACTGCAGCCAGCCATGCTGCTGCCCTGCACAGTGCTTCACCCTCCCACTATGCCGCAGAGGCAAGAATTGAATCAGGCTGCCCTCCTCCGTATCCCCCTTTTTTTTTTTTTTTTTATTTGTGAAGAACGCCCCCCCTAACCCGGCCGAAACACCCCCCCCCCCCGCCGAACGCAACACCTGTGGCGAGAAGTCCCCCCCCAACGAACCCCACTCACCGGACAGCCAAACGCGACCGCTTCCCGAGGAGCCGCGGCCAGAAGGAGACGGCCACGCGGCTCCTCGCGGACACAGCGCCGCCCCCCCCACCGACAGCCGGCCAATGAAATCGCTCCGACAGTGTGACGGAGCGATTTCAAACCGCGCACAGCCGTCTCGCTCTCCACCCTCCCCCCCCCCCCCTTTCGTCAGTATGCTGGAGGCCGAGGCCGGGCCCGGGCCCAGGTTACTGACGGCCGCGGGACCCGGCCCGCGGCCTCGAGCATAAATGGCACAAAATCCAAATCCAACAGGAGCAATATTGAGCCCGGGACAGTCTGTTTTTCTTTTTAAATGATGCCCACCACAAGCAAAAAAAATCCAGATGTTCAGCAGCAGTATCTGCACAGTGGCTGCCACAGAATATCCCTACAGCATGGTGAGATGCTGACACTGTTCCAACAATTGCAATATTCAGCCACTAGTCGTACAGCTTATCCAGATAACAGTGATGAAAAATGTTACTGTCTGGATAGATTGTGTCTCTGCCCTGACTCTGTTGAGGCATTTAACAGGAAAAATCTTTTTTAAATATTGGCCCTGACATTTTCAAATGTTTTGACTTCAGCTGCATCAAGGATTTTTTATCCCCTGAATGAGAAATATGTTTATTCTCAGAGGCCCGTGGTTCAGTGGGATGGGTCAGCTGAAGCCCCTCCAGAGCTACTGCGACTGAAGCACCATTGGAGCTAGATAGAGATAGGGGGACATCCTACTGGCAGAGCTTCTATCGTCTGTGGCTCAAGGAGCACCGTATTCTCTACTGGATCTCTAGTTCTGGTTCTGGACACACACTGGAGAGAGGATGAGACAAACTCAGTGGGGCTCAGGCTGGTGCTGGAATCTCTCCACAAGATACGCTGTTGACTCCCGCTTTTGATTATGGTGGTAAGACTCAGAAGATCCATGTCCAAAGCTCTAATAATGTCTTCCTGCTGGCTTATTAAAACAACCATCATCTCTACGTAATTATGTTCATTGTCATTTATTTTTATTTTTGCCTGATAAGAGTATTTCCTTTTGTAATAAATAATCTTTAAATCAGACAGTGATAAAATAACAGGACAAAGGGCAGTGTTATATAACAGTTTTTCCTAATTGTCTTTCAAATAAAATAATAAAAGTAGAAAGTATAGCCAATTAGCCAAGAGGTCTAGCTCTGAAATCTCACAAGTCTAGTCATTTAAGTACATTCAAAGACTAATGCATTCTTCTTGTCACAAGGATGCTTTCTGCAGTCCAGAATTTACTGTGATGCCAAGGTTCTGTGGCTTTTTCCCCATTTCAAAGGGAACCACAATTGTGGAGGAGTGGCCTAGTGGTTGGGGCAAGGTACTTCAGGCCAGAAGGTCAGGGGTTCAAATCCCACTAGAGGACAGCAACCTTGGGCAGGAAGGACTGGGGTTTCTAGTCCCACAGGTGCTCCTTGTGGTCTTGGGAAAGCCACTTAACCCTCCATAGCCCATGTTCCCTGTTAAATGGTTATCTCCAAGTTATAATGCTCTGTTCAATGTAAACCACACTGATGCAGTATATAAGAGAATATAAATAAAACACTGGATATCTCAAGTGTTGCAGGAGCAAATAAGCAGGGCAAGGCTATACTCTGGAGTTACACCTCACTTGCATACTTCACTCAGCCACCTAAGCTAGATTATTATTATTCATTAACATTTACAGTTGTGGTCAACATTATTGGCACCCTTGCAGTTCAACCCTTTAATTACCAATATATCCTAAAAAAAAAAAATAGTGAAATGACTTTGGACAATATATGCACAAATATTTGAAACATAACAGAATCAAATAATACAAGACCAATTAAAAAAGGAAATAGTATGAAATAATATAAAAACTGGGACATTGCCAGGGCATGTTTATTAAAAAACTAAAAAACAAAAAATCCTGATACCTAATATCCCCTGTTAAATTACATTTTTTGTCGGAGCTAGTCGGCCCAGTGCATAGAAACTTTCCATGCACCACTGTGACCTCTCCTTTTACTAAATAACTTTATCAAAGTAAAATTCCAAACTTAGCTTTGTCGAAGATTTTTATACAAAAGCATCGCTGGCTTGAGTAAACCGTGCCAGAAATACAGAAACGACGACATGTCACACGTTTCGGGTTTATTTAAACTTTCATAAAACCCTGCTTCAGGTCCATCCATTGCTGGCAAGTTACAAAGCTTTAACAGAAAACCAAAACAGGGACATGTCTTGCCTTATAAGCTTCGGCGTCTGACGTCAGTTTTGACAGAAGGTTTCCAGCCACCAATCAGATGAACGAGCATTATAACCAATAGAGAAGTCCCACTGACCAGAGAAGCCCTCTATTGGACTGCAATTTTAAGAAATATGAGTTCGTATCAAATGATAGTATGCCAGTCAATCTGGAGATTCAGACCTCCAGGAGCAACTGAGTTTAATAAATAAATCCACCTTTGCTCCCGCAGTTGCAATCGCTGCTCATGATCCCCTCGTCTTGGATCCAGAGGTATAAAATCCAGCACTCTCCAACGCAATGAGCTGAAATCATGAAAATAACTCAAGCAATGATCCACAACAGGAGCAGAGAGAGACTTAGTCCGTAATCTGGAAGCATGTTCAGAGAGTCGAGTTCTCACTGCACGCTTGGTATGGCCTACATAGTAAAGTAAACATGGACATACAATTAAATATACCACATAGGTAGAAGAACAATCTGTATGCCATGTAGTTGTGTAAGTTTGAGACGTATGAACATCCGTCCAACCCGGACCTAGTAAAGCAAGTGAGCAGTAATCACAGTTTTCACAAGCAAAATGCCCGCTGACATCATGTGCTTTCAATGGGTGATCCTGCTTAGAAGTGGTCTTCATAATTAAATCCCTAAAGTTTGCTTTACGTGAGTATGCAATTTGTAAGGATTTCTCCCGAAAACAAGAATGTAGCCCTAGAATGGGCCAAAACTGATGTAATAACTTCGCCACCCTTGTCATGTCCCTAGTATAGGGAAGGATCCCCGTAATCACATTCTCTGTGGATTTAGACCCCGCCGGGGTAAAGAGCCATTCTCGATGTATATGTCTTGCCCTTTTATATGTCCTTTTAACCACGGAAAGGGGATACCCCCTCTGGACTAGATGTGATTTTAATTCCTCAGCATGTGAACAAAACTCTTGCAAAGTCGGACAATTACGTCGGAGACGTAAGAATTGTCCAAACGGTAATCCTTGTTTTAAAGCCCTCGGGTGAAAACTATCGTAGCGGAGTAATGTGTTACATTGTACAGGCTTACGATACAAAGTTGTTTCAAAACCCAAGGGGGTCAAAAGAACCGTAATGTCCAAAAATTGTAGACACCAAGGATCCACCTGCACTATAAATTGAATTCTGACTGCATGGGTATTAAGCCTTTGTATGAAGTGATCTAAGTCCATTCTGGTACCCGTCCAAAGGAAAAAGATATCATCAAGAAATCTTTTCCAAAAGGGGCCAAATTTTATTATTATTTTTATTTATTACAGTTGCTTATATACCGCACTATTCGGCATCAGCGCGGTTTACAGTATAACAAAACGACCAAAACACACACTCTGTTTGGTTTTACATCGAACAGGGGTACAAACTTGGATAACAGGTTGAACTATGTACATGAAATAATAAACCTATAAGAGGGTTAAACTATATACAAAGCTATATACAGACTATATACAATAAATAATGAGACTGATGAGCTATATGTAATACCATGAATACTTAAGACAGTATGAGCCTGATCTGCAGGGAGGAGGTTGAGACTATAATAAGACTAAGAATGGATGTTTCTTAGGAGGGGTTACTTAGATTCATTGCTGGCAGGGTAGCATTGTAGGAAGAGGTGAAATTTGATTGCCTTCCTGAATTGGGTTAGGTCTGCAATAGCTCGAATGTCTGGTGGGAGCACATTCCAGCATTTAGGGATGTAAAGGCTGAAAGCCCTATTTGCCGTTGTACTATTGCATTTAGTCAAGGTCTTCAGGGTTATTAGTAGATTTAGGGCTGTTGACCTCCTGAAATTGAAATGCCGGGTCAGAGTATATATAAGCTGTTTCAAAATTTGCCATAAAAATGGTCTCTATCGATGGGGCTACTGTAATATTTATTTTATTTATTTATTTATTTATTTACAGTCTCTTCTATACCGCACTATTCAGCACCAGTGCGGTTTACAATGAACAATAAAATTACACATTTCCAATGGTACTTTGTGTTTACAGTTGAACAGGTGATACAAACTTGGATAACAGGGGTAACTATTTACAATTTATAACATACTCGCGATCTCTTTATTAGTTTCAGTCCTGGGGGTTGTGGGTGGCTTGTGAGGTTGGTGCTGTGTCTGCATTGGTTACTGGGTAATACAGGAGGAAGAGGTGGTGTTTCAAGGCCTTTCTGAAATGCAATATGTCTGGGATTGCTCTGATACCATGAGGGAGGCTGTTCCAGCACCTTGGTGCGCAGAATTTGAAGGCTCTGCCTGCTGTCGCCTTTGTGCATTGTGTTATTGATTTTGGGACTATCAGTGTGTTGAGTGCTACTGATCGTCTATCTCTATTGTGGGGAGTCGTCTGTATTAGATCTGTTAGTGACGCAGATGTGAGCCCTTTGATGGCCTTGAATGTAAGTAGCAAGGTCTTGTATGTGAGTCTACATTGTATCGGGAGCCAGTGGAGTTGTTTTAGGATGGGTGAGACATGGTCTTTCCTGGAAGCGCCGTGTAGGACTCTTGCTGCGGCGTTCATTGCCAGTTGCAGTGGCTTCAAGGTGGCTTGAGGGAGCCCTTGCAGGATTGAGTTAGCATAATCAAAATGTGGTATGATTAGGGCCTGATAGATGGTCCTGAAATCGTCCGGCTTGAGCAGGTATCGTAAGTGTCGAAGGGATCGGATCTTATGGTATACCGCTCTTACAATGTTTCCTATGTGCTCCTTCATATCCAGGTGCTGGTCTAAGGTAACGCCAAGGTATCTGATAGTGGGCTTGGTCTGGAGGTCTGCTTCCTTTACTTTTAAGATGGACGGGGCGGTGAAGTTTCGGTTCCTTGTAATAAACAACACCTCCGTTTTCTTGTGTTGGATCCTGAGGTTTTGGGATTGCATCCAGTTGGATACTTCGTTTATGCAGTTTGTTAATGGTGTGAGGTCGGGGTTCTCTGTTGCAAAAGGCATGTATATTGCTGCTGATGTAAAAATAAATTATTATTTAATACTAAATCCAATAAATCAATACTAACATAAGAACATAAGAACATAAGATATGCCATACTGGGTCAGACCAAGGTCCCTCAAGCCCAGTATTCTGTTTCCAACAGTGGCCAATCTAGGTCATCTGTACCTAGCAGTTTCCCCAAGGGACAGAGGTTCCACAATGCTTGTATTGGTTCAAGCATTGATATCCTGGGTCCCTTCTTAATAATGGTTTATGGACCTTTCCTCCAGGAACTTGTCCAAACCTTTTTTAAACCCAGCTACACTAACAGCCTTTACTAATATTCAAGGTGCGGTCTCACCATGGAACGATACAGAGGCATTATAATATCTTTTGTTTTATTTTCCATTCCTTTCCTTATCATACCTAGCATTCTATTTGCTCTCTTGGCCCGGCCGCCACTGCACACTGGGCCGAGGGTTTTAACATGGTATCCACAATGACGCCTAAATCTTTTTCCTGGGTGGTGGTTCCTAATGTGGAACCTTGCATCGTGTAACCATAGTTTGGGTTGTTCTTCCCTAGGTGCATAACCTTGTACTTGTCCACATTAAATTTCATCTGCCATTTTGATGCCCAGTCTTCCAATTTATCAAGATCCTCTTGCAGTTTTCCACAATCCTCTTGGGTTTTAACAACTTTAAATAGTTTTGTGTCATCTGCAAATTTGATAACCTCACTAGTTATTCCACTTTCCAGGTCATTTATGAATATGTCAAAAAGCAGCGGACCCAGCACAGATCCCTGGGGTACACCACTATTCACCTTTCTCCATTGGGAAAATTGGCCATTTAGCCCTACCCTCTGCTTTCTATCTTTTAACCAGTTCCTGATCCACAATAGTACACTGCCTCCTATCCCATGACTCTTTAGTTTTGCCAAACGTCTCTGATGAGGGACCTTGTCAAAGGCTTTCTGAAAGTCCAGATACACAATATCAACCGACTCACGTTTGTCCACCTGATTATTCACTCCTTCAAAGAAACATAACAGACAAGATAAGACAAGATCTTCCTTGTCTAAAGCCATGTTGGCTGTCTCCCATTAGGTCATGACTATCTACATGCTGAGTAATTTTCTTCTTTATGATGGTTTCTACCATTTTTCCCGGTACTGATGTCAGGCTCAACGGTCTGTAGTTTCCCGGATCACCCCTGGAACCCTTTTTAAAAATTGGTGTTACATTGGCGATCCTCCAATCTTCAGGTATTAGAGATGATTTAAATGATAGTTCACAGATTACTAATAGCAGGTCTGCAATCTCATATTTCAGTTCTTTCAATACCCTTGGATGTATACCATCCGGCCCAGGTGATTTGCTACTCTTCAGTTTATCTAATAGTTGTAATACATCTTCCCGATGTATCAATATTTCCTTCAATTCTTCCACACCTTTAAATACCACTTCAGTCATGGCTAACATCCCTACATCTTCCTCAGTAAAGACCGAAGCAAAGAATTCATTCAGTCTCTCCGCTATTGCCTTGTCGCCTCTTAGTGCTCCTTTAGCCCCTTTATCATCTAATGGACCAACTGACTCTCTCACAGGTTTTTTGCTACGAATGTACTTGAAAAGGTCTTTACTTCGCGTTTTTGCTTCCGCAGCAAGCTTCTTCTCAAATTCTCCCTTTGCCTGCCTTATCAATGCCTTGCATTTGACTTGCCAGTGGTTGTGTTGTTTCCAGGTTTCGTCGTTTGGCTCTTTTTTCCATTTCCTGAAAGATGCTTTTTTGGCAACAACAGCCTCTCTGACCTCACCTTTAAACCATGATGGCAGTTTTTTGGACTTCCTTCCACATTTCTTAAAGCGTGGAATACAGCTGGTCTGGGCTTCCAAGATAGTATTTTTGAACAACAGCCAAGCCTTTGATGTACGTCTTTAACCTTTGCAACTGCTCCTTTTAGTTTTTTCTTAACTGTTTTCCTCATTTTATCATAGTCTCCCTTTCGAAAGTTAAAAGGTAGTACTGTGGATTTCCTTAGTATCCGTCCTCCACTAATTAAATCAAAGGCGATCATGCTATGATCACTATTGCCAAGTGGCCCCAACAACCTTATCTCTTGCACTAGATCTGGTGTTCCAGTAAGGACTAGGTCTAATATGGCTTCCCCTCTGGTCAGTTCATGAACCAGCTGCTCCAAGAAGCAGTCATTTATTTCATCTAGGAACTTTATCTCCCTAGCATGTCCTGACGTGACACTGACCCAGTCGATACCGGGGTAGTTGAAATCACCCATTATTATTACTGTGCTGTGACTTTTATTAGCTTCCTTGATTTCTTTGAGCATTTCATCATCCATTTGGTCATTATGGCCAGGCGCTCGATAGTACACCCCCACTGCCATTGCCTTCCCCCTTTTACATGGAATTTCAATCCATATAGATTCTACAGCAGATTTTGCTTCCTGCAAAACGTTAATCCTTTCTGACTCAATGCCCTCTCTAACATAGAGAGTAACCCCTCCACCAATTTGATCAGCTCTATCATTTCGATATAGATTGTACCCAGGGATCACAGTGTCCCACTGGTTGTCCTCCTTCCGCCATGTCTCTGATATTCCAATCATATCTAACCTTTCATTTAGTGCTATATATTCTAACTCTCCCATCTTATTTTTTAGACTTCTAGCATTTGCATACAAGCATTTTAGAGAATGTATTTTATTCATATTAATTTGGCTATTGTTAGACATGGGTAATTTGGGATCTTTAAACTCTGTCTGCTCCATACTTGAGGGCATTTGGGCTACTTTACTCTTTTGTGGAACCTCTCTGCTTTTGGTAGTATCCTTCAAAGATACATTCTTCCGAACCATCCGCTCTTGGGCGACTGTCGGCTTTCCCCTAATATCTAGTTTAAAAGCTGCTCTATCTCCTTTTTAAAGGATAATGCCAGCAGCCTGGTTCCATCCCGGTTAAGGTGAAACCCATCCCTTCGGAAGAGCCCCTCCTTTCCCCAGAATGTTCCCCAGTTCCTAACAAATCCAAAACCCTCATCTCTGCACCGTTGTCTCATCCACGCATTGTGACTCCGGAGATCTGCCTGCCTTTTGGGTCCTGCGCGTGGAACAGGAAGCATTTCGGAGAATGCTACCCTGGAAGTTCTGGATTTCAACTTCCTACCTAAAAGCCTAAATTTAGCCTCCAGAACCTCCCTACCACATTTTCCTATGTCATTGGTACCGACATGTACCACGACAGCAGACTCCTCCCCAGCACTATCTAAGACCTTATCTAGGTGGCGCATGAGGTCCGCTACCTTCGCACCAGGCAGGCATGTTACCTAGCGATCCTCACGTCCACCAGCCACCCAGCTATCTACATGCCTAATGATCGAATCACCAACTATAACGGCTGTCCTAACCCTTCCCTCATGGGCACATGGCCCTGGAGAAATGTCCTCGGTGTGAGAGGGTTTTATATCACCTGGAGGACAGGTCCTAGTTACAGGATCACTTCCTGCCACACCAGGGTGATGCTCTCCTGTCACGTGACCTCTCTCCTCCATGGCAACAGGGATGCTGCCAGACTGGAGGTGGGACATCAGGACTATATCCCTGTAGGTCTCGTCTATGTACCTCTCTGTCTGTCTTATGCTTTCCAAGTCTGCTACTTTAGCCTCTAGAGAACGGACTCGTTCCCTGAGAGCAAAGAGCTCCTTGCACCTAGTGCACACGTAAGACCTCTCACCAACTGGGAGAAAATCATACATGTGACACTCAATGCAAAAGACTGGAAAGCCCCCATCCCGCTGCTGGACTGCTGTCTGCATCTTAGTTTTAAGTTTGTGTTTAGATCTAAGTTCTTTACTTACTAAGGGTTGCTATGGATATTTATACTTATAAAACTGTACCTAATACGTGTAATATAACTTGCTCACCTGAAGCTTAACTAATCTCAGGTCCTTAGTATATGACTGATTTGGGTAATGAGCTTCACCTGAGAGCACCTCCTGTCCTTTAAGGTGTGTAAGTACCTATAAATCGAGCAAAAAAGAACTCGGAATTTGATCTGGAAGATCTAATTGATAATCTATCAAACATGAAATTACCTCCTGCTAGTCTATATTGGTGTACAGCGACTGTACATCAAGGGATACTAAATATTTATAGGAACCCATATCTGTGCACTCCATTAATTGGTTCAAAAAGTCCCCTGTGTCCTTTATATAGGAAATGGTGGTATATAAAAGATTTGCAAATAAATAAATAAAATAAATTATATAAGAACGGACCTTGGCCGCCGCAGGTTGTAAAAAGATGTCCCAAAATTTGGAAAGAGGTTCAAGCAATGAGTCAGGATTTAGTTTTACAACATCTACATTTATTGGAACAGCGGAAACTACATGTTTATTCTAATTTGTCTAAAGATCAGCATCGAGCTGTGAAAAAATTAGCTGACTTGGACATCGTTATCAGGAGGGCGGATAAGGGTGGTGCAACAGTGGTCCTTTCGATGGCATAATACCAGAGAGAAATTGATGTTCATTTGAATAATCATACTAATTACATCAGTTTGCCTAAGGACCCTACGGAGGATCTTCGGAAGCAGATCCAATCTGTAGTTTCTAATGCCTTTAATGGAGTGCACAGATATGGGTTCCTATAAATATTTAGTATCCCTTGATGTACAGTCGCTGTACACCAATATAGACCAGCAGGAGGCAATTTCATGTTTGATAGATTATCCATTAGATCTTCCAGATCGAATTCCGAGATCTTTTTTGCTCGATTTATTGGATTTATGCAGGAGTGACTACATAGACATCCCCAGAATAGTATTCCAGATCACAGACATCTAGGAATAACCTAATGTTTGGAGTAGTGGGCTAGGGCCAGGGTTCAAATCCTACTGCTGTTATTATTGTGATTGTATAGAGGGTGGTAGCCAAAACAGTGCAGCACTAAAAGACATACATAGTGCTGCGCAGACACATGTAAAAGATGGTCCCTGCTCATCACAGCTTACAATCTAGCCAAGACAGACAACACAGTAGATGCAGAGATAGGATACCTCTAGGGGGAATGGTAAGGGAACACAAAGGAGATCAGGTGAGTCAAGATCCAAAAGTGGCAGCCTGGATTTGAAAAGGGTCAGAGAAGGCGCCTGATGTACAGACTCAGGTAGTTTGTTAGAGGTATAAGGAGCAGCAAAGTGAAAGGAGCGAAGTCTGGAGTTAGCAATAGAAGAGAAGGGCACAGATAGGAGTGATTTGTCAGAAGAGTGGAGTTCCTGAGGAGGGGTGTAGGGAGAAATAAGAGAAGAAAGGTAGTGAGGGGCTAAAGAGTGAATGCACTTATAGATCAGCAGAAGTTTGAACTGGATGCAGAAATGGATAGGGAGCCAATGAATTGACTTGAGAAGAGGGGTAATATGAGTATGATGAGGCAGCGGAAGATTAGCCGCACGTCAGAATGTTGAACAGATTGAAGGGGAGAGAGATGATTCAGGGGGACACCAGCAAGGAGTAAGTTAAAATAGTCTAGATGGGAGATGAATAAGCAGTGGATAATTGTCTTAGTAGTGTGTTCAGAAAGGAATGGGTGAATTTTGTTGAAACAGCAGGTTTTAGCTATCAGTTGGATGTGTGTGGGGAAGGAGAGAGAGGAGTAAAAGACAACCTCAAGGTTGCGAGCTGAGGAGACAGGGAGGAGTAGAGAGTTATCCATGGAGACTGAGAAAGAAGGAAGGGGAGAGGAAGGTTTAGGGGGAAAAACAGAAGCTCAGTTTTGGCCATGTTCAATTTCAAGTCGCGGTGAGACATCCAAGCAGCAATATCAAAAAGGCAGGCGAAGATCCTGACCTGGATTGCCGGAGAGATTTCAGGTGAAGAGAGGTAGATCTGGCACTTACACATGTAAATGGCATCCATGTATAAATAGCCACTTTAGGAAAGGCTCGTTGGGACATGTAGATGGCCATATCATGTTGAAATTGCATGTAGGCATGTTGAGGGCATGCTTGGGCATGGTCAGGGTAGGGAAAAAATTTACAAGTGTATTCTCCACTTCGTATGGGGAATGTATTGTTTAAGCCCAAAATTGTTTGTGCAGATTTATACCTGCTCCATGACACGAAGAGGGATTTAAAACTGTTTCATTTGGCCATTCCTTTACAGGAGGGATTGAGGGGGATAACCTCTTTAATCTCCCAATGTTTGTTTTCCCCCAATGAATTGAAATGGTGTCAAGAAAGAGTCCTCTGTAATTAATTAAGAACATCTGCACGTCTAGGTTTTCAAAATGGCCCAGATAAAATGCCAATGTTTACATGTATTTGTTATGAAATGCAATTTACTGGGTTTCCTCTGATGGTTTATCGCACATGCGTATTTGTGAAATGGCTCCTCCCACTGCACATGGATGTGAATTTGAGAAACCATTCCACGTTTAGCAGAGCTGTGCCTAAAATACCGTGAGAAATGAGTATGTCCTGACCTCCACGTCTCAGTTCTGATCTCCATGACCTAGTAAAAATGTGCCTTCGCCTTTTTAAGTATTAAACTTTGTTTTGTATGTATGTTTCTGTCTGCTCTCCCTGCAGGTCAAAGAATGTGCTGACGGCTCTTCGAATTTGTGTTGCTATCAAGATATACTGTTGTGTTTTGACTGCTGCTGCTCTTTGCCACGCCTTGGAGGCTGCTGGTCTAGGCCATCACTGTGTTGCCTAATGGTTGGGCCTGCCCTGACTGCTATGAGGAAAACCATTAAATTTCCTTCTAGGATAGAAGAACCACCTCCTGATCCATCCTACCTACTCCCTAGTCAACTATACCCTCTAGACTCTGTGACTCCCCTTTATAACACTTCCTCACCCTCGGAGCTGGGCAGCACCTCCCTTGCCATTGCATCACACTACAATTTCCCCGTTTCATCTATAGGTTTAAAAAAATATCCTCATAGAGCCCTACAGCTTGCCACATATATTTGTTTTCTTTTGCAATCTGCTGTATGCTTAATATCAGATTGGCGGATAAGAAATGCCCTTAAGAAGTAAACAAAATGCATAAATAAACAAGTAGCAATATTTGTTAATATATATTGAACTAAAGATATCTACAGAGTAAGATAAATACTCTGATCCAAAGGCCTGGTTAATGGATATGGTTCAAAGCTGTTGTGCTGTGGTTGCTAAGAAATCTCATTACCTGGCAGCTGTATTAGCAGTAATGATTAAGTGAAACTGGTAGCCAATGTATATGTAATGTGACTGTGAGTGAACACACAAGTGTAGACATGGATATGTCTGCCAGAGATGCACATTCTTTTGAAATGACTTAGGAAATGTCAACATTTCTTATATCATTTTATGTCATTTTTGATCTGAAATGGAAGTAAAAAACTTGAAATTTCATCATGTCCCATATGTTGCAATGAATGGAAGTGTGCTGGAGACATGGCTGGGACGTTCCCATGAAGCTACAGTAGATGTCTCTGCCTGATCTCAGAAACATCATGGACGTACAGAATCACATTTAAGTTTAGATCTGCTCCAGGCAAGAATAAGCATCTGAAAAATGGTCGTTTGGGCAAAAAAAACATCCAGAAGGTGTTTTCATCATCCACAGTACTACAGCAGTGAAAGCTGAACCCTAGCTTCACTGTTCCAAGCCCACTACTCTAACTATTAGACTATCCTAGATGTCCAGGTTCTAAAATACGGTTCCAGGAATGTCTATGTAGATGCACCCACAGATGTTCATATTGGGCACATACACGTTTGTGAAATCAGGTCTGCACCTGAACATGCATGCTTTTTTTCCCCAGATGTTCTGGCTTAGACGTATCAGATTGCACATGGATGTCCCTTTTAAAATTTCCCTCCACATGTGAATAGTGTACACTATTGAGGATAAAATGCACTATAGAGTTATTGTGCGTGCGCATACGCATAGTATGTGTTTCCGCCTAGGACGGACGGTATATAAATCAATTTTAAAAAAATTTAATTAATATTTTGACAGGCTCTGCTGCTGTGATCAGATACCCACAACTATTGCATTTTCCAATAAGTTGTCACACTGGGTCCTTCCACAGGCTTGGTGCATACATAAGAGAGCTCAGGTTTTCCAGGGACAACCTCTATGTAAAAAAACTTTCTTTGAATCCTCAAGAGAGTTTCAAGTTCTAGTAACAAAAGAAGGATGTTCTGGATATGAACAGATTAGAAAAGGTTCTGACCCCTCAATCCCTCACTCTTAAAAGTGCAAAAAGTGCATGCCCCGGGTTGAACTCTCCAGATTAGAGCCTATGGAGGGTCATTTAAAATGTTTAGTTGTGATTTGGACGTCTGAAGACATGCAGGTTGAAATCATACACATGTCTCCATGGCAATTCCACAACTGATGTTCGTAGATTTCTCCTGTGCAGGGACATTCAAGTAGGCAGAGGCATGTCTGAGGAGGGGCAACGTACTTACATGTCATTCTCAAAAACGTCTGCAAGTACATCCATGTTTATACCTGCTCCAGGCATGAAAAGGCATCAGGAAAGTGCTTGATTCATTCAGAGAGTCTAAAGAAGATGGAAATTAAGTGACCAACCTTAGATCACAAAGGCCTACACAGGGATTTGAACTCTGACCCCCCTGTTCTTAAAGCGCTATTCTGAGCATTATGCTATTAGAGAACTTGACACTGAAATGCTATCCTGGGGACGTCTATATAGACGTTTGATACATGTGCCTATTAAGCATGTCCACGTTTCCAAAATTGTCCATGAACTTGCACGTGCCTGATTTATTTTCAGGCATTCTGGCTTTGATGTCCCAGATTGCATTAGATGTTCCATTGTGAAATGTGCCTGTAAGTGTCCAAATTCAGGATATGTGCTCATAAAATGTTTCCTATGAAAAGGTATGTGACCTTTCTGTTCTTTCTTAGCTCCTTTGTTATGCTTCAATTAATCGGGTGATCATTTATAACCAATAAAATTAGTTCAAGTGATTTTTCTTCTCTAATATACCAGTTTCACTTAATCATTACGGCTAATACAGCTGCCAGGTAATGAGATTTCTTAGCAACCACAGCACAACAGCTTTGAACCATATCCATTAACCAGGCCTTTGGTGTTCTAGTTTCTTATTAACTATAGTTTCCTTGTATTTGAATGAGTGTTATTCTCCAAGCATTCAGTGAGGAATTTGGAATGATATGCATTTTGGTTGAAACAACCTACCACTTGACATGTACAGCAGCCAACTTTGACTAGGAAACTCAATACTGCTTATCTCACCCATCCTCTTGCTGGCTTGCAGCACACAAACACAATGGAGGTGATTTACACATACAAAAAGTATACTTACAGATGTAAACTGCTATTATTTAAGAGGTGATTTTAGAACAGCTGCTACTTAGAAGTATATGCAATTCGCAAGACTACGGTCAGGAGAGAAGAGCCTGGAGCGGAGGCAGAGCGGTAAGCTTTAGGTTTGCCATGCTGGCTCTGCTGTGTAGACCTGGTGGGGGCACCTGCCTCCCGGCTGGTACTCAGGGTGGGCTACACCCATTGCCCTACCCATGGATGCTAGTGGCCCCCACCAGCTCCTGATGCAGATCTACCATTTGCATGGCAATGGAAGCGGTTTCCGCCCCTACACAAAAGGAAGTCGACATTGATGGGAGCAGAAGCAGACAGCCTTGAAATGCCAAACGCTTAAGGTAGGTACCGAGGGGCTGTTTCAGGCCATTATCACCACTGAAAGCCCTGGAGAGGAGAGGCAATGGTGCAATGGGGGCCAGCTGGGGAGGGGGCACAAATGAAGAGGTTCACCTAAGGCACCTCTTTGTCTTGCGCTGGTTCTGTTTGTAAGTAGAAAATTTCAAGACAAAATTATTGAATGTCATCCTCAGAAAGGTGCTATAAAATGCCATAAACTCAGAAAAGCTAGTTTATAAAATATGTAGAACTTCTTTGTGAAGTGAAGAGTCAATATTTCAAAGGACTTATCCAGTTAATAGAATCTGTTCAATTGTTCAGCAGCAGTTTCTGAATAGTAGTGTTGAATATTTCCTCTGAACGCCTGGGTCTGAATAGTACCAGGGCGGTCTGTAGGCATTGCAGGGGAGGAGTCAGTACTTATCCAGATAGCGCTGATTTTCAGATCCACTCTCTGGCTAGCAATCCACATAACTTGGGACAGCAAAAAGGCTGCCCTAAGCACTATGTGGATTGCTTATCCAGAGAGCTGAAGAATATCACTGTTATTCAGATAGTGCTGCCACTGAACTCTAACTCCATATATTCGGTGCTGGCCAGTATCTGGATGCCGGCTCTGAATATCTGGATTTTTTTTACCCGTGGTGGCCATTGTTTAAAAAAAAATGCTGATCGTCATGGGCTGAATATTATCCCCTATGGGGGTCATTCCAGAACAAGAATAAGGGGTTTGTACATGTGACGGGGATGTTTATGTGCCAAAAACATCTCAGACCATATTCTGAAACACTGCTGACATGCACGTTCACAGCGCTAGCAAGGGGATCTCAGAACATGTTCAGAAGGGGGCGGAATGAGCGTGTGGTCAACTACAGAGACATAGAAAGCGTATTCAGGAAAGGCCCATGTATGTATTAAGTGTTTCCTGGAAATTTCCATGTTATTTTTGCTGAAATGTGGAATAAAGCCAGGACTTATAAAAAATTCTGCTCTTCTCTGCAATGCGGCCCATATTGAAGAATGGTTGTAACAAGTATGTCATGAACTGGTGAAACTGCAGAGGTGAGGGAATGTTGTAAGGTCTAGACACATTAACAAACACCCTTACAGAAATATTAAGAAGAGCAATAGGGCTTGATTCCATCCAGGACGTACAGGCCCTCTGTGCATATGGTCAGAACCGGACGCACAGAGGGAGTCGCTATTCTGATCCCACGGGTCACATTTAGCCCCACGGTATCAGAATCATGAAAAGGCCTGTATGTCAGGGCTTTTAAATGGAGCCATGGTGCCATGGCGTCCGGTTGCCATGGCATCGTGGCTCCATTTAAAAGCCGTGATCCCCAGCCGCCAGCCTCCAAATTGCTTCCCCCGCAGCCCGACCCCTGATCTGGCCTCCCAGGGCCAGGGTTGGACTGCGGGGAATTCCCTTTGCCCACTGCCACCCCTTCCCAGCCCCAGGCCTGCTGATCCTGCTGCATCAGGGAAGTTATTCTGCCTCGGAAGTGGAATAACTTCCCTTTTCAAGTCACCGGCCCCAAATATACAGGGCAGACATTAGAATTAGCCCTGTATGTCCAGGGCTGGTAATCACCCACTGCTTGCCCTAATGCCTCCCCTGATCCTCCCCTTTTCCACGCCCATCTAACTTCCCCATACAATGCGTGGGGAAGGAGGACGGGGCCGGGAAAGGGCATGAATTGCAGTGATGGGAATGATCCTAATAGTCTTTATTCAGGCTATGCACTAATATGCTGTTTGTGCTAAAGAACCCAATCTATGGGTCCTTAACAATTACCATGTTCTGAAGAATGGGACTGCTGATGCAGGGATAGTATGGGTGTGAGCAGGGAAAGGACTCTTTTTTGGGGAGAAATGGAGATTGTATTTGTAGTCCTTGTACACCATGCTATTATGCTATGTCATAGCTGTTATGTATAGAATCTGGGTGTCTTTTTGGCAGAATCATATTTTTGTGACAGAAAGTGGGACTGTGTGTGTGTGAGGGGGGATTTGATTTGCCCATCTGCAGTTCAGGAGGGACATGAGAGCCTGGCCAGCACCTGGACTGTATGGATGACTGCAGTATCACCAGGTGCCAGTGTGATTGGGCAATCAAACTCAGAAAGGGTTCACTATAGCTAAATGTCAAAACACATCCTTGTCAATAATAAGGAACCCTCAGAATAAGATCACTCAACAGTGAAAACAGCACTAATGCATGCCCATAATGCATATTTGGTGGGACCAATGGTGTTGCTGTTGAGCATGTATTAGTGCTCTTTGCACTGCTGAATGCCCTTATTCTAAGGGTCCCTTATTATTGACAGGGATATGTTTGACATTTAGCCATAGGGAACTTATGCTGATTCCTTCTGGATTATTTTACATGGAATACTCTAATAAGATCAGATATTGTTGGCAATGTGATAGGGCATCCATACATCTGCTGTGCTAGGCACTGGGAGACACAACTGATACAGTGCCAACATTGCCTGGATTGTCCCATGCGGCCTACATCCCTACCAGGCCAGGATCAATTGGAGCTGCGAGAATGGTGATATATCTAGAATCTGGCTACTTGGTGTGATGGCACAGGAATCTCCCCTCCCATGCCCACACAGCCCTGACAGGGGAACAGAGCCACACAGCTGACTGTGGGAAGGCAAACAGGGTTTCCCCACAGATAGAAGATGTATGCAGACCCAGGGCTGGCCCATCCACTAGGCAAGAGATCTCTGTGGCCTGCTGCCCCCCCCCCCACACACTGTATTGCACCACGCCACCCTTCCCATCCCCATGCTAAGCCACCCCCTGGCAGCAGGGGGGAGCAGCTAGGCTCGGTGGCAGGCCATGTGCTTCGGCAAACATGGTCTGCTGCTTCTGAACCCCTGAATTTATGTTAGAGGGTGGTCAGAAGTGGCAGGCCATGTGTGCTGAAGCACAAAGCCTGCCATTGAGCCGAGCTCCCCCTTGACCCTGCCACCAGAATTGGCAGTAGCGCAGCTCGACATGGGGGTGTCATGGCTTGAGGGGGGCAGCACAGCTTAGGGTGGGGCGGCATGGCCAGGGCTTCTGTCTAAGGCAGCAGAAACTGTTGGGACAGCCTTGTATAGACCGATATGTGCCATGATGGGACAGGTGTATCATCTGTAAGAAATACCAGTACGCAGATAGTTGGGCTTCAGGTGCCATAGCCAGAAGTCCTTACTACTACTACTTCTACTACTGATCATTTGTATAGTGTTAAAAGGCGTATGCAGTGCTGCACAGATTCACATAACAGATGGTCCCTTTTCAGCAGAGCTAACAATCTAGTCTAAACAGACAACACAGCAGCTGTTGACAGAATACATCCAGGGGGAATGGTCAGGAAACACAAGGGAGCTTAGGCGGATCAGATCCAACAGTGCAACGATGAGGTGAGTGCTCAGCCTGGATTTGAGAGGGGTCAGAGGCGAAGCTTGACATATAGACTCAGGTAGTCAGCCATAAGGAGCAGCAAGGTGAAAGCAACAATGAATGGATGTGACATTTGAAGAGAAGGGCACAGATAGAAGCAATCTGACAGAAGAGCGGAGTTCCCAGGCAGCGGTGTAGAAAGAGATAAGAGTGGAATGGTAACATGGAGCAGCAGAATTGGTGCACTTATAGGCCATAGACATGAAAAGGGCATACATTTGTTGCTCTGAAATATTATGCATCCTTTGGGGAGCTGCAAGGTTAGTTCGGGGTTTTGTGCACTTGGTGAGGGTCCATCCCTAGCAGTTTAAGGCGTGTTTGAAGAGATGACCAGGGCAGGAATCACTGGAACCAGTTCCTTATTCCATGTACCATTTGATGCAAGGTATGTCCTGACATACATGTTCAAATTTACATTCTCATATACCATATTAGGGTGCACAGGGCTTACCTAGCACTTTTCAGGGTATGAGGGGAACTGGTATGTGGTCTAGGTTGCAGCAGCTGTCATTAGTATTTATGTATGGGAGTCACACTAGATCAGCGTCTGGACATGAAGACGCACATAGGCAACACGGTGAGAGCGGTGTATCACAAGATCCGATCTCTCAGGTACCTAAGATCCTTGCTAACACCAGACGACTTCAGGACAGTCTATCAGGCACTAATCATACCACATCTGGATTATGCAAACTCAATTCTGCATGGACTCCCTCAAGCTACGCTGAACCCGCTGCAACTAGCGATGAATGCCGCAGCAAGAGTTCTCCATGGAGCATCCAGGAAAGACCATGTTACCCCCATCCTGAAGCACCTACACTGGCTTCCAATACGCGGCAGACTCACATACAAAATCTTACTGCTGACATTCAAGGCCGTAAACGGGCTCTCATCCATATCACTGGCAGAGCTGATCCAGACCACGCCCCCCAATAGGTCCAGAAGATCTACAGCAGTTAATACGCTGATAGTCCCGAAATCAATAATCCTATGCACATGCTCAACCATAAACAGAGCCTTCAAATTCTGTGCGCCAAGATGCTGGAATGCCCTACCTCCCAGCATACGAGCAATCCCTGACCTAACACAGTTTAGAAAGGCATTGAATCACCATCTCTTTCTCCAATATTACCCCCAGACAGCGCCTTAATATCCTCATTCACCACCTAGCCGACACAGTTCAGTAAGCCTTACCACACAGCCAAACATGACTACGTCCAGCGAGGTGATACCTATTTTGCCATACAGATGTACATAGTTGACCCCTTGTTATGCAAGTTCTATTACCTTGTTCAATGTAAACACAAATCAGCTATTGAGATGTGTAAGTTGTTGAATGTAAACCGTACTGATGCCGAATAGCGTGGTATAAAAGAGACTGTAAATAAATAAATAAATAATAAATATACTGTTTGTGATGAACTGCTTAGGAGATGCACGTTTTTTCAAGTTGCGTGGCATCCGCGTGTACATCATAGGGATGGGCAGGATCTGAAACGTGTTATTTTTCAGAATACAGTAGGCGCGGGGACATCCAAAACGTTTACCTGCATCTGAGGCACAGGCTGGCTAAATAGCGCTCGCAAGTGCCATACCGAATGCATCTATCTCCCCTATTCCGGACCCTTGGATGCGGAATTAGTTCAAAGGAGGCCTGTTTTTGATTTAGACGTGTCTGCGGGCCAGAAATACACATTCTGGAATCGCGCTCCATGTGTTTCACAGTGGATGCTGAATGTCTCATACACTACAGAGGGAGAGAAGGATTATGAGAGGAATATGCATATGGAGTAATGTGAGCAATACAGTAATTTGCTTCTAGTCAGCTTCCTGTAATGCATGAACATACTGTGAGATGTGTGACAAGCCTTTTTGCTTCTTATTATAGCAGTGATCAGGCCTGGCTCCAAATTCACTCACTTACTGAAACATCAAAGAATAAAACTTAAATCCCGCAGCCTCTTTTCATTCAGCATATTTTATTTTGATGAATATTTGAAAAGGATGCCATTTTGTTTAATAATGTATGGTTCAAAGATTTGTTTAAGCTTTGCCAACAACTTGATTCTTGTCAAGGAATTTTGGCAGTATGGTGCATAAAAGAACACTCAAAGAGAAAAGTTATGAGACAGATGTGGTGTGATAAATATTTACTAGATGCTTTTTTCATGGCAACCCCTCAACAGCAAGCTGACGTTCCCATTTACAAAATTATACATTTGTAGGACGATTTGCTAACTGCTTGCCTAAGTGCAAAGTTTATGGATGCTTTGTAGAGATGTGTATTAATGATGAAATCAAATGAAAAACTCAAGCAAGACAGCATTGTTTTATTCCATTTCATTTTGTTTCAAAAGAAAATTGAAAAAAGAGCAATGCAATTCATTATTTTGTTTCATACTTAGCAGGGCCAATTGACCTGGATAAATTGCTACTGTGGTTGGTAAATGGCTTTGAATATTGTCTTCCTGTATTACAGACTGGGTGAACTTGGTACCAATATTGGCAGGGAGGCCCCAAAAGCACAGAGGAGGAACTAAGCAGTATCAACATTGTCAGGAAGACCTCAAGGAACCAGGAAAGGAGTAAAGTGGTGCCAACATTGGCAAGAAGACCCCAAGGCACTAGGAAAGTTGTAAAACAGTATCACCATGGACATGAAGACTCCAAATCCTCTGAACTTGGGACAAAGAAATACCAAAAGAATAAGGTCAGTGTCACAGTTTTGTGGGAAAATGAAGCTCTTCAAGGGATGCATGAATGAGTATTGGAGTGTCTTGTGTAGACAGAGTTGCCCTGGAAATTTGATGGAAAGAGCCTAGTTTCTGTCACACTACCAGAAACATCCCATGAAAGGACTTAGAGCAACTTCTTTCTGTATGAAACTTGGCATGCAGAGTAAATGTTCCTCTGTTCTATTCATCAGGTTGTCACAAAAGAATTATTATTGACCAGTTCGAAATATGGTTTCCGGGATAATAACATTATAACTTGTGAACTCAATAAATAAGGAAATAGGAGCACAAAACCTCCAAGGGCCTGGTGGGACATTGGAGATGCAGCTTGTTATGCAATAACAGAACTGTCAGAGCTCGCCTGGCCCTTGCTGTTGACTCGTCCATGCCTATACGTGCTCCTGACTGCGAATAATTTGCTAAAAAATGCTTGTTCCATTGCAGCATTACAGGGGGAAGAGTAAATTTTTGCCAGGTCAAAAATAACCTGCTACATGAACATGCTCGTGCCAGGGATGTCAATATACCCAGCTTTCTAAAATGGCTCCAAGGACATCTCTGTGACTGCACATTTGAATGCTCACAGAACTTCTAAAATGACTTCCAAAGTCTTTAAGAGGGTAATTTTATCAGAGGCAGTGGAACATCCTTTTGGTTGCAGGGGACAAATACACCAACCTCCACCTCTGATCTTCAAGCTCCCTAGTTTCTAATGCTATGTAGAACCAAATGTTGGTTTGGCCATGGTCCCAGTGGGCCACCGCATTCCACTGCCTATCAATTTTATAACAGAGCACTTAGGTAGATGAGTAGAAAGGTGACTATTTTACTGACACATAGGCACCTACAGTATATGACTTTGGGGGTTATTTTAGAATCCATATTTTCAATTTGCATATGTATAATTGGCCAAATACACATGTCAATCATGCCCGTGTGTAAATGGCCATTTTAAAAAAAGGGTTGATTTACACTTTGATAAACACACCATGTCAAAAGTACAAAGGGGTATGCTGAGGATGTGGCTTGAGCAGGACAAAACTCTACATGTGTGTCCCCCATTTCATATAGGGGGTGCACGTGCAGATCTAATAAAGGCCAGATTTACACTGCTTCCTGGTATAAATAGCTAATAGAAAAGTTATGGTTCCAGCCAACCCCTTACAGGGGGCATTTAGGGGGTTGTTCTCAGCCATGTTGTTCCCTGGAACAGCTTTCTCTCTCCTTCTCCTCAGCTGCAGCAGCAGGGCAATGTTGATGATGACCCTATGCATGGCCGATGCGGCACTATGCTGTCTGTAACAGTGCCATGTTGAAACCTTGCCATGCTACACTTACACATGATTTGGAGCAGTGTAAATGTATGCATAAACATTTGTACACTACCGAGCTTATTCTGGGAGTCTATTTTATAAAGATATGTGAGCACTTATGTTACCCTTATAAAACAGGCTTAAAAAGGCACCTCTTTAGACTTTTCATCTAGGTACTGAATATCAACCCCTTACCATGTTGGGTATATTCTGGTTTGCCTTGTTTGGCTTTCATATAGATGTTATTATCCATGTTTTATTTAAAAATTTGAAAATAAAATGTTTAAAAAATGAACTTATAGTGCTATTTCAGTGCCATATCATGAATGGATCACCAGCAAAATTAATGATGAATTGTAGGCTCCAATGAGAAACGTTTCCATGAAGCAGAATTTTAATTCAATAGCTAAAATTGTATCTAGATAAGCTGCAAAGTAAAAACTGCATTTTCAGGGAAGTTATGGGATGCTAGGAATATAACACTGAAATCCTGCATTGTTTGCCGTTGGGGAATCCGTAATGGTATAACGTGTAAGTCAAAATTTGTGAGATAGATTTGATCATATGCATAAATGACCCCTGAGCTATCATATGGTATTTGTGTTACTGATAAACAGAATACTCCTGGGAAATCATACACTTTCATTACTCATTTACATCTTTATAATTACTCCAATGATTGTACAGAGGCTCTACTCATCAGCACGTTAATTATAAAGCTAGAGCAGATAGAAAAGAATAACTGCATGTATTTCAGTCTTGATAAATCTGTCTCACTTTTGCAAAAGCAGTACTTTGTTAGTCTACTAAAATATAATTTATTTACTTTCAATTATCTCTCACCTTACAAATTCAAGATGAGTTCCAATATTAAACAGAAAACAATAAACATAAAACAATTAAATGTTAACACACATTCTACAATTTCATGCTTACATTGCAAACTTACTAAAACATAAAATAAACACGCACATTCTGTGGGACAGACAAGATCACATATATATATACTGTATATATATATATATATATATATATATATATTGTCATAACGCGGAACGTATGAAGGAAATAGTTTTAGAAAAAAAACCTGTTTTACATGGAACTGAGAAGATGCAGAAAGCGCAGTTCCAGCGCAGCACAGCCAGAGGGCGCATGAGCAGTTCCACAGAGCCAGAAGCAACGTGCTCTGACACTGATTGCATTAGTAGCAAGCAGTTTCACCTGAGATCAAGCCCAAAATGTTCAAACCAAAAATCCCTTTATAAAGGAAACCAGATGGTAGAAGGAAGCAGCAGCAGCAAGGAGAGCAGTAGTAAGAGCCGGCAAAGCAGCAAGGAGAGCCGGGGAAGCAACAGGAGCGGCGAAAGTAGCCTAACCAGGAACATAGCCAGAAGCACAGCAAGTATCACTGCAAGAGGCTCAGCAAGAGGCTCAGGACGGAGCACAGTCTGGAGCAGCAGTTTGGATAGCTGGGGGAAAAGGAACCTGGAACAGGACAGCTTCCACGTGCAGCCAACTCAAAGAGACAGAATCCAAAGGAGTTTCACTCAAAGGGATAGAGCCCAGAGAGGCCAAACATATTGGGACGGAGTCCATAGCAAAGCAAACAGAAGAAGCAGTTTGCCTGATAAAAGCAACTCTCCTAGCCCAAGTAAGTTCATTGTATCAAACCAGCAAGGAACAAGGAAGGGAAGTTCCTACTACAGAGATACCTTTGCTAAGAACCACAAAGGGTGGAAATCCATACCGGGTTTGCCTGATAGCCCTGAAAGCAGAGCACTGCATAGAACAGCTTGTCTGCCTGAGAAAGCACTTTACAAGGAGAACTCGGGGTGTGGCAGCTTAGAGAAGCCAAGGTATGCAAAATCCTTAATTCTAAGAGAACGTTTTACTGATGAAAACCCTGTTCAAAGAGTTAAACTTTATAAGGGGAGAAGAAGTAAAACTAACCTTTTAAAAGCATTGCCCCAAAGCTTAGTAAGAGAGTTTTATGGGAAGCAAAAGAATCCCTGTGAGGAGTTAACAGGGAGTGAAAATTATCATTCATCTGAGGAGGGCAGTGACCCTGAGTCAATGGACTTTGAATATGAAAACAGTATTCCCATTCCTCAGGAGGAGCCGATGGAATGTAATCTTTGTTCAGCAGCTAGCATGAATTCCCTGCAGGATTTATAGAGAGAGAAGAACTCTGCTGATGGTGAAGCTTGTAACCATTTTTCTGCTGATATATTAATTTGTTTTGATTTAAAAGAAGCCGTAGCCTAGACTTACACTTAACTGTGAAACCTACAACAGTTGATTGTTTGAAATGTTGGTGGAACCTTTTTGTTAAAAAGAAGGACTGCATTTACTTTCTTTGTGTCTTACTGGACCTTAGCGTTGACCCGGGAAATAAAGCTTTGTTACTCTGCACTTTGGCTTGAATTGTTCTTCATAAGGAGTTCTGTACTACAAGGACCAGAATCCTCTAGGCCCTTTAGGTCAATCAATCCTTAAAAATTTAATTAAATGCGCCAGATGCCCTTATTCCAACCAACCACTAGGGGCACCTGGTGACATAATGGCGTAGTTGTTGGATGTTGGGACAACACCCTAAGACGCTAAAAAGAAAGGAAGAAACCACTAATACTGGGTGAGAAAAACCCGGAATGGATTGGAAGAAAACCTGAACCGGATTCAGAGAAAAAACCCGGAACGGATTTGAAGAAATCCCGAACCGGATTCAAAAAGAAAACCCGGACTGGAGTCCAGGAAAACCCGAACCGGACCAATAAAAATCCGGATTGGATTTGAGGGTAACCAGGACCAGGAAGACGAGACCAGGAGCGGACGTCATCAGTGGCTACCAGCAGTCGTAGAGGGCTAGCTCGTGGAGCTGCTGCAACCTTGTCTGGGAGCTCGAGTCTACTCTACTACCAGGTAAAGGTAGAGGGGTAGAGTGGTCTAGATACTGGTTGGGAAAAAAAAAATTAATAAAGGAGGGGGAAAAAAAAAGGGAGAAAAGGGCTGTTTGTGGACCACACTTGGTTTTGTTTTGTTTTCTTTCTCTTTTCCCTAGGTAAATTCCCTCAATATGGAGCAGAAGGAATTAATAGAGTGGATGATGATGCAGTTTGAGAAACAGAGAGAACTTGCCTGTCAAACCCAGCAACAAGCCATACTAGCGTTGCAGGAACAGCAGAAGCCCTTTTTACACCTAATGGAGGCTTGGGCAGCCCAGCAACACAAGGTGCAGGAGGGAGCCTCCAATCAACAGGGACAGGTTTCTGGACTGGGCAACTGGCCGGTAGGACCAGCCGCCTTTGATTCTCTGACCATAGGAAAACTAGCAGCCACCGATGATATCGACGACTTTATTGACTCTTTCGAAAGGATAGCTAGTTCAGTAAAGTGGCCGAAAGAGCAGTGGTCAATTAGGCTAGCAGCTTCTCTTACGGGGGAGGCGCTGTCTGCCTATCGGGCAATGCCAACCGCATTAGCGGCAGATTATACCGAGGTGGTGAAAGCCATACGGGAGCGCTTAGGTCTAACACCCCTCGTATATAATTGCATGCTGCGAGCCGCGCACCTTAAGAAGGGTGAGACTCCGAAAGTATTAGGCCATAGGCTTAGGAGCTTAGCAGAAAAATGGCTAAGACCTGTTGGTAAAAATGTTGACACGATTATGGATGAAATAGTCCTAGAACAGTTTATGCATGCAGTGCCCAGCAATGTGCAGAGCTTCCTAATTCTACAAAATTGTAGCACCACAGCAGACGCCATTGTTTTGACGGAAAGATATTTGGAGGCGGATTTGGCCACCCAAAATTCTAAAGAGGTTTCCGAAAAGGCAAGTGGTGCGTACAAGCAGAACTTAGGAGCTCTCTCTCATTGTAAGACACACAATGTAAAATGTAATAATGCTTTATTAAGGAATGCTGATAAAACATGTTTTACTTGTGGAAAGACCGGTCACGTGAGAACTGAGTGCCAAGCACGTGTGGCTCTCCTAGGAGAGAACCAAAAGATACCATGTGAAGGTTTAATCTTGCATGTGTTTGTGCAAGGGGTTCCAACCAAGGCTCTACTTGATTCCGGTGCGGCTCAAACAATGATCTCTCGCAAGCTTTGGTCCATAATTAAGGAGCGAGCAGAGTCCGCACCGGATCAACCAGAACGCCAGGTAAAAATAAAATGTGTTCATGGCACTGCCACTTTGTATCCTGTCTATAACCTAACTATAAAAGGTTTGGGAATAACACAAAAACTGTTAGTAGCGGTTGTACCCAAGTTACCGCAGGAGTTAATCTTAGGTCGAGACTGGCCCCACTTTAAAAGAGCGTTAAAAGAAGGATTAACGCCTCGGGAGGCTCTTGCATCTACAAGCATTCTTTCTAAAGGGATATCAATTTCTAGTCCTCTTCTATAAAAACCCAAAGACTCTAAAACTAAGGTACCGGAGGAACCGGTAAAGAAGTTTGCATTGAGGTTTTGTAAGACCTCCAAACACGCACGTAGTCCCTGTCGAGCGTCAGCCCAAGCCGCGGGGTACGAGCGGTATAGCGCAGAGAGTAAAGTAGTTCCAAATACTTTGAAGCCTGCAGTACTAAGATCGGCTCCTGACCACTGTTCCCTCTAAGCTGTGTGCATGTGCGCGCGCACACACCTCGCCGAGCGAGCGCACATACTTTACAACAGAGCGCACAAAAATTACAGCTCTGATTCTGATAGAAAACAACAAAGATGTCTTAAAATGTTGTAATTACTAGAAATTTCCCGCTTCATTTAGTAATCGTCTATTTTCATTTAATTTGATTAAAATCAATGTGGTGTACATACTGTATTCTGACGTGTAGTCAAATTTTAAAGTATATAACTCCGAGTGTCGTTATGTGGCACACAAAAATTTAACCTTCCTTCAAAAGCTGCACACAGCTGATATTTTATGCGCACACAGCCTACAGAAAATTAGAGGGAACATTGCTCCTGACCTCCCGAGAGGCCGTCATGAGGCCGTACCTAATGGGACAGGTTCTAAAATTCCTAGCAGCACTTTTTACTCTGGAAGAAGCAAAAGCCTGCCTAGAGAAGAAGCATTTCCCAAGAAAACTGGAGGAAAAATAATTGAAGAAGGTCTCCAGCCACTTGAGCCTGATGATTTTTCTTCTCTTAATCCAGAATATGAAGGAAGGCTGAACCGAAACCAGTCCCGGACGGAAGATATAGGGGAACATCCTCTGAATTCTAGGTCTAGGTTTACAAGAATGCTGCTCACCAGGAGACAAATCAGAGAAGATTTGTCACTGTCTAGACCCCATGTAGAGAATGCTCCTCATTCTTTACCCATAAGAATGGGGGCCAGACCAAGTTTGTATAAAAGACTCGTGCCCAACCCTGTGGCACCACTTATGAAGTATAATAGTTCGAACTCTTCATCCTCTGTTGACAAACTTAGCCAGCCTTGGTTAACAAGACTGACAAGAGTTCCTACAGACAAGAAGAGTGAAGTCTTGGACGCAGTGAAACAGGTTAAATTGGAAGGTCGACATAAAATGAATTGGACAGACCACGATTCTGGGAAAAATTAAGAAGCCATCAAACAGACTTCTAGCCCAGTGGACGTGTTTACGGCAGTCAAGAAAGGATCCCAATAAAAGATAGGACACCCCTATTGCTACAAAAAAACCCACAATATAGCCAGAGACCCGCCTTGTAAGGCAGAAGAAGAAGCTACAATTATGAGTTGTAGTGAGGGTGAACACTCAGCCCGTAATATTTTAAGACGGGGGATATGTCACAACACGGAACCTCTGAAGGAAATAGTTTTAGAAAAAAACCCTGTTTTACATGGAACTGAGAAGATGCAGAGAGCGCAGTTCCAGCGCAGCACAGCCAGAGGGCGTATGAGCAATTCCACAGAGCCAGAAGCAACGTGCTCTGACACTGATTGCATTAGTAGCAAGCAGTTTCACCTGAGATCAAGCCCAAAATGTTCAAACCAAAAATCCCTTTATAAAGGAAACCAGATGGTAGAAGGAAGCAGCAGCAGCAAGGAGAGCAGGAGTAAGAGCCAGCAAAGCAGCAAGGAGAGCCAGGGAAGCAACAGGAGCGGTGAAAGTAGCCTAACCAGGAACATAGCCAGAAGCACAGCAAGTATCACTGCAAGAGGCTCAGCAAGAGGCTCAGGACGGAGCACAGTCTGCAGCAGCAGTTTGGATAGCTGGGGGAAAAGGAACCTGGAACAGGACAGCTTCCATGTGCAGCCAACTCAAAGAGACAGAATCCAAAGGAGTTTCACTCAAAGGGATAGAGTCCAGAGAGGCCAAACATATTGGAACGGAGTCCATAGCAAAGCAAACAGAAGAAGCAGTTTGCCTGATAAAAGCAACTCTCCTAGCCCAAGTAAGTTCATTGTATCAAACCAGCAAGGAACAAGGAAGGGAAGTTCCTACTACAGATACGTTTGCTAAGAACCACAAAGGGTGGAAATCCATACCGGGTTTGCCTGATAGCCCTGAAAGCAGAGCACTGCATAAAACAGCTTGTCTGCCTGAGAAAGCACGTTACAAGGAGAGCTTGGGGTATGGCAGCTTAGAGAAGCCAAGGAATGCAAAATCCTTAATTCTAAGAGAAAGGTTTACTGATGAAAACCCTGTTCAAAGACTTAAACTTTATAAGGGGAGAAGAAGTAAAACTAACCTTTTAAAAGCATTGCCCCAAAGCTTAGTAAGAGAGTTTTATGGGAAGCAAAAGAATCCCTGTGAGGAGTTAACAGGGAGTGAAAATTATCATTCATCTGAGGAGGGCAGTGACCCTGAGTCAATGGACTTTGAATATGAAAACCGTATTCCCATTCCTCAGGAGGAGCCGATGGAATGTAATCTTTGTTCAGCAGCTAGCATGAATTCCCTGCAGGATTTATAGAGAGAGAAGAACTCTGCTGATGGTGAAGCTTGTAACCATTTTTCTGCTGATTATATTAATTTGTTTTGATTTAAAAGAAGCCTTAGCCCAGACTTACACTTAACTGTGAAACCTACAACAGTTGATTGTTTGAAATGTTGGTGGAACCTTTTTGTTAAAGAGAAGGACTGTATTTACTTTCTTTGTGTCTTACTGGACCTTAGCGTTGACCGGGGAAATAAAGCCTTGTTACTCTACACTTTGGCTTGAATTGTTCTTCATAAGGAATTCTGTACTACAAGGACCAGAATCCTCTAGGCCCTTTAGGTCAATCAATCCTTAAAAATTTAATTAAATGCACCAGATGCCCTTACTCCAACCAACCACTAGGGGCACCTGGTGACAATATATATATTTTTTATTTATGGTGCCTTGGCATATGCATCTTTTCCCTTTGGTTCTTATAATTGCCTAGTAACAAATTAGCAGAGAAATGAGTTCTCTCTCTATATATTATGATTTATAAAATATAAAATAGCAGTCAGATGAAACTAACACTAACATATATCTAATGAGTTAGGAATGTATTGCTTAGCAAAAAATAATGGTGAATCCCTTATCTTATGTAATTATATATTCCCTAACAAATCCAATTACTAAACTATCACATGACCTGAATCCCATATATGATAAGAAACGTAAATCTTTTTCTCTGAACCCAGCCAAAAGGGTAATTACAGCCAGAAGAGCTCCATCACTCACAGCATTCGCCATATGGAACTCTCTATCTGAACATATGAGAGCCACAAAGAACATTAAGGACTTCCGCAAGATGTTAAAAACACTTCTGCCCACTGGACACTATACACCCTCCCAAAGGTCATAAACTTGTACTGTCAACCAGACCTCCTTTTATTCCTCCTATTACCCCTTACATAAATTGTATATAACCCCCCAATGCAAACCACTTTGATTGAAGGACAAGGTGGTATATACATCTGGATAAATAAATAAATAATTAATAAGACTAATGCTTAACAGCTTTAGATGGGGTGGCCAGCTCCAAGTCAGGGTCCCAGGCAAAGTGCTGTTCTGTAGGTAAGACAGAATGGGTGGCTTAAGCCCTGTAAACACATTCCAAGTGACTGGCATGCAGTCTAGGAATTAGTCTTCACTGGTTTGAAGGGATTATGAAAGGGAGCACAGAGTATCTGAAGTACCTGTGAAGATCTTGGTCTTGTCCCTCATAATGGCAGACAAAGCCTTGGAAAACAATTCAGTGTCTTTGGTAAAAGCAATGAGGCAAAATAGCAAATGGCAAGAAAAACACCAAAGTCTCTGTCTTTGTATAAATTTTTATTACTTGCAGATGTGCTGGCAGGGCACATGTACATCCTTCTGATTGGTTGGATCAGGCTCACCGGGCTGGCTGAGTGAATCACAAAGCAGCTATCGCGAGGTAATTGCATGCACAGTATGGTCCATAATGAGAGACAAGATGAAGAAGATGATCTGAGTCCCAGAACTTGTTCAGGTAGTTCTATACAATGCTGCATCTTCCAAGATCATCAATGCCGTTCTTAGCATGGAGGAGGCCTGTATGTCTGGATCTCTGTACATCACAAATTTATATAATGGTCGACTCTTACAGAGTAAAATCATAAATAGCAGTAAAACTCCTCTGTATTGTAAACTGAAAGTAATACATACAACAAAGAAGAATGGGTCTTTCAGATTGTCTGTCTGCAAACTGCCTAAATAGCACTCTGCAGGATATTTAGTGGCACAAATGCAATTAGTGACACTGAATATCCAAGGGTGCTGCCATTGCTAACTGGTTGGTGTCAGGGCATTACGGGGCAGATCAGGTTGAGGAGTCCTAAGCTTTGTAACCTTCCCACATGGTGCTACGGATGGAAGGATTCCCCTATCTGTGATGTCCGCCATGATCACACAGTGAGATTGGTGGAACACAGACAAACTGCTGGTGTGGTACGGTGATGTGCCACATGTGACAGTCCAAGGGACGCCCCCCTGGTGCCACTGAATCCAGTTGTGGAGGAAGAGGCTGATAGCACCTGCAGCTGTAGCCCTCCAAGTAGCTGTAAAATGCAGGTATCCGGTGAAATACCACAGCAGTGTCTGCCATCCTCCCCCTGAGACATATTGGTGGCAGGCAGTGATGGGGCCCCTGCATAGACAGCTGGTGGGGGTGCTGCGTGGCTGTCCATGTGTGCCTCTTCCCCCCCCCCCCCAATCCGGCCCTTGTGTCCAAGGTGCCCACCAAACCCACATGTTCAACATGTTGGGAATGCATACCACCACCACTGACAGTGCGTGGGCATGTCTGGATGGTGGGGTGGTTGTGGTGGCATGGGAAGTGGCACTAGCCTGCAGCAGACAGAAACCTTGTTCTGGTCGTGTGTGCCATGTGCATTGCAGCATGTGCCAAAGGCCAGCTGAAGAGAAGCATGTCATCAACAGGAGCTATTACCTCCCCCCCCCCCTCCATATGGCAGCACACAGGGTTGGTATATCTATGTGTAGTGGGCCATAGGTTCAGGTCCCTGCTGGGGTTTCTGTATTACATCTTCCTGTGCACAAGGTTTAGCTAACAATGCAAGTATAGCTTCAGCATGTGCAACCCCCAAGGAGGTGGCCAGCAAGGGTGGAAACACCCATCTGCAGCACTGACAGGCTCCACTATTCACAGATGGTTGGAGGTTAATAGAACATGGTAACAATGTGTGGTAAGGCCAAGGGCACACTAATAGTGCCTGCACATAGAGCACACCTTATAAATCCTTGATCAGATATTGAGATAGGAATGCCAACCATTCCCACTTTTACACAGTGCGACAATGAGAAAATATGGGTGTGTGTTTGTATGGCTCCCCTTTGTCCTGTGGCTCTCTGCACTGCACTTTGGCTCATATTGTCTGAGTTTTTCCCAGCCTTTTTGGAAAATGTGAATAAGGCCAGGCAGAGGATTGTGGGTATTGCCTGAAACAGCGCAGATTGGCCTGGATGTGTCTGATGCAACGGTTGGGTCAATGACTGAGACACTACTGTGCCTGTCTGCCATGTGCATTGCCTGGGTGGCCACTGCATGTCATATTGGGATGGCACTCTCACTATAACCAAAAGGTGACCATGGTACAGCTATATGTCCACTTAGAGCTATTATAATGTCTGGCTGCCGTGATGTGGATACATTCTCTGTCTGGGGATACCAATCATCAAGCAAAATGTTGGGTGTAATGCTGAGTAGCCAAAGGCCAGGTGCTCATGGTTGCATTAAGTACATGCTCTGTGTGCTGACCCACAGCAATTGGTTTAAGATTGGCTGACACAGATCAGTGAAGGGCAGCAGGGGCAGTCTTACTGCCCATGCTGTAGTCAATTGTTAGTCCTTAATGGTTGGGGCAGCAGTAGTTCATGGCATACTCACTAGGGTCCTGGCAGGACAGTAGCAGTAGCCCCTCGCCAGCCTATGCACTCCCACAGCAGTGGCTATCCACGGCAGCAGCATATTGACATTGGCCACTATCCTGCACTGTTATTGGAGAGTTAGTGTCCAACATGGGCAGAGCACATTGCCGCAATGTTGCTATTGCTTATAGCATGCAGGAAACAAGGAGAAAAAGCATAACATGCTGCAGACAATACCTGCCACACACTAGCAGTGATGTGAGCCAGCAGAGACCATCTCTAACAGTGCAGGTTCAGTGGACCAGGTGCTGGGAACCCATTCTCACCCTCAGGGTGACAACTGAAACTGCTCTGCAGCACGGCTTGCAGTTGTTATGTGCATGTAGCACACGCAGCCAGTGCATCTTACTGAACTAATATGTTGGATCAGTGCATTCTCCATTTATTCTTCAGCTGCAGACCACTGTTTTGCATGTGCAGTGCCTCATGGGTAGTGGAGGGCCCAACCTATAATGGCACACACAGCAAACAGTTTGATCAGAGACCTGCAGGCTCTATGCATCTGTGTGGAGGTGTAGCCTACAGGTTGGTGCAATGTCTCCATGGTCAAAGGTCCAAGGTTTTATTTCCATTTGTTCATTTTGTGCCTGGGTGCTACTCAGATCACTTGCCTGCCTCGCACAATCCTAGCTCTGCTGTGACCTGCAAACAATCATTCTTCTATGTTTCTATGCATTATGGCCACACGTTGGATAGCCCAACTTGGAATTCCCTATCTTGGACATCTGTGAGCATGACTTTAGTGGTCCTGCCACGGCACATTGCAGCGGATCAGTGATGTATATGCAGCAGATGTCTGGGACAACTGGTATGGATGCGTTTTCCGTTTTGCCATCATTGTGACCTCCCAGCTTTACGTAAAGAGGATATATCTCATACATTTAGGCACATAACACTCATTGCATAGCCATCCATTGCACTGTTCTGCCATCATTACTTGCCCCACATGGGGCAAATGGGTTCAACTTGTCCCTTTCCATCATGCCACTCTGTTGGGTGTATTGTCTTGCAGTTGCACATGCCGAGGTGTCAGTCCCACCCGCAGAAATGGTGTTTCATGTAGCCCATGGCACTACTACTTTTGGTTTGCACACACCAAATGCTTTTAGCCTGTATGATCTCATATATCCATCCACCACACACACTGCAAACTTTCTGCTTGGAAAATCCATGGCACACCCCTGCACCCACCATTTGGCCTTCAGGGTGATTCATGTTGGGGCACCTTACTGGCAGTAAGCTACCCCATCATGGCCATCAGGGGTCATTTGCAGCAGTTAGCCATATCATGCACACCTCTCCTGTGACTGCTCTACATGAGCAATCATGGACAATCCTCCCTTTGCTGCCAACATCGGGAACATGCTGCCTCCACCCAGACACTGTCCTGGCCTATGGCATGCCGCACACTGACAGTACATCTGGATACTGTGATACCCTAGCCTGGGCCCTAGGGCTTACAGGCATAGGGTCGCCTTGTTATGTCCTTATGTAAAGCTTTACTGTGTCTGTCTCCAGTAAGGAATTCTGGGACTTGTAGTTTGGCTTTCTTATCCAAGGACAAAAGTAGTGTGAAACCGTGGGTTAAGGCAAACAAGAATATTTATTTTTGTGGGATTTCCATAGGCATTAAATTCAGAACACAGGCATTAGGATACTTCTCCAAATATAAGAGGAAAACATGTACAACTGAAACTAAAGAAAGATGAACAAAAGTCTTTCTAACACTGCCAGCTGTTTTCATCAAACAAGTTAACATGCACGTCGTAGTCTCTTGTGTTCATTCAAACAAAAGGTTAACTTCTTCTTCTAGCAACTGCTGCTTTACTTTTCAAAAACTCTTGGTTAAACAAGAAAACCTTCTTTGCTTCAGAAGAAACTCTTATCAGTTACAGAGTTAGGCAAACATTGCTTCTCACCACGTTTTGCTTTTCTTTTTGAGCCCTGTTTACCAGCGCCTAGTTTTCTTTCAAACAAAAAGAGCAATCCATCGGGGATTCCCCCAGGTTAGACTCTGGCTCAAAGGAATCGATCTGCATATCCTCTTGGGCAACAGAATGCTTATCCCTTTCTGTGGTTTCAAAACCTTCTTCAGGCTTCCTGTCTTGTAAGAACTTCTGAAATTCGCTCCATAGCTGTTCTTTCTGATAAGGATCAATTATATTGGGAGAGTGAGCTTTCTTCCCTGGGAACACTTGCCTTAACGTCTCTAGTGTTTTAGGTTCAGCTTCTCTGCTCTCAGGTGAGTTCTGGCTCTTTCCCCAGACAAGCGTATCCACCCACCTTCTAGCAGTTGAAGTCCTCAGCAGTGGCTCTTGAACACTAGGTACTGCAACCTGTTCCACCCCGTCTGTAAGCTTTCCAGCTAACCGTCTACTAGCTTAAAGTTAAGAGCATTTTTCAGACACAGACTGTTTCCTTTCTTACTGGCCTCATTCAGCAGCTGGAAGTCAGCCTTCCTATGCCTTTCTCCACTCCTTCCTTCCTGGAATCTCTCCTGGAATCCTTTCTCCTTGAAGGCTTTCTCCTCTCTCCAGGATCTCTCTTTCTTGTCTGCTTCAGGTTTTAAAAAATGTTTCTTGCCTGCCACTCCCTTGCCTCTGCACAGGTGTTTACAATCAGTGCCCAAGCCTGCCCCCACGTCAGAGCTTGGGTGTGGCTTAGCCTCAGCAGAGACAGGATTTTTTTTCATGCTTGCCTTGCAAAGTCTGTGCAAAGCTGGTCTGTCACTCATTTTAAAGGTATAAACATTGTTTTCTTCTATTTCCATCTGCTCCTGGCAGCTCTCTTCGTCACAATACATGTCCACACCTCACAGACACTATAATGTAGCTTATGGCATGATGTATGCTTTCATGAGCATCTAGGACTGCACGCCTGCCACAGTGCCCACCGCTGCTGCATCCCCTCAGCTGACTCCGCTGCTGCTGCCACCACCCACCCATGACACAGCCAAGACACACACTAACCAGCATCACTAGGCAGCCGCCTATCTCACCTAGTCAACAGCATAGGTCTGCTGTATGGTCAAACATGCTCATCACGTATACTGCCACATAGTCAGGCATCAGGTGAGTCAACTCCATCAGCTACCAATTGTGCTTGCATCCATACCTTCTCCAATCTCTTCCCTGCCACCCTTTCAGTTTTTCAGTGGCTTTCCTGCATTAAGTTGCATGCCAGGCACCTTAACGCAGCATGTCCCATTACCACATGGCAAGTGTCCACTACCACCCCTTAACGCCAGAATGCCTCTAACACGCCCAGCATGCTTATTGCACAGTAACCCCTTATCACTGCCGTTAATGCACAGAAAAGACTGCTCCCTTACCACCATTTAGTAAACATACCCCTTAGTAGCATGATGTGTTGAAGCAAGACAATGTCAGCATCACAATGGCTTGACCAGAAAACACAGTGGAGCTAATATCACAACACTGCACAACTAAATGTAGAGGATGCGAAAAAAGCCATAAATTGATTCAAGAGTAAGTTTTATGATTGGCTGAATAGCAAGTAGAATTCAGCATTTGAGGGTGCAGACAATGTCAGACATCAACCTAACTTAAGTGGTCCATATAGAATTGTAATAACTATATATCAGCTCTGTTTGACAATCTATTATCAGGTCTATCTGAGAGGAAGAGAGTACAATTAAAATCCCCTGCAAAAAAATATAAAGCCATCTCCATTTAAGCTCTTCAAAGAAAAAATTGATAAAAAGAGGAATAGATATGAGCCATTCTCCAGGACCAAGCAGGAAGTCAGTCCTCACATATGGGTGACGTCGGCGCCGACGGAGCCCTCGCAGAGCAATTTTCCCCAGCTTTCAAAGAAAACCTTTGGGAATTGCAGCGCGCATGCGCGGTCCCCTTCCCGCCGAAGGGTGCCATCTTGCTCAGTCTTCTTTTTTCCGCGGAGCCCTACAGACGTAGTTTGTGATCGCTGCTGAAAAAGTTGATTTTTTCATTTTTGTTTTTCTCGGTTCGACGCCGTGTCCTTTTCCCGCCCGACCTCGGTACTCCGGTATCGAGTCCGTTCACTATTTTTCGGTTTTTGTCCTTCGTGACTGGCGTTCCCGCCACTTTTTTCTTTTTCTCTGGCAGCACGGTCTTTTGACCTCGCAGGGGCCCTTTTTCCCCCGATGGCTGCCAGCGGGTTTAAAAAGTGTGATCGATGTATGAGACTTATGTCTCTTACCGACACACATGACTGCTGCCTCCGTTGCCTCGGTCCCAATCATGACCCGATGATTTGTGGTCCGTGAAACAAAATGTCCTCGAAGGCCTTGAGGAGTCGGCAGTCTCAGAAGGAGCGAATCTTCTCTGACTCCGCGTCCGGTCGGGCCCGGACCTCGTCAGAGGCTTCGACGTCTCATGACTCTGGCCCCGAGCATCGTCAGAGTTCCTCTGAGCGGCGGTCTCCCACCCGGGAACATCGTCGGAAGAAGAAACCCGCGAGGGCGGCGTCTGAGGACGCTCCTGGTCCCTCGAGGGCCAGGTCGCATAGCCCCGTCAGCCGCCCCGGGTCCTCGGAGGCGGAGAGGCCTTCGAAGCATCCTCGTCTCGAAGTGGAGTCTCCTGGACACGTGAGTACTGTAGTCCTCGTGGACTCGCCTCCAAAGGAGCCGACGTCGGGCCCGACGCCGTCGGGGCCCGAGTCGGGGGCTACTGGGTCTTCTGAGTTTGGACTCAGGTTGACGGCCTTGGAGAGCAGTTTCGCTGCCTTCATGGACCAGCAGCGGGCATTGATCGCTGGCCTCGCCGGTGCATCTGCCCCGACCACCGGGACGTCGATGTCCAAGTCGACCCCGGAGGCCGAGCCGATCCTCGAGTCCATACGGGCTCGAGTCGATCCTTGGCCATGGTCTCCCTTGGCCTCCCGTTCGGGACCGAGGTCGTCGACGCCGGCCTCGGCTTCGGGGCAGAGGTCCTCGGCACTCGCCCGCACGGAGCCACTCGATTCCTCCACGGAGGAGTCGGGCTGGGACACGGAGGAGGACGAGTCACCCGGTTCTTTTCAAACTCGGTGCGTCCCCTCCGACTCGTCCGAGTCGGAGCCTCGAAGATGATCCCCCCCCGGAGGATACCCGGTTCTCTGATTTCATGAGGGATATGGCCAAGGCTTTGGCCTTCCCCGCGGTTCCGGAGGAGGAGCCTCAAGCCGAAGAGCTCGAGGCCCTCCAGTATGACTCTCCTCCGAAGGAGGCCTTCACTGTACCGGTTCCTCCGATGCTGGAAAGACTTCTCTTCCGCATGTGGGAGAGCCCAGCTTCGACGCCAGTGTTAAGCAAGCGGGTCGATTCCATGTATCGGGTCCGCAAGAGCCCCGGGTTCCAGAAGGCGCAACTACCGCACCATTCCATGGTGGTGGAATCGGCCATGCATCGACTCAAGAGTCAAAAGATGCACTCCTCGGTGCCTCCGGGTAAGGAGGCACGGAACCTGGATGCCCTCGGTAGGAAGTGCTTCCAGGGCTTTATGCTTGCTTGTCGAGTCCAGACATACCAGCTCTATATGGGCATGTATCTCCGAGACCTGGCAAAGGAAATTGCCGGGTTCTCTGCTGGTCTCTCCGAGGAACCTTTGCAGAGGTTCCAGGCCTTGTCCACTGGTATTCGAGAGTGCTCGAAGTTTATTTCTCGAGCAGCCTACGATGGCTTCGAAGCATCGACTCGAGTAGCCGGAGCCGGCATCGGTGCCCGCCATCAGGCTTGGCTTCAGTCATCCGACCTCGAGCCATGCGTGCAGGACGAGTTGGTCGATGTCCCCTGCAGAGGTGAAAACCTCTTTGGCCAGCCCATGGCTGAAAAGGCTGCGGAACTCGAGTCCGAGACTCCAACCAGGACTCGCCTATCCAGAAAGACCTCTGCCCCTTCACAAAAGATGAAGGGCTCGGGGAAAAAGCCCTTTTACCCCAGGAAGGTGTCTGCCTATAAACAACACCACCCACAATATCAAGCCTCAGCAGCTCCCCATCAGGGTCAGCAGGCTAAGGGACAGGGTAATGGGTCCCGTAGGCAGAAGGCCCCCAAGCCCACTACACAGGCCCCTGCTCAGCAGGGTGGGGGTTTTTGACTCCATCAGCATAGCCTCTCCCCCCCCCCCCCCCGCTGGCTTCTCTCAGCACGGGAGGCCGGCTGGCCCACTTTGCCCACAGGTGGTCAGCCATAACATCCGATTCCTGGGTGCTTCAGGTAGTTCAAAAGGGCTACCTTTTACATTTTCACCAGGTACCTCCCTCCTACTTTCCAGGGGAGCCTCCAAGACCCCCTCTGCACAGGGCCTTACTCCTTCAGGAGTTGGCAAGTCTTCTTTAGGAACAGGCTGTGGAACCGGTGCCCCACCACCTGAGAGATCACGGCTTCTATTCCAGGTACTTTCTGCTACCAAAAAGAACAGGAGGCCTCAGACCCATCCTGGACTTGCGCATCCTCAACAAGTTCCTGCAGAGGAAAAAGTTCAAGATGCTTTCCCTTGGAATCCTGCTGCCCTACCTCCAGCAGGGAGATTGGCTATGCTCCTTGGATCTAAAGGATGCTTATATTCACATCCTTATTCATCCGGACCACCGGAAATATCTAAGATTTGTTGTGGCAGGAAGGCATTATCAGTACAGGGTACTGCCCTTTGGCCTATCCTCCGCTCCCAGGGTGTTCACCAAATGCCTTCCTGAGGCTTCAAGGCCTCTTTGTCTTTCCCTACCTGGACGACTGGCTCATCCGGGCGCAGTCTTCCCTGGAGGTCACTCAAACCACTCAACGCACCGTGGCTCTGCTTCAGCTCTTGGGGTTTGTAATAAACTTTGGAAAGTCCACTTTGCTCCCCTCTCAGAATCTCGAATTCATAGGAGTGCGGTTGGACACTCTGCAGGCTTGTGCCTTCTTGCCTCTGGACCGAGCCAACCGGCTCCAAGCTCTGGCCAGCAAGTTTCACAGCTCTTCCCTGGTCTCTGCCAGGCAATTCCTGCAGCTGCTCGGCCACATGGCTTCCACAGTCCATGTCACTCCAAATGCCCGTCTACATATGAGGCCTGCTCAGTGGAGCCTTCGCACTCAATGGCATCAAGCCACAGGGAGCCTTGCTCTACGGACATTCTCTCACCTCACTTCTCATCAGTCTGTACTAGTCCAGACGGACAATCAGGTTGCCATGTTCTATGTGAACAAACAGGGGGGCACGGGCTCACTCCTTCTATGTCAAGAGGCTCGGAGACTGTGCTCTTGGGCAGTCGACCATGGCATCCTCCTCAAAGCTGTTTACCTGCCAGGACAGGAAAATTGCCTGGCCGACAAACTGAGCAGGATTCTACAGCCACACGAGTGGAGGTTAAACCCATTGGTGGTTCAGCAGATCTTCCTCCGGTGGGGCCTCCCCACCATGGATCTCTTTGCCAGTCCTCTGAACCGGCAACTTCCCAGGTTCTGCTCCCGGCACTCGCATCCTCTCAGACTAGCGCCGGATGCTTTCCTCATCTCGTGGTCCACGAGTCTACTGTATGCCTTTCCACCCACGCCACTTGTGTCCCGGACGCTTCTCAAAGTTATCCGGGACAGAGCCTCGGTGATTCTGGTAGCGCCCAGGTGGCCGAGACAGTCCTGGTTCCCACTCCTCCTACAACTGGTGGTGGACACCCCTCTTCCTCTGGGGTTTCAGCCCGATCTCCTGACCCAAGATTAGGGTACTCTCCTGCACCCCAACCTCCGGGCCCTTCAGCTGATGGCCTGGCTGCTGAAAGGGTAGTCCTAGCTCCGCTCCTCCTACCTCCGGAGGTGGAAGCTGTCGTCCTAGCGTCTCGGCGACCTTCCACCCGAAAATCTTATGCCCTTAAATGGCGTCGCTTCTCTGTGTGATGTTCTCAGCGGTCTGAGAACCCCTTCTCCTGCTTAGTATCGGTGGTACTGCAATACTTGCTTCACCTCTCCGATCTAGGCCTCAAGTCCAACTCTGCCAGGGTCCACCTCAGTGCTCTCTCTGCACATCACTCACCGGTGGATGGCCAGCCTCTTTCCTCGCACCCTTTGGTGGCGCGTTTTCTCAGAGGCCTCCTTCTGCTTAAACCTCCTTTGCGCCCTCCAGCCCCTGACTGGGATCTCAATGTGGTCTTACAACGGCTTACCTGTCTGCCTTTTGAACCTATGGCTACCTGCCCTCTTCGTTTCCTTTCCTGGAAAACTCTCTTCTTGGTAGCCCTTACCTCCACTAGGCGCGTTAGTGAACTACAGGCCCTAGTGTCTGAACCTCCATACACTAGGTTCTACAAGACTAGGGTGGTCTTACGAACTCACCCTAAGTTTCTTCCAAAGGTGGTTTCCTCTTTTCATATCAATCAAGAGGTGGTTCTTCCAACCTTCTTTCCCAGGCCGCATACCAGCCGAGCTGAAACAGTTCTGCATACCCTGGACTGTAGGAGGGCCTTATCCTTCTACCTTGACTGTACGCGAGAGCATAGAAAGGCTGTCCAGCTTTTCGTTTCTTTTGACCCCAATCAGTTGGGGGTACCTGTCTCCAAGCGTACTTTGTCCATCTGGGTAGCTGACTGTATCGCCTGGGCTTATGGGGCAGCCGGCCTCTCCTTAGAGAGTCAAGTCACGGCTTACCGGGTCAGGGCGAAGGCTGCGTCAGTGGCTCATCTCCGCTCTGTTCCGTTGGCAGACATCTGCCGGGCCGCTACTTGGTCTTCAAGCCAGACTTTTGCGGCTCATTACTGCCTGGAGAGGGAGTCCCACAGGGACAGTGCTTTCGGACAGGCAGTCCTCCACAATCTCTTCGAGGTTTAGGCAACTCCTACCCTCCGGCCCTGGTGTTGGGCTACCGGTCGGATTCGTATTCAGAGAAGATTCCTTCCTTCTGTACTGCTGAGCTAGAGGGAGCTCAATTTTCGGCTTGAGGTCTCCGGTAGCCTTAAGCTTGGGAGTTCCATATGTGAGGACTGACTTCCTGCTTGGTCCTGGAGAAAGCGTAGTTACTCACCTGTAACAGGTGTTCTCCAGGAGCAGCAGGAATCAGTCCTCACAACCCTCCCTCCTCCCCTTGGAGTTGCAGTCATTCTTATTTATTGTTTTTGCTAACTTTTTGCTGTCTTTTCGCTATGTCATCAGACTGAGCAAGATGGCACCCTTGGGCGGGAAGGGGACCGCGCATGCGCGCTGCAATTCCCAAAGGCTTTCTTTGAAAGCTGGGGAAAATTGCTCTGCGAGGGCTCCGTCGGTGCCGACGTCACCCATATGTGAGGACTGATTCCTGCTGCTCCTGGAGAACACCTGTTACAGGTGAGTAACTATGCTAAGTGACATTATTTACAATAACATGATGACCATATTTATCTGTAACTTGCTTAAGCGGTTTAAATCGCCATGCCTCTCTTAAGTGCCTCTTCGGGTGATAAACGCATCTCCTGTAGGAGGACCGGTTTTCTTTACCAGATCTAGTACCTATTTTCTGTTAATGGGGGCATCCTGGCCCTGGAAATTCCAAGAGAGAAATTAACTATTCTCTCCTACCCCAAATACTTCATTTAAGGACTCTAAAAGCCCACATTCCCTTTGGTGTCTATTCCTGTCACCTTTAGTGCTCTACCATTGTACATAAATTAGGTTTGAAACTAAAGGAACTCCCTCCCAATCAAGTAATCAACAACTCCCCTACAGCAAATAGGGCAGAAAAACCCTCAACAATTCTGCCCAAAATGTATATGCCCACAACCATCTCCATGAGAGTCTCTGGTGACATACCATGCCTAATCTGCCTCTCCACAAAACTATTGCCCATAGATTTGGAATTATATATTTCATATTAAGAGGAGAGTCAGAAGTAGTGAGGAAGAGAAAAAAGAAAAAGGAAGAATAAAGAAATGCAAAACACAGTCAGGCTGCTATTTAGTTGTGGTCAGTGTTTTTTTCTTTTTAAATGCTGAGGTTAAATAAGTGCTGGTATACGGATAGAGCCAGTGCTGAATATCTGGATTTTGCACTCAATGCAGTGTCTAGCTGGATAGCGGTGATATTTAGATGCTATCCACATAGCACTTAGGACAGATTGTTTTGTGGTTCTAGTTACTGTAGACACCCTAGGTTCCGGGGAGTAATCCAGTCCTACCTTTACCCCTTTCAGAGAAAAAGAACAGATAAGTGTAGACAATGGCCTAGTGAGTACCTTGGACTGTAAAATTCCGGCGGTGTGGGGGTCCAGAAAAACAGTAATCATGCCCAGTCATATCCTTTCCAAAATTTGGTGCAGAGATAATGGAGGAAAAAATCAGTTTGTATTTTCTTTAGCACAAACAAGGATCCATATGATGTTACAGTAGGCGATCAACCTTATTACACTGGTGTTAGATAGTTCAGGTTGGTAAAGAAATACATTCACATTGCAGGCAAATTATTAGGAGGTATTTATTAAAATAAATTTTAAAAAATTGTAAAAAGACGAAGGTTAATTAGAAACACTTTAAAAAATGTCCAATGAAAGTATTGCACAAACAACATGGGAAATTAAGCACAATTATTCTTTCTGTCTCACAGATCTTCAACACTCCATAAAGTATGGAATCAGCGCATCAGGTAAGTGCCGAGCTTCAAGTAAGTGTCACCAACAAAAATAAATTATTGCTAAACATAAAACTGGTTCTTTCCTGAAACCTTTTTCCTTTCTTTCTTTCATTCAGATTTTATCATTAGAAGCATCTTTTCATTTGAGAACAAGTAAGTACATGAGAAACGTAACCTGTAGCGTTAAATGAATTCCTTAACTTTCTTTGCAGAACTTTTCAGGCAAATCTAATACCCTTTTCTTTTATTTTTCAGGTTCTTCAGAACTTTCTCTTACAAGAATCTTGGGTAAGGATATACTTTTATTTTTATTAAGAGATTTCTTTTGCTTAAATAATACTACCCATTTTATTTGAGCTCAAGTAGATTTATTAATGTTTGTAGGTGCATTCAAGAAAACAAACTGAAACTTGTACACTTGCAATGTACACAATGGCACGCGTTCGCCATTTACAGAATCAGGTACGTGGAGGGTATATCTGTGCTTGTCAAGGGGAGTGTCAGAGTATGCATGCATGTGCATATGTGACATGAGGAATTTTGGGGTGTGCATGTGTGTGTGTTTGTCATGGGGAATGTAGAGGAGTGCGTGTGTGCTTACGTGTATGTGTGTGTGTCATGGGAATTGTCACGGGGTGCATGTAGCGTATGTTTGTGCATGTATATCTTGGCGGCTCTGTGCATGTGGAGGAGGGTTATGTATATGTATGTGCAGATTGCAGTCTTTCCCTCTAACCCCCCCCCCCATACTCCATCCAGCATCTCCCCTCTCTCTCTCTCTCTCTCTCTGTGTTCCACATACTCCATTCAGCATCACTCCCCGATGTTACCACCAGTGCTGCTGCTGATACCCTCTGACACTGCCGTTCATCCCCCTGATGCCATCTCCAGTGTTGCCACTCACCCCTCCCCCCCCCCCCCCCAAATACTACCTCTAACATTGCTGCTTATGGGAACCTTTGGCAGCATATTAGCAAAGAACCCACCCCCCCTCCCCCCCCCCCCAGGGCCTTTTCCTGCATTCAGTTACTGATGGATCTGCCAGTCCTGCCTCTTAGAATCAGGAAATCTATGTCAGAGGGGCAGGACCGACAGAGAGAATGGCCCCACGCTTTATTGTTCTTTGCTGATGCTGCCACAGGTTGCCGCAAATGGAGGTGGGGAGACAAAAGAAGGAAAATGCTGTTCAGTCCAGGCCACAAACAGGCAGACAGAGTAAATAGGAGGGCTGTCTGCCATTTTGATATGGAGTCATGTGGGGGAGGTCGTGGATGGGCTACGCTTCTTATACAGGGCACTTGGGGGGGGGAGCATATACAGGTTTGTTTATGCATGCGACATACATATCGACAGGCAAGAATTTTTGCAGCCCGCTGTACTCTTGCCAATAGGCACTATACCTAAACAAAATATGCCTAAAAAAATTTACTTATTTCCCCCTTTTTTCTGTCTTGCATTGGGCTTCTCTGGTCAGTGTCTGGTCTGGGTCCTTTAGTCCAGCTTCCTCCAAAGTCTAGCTCATGGTATTCTACTACTTAGTTTTCTTTTATTGATTTTTAAAAGCTATCTCCCTAATTTTTCATTAAGTTATTTGCTCAGGCTCAGCAAACCTAAACTGCAATCTTCAAAGAAGGAATTACTTTAGCTAATTAGAAATAAAAAGATAATTACAAATCCCTCTCTAATTCCCTACATCTAAATACACACACATTCACACTTCAGGAATGTTCAATTCACTAAACACTGGGTTCTGTTAACGTAAATCTCGGTTACCTAATCCCGATAGAGGAATTCAAAAACGTTCTGCTAATAATACCTATCGAACTTCACCGGTAAATTTTAAGCCAGAGCTGGAACTTTTTCTTCTCTCAGAAATTTCACTTCTTCCAGGTTGTAAAATATTTTGAATCAGCAATATCATTAAGAAGTTGGCACCTCAGACGATGTCAGCACTCCTAACAGCAGAAATCAAATACCTGCATGCACACAGTGTCCCTTTCGGATGCTACTATCTCAGCACTCCAAAACACATTACAGCACACACATACAATACTTCAAGAGACTTGGCACAAAATTTAAAGCAATTTCTCAGGGATACTTCACTGTCTTGAAACGAAACCCTCTTTTTATTTAGTGGGGAAGAATTTAATCCTCCAGCTCTGTTCAGGAGCGCTGCCACGCCAATTGCTCTGTGACATACATAATCAGCACTCGGTCGCTAATCAGCATTAAAAAAAAAAAATGGGGCCAATATTCAGCGGCGGCAGCTAGGTGCTTTTAAAGTGCATAATCACTGCCGCCACTTTAAATAAAACCAGATATTCAGCACAAGAACGTATTCGGTGTCCAGCACTGAATATCTAGTTTTGACAGATGGCACCTTCGCTATCCAGTCTGTGGTGATATTCAGCTGTTGCTCCGTTAGGTTCTGCGGCAAGCATTAGACCACCATTTCAGGTGCCTACCTTTTGCCGCTTAGCGATGAGCAGGCAGCGGCTCGATATTGCTGCTACCTGGTTATCTCTGGGTGCTACTTGGCTCTGCCCACGGAATGTCCCAGTGCTAGCTGGCTATCACTCGAGTATGCAGTGGTAGCATCCAGGGATATTTAGTTAGTGACGCTGAATATCCCAGGGACCACAATTAACACGGTTAGCAGGTCTGCTAACCATATTAATTGTGTTAAATATCCCCCACCAATACTTTTTCTTTTTCAAGCAACAGTGTGCCATACTCATCAACTTTTCTGTTTAAATTTGCACCTCCAGAAACTCAATCAACTCCCAGAAAAATACACCTTTCCCTTCAAAGACTTTGTTCTCAGAAAAATCTATCAGGAAACTTCCAAATTATTATACAGTAGCACACTCACATAACCCTTTTTGCCCTCTTACCCCACCCTCACTCACACCAGGGCCAGCCCATCCATTGTGCAGGAATGTTGTTTGCACAGGGCCCCGTGCCAACATGCCACACATGGTATTCAGCTCCCAAGTCCCGATTGTTTGCAGGGCTGGTTTCTGAAGGAGCCAGGGAGATCCAAGGACCTGGCTCATCTCTGCACAGTCGCTGGACTGAAGAGCAGGGTTTTCCTTCACCGAGTCCGGCGGCTGTATTCTTGTGGAGCCTGATGGTGTGCCGGAGTTTAAAGTGCATTTCCTGCTTCTCGATACTCAGTGCACCAGCAGGCTACACGAGAATACAGCTGCTGGACTCAGTGAAGAAAAACCTCACACTTCACTCCATCGGCTGTACAGAGGTGAGCTGGAGCCTTGGGCCTCACCAGCTCCCTCTGAAGCCGCTCAGACAGTCGCGGGATTCTTCAGGGGGATGCTAGGACTGGAAAATGAACTGATGGGGGGCTATTACTGGAAATGGCCTGATTGGGGAGAGGTTTGGATTGGAAATGGGCTGAAGTGGGGGCTAAGACTGGAAATGGCCTGATGGGGGGTTAAGATAGGAATGCAAATGGACTGATGGAGGGGCTAGGATAGGAGTGGAAATGGCTGATGGAGGGCTAGGATTAGAAATGGACTGTTGTGGGGAGCATTCTTTCTGCTGTCTGGTTCCCCGCGGAGGGTGAGAGTGCCAGTTGTGAGATCTTCCGACCTAGGTGGAGCAGCACAGCTGATGTCATCTTCCAGCCCTGTTAAAAGATCCTTGCAGGGTGCTTCAGTCGGGAGTGTCCATTCAGCTGTCTGATTCCCCGCGGAGGATGAGCGTGCCAGTTGTGAGATCTTCCGACCTGGGTGGAGCAACCCAGCTGACGTCATCTTCCGGCCCTGTTAAAAGTTCTGTTGCTCTCTTACGGCGCTCTGCCGTCGCGCTCTTCGTGGGCATTTCCTAAGGGGCGTGTCCAAAGGGGCATTGTACGCCCCTTGTGAGCACCTTAGGAGCACGGTAGGAGTGGTTTCGGATAGAGAGTGGTAATGCCTGGCGGGAAAAGAAAAAAGAAACTCTCAGTGGACGCATCTCAAGTAGGAGCTATTGACAAACACGTGATCTCTACACCGCGGTCAAAAGACTCAGGTACTGTGCCCTTTTCACCCTTGATTGCGGGGGTGAGTTTGAGCTCTGTTGAGCGAACTCCTCTGCTTCCCCCAGGATTTTTGGAATTATCCGATGAGCCTCAGCCCAATGTGAGTCTTCAATGGGTCAGTGAGCTCCCCAAAGTGGTGTTAAGGAAGGAACCCAATGTTCCCATTAAGGACTCCCAGGCATCCACAATTTTGCTTTTGGATGTGTGGCAAGTTGTATCACGTACAGAGCATGTTCTTACTGAGACTGTTCCCTTGCTTTGTTCATTTACTAAGGATGCAGTTGTTAAGTTTCAAACTTTAGATTCTCAGGTTGACGCCTTGAGCTCTGTGGTTTCGACCATGGAAGTGCAAGTTAAATCTTGCACTGAATTTCAATCAGCTCATGCAAAGGATAGTTTTATTCTACATCAGAAACTTGAACATCTAGAGAATCTGTTGCGGTCCAAGAATTTAAGGGTACTTAATTTTCCGGTTTGTTCTATGCTGTCCCCCTTGATTCTATTTCGGAAGTACCTGAAGGACATTTTCCATCTGCCACAGGTTGATTCTATTTCGGTTATAAAGTGCTACTATCTTCCCTCTAAAATTGCATCTCCTGTGGTGGATGAGGGAGGGGATGTCCTTCCGGTTCCTAATGCATTTGATTTAACTGCTTTTTTTGAAGATACACAAGATGATATTTCTTCTAGGGCTACTTTGTTAGTAACTTTGGCCTCTGAGGAGGATAAGATTGCTATTCTTAAAGCATATTTTAAGAAAAAAGAAATATAATTTTGTGGGGGTAGGGTGACAATTTTTCCTGATGTATCATGTGCTACGCAGTCACGGAGGAAAGCTTTTCTTGCATTGAAAGCTAGAACTCTTGCTCTAGGCACGTCATTCTTTCTAAGATACCCATGTAAATGTTGTTTTACGTTAGCGTATGATAAATTTGTATTTCTGTCCTCTCCAGAATTGGAAAAATGGATTCTTGAAAAGGAAAAGGCACATTGATTTTTCACTTTTAATGATTTTCTATAGCTGGGGTAAGGGTGTTGTTTATCCAGACTATTTTTAGTAGGCTCAGGAAATTTTCCCTTTGGCGTATGATTTCCCTTGCTTTGTTTTTCTTAAGGTGTAATTCCTATAGCTATATGTACGTTTTCCCCGAGATGTGAACTGCTCTTTTTTGTTTTTGTGTGTTTCAAAATGTTATCTGTGTTATCTTTTCGATTTCCTTATACTGTAAATTGACTGTATAATTGTAAAATTCGTATAAATAAATAATTAAAAAAAAGAAATGGGCTGTTGTGGGGGCTAGGATTGAAAATGGACTGATTGGGAGGGCTTGGACTGGAAATGGGCTGAGTGGGGGCTAGGACTTGAAATGGGCTGATGGGAGCTAGGACAGGAATGTAAATGGACTTATGGAGGGGCTAGGATAGGACTGGAAATGGCTGATAGGGACTAGGATTGGAAATATGCTTATGGGGAGGCTAGGATTGGAATGTTATTTATTTATTTATTTGTGTGTGGGGGGGGGGGGGGTTTATACCGCCCCTTCCAGAGATCAGGAGCAGTTTACAGAGAACATGTCAAAAAAATTAACATTAATATTACATGGAACATTAACAGTGGAAAATTTGTTACATAGGAACCTAAAATATAATTATAAACGTATTAACTATTTACATTTGTTGAGAGAGATTAATCATACTGACGTATGTAATTCAACAACAGTCAGAGAGATTATTTGCATTAACTATTTACAATTGGTTGAGAGAAATTAATCATACTGAAGTATGTAATTCAACAACAAAGAGATTATTTACAACAGTCATTCTAGGACTGACTAACATTCAGTACGAGTGAAGTATGGGAAAGTGTGTTTTGAGTTAGGTTGGGTATGCTTGTGATATTTGAGTTGCGTAAACTTGTGCCCTTTGCTCAAGTGTAGGTTGTAAGTCATGAAAGTGTTGGGTGAACAGGTATGCTTTTAGTTCTTTCCTGAAGGAACTAAGGTCTTTAATCTCTCTCAGATTACAAGGTAATTTGTTCCATTGACAGGGGGCATAGAAAGAAAAGGCAGTATTAGTTGTTATCTGTTTCAGCTTTTTCACAGAGTCGGGAATTAGCAATGTATTGAGGTTTGCTCTTAGTTTCTGAGGGGGACTTGATTAATGTTGATAGGTGTGAAGGGACTATATCATTGACGAGCTTAAAAATGGTGACTAGTGTTTTGTATTGTATCCTACTGTGGATAGGTAACCAGTGGAGGGCGTATAAAATTGGAGAGATGTGGTCAGAAAGTTTGGCTTTAAAAATGATCCGAGCAGTAACCTTCTGGGCCCTTTGGAGGATGAGTAAATTCTTCTTAGATGTACCCTGTAGTAAGCCATTACAGAAATCTATTTTTGGCATTATCAATGCCTGGACAACTGATCTGAAGTCGCTAATGTCAATAAGTGGTCTGAGATGTTGGATGGTTCTAAGTTTAAAAAATATATTTTTGGCAGTCTGTTTTATGTGCTGTGTCATGCTTAAGGTTTTGTCCAGAGTAACTCCTAGGTATTTTACTTCTGACTTGACTGGAAGGGTAATCTCTAATAGATTGACAACAGATGGGGGGGGGGATGAAATTAGAGTTTCTGGATACAAAGAGTGCTTCCGTCTTTTTGAAATTTATATCCATATGAATTGAGCGCATCCATTGTTCAGCTTCAGTGATACAAATTGCGATTACATCGTAATTAGGGTTGGCTACGTCACACGGGGCAAACAACATGATATCATCTGCATAGATGAAATATTTTAGATTGTGGCGTTTGAAGATTGTGCAGATGGGTTGTAGATAAATGTTAAAAAGTAAAGCCGAGAGAGATGATCCTTGTGGGATACCTCGCTCTTGTGGGAATGGTAGAGAAGGGGAATGGTCAATTTGGACATATTGGTAATGGTTAGAGATGTAGGATTTAAACCAGCCAAGTGTTTTATCTTTTAAACCTAATTGCGATAACCTGGATAAGAGGATGTTGTGATTCACGCTGTCAAAAGCTGAAGAAATGTCAAGGAAAATTAGCAAGAAAGCCTGCTTGGAATCATCCATGCCCTGGATTAGTGAGTCAAATAGGGATACAAGTAACGTTTCTACACCATGATAGGGGCGGAAACAGTACTGATGTTCATCTAAAGGAAAGTTAGTGTCAATATGGTCTTGCAACTGTATTTGAATTACTTTCTCAATGATTTTAGCTAGGAAAGATATACTGGCTATAGGGCGGTAGGAAGAGGGGTCGTTGATGTTAAGAGTTTTATTTTTTAGTAGTGGGCGAATTGCTGTGTATTTAAGGTCATCTGGCATGAGGCCTTGGAGTAGAGATTGGTTTACTATTTTAAGAATGTATGGAGCGAGTTCATACTTTGCTGCCTTAATCCAATTTACTGGGCAAGGATCAAGTAGTGAGGTGGTAGTATTGAGATTTGATATTATCTCTAGAAGTTGTTTGCTTGAGATTAAATGGAAAGAGCTCCATTCGGTGATATTTGCTGTGGTAGATATCATGGTAGAACCTGGGCGAATATCGTGTTTAAGCTTGTTAGCAAAATGGTTTGCTAGGAGTTGGGGGTCTATTAGTGTTTTGTTCACAGTGGGATCAGGAAGTTTGGATAGAGATTTAATAATCTGGAAAAGCTCTCTAGGCCGGTTGATAGCTTTTGATAATGTTCTAGTGTGGTGCAGCCTTTTAGCGGTATTTATAGCTTCCTTATAGGTTTTGAGGTTTGTGAAGTATTGTGCTCTGAGTTCAGGTGTTTTTGATTTGCGCCATTTAGCTTCTAATTTCCTGAGATTTTTCTTTAGCGTAGCAAGTTCTGAAGTGAACCATCTCTCAGATGAGTTTCTTCTTAGTCTTTTATTTGATAGCAATGATTTATCTTCTGCTCCTATAACAGAGTTCCAAGTTGATACTAGATCATTGAGATTGTTTGAGTCATTGTCTAACTTTGTAAAGAGTTATTAAATAACGTTTTCCTTGTTAAACTGGTGGAATCTTTGCTCTATGGGTTTGTTATTGGTATGTGCTGTGATGGTGTGCTGGAACACGAGAGAGAAATGAATCATGAAATGATCAGACCATGGAACCTGAGTCATGGTAGGTGGGCTGATGGGAAATGGGCTGATGGGAGGGCTTGAACTGGAAATGGGCTGATGGGAAGCTAGGATAGGACTGAAAATGGGCTGATGGGGGGCTAGGATTGGAAATGGGCTGATGGGGTAGGCTGGAACTGGAAATGGGCTGATGAGGGATGGGGGAATGAGACTAGAAGGAAGTGGATGCTGGGTAGGGCTGCAACAAGAAGGGAACTGATGTTGGGAGAGATGGCGTTGGGGGAGCAAGGATGAAGAACAGAAAATATATTTTGTGTGGGAGGGAAGAAAAATATACGATTGGCCTGGTATTGGGAGAGTAAGTGGGGATTGAGGATGGAAGGGTGAAATTTGAGTGGATGAAAAAGGAATAAAAAAAGGAACGAGGGAAAAAAAAAGGGGAAAGATCAGTATGTTACAGCAGATGTAGAGAGAAAATGGAAAAAAAAAACTAGAAGAGAGAAGAAAGAACAAATGGACAGTAGACAATGAAGAGTTAGCAGAAGATACAATGAAAACAGAAGAAAGTGACTGCCCAAACAACAAACAGGTAGAAAAATACTATTTTATTTTGAATTTATTAACTGGAATATGTCAGTTCTGGAAAATGTGCATCGCTAACATCTTTGCATTTTGTTTAGTACAACAGGAAATTAATTTATAGTTTTATTTCTCCAGTGTTGTTGTACATTCCAAGTTTGGCTTTTGGGGTTTCCAGTTTAATTGTCTTCATATTTCTAAATTGTGATCCCTTGTTCTATGTTTGCTGATGGTCTATGTTTTCCATGTACCACCACACAACCACACATCTTACTCACACCTAATCAGCATTCCCCTTCAAATCATCAATAAAACACAAGCTGAGAAGTCTCATCGCCAACGCCTCCTAAAATGTGCATTAATAAATGCCAGATCCATACGATCAAAGTGGCCTGCAACGATGGACTTGATTCCTCAATACAATCTCGACATCCTAATGGTCACGGAATCATGGTTATCAGATTGTGACAACATCCTCCTGAATCAGATGCTGCCTACAGGATTCGACCTTTACACATGCCACAGGTCTACTCAAAAAGGAGGCGGAACATTAATCCTCGCCAAAACTGACCTCAATTTCAAGCTATGCAATTCCTCCAGCTCAACTCATCTTGACTCCCTCTCTATATCTAATGAACTATGCTCAATCAACCTGCTTTATAGAGCACCATCCCCATCACCTGACGATCTTCCAACAATAATTGAACTCGCATGTTCAACTTCCTCTTCACGATCTCCAAATTGGCTAGTTGGAGACTTTAACCTCCCATCTCTCCATGATAGCCATTCAGAAGCATTCCTAGAAGCACTAAAGGATCTAGGTTACAACCAATACGTTGACTCTCCTACCCACATTAAAGGAGGTAAACTAGACCTAATATTCGCACCTTATCTCGACACCTTATCACAACAAGCTCTGGATCTGTCAGTTATACCAGTGCCATGGTCCGATCACAACCTTATTCAATTTAATATACCCACCTATACCTCGCATATGAGCCAAAGACCATCTAAATCACCTGAAACTCACTCAGCCCGTTATCAACCCCTCAACCGTGAAAAGGTCCTAGAGAACCTTCGACCTCTCATGACTAACACCTCCCTCAACTTAGATGACCTAATAGCCAAATGGAACGAGAACCTCAGAGCCGCCTCATGTCCTCTGCATAAAGATAAGAAAAGAAGAAAACGAGAACATGCACCATGGTTCTCAACTGACTTGCGTTCATCTCTCATTCATCTACGCAAACTTGAAAGACAGTGGCGTCGAACCCACTCTCCAGAGGCACTTGAAACATATAACTCACACTTAACTACACACCGTGAGAAAATAACATTGAGTAAGAAGATCTACCACACAAACCTGTTGAAACGTGCCATCAATAAACCTCATGCATTATTCAAGTTAGTAAAATCCATAACAAGAGAACCAGTCTCAGATCAACCTGCAATGCCGCAGCCTCAGGACTACGCAAATTACCTGCAATCAAAAATGATTACAGCTAACACAAGCATAAATACCAACAACCCTTCTGCATCACCTAAGAAATCCCATATAACACCTTTTTGCAACTTCAACACTATATCTACTAGTGAAATTGTAAAAATTATCGCCTCCATCAATCCTAGCACAGCTCCCAATGACCCATGCCCAGCCAGCTGGATCAAAGAGTTACGTCATGAGCTAAGTCAAATTCTGTGCCTGTTACTGAACCAGTCCTTCCTAACAGGCTCATTCCCAAAAAGTCTGAAACACACCTCCATCAAGCCTTTACTAAAAAACAGTAAGCTTGACTCATCCAAAGTTGAATCGTTTAGGCCAATCTCGAGCATTCCACAACTTGCAAAAATTATCGAGAAAGCTGCCCAACAACAGCTCCAGCAGCATATTGACATTGAAGCGCCTCTAGACAAATCACAACATGGTTTCAGAGAAGCACATGGAGTTGACACAATCCTTACAACCTTATTCAATGATCTTATCACGGGAATAAACGACATTAAACAGGGATTTGTGCTCATATTTTTGGACATCTCCGCTGCCTTTGATTCTGTAAACCACAACATACTGCTGCAACGTCTGAGTGAGAAGGGAATTCAAAACACAGCACTTGAATGGTGTAGATCCTACCTTTCCAATAGGTGGCAACAAGTTAAAACAGGTCAGGAATCATCAGAGCCATTCCTACAGTCTCAAGGTGTACCTCAAGGATCTTCATTATCAGCATTAATGTTCAACATTTATATGCAGCCGATATGTGAGTTGATCCGATCCTTCAACATGCAATGCCTGGCATACGCAGATGACATCCTCATTTACATGCCGTTTAATACTGACCAACCAGTGTTCACACCAATAATTAATTGTTTTGGTGCAATAGCCGAATGGCTGTTGACACAAAACTTAAGAATAAATCACAACAAAACTGATGTATTATTTGTCACAAGAAATCGCAAGTTCATACCCCCTCCGTCACTGCTAATCAATAACATAGAACTGACGTCAAAACCCACTATCCGATACCTCGGCATCACATTGGATCAACACCTAGATATGACAACGCATGTGAAGAATGTGACAAAGAGGATATATCATAAGATCAGAACGCTACGCCACCTCCGACCACTACTTGACTATACTGATTATCGCTCAATATTCCAGGCTCTAGTCATCCCTCACCTAGATTTTGCGAATATCATCCTCCATGGCCTCTCTCAATCAACCTTAAATCCACTTCGTCTGGCTATGAACGCAGCTGCAAGAGTCCTCTCTGGGTCACCAAGAGCTGCTCACATAACGCCGATCATGAAGGACCTACACTGGTTACCATTACAAGCCAGACTTACATATAAGTCTCTAGTTCTGACCTTCAAGGCCAGGAATAACTACCCTCCGACACCAATTAGCAAACTAATACATAACACCCTCGAAAATAGAAACAGAAGGACCACTGCTATGAATACCTTAATAGTTCCCAAGATGATGACATCTTGTACTAAAGCTACATCGAACAGAGCTTTCTCTTTATTTGCACCCCTGAACTGGAATTTACTTCCTCATGAAATTCGTTGTATCAAAAACCTTTTACAATTCAGGAAAGCCGTGAAGCATCACTTATTCACAAAATTCTACCCAGAAGTGACCCCGCATGTTCACTCAAACAACAGACCTCCAACGTGCACTAAACACCATATTACCTTAATTCAACCAGAAAATGGTTAAGCTCCACGATAGCTCCACATCCTCTGTTGATTCCCGCCTTCTACATAAATTACGCAGATAATATCCACTTGAGCTAACATATTTATTTAGTAAAAACATATACATATTTGATGTTGACTGTACATAGTTTTCCCTGTTAATCCATGTTATATATTCCCATGTTCTATGTAAACTCAATGTTACTTGCATACATTGTTGTATATTTTGTTCAATGTACACCGCACTGATCTTGATAGCGCGGTATATAAGAAATGTTAAATAAAAAATAAATAAATAAATAAATGTATAACCGAGTTGCAGTATTCTGTTCATATAGTTTCTATATGACAGTCCCACTTGTTCCTTTTCCCCAGTAGGAGATGTATTGGTATTCTCTGAGATGTACTGGTTTAATATTTGCAGTGTTTCCTTTTGATAGGTAGGGTATTGTGCTTTGTGAGTCCTGGTAGTGCTATCATGATATGGCGGGTTTTCTATGGGTTCTAAATGAGAGGGTTTATAGTACTTCCTGGCAGTTTGCACTGGAGTATAGAAATATTGAAATCTGGTAATTTTTCTTTATTCTCATCGCCATGCAAATGGTATTCAGACACTCATTAAGAGGCATGTTCACAAATGTTAATATGTGCTGTGCACTAACACCCATTTATTTCTATTGGCACAGTGGCACTTAACACACATTAATATTTAGTAAACATGCCCCTAAGTCATTGCCAGGACAAAAGAGAGGGAATGAGATCCAGTGGATATGCAAATGAGGCCCTGCAATGAGTCTCCACACATGGCTCCGCACCATCATTGGGCCGCCCCTGACTCACAATCTGTCTCTGTCCTTTCAAAGCCCCCACTGTCACAGCAACTGCCTACCCCAGGCTTTCTTTTTAGCATGTAAAGGTGTTCCTCCACCATTTCCCAGGTTAAATAGTTCCCTGACAATCTCTAAGCTAGCTTAAAGATAGCAACATTTTAAGTTCCTCATCCCGCAGACATGCAGCCCCCCAGCCAGAATTTTATAGACCATTTACATGTATCCAAATTCAAAAATACACCATTGAGCTGAAGTCCTGCAAGCGCTTTGGAAGTTTTTCATGCTCCTCCCTACTACTTTACTGCTCTCAGCTATGCACACCATGGCTCTCTCTGCCTGATATCTGCTGCCCTTACTCTACATCCTCAAGATTTAACCTCTCTCAGTAGATACTGTAGAATCCACCACATTTCTTTAGCAGATTCCTGAAAAAGATCTAAACTGTTAATCAATTGCACTGCACTCTTTCGTGTCATCTTCACCATATTGATCCTTTTCTATGTATATTCTATGCCCATCCTAAATTTTCTAAGGAATGCTTGACTTTCTTTTCTCTCAAGCCCTCCTGGATTAACTGTATGGTTTTTGTCCTCTGCATGCCATAGGAAAGGCTCTTGCCAAAGCCTCCAGCGACTTGTTCCTCAGCAAATCAAAGAGCCTTTACTTGATCCTTAACCTTCTTGACCTTTCTGCTGCCTTTGACACTGTTGATCACCACTTTCTCCTCAATACCCTTTCCTCGCTTGGATTTAAGGGCTCTGTTCTAGACTGGTTTTCTTCTTATCTCTCCCAGCACACTTTTAGTATATGTTCTGGAGGATCCTTCTATAGTGCAATCCGCTTTCAGTTGCTATACCTCACAGCTCTGCTTGGAATGTCTACTTTTCTCTATCTACACTTGCACCATGAAATGATACAGAGGCATTATAATATCCTCTCTTTTTTTCTCCATTCCTTTCCTTATGATTCCTAGCATTCCATTTGCCTTCTTGGCCTCTGCTGTACACTGTATGGAGGGTTTCAGTGTGTTATCCACGATGACGCCTAAATCTTTTTCCTGGGTGGTGGTTCCTAATGTGGAACCTTCATTGTGTAACCATAGTTTGGGTTGTTCTTTCCTAGGTGCATAACTTTGTACTTGTCCACATTAAATTCCATCTGCCATTTAGATGCCCAGTCTTCCAATTTATCAAGATCCTCTTGCAATTTTTCACAATCCTCTTGGGTTTTAACAACTTTTAATAATTTTGACTATCTGCAAATTTGATTACCTCACTTGTTATTCCCATTTCCAGGTCATTTATGAAAATGTTAAAAAGCAGCATATCCAGCATAGATGCCTGGGGCACGCCACTATTCACCTTTCTCCACTGGGAAACTTGCCCATTTAGCCCTATCCTCTGCTTCATATCTTTTAACCAGTTCCTAATCCACAATAGAACACTGCCTCCTAACCCATGACTTTTTAATTTCACCAAAAGTCTCTCATGAGGGATCTTGTCAAAGGTTTTCTGACAATCCAGATACTCTATATCAACCAGTTCACCTTTGTCTACCTATTTTTTTACACCTTCAAATACATATAATAGATTAGTAAGACAATTTGCCAATCTTCATATATTACAGATGATTTTAATGATAGTTCACAGATTACTAATTGTAGGTCTGCAATCTCATATTTCAGTTCTTTCAACACCCTTGGATGTATACCATCTAGTCCAGGTGATTTTCTACTCTTCAGTTTGTCAAATAGTTGCAATACATCCTCCCGGTTTATCAATAATTCCTTCAATTCTTCCGATGCATCACCTTTAAATACCATTTCAGTTATGGATAACTTCCCTACATCTTCTTCAGTAAAGACCGAAGCAAAGAATTCATTCAGTCTCTCTGCTATGGCTTTGTACCCTCTTAGTGCCTCTTTTACCCCTGTATCATCTAATGGTCCAGCTGTTTCTCTCACAGATTTTTTGCTACGAATGTACTTGAAAAATGTTTTATTATGCATTTCTGGTTACACTTTTTCTCGGTACTACTTTCGGTTCTTTTTGATACAAGTAGAATGTCTTCTTTTTGATGGTTACGTATGTCTTGTGCTGGTTGATACTATTTCATTTGTTGGTCATTTGTCTTTATTTCGGCAAGTGATTGGTTGGTGAGCTCCAATCAAAGCACTTTGATTTTCCCGCCGTATGCTCCCTTTATTTCAATGTGCAAGTGCCGGCGTCTTTCTATAGCCTTGCTGACCTTTGATGTATTTGAGCCGGCTCATGACTAAATCTTGTATGAGATTTGTGTTTTAATACTTCATTCGTGAGACGTTGATCAAGCCACCTTAAGTTCACAGGTTTGTTAACATTTTGTTTTAGCGAATGTATCTTTGATAGATATATCAATTATAAGTGGACAAACACATACAAATGGGATAGTTGTAATACAAGAGCTTATGAAGATTGTTTTTACAGTTTTTCAAAGCGTAGTTAGTAGCTTTGGAATTCCGTTTCACCCGTGTAATGGACTTCTTCAAGGTGGATTATCTTTTAAACCACAGTTCAAAAACACTTCATATCTGTTAATTTACTGATGCACGTTTGGCAGAATGGGGCTCCTTGATATAATGTATTTTTTAAAAAAGATTTTATCCACCAGTTCATGGATCAGGGCAGAACATTCCGTCTTTTTGAAAAAACCTTAATGTTTTTTAATCCCTCAATTTTAATACGTTTCCAGGATTGACAATTTTTGTAAACGGTGCTCATGCATGATAGTTTTGCCGTCCTTTGTCAGCAGCGCTCCTCCTTGACGTGCTTTTTTTGTTCTCCTCTCCTAAAGTGTTTATTATTTTGAGTTCATGGAGCGATGGGTGAATCTCCTTTTGTATACCTCTCATGTATATCCCCTTAAAAATTATATAAAGATGTTTTGTATTAAATAGCCCTTTATTGTTTATACTGTCAGCATTTTGTGACATCACTCCTGCTTCGTTGTCTAAGTATTTTTGTCCCCTCTTTTATTTTTATTTTTGTGTTTTCCTCCCCTTCATTAAGAAACAAATGGAATTTTATTGAATTCATTAGATAAGGTATGATTTTTTAGCATTGTTTTCATCTAATGGTCACACCTTTTTGTTTGTCTCTTAAAAGTGTCTGACAATGTTTTCTTTAGTTGATGGCCTCTTTTTTAGTGCACATTTGTTTATAGTTTATATATTATGTTTTGGCATTCCAACATTTTTTACTGTTTATATTGCTTTTATTTATTTATTTTTATTTATTTGCATTCATTTATGCATTTGTTACATTTGGTTTTATAGTTTGTATTTATAATATTTTTTATGATTGTGGATTATCATTCTTATTTTCATTTAATTATTTATTTAAATGATTTTTTAATGTAATATGTTTTATTGTATTTATTGTTTGTTCATGTACCTATGGATACAGTGTGCCTGAATCCCCCTGACGAAGAAGGATTCGAAACACGGCCTGTGTCGGGCGTTTGGGCTTGATTTGTGAGAAATAAAGTTTTCCTTCCTTCATACCACGCATTAGTACTGGGTTTGTTCCTTTCTGGGAACCTGACAGGAACTTGTGCCCTGGATTGGCCACTGTTGGAAACAGGATACTGGACTTGATGGACCTTGAAGTGACCCAGTATGGCATTTCGTATGTTCTTATGTTGTACACTGCCCACATTTAAGTGGCCATTGACAAATGGACAGTGGTTTCTTCTCTTCTACTTGAAGAAAAAATGATATAATATTATATCTTCTAGTATGTGTGATCATTATATTCTTATCTTTAAAACATTTCAAACCTTGTATCAAATGCCATTTTTTTATTTTACGGATACTTCCTGATTTTGATAAGTATAAAAAAAAATCCATGGCAAATAATATTAGATGATTTCTTATTAGATCCTTCCAAAAATGTATATAAATATAATTAGGGTTTATCCATTTATCCATTTACTCCTTGTGACTTTGGGCAAGTCACTTTACCCTCCAATGCCTCGGAAGAAAAGGCTGGCAATCTACTTCCGGTGATACATTGCCAAGAAAACCCAGAGGTAGCTGGGGTAGCTATGAGTCAACACTGACTTGATGGCACTAAAAAAAAAAAAGGGTTTATCCATGGAAATGGACTTGTTGAAAACAAGCAAGTAACATGCTTATTAAAAGTGCAGGGTTTACCATGCGCTACGCGAGCTGTGGCAATCATTATCATATGCCAAACATGTGGCAATGCTAAAAATCTCGCGATAACTGCTTAGCATGGGGTGGGGTATTCGGGGAAGAGCATGCACTTTGTGGTTAGGGTAGGAAGGAGGGAGGACTGGCCTAGTGGCTGGGGCAAGTTACCTCACGCCAGAGGGTCAAGAGTTCAAATCCCACTAGAGGACAGCAATCTTTGGCCAGAAGGACTGGGGTTTCTAGTCCCACAGATGCTTCTTGTGTTCTTGGGCAAGCCACTTAACCCTCCATTGTCCATGTTCCCTGTAAAATAGTTATCTCCAAGTTGTAATGCCCTGTTCAATGTAATTTCAGCTTGTTCAATATAAACCACCTTGATATCATGAAAGGTAGTATATAAAAAATGTTAAATAAAAATAAATGTTTCACATAGGGCAGGTGACTTTACCATCACTCAATGGGTGGTATTAAGTGCCCCTGTATTAACTTTGACAAACTGCTTGGGGGGGGTTGGGGGAGATGCAAAACCCATGGTACAATGTCACCCCCATTCTAAGCATCAGAGCTTAACACACAGTATACTGCTACACTTAAGTAAACATGTCCCTTTGTGTGGGAATCACTGTTTAGAGGAATTTCCATGATAGTGTTAGGTTGGGGAAAACAGAATGCACAGTTTTGAATTTTCATAACTCCATGTATTGCTTTGCCTCAAAGTAACAGCAGAAAAAACAAGTGCAGATCTCTGTGGTTACTTTTTCCTAGCAAAACTACCTGTTTTATCACTGGTCCCATAATTTATGCATATATTTGTTCAAAACTGTTTTTGTTTTATATGCATTACCTAGAGCTGTAACCCTAGGAAATAAATATGTCAGGAAAATGGGAATTTGATGCATTTGTGTTTAAAAATGTTCTTACATATAAGTATACTGGGAATATATTTATTCAGTTTCTGAAAATCAATAGTATAGCTTTAGAAGCATGCTTCTGTAGTTCTGAATATTCTTGCAAAACAGAGGGGGAGGAGTCATCTATGGAACAATATGGCTGCTTAGGAGTTTAGCTCCCAAGGACCCTGACAAGAATCCTGTCTCCTGATCCCATATAATCTTTTCACAGCGCAATTTTTTGGTATTCCTGCATCCCCTATTATCAATGAGCACAACCAGCAGCAAACCGGTCCGTCTACAGCACAGAACTCAGGGACTAAATGAGCAAAATCGGACCCTCTATCACCACATAAGATGGCGACCAACTGCAATTCCACTGATGAGATGCAGGAGCTCCTTGCAGAAGTTCATTGGTGCGAACATTGGTCTCAGCAAATGGAGACTTACTTATTGTGGTACAATCGGACCTGCAGGAATTGAAAGCTGAAATATCGGTCCTCACTACCCGCATGGACAAAGTGGATACTGTGCTCGCAGACCACGAGGAACGCCTTAAGCAATTATCTAGGCTTCTAAACATGTGGAACAATTGGAGTGCAGTCTGGAGGATCTCAAAAAAAGAGCACAATGAAATAACATCTGAATTGTGAGCATCCCAGAGGAAGCCATAGGGACAGATGCGGTGGCATTTTTAGAGAACCTGTTGCCTAAAATGCCTCACCTGTAATTTACTGGACTGCTTGAAACTGAAAGAGCACACCAGATTCTGACGCAGACAGACCTGCATACCCAGGGATCACGGCCTTTGATTCTCTGCCTGCTTAGGCATCAATAGGTGGTCCAAATCATGAACCCAGCCAAGGCTCATGGTATGGTGCAATTTGAGGGACACAAGATCTCCTTTTACCTGGACTTCAGCAAGAATACTATGGAAAGGTGTAAGCAATTTTTGGTGTTCAGACCTCGACTTCAGCATCTGCAGGCCCGATATGAGCTGTATTATCCGGCCCAGTTTAGAGTAACATTGGACAATAAAACCACGTCCTTTGATGACCCGGCATCACTGCAGTTCTTTATTGAAGAACAAGAATCAATCAGAATGCACTGAGGAAGACTGCATTTGATGGCATACAAGAACTGGGAGAAGCTTTTGGGAGTCCCTGGGCTCCCTCAGGGTCCCCATATTTTGTCATGGAAAGAAGCCTAACTTGAGGTCAAGATATATAGAGATGTGAGACTGGAGTGGTGGGGGACTTCTGCATTATTGCAGGAACCTCACCGCCTGCCCACCCCCACCCCCCTTCCTTCTAGCCTAGGTTGTGAGCTGAATGATTGAGGGGTGTACAGTATGTCCGGGAGAAAGAGAAATCTTTTTTTAAATTTTCCTTGGCAAGGCCCCTAGATAGTTCCACTTGATGGTTTATACTGTTCTGACTTCTTTTTTTTTCTTTTTCTTCTTTTGCGGTTTGGCCTGGTTTCATGGGAGAGATGGAGCGCTGCATGAGGTGATTGGTGATGGTGGTGCTGGCAGTATGGGGAATGTTTCCTCCTCCCCCTCCCTCCCCCCTCCCCCCTCCCCCCCCCAGTGGAGGTGTTGAATGTTGAGTGATGCCTTGTTTGAGTGCCCTGTTATAGAGGCTTTACCTTTCTGCAGACCATATATGCAAAGGCAGGGTCTCGTTTATATATTAAGTAAGTAAGGGAAAACCTCAAGAAAATTATACAGGGTGAATGTTGGTTCTGGGGGGTGGGTGTGAAGGAGGGTGGGACTGTTGAAATAACAATGTTGATGCATCCTTGGGGGTTTGGCAGGGATGGGAAAAGAGGTTGTTTTTCACGGGTGTTTGTAGGGCTCTTGTGTGGCGATATTGTATTTCACACTGACTTAACGAGTTATAATATTCCTTTCTGTTGGTGTGGGGCTGGCTCTTTGTTGGGTATGTAGGACGAACGTGAGGCGTACAAATATCTTTTGGATTGGCAGCGTCAGGTATAAAACTGATGATCAGATGGAGTTTTCGCTGCACTTTGTCTATGAATCCCCTTAATTTACTTTCCCTGAACGTTAAGGGCATCAATAACCCGATTAAAAGGAAAAAGATCCTTACCTATTGTCAGAAGCAACAAGCAGATGTGATTATGTTGCAGGAAATGCACTTGTCATCATGAGGAGACAAAAAAACTAGGGACAGGGCCGTACTTCCTGGTTGGGTACTCACCGGCTTGTCACATGAAAAATGGAGTGGCCACCTTAATACATAAGTCCTTGGGTCCCCAGGTGGAGTCCTTACGAGCTGACTTGGAGGGTTGAAGGGCCAAAGTTTGTCTTAATATGGGGGGATTAAAGTTGGCCATTACTAACATTTATGCCCCTAACTGTGGCAACCCTGGTTTCTTTAATCAGTCATAGAGGTGGTTCAAGAGGAGGCTTATTCAGTAGTCCTGGGGGGGACTTCAATTTGACTCTTGACCCATTGTTAGCTCATCAACCGAGCAGAGCGGAAAGATATTCCAGAGCAGGTGAGGTGGTAAAATCCCTTTTACAGTTTAGTGGACTTGTGGATAGTTGGAGGTTAATGCACCCCACTGATAGAGATTATACTTTTTTTCCCTTTCCCATTACTCCCACTCGTGTATTGACAATTATTTAATATTCAAAATGTTGGTTCCTGGGGTAATCTTCTCAGACATCCTGAGTGTTCACATCTTTGATCATGTTGCAATTGTTTTAGGTATTCAAGCTCAGGGGGTCCCATCCATTCCGGGTCTCTGATCCTTTAAAAGGTCTTTTCTTGTGAATGAAGCTTTTAGGACAACTATGCAACAGGCAATGCAGGAGATTTTTGCAGTAAATTTACCAGAACATACATCCTGCTGGGCCTGGTGAGAAGCCTTCAACGCCTCGATGCAGGCTGTCATTACAAGCTACTCAATTAGAGTTGTTCGACAGGAGAAGGCAAGGCTTCATGCACTAGATGAGCAAATTCGGGCAGGTGAGAGGTTATTACAGAGGCAAGCTGATCCATCCATTCTTCTTCATCTTCAGGGATTGCGATATCAGTACAATACTATACTCAGTACTGAGGCAGAACAGGTTATGTTTATTTATTTATTTACAATTTCTTCTATACCGCACTATTCAGCATCAGCGTGGTTTACATGGAACATAACAATCAGATAGGGTACATAGGTCTGAGTTTACAATTAACATGAGAAACAACTTGGATAACAAAACTTAACTACTGTGGCACTGCAGAGCCTATTCACACAGAGAAAAAGGTTTTAAATCCTGAAAAAAGATTTCAACATCAGTTGCAATGCTATGAGGAGCCTGATAGGGGGAGCAGGAGTGACCTTCCAAGGCCTAGAGAACTGCACCCTAGAACTGATGATGTAATGCAACCTAACAGCCAATCCAGGAAAGGGGGAGTTCCTCTTAGGAAAGGCTGGGAAGTTGAAAAGGAGGAAGTAGGACACCAGGAGACACACCCGAAGACACACCAGGAAACACACCAGGAAACGCACCAGGAGGAAGTAGGGTTGCCAACTGGCCGGTTTTCAGCCAGCCTGGCCGGTTTTTCCACGGCCAGGCCAGCTGCCGGCGCAGAGGCAAAACCGGCCCTTTAAAAGCCGGTTTTTTTGCTCTGGCCGCAAGATCGGGAGCGGCCAGAGCAAAAAAAACGGCTTTTCTCCGCTTCAGAGGGAGCCGGGGAAGCCCGCGCGAGGCCCCGGCTCCCTCTGAACAGCCACCAGCATGAAGAGCCTTTACCTTCACGCTGGCGGCTGTTCCTGTGAAGCCGCGAATGCTGGGAAAGGTTAAAGGTTGCCCTTTAACCTTTCCCAGCATTCGCGGCTTCACAGGAACAGCCGCCAGCGTGAAGGAAAAGGCTTTTCACGCTGGTGGCTGTTCAGAAGGAGCCGGGGCCTCGCGCGGCTTCCCCGGCTCCCTCTGAAGCCTCAGACAGCCGCGATGCTGGTCGGAGGGGGGGGGGGCAAGGACTGCATTGGCTGTGATGGGGGGGACCTGGACTGGAAAAGGGCTAAGGGGGGGGGGACTTGGACTGGAAAAGGGCTAAAGGGGGGGACTTGGACTGGAAAAGGGCTAAGGGGGGGGGGGACTTGGACTGGAAAAGGGCTAAAGGGGGGGACCTGGACTGGAAAAGGGCTAATGGGGGGGGACTTGGAATTGAAAAGGGCTAAGGGGGGGGACTTGGACTGGAAAAGGGCTAAGGGGGGGACTTGGACTGGAAATAGGCTGTGATGGGGGGGGGACCTGGACTGTAAAAGGGTTATGGGGGGGGACATGGACTGGAAATGGGTTGTGATGGGGGTGGAGGGGACCTGGACCAGAAAAGGGCTATGGGGGGGGGGGGGAAACTTGGACTGTAAAAAGGCTGTGATGGGGGGGGACATGGAATGGAAATGGGTTGTGATGGGGTGGAGGGGACCTGGACTGGAAAAGGGCTATGGGGGGGGGAACTTGGACTGGAACTGGGCTTTGGTGGAGGAAGGGGGATCTTGGACTGGAAATAGGCTGTGATTAGGGGGGCTAGGACTGCAAATGGGCTGTGATGGTGCGGGGGGGACTCGGACTGCAAATGGGCTGTGATGGTGCGGGGGGACTCGGACTGCAAATGGGCTGTGATGGTGGGGGGGGGGCCTAGGACTGGAAATAGGCTGTGATGGGGGACTTGGACTGGAAATGGGCTGTGATTGGGGGGGGGGGAGCTAGGACTGGAAATGGCCTGTGATTTGAGGGCTAGCACTGGAAATGGGCTGATGAAGAGCTGGAATAGGACTGGAAATGGGCTGATGGGGGGCATGGGAGAATGGGACTAGAAGGGAGTGGATGCTGGGTGGGCCTAGAACTATAAGGGAATTGATTTGGGGGAAGGACTAGAATGGATGGGGAATGAGAATGGAGAGGGGAAAAAATATTTTGTGTGGAAGAAAAGTCTATGATGGGCCGGTATTGGGAGAGTAAGAGGGGCTTGAGAATGGAAGGGTGAAATTTAAACGGATGATAAAGGAATAAGGAAAGAATTGGGGGAAAGAGCAAAAGGGAAACAATCAGTATGTTAAAGCAGAAATAGAGAGAGAATGGAAAACATCTAAAAGAGAAGAAAGGCCAAATGGATAGCTTGCAGAAGACACGAAGAAACCAGAAGAAAGTGACTGGAGCAATTGCAACTGAAAAATAAAACGCCCAAACAGAAGGTAGAAAAATACTTTTTATTTTGAATTTATTAACTGGAATATGTCTGGTCTGGGAAGTGTGTATTGCTAACATCTTTGCGTTTTTGTTTAGTGCAAGAGGAAATTACTTTATAGTTTTATTTCTCCAGTGTTGTACATTTCATGTTTGGATTTTGGGGTTCCCAGTTTAATTATTATCTGACCAAGGAAGTTAGCCTACACGTATCCTCGGTAATTTTTGTGGGTGGGGCTGGGGGCGGGGCAGGGGTGGAACTAGGGGCGGAGAATGGGTGGAGCATGGCGAGCCACAGGTGTCGGGTTTTTCTCGGTGAAAAAGTTGGCAACCCTAGGAGGAAGAGCACCAGAGAGCGCACCAGGAAGAGCCTCGGTGGTGGTACCAGCAGCAGCAACGGAAAGCAGAGGCTGTGGTAGAAGCTGAAAGAGAAAAGAAGTCTTGGCAAAGATACCAGAGAGGAAGGAGTTCCTGGCAGGAAGGCACAGTAAGTCCGGTGCAACAGAATTCCAGGAGTTCTTGGCTGAGAGATACTGGAAAGAAAGGCACAAGGGGAGAAATAAACGCCAGAGTTTTATATGAGGAACCGGCAGCAATAAATGCAGGACACTGTGGCTGTTACCAGGGAAATGATGAAATCATTGCTGTAAGAGGTAACACTCCTTATTCAAATAACAAAAGGTGTGGGTGTGAAAGAGTGCTGATTCTACAGGAAGGCCAGCTGAAGCCTGAGAAGCCTACTGCTCGAGTAAGGCTGAACTACAGCAAGGCTGGGCCTCGTGACTCAACTAACTGGGACAATCCTAAGAAACAAGGTAAACCACCTTTTTATTCTGCTAAGCATTATAACTTACTGAAACAGGAAGCACAAGATACAGAAGTGTGCCCTCCTTATCAAACTGTCCGTGAGATAGGACACAAACCTTTGGTAAAAGAAAGACTGTGTAACATAAGGCAGCAAGCCAAAGGAAGTTACTGCCCTAACAAGCCTTCACATGGGCGCGGCCCGAATCTAGACTCAGAACACTGGAAGCTAGTGAATGTGCTGTATGAGAAGCCCCAATACACTCCACAAGAGTATATTGACACAGATTCACAGTTATCTGACCCTCAGCCTATGCAGGTGGAATTCAACGAGGACCCACCTGAGACCGCTATGGATTGTAGCTACTGTCAGGCAGGAAGCCTAATGTCTTTGCATGAAATGTAAGCAGTGCTCAATAGCAAAGCCTGTGTAATTGCTTTATACAAAGTCCTGTGAAGTAACAGTAGACAAAGCAAGTTTTGAATATATTTCTTCTTTTTGCCTGAAGCAAGGTTTCTTTATTTTGTTGAAGTAGTCTCCACCGTTTGAACCATTGTGCGTAAAGGGAAATAAAGCCTTACTTTCCCTACATTCGGACTGTTGTGTTCCCTTGAAGTTTGGTCCCTGGTAGGTCCTGGGAGCAGTACCCAGACCCCTTACATAAAGACCAAATTCAAAGTTAAAAAAAACTCTCATGTCCACCCGACCTGCCCATACCAACCTTGGCCTCTAGGGCGGCGGTGCGACACTACACAATGAAGTCACATAAGACATAGCAAGAGATTTAATGGTCAAGGATTCCTTACATTCCTTACACAATGATTCTGATATTACGCAGAACAAAACAGAGTTGGTAGGCTTCTGGCCTTTACCTTGAAGGTGCAGCATAATAGATCGCATATTGCGACCATTACAAATGATCAACAGAGTAGTTTAGTCAGTAACTCCAACATAGTACAGGCCTTTCGGGTTTTCTACTCCCAGTTATACATGGCAGAAATTGGCTCTGAACCAGAGGCCTTTGAGAAACCTTTGGGCCACATAGCACATCCAAGGTTGACAAAGGGTCAGGCCACAGTCTTGGACAAGTCCATCACTCAGGATGAGATGCAATCCGCTCTTGCTGTCATGACTTCCGGGAAGGCAGCAGGTCTGGATGGGCTGCCAACAGAATTTTATAAAGTCTTTGCCAAGGATCTTTTACCTCAACTGTTGACTTTCTTCCAGCTTTTGCAGGCACAGGAGGGGGATACAGGGGCTTTCGCTGGAGCCACCATAGTGGTATTGGAGAAACCTGGCAGGGATCCGAAGAATGTAGGAAATTACAGGCCAATTTAACTTTTAAGCTCAGACTACAAGTTATATTCTAGTATATTGGCCTGTCGATTGGCAGGAGCCATACACCTGTTGATACACCCTGACCAATGTGGCTTCATAACGGGTTGGTCGACAGTGGACAATGCACACTTGCTTTGTAATGTATTGGCAATGGCAGATACACCTTGCATAGGCCTTTCACTAGACACAGAAAAGGCCTTTGATAGGTTTCAATGGTCTTTTCTCTTTAAAGTTCTTAGCTGGTTCGGCTTCCGAAAGAAGGTTGCGAACATGCTTCGAGTTCTATTTGCCCTCCCTAAGGCTTGTATATTAGACAATGGGGTGCTCATCAGGGTTGTCTGCTGTCCCCTCTCTTATTCAACCTTGTGTTGGAGCCTCTAGCGCTACTAATCTGGCAGTCATCTGAGATTCATGATATCACAGTAGCAGATTTGCATGTCAAGCTCTCCGCTTATGCAGATGACCTTCTGTTCTTTGTCCAGCCAACATCTATAGCTGCGATCCTGCAGACAATTGAACAATATTCTGATCTATTTGGATATAAAATTAATTGGTAAAAATTGGCTTTTCCATTCCAATGGGAGGTTTCTGCAATTAAGTATCTCGGAGTGCGATATTATGCCTCCCTTGAGGAGACACTGAAACTTAATATAAAGGGCTTGATGGATTTAGCCCACTCCTTCACCTTGAAATGATCGCCCCTCCACCTTAGATGGTGGGGTCACTTAGAATCCATTAAGGTTGTTCTTGTACCTAAGGTATATTGTTTTAGGAATGCTTCCGATTTTGTTTCCCTCATTGGCATATAAAGTGCTGGAGCATTTAATTACTGTGTTTCTGTGGGCAGGAAAGCCTCCTAGGATAGCAGCAAAGAAACTGAAGACTAGTAAGGATAGTGGGAGTGTACACTTCCCGGATTTCCGATGGTATCACTTCACTTTCTTACTCAAGCAAGGGGCCTTATGGCTCTCAGAAACCGATTTGGCTGGAATTTGAAGAAAGACTGGTAGCACCATGTCCAATACAGCTACTCATGGGTATGCAGCACCCTGAAACATCACGGGTCGGCCAGGTTGTCATTTTGACTCAAGACTTTCCAGACTTTACTTCCAATGTTGGGCACTGATAACCCACATTCAATGCTATTACCACTTTGACATAATCCCTTGTTTAAAATAAAAAACGTGTCTTTTGCTTGAAAAGTTTGGCAGGAGAGTGGTTTCTGGTCAGTGGGGCAATTGCTTGCTGACACATCCTGGAAATCTTTTTCAATCTTTAAGGGGGAATATGGCCTTCCTACTTCTTGTTACTTTCAGTGGTTTCAAGTACGTCATTATATAACCTGCTCAAAAGTGGATGTAAGGAGCTTATTGCATAAGTGGGGTCTTCATTGGATTGCTAGGGAAGTTGCCAGTAAAAGTGGGGCAGTGTCCTCACTCTATGCCTTTTTCAGGGATCAGTTTCCCTCCAATATAAATGGAATGATGAAAGTGTGGGAGAGTGACCTAGCAACACCTCTCTTGCCTCGGTCCTGGCCACTTTTTTGCAGGCCTCTTATTCGAATCTCTAGGTCAGCGGCACTTACTCAGTCCATGTATTTCCTTGGTCATTGAGCATACATTATTCCAGTTAAGCTTTCAAAATGGGATAGGAGTAGAGGTAACCAGTGCTGGTCCTGCCAGGAGGAAGTGGGTACTTTGGCTCATGTGGTTCTTGACTGCCTTAACGTTCAGGTATTTTGGATCCCGAGGTTTACAGCTCCTTTGTCAAAGTGCATAGTTATGCTGAGATCCCTGGCAGAAATCCCATCATTGGCAAAGGAAAACATTTTCCCTGTTAAATTTTATGATAGCAATAGGCTTAAAATTAATACTACACAAATCTAATATCGGTCCACTTTTTCAGAGCTATAAATTTTGTCAAATAAAGAAATCCAACTCTGTACTGAAACTTGAAAGTAATTAGTATCTTATAAGTTAACTAAGAATGCTCTTAAACAACTTTACTTTTATATTGGCTGCAAAGGTCCCAGACTCCTTGGGCAACCTCAACTGAAATTTGCCCTTGTATGCATCAACGACCTTATTTCAAGCAGCCATATCAGTGGTATAAAGATTTTCAAAATTATGTTAATCAAAAAAGACAGTGCTTAGCTTTCAAGATGAACCCCAACGCAATCCAACCCGCTTTTCCTGTGCGTTTCTCCAAGATATGGTTTCTTCAGGGGGTAACTTTAAAAGCACTGCAAAAGTAAGCCACAGCCATTAGATTATTTAATAAAGAAATAAGTAAGCCACATTTTATTTAATAAATAAATAAAAAATAAATAAATAGATACATACTTTCCATAATTAACCTTTCAATATTTTCAAAAAGTGCATAGAAAAACCGCAAACCTTAACGGTAGCAGATGTCATTTCACTGAAAGGATTTATCACCATCTTTTAGCCTACCAGCATTTAAGGGACGCGACGCATGCGAACTAGATTTTATAGTCGTTTCTACTAATTTGTGCGTCATCACGTTTAAGTACACACTTCCCAGTCTACGCGTACGTTCAATCCCCCTGGGGCCACTGATCCAAGCGTGTGAATCCAATGCTGCTCACGCCATAGCAGAGTCTGATCTTTTGACTTCCCTTGTCTTGCTGTCTTAATCTGATCGATACAAAAGCATCGTAACTCTTCATAAGTGTGTCGTAACTGCAAACAGTGGTCCACTATAGGTGCTTTACGATTCTGCCATTTTAATTTACTTTTATGTTCATTAATCTATATTTTCAATGCTCGAATGGTTTTTCCAACATATATCAAGCCACAAGGGCATATAATACAATAAACCACGTATGTTGATACACATGATGTTTGATGTTTTAATCGGTACGTCCGGCCATGATAGTCAAATTCACTAGTTTCTATAGTAATGGGGCAGATGTTACAGAGACCACATTTCTTATGTCCGGGTAGTTCAAATGCATGTTCAGGCTGAAGGGGACGTAGTACCGCCGGTCTCAACATCTCCTTGAGGTTTTTGTGCCTCTGCCACACACAGCTCACGGTTTTATCTTCAAGTCCAGTGATACTATTAAGGACATTTGCGTGACGTTTAATGATACGCTTCAGATCATAACTGAAGGGAGAATACTTAGTAATAAGATTAACCTCTGTATTGGAACCAATGGAGGAAGCTGTTTTTTCCATAGGATGAATCAATAAATGACAGTTGGTATAAAGTGCTCTTTTATAGGCTTTTGCAACAACTGATTTCGGGTAACCCCGTTCATGTAAATTTTATTTTAATCGTTTTGCCTGAACCTTGAAATCTTGAATATCAGTACAATTTCGTCGGTACCGCACAAATTGTGACAGTGGTAGGCTATCCCGCAATTGCACAGGATGTGCACTAGTGTAGTGTAGGAATGTGTTTTTATCCGTTTTCTTTCTGTAGATAGAAGTGGACCAACCGGTTGTTTGTTTACGAACTATCACATCCAAAAAAGTGATCTGTTCAGTATGGTAACTAATCGTGAATTTAATATGATTATCCCTATCGTTGATCCAACAAAAAAATTGTTGCAAACTCGCAGGTGTGCCCTGCCAGAGAACGAAAACGTCATCTATATACCTTTTCCACAACTTCAGATGCTTCTGATAAGGTGACATATTTATCCACTCTCTCTCGAACTGTTGCATGCATAAATTAGCTACTCGGACATAAGAAATGTGGTCTCTGTAACATCTGCCCCATTACTATAGAAACTAATGAATTTGACTATCATGGCCGGACGTACCGATTAAAACATCAAATGTCATGTGTATCAAATGCCCTTGTGGCTTGATATACATTGGAAAAACCATTCGAGCATTGAAAATACGGATTAAACTAAATTAAAATGTCAGAATCGTAAAGCACCTATAGTGGACCACTGTTTGCAGTTACGACACACTTATGAAGAGTTACGATGCTTTTGTATCGATCAGATTAAGACAGCAAGACAAGGGAAGTCAAAAGATCAGACTCTGCTATGGCGTGAGCAGCATTGGATTCACACGCTTGGATCAGTGGCCCCAGGGGGATTGAACGTACGCGTAGACTGGGAGGTGTGTACTTAAACGTGATGATGCACAAATTAGTAGAAACGACTATAAAATCTAGTTCGCATGTGCCGCGTCCCTTAAATGCCGGTAGGCTAAAAGATGGTGATAAATCCTTTCAGTGAAGTGACATTTGCTACCGTTAAGGTTTGAGGTTTTTCTATGCACTTTTTGAAAATATTGAAAGGTTAATTATGGAAAGTATGTATCTAATGGCTGTGGCTTACTTTCGCAGTGCTTTTAAAGTTACCCCCTGAAGAAACCATATCTTGGAGAAACGCACAGGAAAAGCGGGTTGGATTGCATTGGGGTTCATCTTGAAAGCTAAGCACTGTCTTTTTTGATTAACAAAATTTTGAAAATCTTTATACCACTGATATGGCTGCTTGAAATAAGGTCGTTGATGCAAACAAGGGCAAATTTCAGTTGAGGTTGCCCAAGGAGTCTGAGACCTTTGCAGCCAATATAAAAGTGAAGTTGTTTAAGAGAATTATTAGTTAACTTATAAGATACTAATTACTTTCAAGTTTCAATACAGAGTTGGATTTCTTTATTTGACAAAGTTAAAATTAATACTGGCATGTTGGAAAAAAACGCTCAAATTGGACTGGCATATTTATTTATTTATTTAACTGTATTTATATCCCGCTTTTCACCGGGTCAAAGCGGTATATGTGGTGAAATCTCCTGTGTCTTTACTGCAAATATGAAAAAGCACACGACAAGGTTACCAATCCAAGAAATATGAATGCAAACAGATGGTGAGCTCTCAATGAATACGCTGCCGCTCTACAGTAGGGTATTAAGCTGCCTACAGGAGAGAGAAGAAAGTTCTCTCTCTCCTTTTTGATTATCACCCCTGGTGCAACACCACTGAACAAAGTTGCATGTGTTGTGGGGCCAGCAAAGAGCCAAAATTTGTTGGGGAATGTTGTTGACTTTACATGGTTGTAATTGTTTTTTCTATAAAAAAAATCTAAATACATTAATAAAAAAAAATAGAGGGGTAATTTTAGAAGCTCTATTTGTGATTGGACGTCTGAAAATGGGCAGTCCGGCATGCGAATCGCAGAGAAGTCCCCAAAGCCATTTTAGAAAGCCAGGTATATAGACGTCCCTGCCGAGAGCCACGGAGGAGTGGTGGAGGCCTGACCTGGGCGAGGCATCAGAGATGCACATCGCCCCACAATTACAGAACATCTTGGGCATGTCTGACTTTGGCAGTTGATGCACCCAAGGCTATATTTTCTCCTGAACAAAAATAAGTTGCAAAAGAGTGCTTATTTCATGGCAGCAGCACTTGCAGGGGGAACAGCGAAATGTGTTTCACTGCCACAGTAAATTTCACTGGGTCAAAAAAAACCCTGCATGGTAACTAACAGTCCATTCACTTTACTGTCCCACAGCCTCACATCATGTTAAATGTAACCCTCCAATTGTGATGTGACCACTTTGATTGTAGGGTATGGTGGTATACAAATCTGTCTAAATAAATAATTTTATAAGGGTTGACAAGATTTATATGTTCAAGTTATGGTATTTTTGTCATTTACATGTTGATCACTATTTATTTATTTAAACAGTTTTGTATACCACCTTATTCTTCAATCAAAGTGGTCACAACACAATTGGGGGATACATTTAATACATGGGGATATGAGACACATACACTAATACTTACAGGGAGCATGGGCAATGGAGGGTTAAGTGGCTTGCCCAAGACCACAAGGAGCATCTGTGGGACTAGAAGCCCCAGTCCTTCTGGCCCAAGGTTGCTGTTCTCTAGTGGGATTTGAACCACTGACCTTCTGGTCTGAAGTACCTTGCCCCAACCACTAGGCTACTCCTCCTCCTATTCTGAGAATACACTCTTTGGAACAATGGTGTGCACTTTCACTGTGGTTGTGCCCAGGAGCGGAGTGCAAATATATGTGCATAAATTATGATACACTATAACTTATGTGCATTCTTGAAAAATGTTGGTTTGAGAATTTACAGCAGCTAGTGCTCAGTGCCCAGTTTAACATGCATTTGAGACCACTTACATTACTATTTTATAGTTCTCACGTTCTCTGTTTCACTGTTCATGAAACCTGTTTAATGTATACCAAGTTTATTGTCCTGTTCATTGTAAGCACAGATCAATTATTTGAGACGTGTAGTTTTTATGTTCATTGTAAACCGCACTGATGACGAATAGCGCGGTATAAAAGAAACTGTAAATAAAGTAAAAAATGTGTAATATGCGTATTTTACTTTATAAAATAGATGAGAAATGCACACATTACAAAGTGTCTTAAACCTAGATGCCCCTTATGAAATTACATTCTTAGTGGTTAGAAAAACAGATTGTGAACCTAGGAAACCAGCATTCAAATCCTGCCTCTCTCACTAATACTATTTGTAACTTTGGGCAAGTCACGTTGCTCTGTATTGCTTCAGTTACATCTTAGATCCTGGTCCATTTGGGCAGAGAAACAGCTCACATATCTGCACGTAACTTTCTATGAGCTCAGATTTGGAAAGGTAAGAGATACATCTAAACTCTATTTCCAAAGACAATGTGAAAAATGGCCCTGTCCCTAAGATCAGTACATTTGGCTCCTCTGACTGTAAATCCCTTGCAGCCTGCAGCCCCTTCCATCTCCTGATGATAGAATTGTGCTGGCACATATTTGAGCAGTGGTCCCTGATCCCCTAGGCCTGCATGCCTGAATAGTATGAAGACTGGAGGAGACTTCCCCCAGCACAATATCTGAAAATAATTCTTACTGAAAATATTGACATTCAGTAAAAAATATTCGAGCTGCCAATGAAAATATGTCAGCCTGCCAATTGCAACTTATTTCTGTAGAGGGAGATGGAGATTTGTAATAAGAGGCCTAGTAAAGACTGAGAGCTTTCCTGAATAAAACACAAGCAGGTGTTGGGGTTATTGTTCTTTTTTAATAATGTCCCAAAATACAAATGCCACAGATTATATTATTGTGCAGTCTGTAGGACTGCAAAAATGCCTCCCACTGTAAAAGAAATGCCCTCTTATATGTATATGTGATGCTTCACAGGTGGTTACACATTTTAGTTTGGCTTAATTTATGTGAGGCAGACATTTTGAAAAATTCTCTATTTTAGTTCTAAGTTTTGGAAGCTGATTTTAGCTTCATGCTCTTAGTCTACAGTTACGTCCATATGTACATAATGTCAACAGAAGGAAATGTATATTTAAAAAATGGATAATACAGGAAAGAGGTAATGGGAGTTTTTTTTTAGAAGTTTTATGGAAGGAGGCCATTATGCCAGGGTCTTGATGGCTGTTTGGTAACTAGATGCCCCGCTTGGGGCCCCTGCCCTTACACAAGTTGTTCTGGGCCGGGGATGGGTGCTGGGGCTGGTAGGTTTTGGCTGGGCCATTTGTTCTGGCAGAGGGAAGCATAGTAAGCAGCCGGAGAGCTGGGGTAGGGGAGGGAGGGAGGGAGGGAGAGGGTCTTGTGAGTTTGGATTTGAAATCCCTTCAAAGTGTTTGGAGGGGTTTTCACTGGTTGAGCTGATGGTAACATTGTAGGTCTGGGGGGGGGGGGGAGTAGGAAGGGGTCTTCCCCTGGGGTTATTTATCCTGAGGGACAGTGACCCTACCTCCCTGGCTCAGGCGTGGTGCAGCAGAAGCTGTTTTCCTGCCCAACCCAAATTACTGGGGAGAAATTGGGGATAGTGGGATGAGTGTTTAGGCTATTTTGTTGCAGCTGGGTGAGGGGGGGGGGCAGTTTCCTGATCCAATGGGGATTCCAAATGTTTGTTTAGGGCATCATGCAGTTAGGCTGTGATCTGGTGATCTCAGTCCAGAAGTTGAGTGACCAGTGAATCTCCCGTCTCAGGGGTCATCACTATTGGATGCTGGCCTTCACTAGTAATATGGCAAGACTGGCAGCGGAGCAGTGGACTGCATCTAGGACTGCTACTGTCAGGGATATAGTTCCACCTTGCTAGTAACATGGCCGGTGGAAATCTTATCCGGTGGGATTGGAGGTTGAGGCTAATGTGTAAATCATCTTGTGGCATGGTGACTCTGTTCATTGTTTGTTCCTGAAATGATGTAATAAAACTGCGACCAACTGTTTTCCCAAGATGACGTGTTTGCTGAGTTAGAGGGTTATTCCAGAACTTGAATAGGCTGTTTGCACATGCACAGGAGATATGTATCTTGCAAAAATGTCTATGAGCACATTCTGTTAAACGGCATACGGGAATGCCCACGGCTCTTGCATGGGGATCTCTCTTCGTGTCCGAGAGGAACAGAACGGGATGTGCTTTGCTGCAGAGATGTGTATAACATATTCCAGAAAGCCCCCAGTACATTTTTTTTTACTTCCCAACAGATATGCCCATTTTTCCTGCTGGAGACATGGAATGAGGCTAGTATTTAGAAAAAACTCTGCTTGTCCTACAACTTATTCCTGCAAGTAAGAGTATGTGTGTATGGTTTGAAGGTTGCATGAGTGGATCAGGTGTGCTGATCTGCAATTCAGGGAGGACATGAATGCCTGGCCAGTACCTGGACCTTACAGATGACCGCAGTGTCATCAGGTGCCAGTGTGACAGAGCAGCCATACATCACTGGGAGACATGACTGGTGTGCCAAATTCCCATGTTGTGCCATGAGACCTACATCCTTATCCAGTCCAGGATTTATGCAAGCTGCATGAGTGGTGAAATATCTGGAGGCTGGCTACTTGGTATGAAGGCACAGGGATCCCCCCTCCCTTGCCCACACAGGACTGACCAGGGAAGCATTGTCACAAAGCAGACTTTGGGAAGACGGACAGGGTTGCCCCATAGATAGTGGACCAAAATAAGCAGGAGAGTGGACATTGTATGGGGCAGGTGTAGTCACATGTAGGGAGCTGCTGTGAGAAATGCCAGTACCCAGATATGTGGGAAACAAATGTCATAGCCTGAAGGCCATAGCCACTAAAATATAACACTTTTGTAGCTCAGCAATATTATGCATCCTTTAGGGAATTGCAAAGTTAGTTAAGGTTTTTGGGAACTTGGTAAGGGTTGATACGCAACATTTTAAAGAGTTGTTTTAGAGATGACCAATGCAAGAATAACTGAAGCAGTTTTATTCTGCCAATTACTTTTTGAAGCAAAGTATGTCATGACAAACATGTTAATATTTATTTTCTCTTATAATATATTAACGTGCACTGAGATTACTTACACTGTAGCACTTTTCTGGGCATGAAAAAGACTGGCACAATATATAGTCTAGTTTGCATCAGCATTCATTTATCATTGCTATTTATGTCTAGTTTGCATCAGCAAAATACTGCCAGTAAGAACAGCAGCTTAGAAGATGCACATTTTAACCAAGGAGGTGTAGTCTTAAGAGGCATTCATGGGTATATCGCGGAGATGGGCACGTCCAGAATACGGTGAGTATGGAGACGTTCAAAACCATTTCAACACCTACCCATGTCCCATAATATTAGTGGGGATAGGTTTCTCCGCCTCACTCTATGGCCCATGTGTGGCTGTTGCTCTGGAGATGTGCACGGGCCGGCTGAACAGCAGGTTGGATGTGCCACACCGGACTCGTCTTCAAGTCGATTCCGTAAGCATGGGTGTGTTTATGCCTGCAAATGCGGAATTAGGCCTGAATCAGGCCCATGCCCGATTTAAATGCCTTCACTGGAGATAACCAACCTATATGGAAGCTGCCTTTAATAATAGTCGGGAAGGGGGAATGGGGAAGAGGTTGGGGCTGGGGGGTCCATATATGGGCTACCCCTGTTAATGGTGATTTCCATATGGAAAATCTGGTATTTACATGTAGAAATGGAATGTAAATAGCAATTTTAGAAAGGCCAAAATTTACATGTGGATGCCTTTCATATACAGACACTGCAGGAGGGCCCATCAGTGGTGTGGTTAGGGTATGGCCTGTATGGGTCAAAAATCTAGTCCACAGGAAATCACAAAACACACAAGGGTGAGAAAGTAAAAGTAGTCCTTTATTCACTAACACCTAAATGGCCGCATTTATGCATAGCCTTCATCAGGGGGTACCTCAAAGAGAACAAGAGTACACAATTCAATTAGCATATCAAAACTTATTGCCAAAAAAGTAAAGTTTATTGTACCCGACCTCTTTTCTTCCTTTACTTGTCCTGCAATTTTTATTTTGTTTTGATGTACTGTTTTAGCTGTATGGCTATACTGTCTGTTTACAGCGAAATGCATTGATAGATTTTGTATTTATTCATCTTATCCATTTATTTGGTTTGTGACTATGTGCATTCTTTTTATTTTAGTCTATTGTTTTATTTGCTTTTATTTTTCAGCTATTTTTCTTTTTTGGCAATAAGTTTTACATAGTAACATAGTATATTACGGCACATAAAGACCAGCATGGTCCATCTAGTCTACCCAGGAAAGTGGCAAGAGTAGGTGCGCCTGCCGTTCCATGCAGGTCACTCCTTCCCATGCCTTTGTTTAGGGTGTACCTACCGCTCCGTGCAGGTCACCTCTACTTGTTGAGATATCAGAGACAGTTAAGTTTATTTTGATTTTATTCTGTTTCTATAAAGGGATCCACTATGTCTGTCCCATGCCATTTTGAATTCTGTCACTGTATTTGTCCCCACCACTTCCATCGAGAGGGCAGTTCAAGCATCCCTTTCAGTGAAAAGTATTTCCTGTCATTGCCTTTCATTTTACTCTCTTGCAGCTTCATGTTATGCCTTCTAGTATTACAGCTTCTCCATCTTTGAAAAGGGTTTGTTTGTTCATTAATACTCCTTAAGTATTTAAAGGTTTGTATCATATCTCCCCTGTCCCTCCTCTCACCTGGAGTATACATATTTAGGTCTTGGAGGACCTTTTCATATGTCTTCTGGTGCAGGCTCCAAAGTTTTAATGTGATTATTGAATTGTTCTCTTTGAGGTACCTCCTGGTGAAGACTTTGCCGAAACACGGCTGTGTAGGGGTCAGTGAATAAAGGACTACTTTTACTTTCTCACACTTGTGCATTTTGGGTCAAAAATCTATACATGTATTCCCCATTTCATATAGGGAAAACACATGTATGACTGAAAGTGTCCACAGTGGGATTTACAGTTGCTCCCTAAAGGGATTAAGGGGGTTATCCTCCATTGTTTATTTCCCCTTCCAATTTTAAATAGAAACATAGAAACATGATGACAGAAAAAGGCCACATGGCCTATCTAGTCTGTCCTTCCATATCAACAACTACAACAGTCCACTTTTTACCTTTAGAGATCCTCTGTGTTGGTCCCATGCTTTTTTGAATCCAGTTACTGTCCTCATCTCTACCACCTCCACTGGGAGACTATTCCATGGATCCACTATTCTTTCCGTAAAGAAATATTTCTGCATATCACTCCTGAATCTATTTCCCTTCACCCTCATCCCATGTCCCCTCAAAGCAGAACTTGCTTTCAATTGAAAGAGGCTCTCTCCCTGAACATTTATGCCATGGAGGTATTTAAACATCTCAATCATATCACCTCTATCCCGCCTTTCCTCTAAGGTGTACATATTAAGATCCTTAAGTCTGTCCTCATATGCTTTACAATGAAGCCCACTAATCATTTTAGTAGCCACCCTCTGCACCGACTCCATCCTGTTCACATCCTTTTGAAGGTGCGGTCTCCAGAATTGCACACCATACTCCAAATGAGGTCGCACCAAAGACTTATAGAGAGGCATTATCACCTCCTTTTTTCTGCTAGCCATTCCTCTCCGTATGCACCCAAGCATCCTTCTAGCTTTTGCTGTAGCCTTTTCTATTTGTTTAGCTACTTTAAGATCATCAGAAACAACCACGCCTAGGTCCCGCTCTTCTTTAGTGGACAAAAGTACTTCACCTCCTATACTGTATTGCTCCCTTGGATTGCTGCAGCCCAAATGCATGACCTTACATTTTTTAACATTAAATCCCAGCTGCCAAATTCTAAACCATTCTTCAAGCTTAGCTAGATCCCTCCTCATGTTATCTACACCTTCCTGGGTGTCTACTCTATTGCAGATTTTTGTATCATCTGCAAAGAGGCAAACCTTACCCGACAGCCCTTCCGCTATATCACTAACAAAGATGTTAAAAAGATGGAAAGATAAGGGAGGGCATTCTATAGTTCCTGGGGTGGCACGTCTATGTATAGCTTTGCAAAATGCCAACTTAAATGTCTAATTTGCCATGTTTCTTCTTTTGATTTTTCCCATATGTAGACTTGCAAAATGGCCTCTCCTGCTCTACATGGATGCATATCCACGTGAAAGCACTTCCCTACATATTTTTGAAAAGGCTCCATGTTTTTTTATTTATTTATTTGAAACGGTTGCCACCTATCAAAATTTCTAAGTGGGTACAAACATACTTTCTTCATTCCACAATGCAAGACAGAACAATAAATTGATAATCAAGCATAAGCCATATGGAAAAGATGGGCTTTATCCTGTTTTGGGGAACACTTAATAATCCTTAATTGATCGCAAAGAAAACAAAAGACAGTTCCACAATATAGAAGCTGGCAGTGAAAAATCCTCCCCCTTGCAGAAGCAGACGAAACAAAGGAAGGGTAACTCCAAACGAACTTTCGATGCTGAGCGATGTTAGGCAGAGTCTTTGCTAAAATACTGCCAGAATTCTGTACATCCTCAGCTAGACATCTCAGTTTAGATGTCCACGTACTGTCTAAACTATGCCTTCTAATTTTTGGCCTCCAATGATGATTCTGCTTTTCTGAAAAATATTTTCTATGAGAACAAAATACTAGAGAGTACATGATGCACATAGTGATTTTATAAACCTCCCCATCAGTAAAGGTGGTTTACATAGAACAATTAACCATTACAAATAACAGATTTTGGATCTTATTGCTCTGAATCTTACTCTTTCTGTGGTCCATTTTTATGTATATGTTCTCTAAGTTAAAAACGTTAATTTTCAGTTTTAGAACAAGGAATGAACACATAGTATGCCTTACAACAAAGCCTCAATTAACAGGAAGCTAAGCAAGAAGAAAAACAATATTGTTTTATTGCAGTTTTAATTATAATCTTTTCAGGATATGGCAGTGGAAATGAAATTAGACCAATTTCACAGTTCTGAAACATTTTTGAACAATAACAGTTATGAAATAAAAAGGTAATTAAGCTTAGGTGACTCAAAACATTGTGCGGTTTTTCACATGCTGAGGTTTTCAGTTCCACGTTAGAGAGTCATTGTGGTTGTAGAATTATTGCACCGAATACCTTAGAACAAAAATTAAATAGATGCCTTAAGAAAATGCATTGAGCCAAGTGCACCAGCACCATAACAGTATAAATTTCAGGTCAATTTTTAAAGAAGGTTGTATGTTTGCTGGCAGCCAGTGAACATTTAAGGGGGCATATACACATGCAAATCACATCCACATATAAATGGCCATTTTAGAACAGGTTCAGTTTACACATGGATGTCCTTAGGGTGCAGAAGTTTTGAAGGAGTGTGATCTTGGCATGGCTTGGGCAGAACAAAAATCTACACATTCATTTCCCACTTCATGAAGGGAATTCACACGTAACCCCAAATTTCCCTATGGCTGAATTTATACCTATTCCCTGGCACAGGTAGGTTTGTAAAAAGGCGCCTTTCAGCCAGTCCTTTATAAGGTAACTAGTGGCAGCTACATGTTTAAGGGGCACGTTTACTAAAGTACAGCAGGAAGCATAAGGTTAATTTGTGAAATTCGCATGTTCCTACCACACCAGAGCCCAGCGGCCATGGTAGACACAAGGGGCATGGTGGTGCTATGCTTACTACCGGTGTGCTAGTTACATCACTAGCGCAGTAGTAACGAATATATGACACTGGTGTCAGGGAAAGGAAAGCTACAGGTGCAATAATAGGGCGTTAGGGGGCAAAGAAAACACTTTGGACAGTAGGAACTGTTCCCCAAGCACACATTCAGGAAGATATCAGCTGGACAGTTCAGAATACAGAGAGTTGACAGGAATGGGCCCAACTGCCTACACAGCGGGGAGAACAGGGGCCAAGTAGAAGAGGGCAGGGCATGCAAATCAGCAAACAAATCAAAATTAGCACCACAACTTCCACACCATTCTCCCGCAGCCAAAGAGTACCACAAGGATCTACACTCTCCTCTGTCTTGTTCAACATCTACATACAACCACTCTGTGACATCATTAAGAACTTCGGTGTCAATTACCTTATATATACAGATGACATAACGATATTTATCCCTTTCACCACCATACTGCCGGACTACACCAAAATCTCAAGATGCTTCACTGCAATCAATCTCTGGCTCAAAGAATACAACCTCATGATTAACCACAGCAAATCGGACATACTACACATCACAAGAAACAAGAAATTCAATCCACCAACTACAATCATGATACATAATAATCCGATCTCTATCAAAACCCAAGTCAACTACTTAATCAGCTTTCAGCCTCAAATAAGCTGCATCACCAAGTCTGTTTATTTCAAGCTCTGCACTTTAAAGAATCTACACAAGCTCTTATTCCCCATGGACTTCCATACAGTCTGTCAGGCAGTAATCATACTAATATTTGATTACTGCAACTCCATCTACCACAGTCTCCCAAAGAGTACATACACCCTCTACAGCTAGCACATAACACTAGCAAAAACCATGCTAGCAAAATCCCAACAAGCTCACATTATGCCTCTCTTTAAACAGCTTCATTGGCTACCCATCACAATCAGGATCAAATACAAACTCCTACTCAACACTCATAAAATATTAACTCGCCAATCAGCAGACAACCTCTCTTCATTATTATCAAAGAACAGCTCTGCCAGACCCAGAAGAAGTACCACAGTAAACAGACTGGAAATATCCACAGACAAACCCTCAAGCAGCCAAAGAGCCAACAACAGATCCTCCTCTCTCTATGTCCCTACGCTCTGGAACTCTCTACCACCCCAAATAAGATCCATTCAACTCACCAGAGACTTCTGCAAAAACCTAAAGACTCTGTTGTTCCTAGAAGACTGTGGACCAAACACAGAATAAGGAAGAGTGCTCTCAGCTACACATGCTGACACCCTGTAAATAGTTAGTTTCGTTTCATCGTTGTTATTTCACTGTCTTAACGTGTGCTCCTATCCGTCTCATCACTGACCTGTCAACTTTCCCTGAAGCAATTAAGACACATCTATTCCAGATTTCATTCGACCATGTGCCATAGCTTATTATGGCCTCCCTTTAATGCAAAGCTCCCTTCAGCTTGTATATAGTTATATTGATCACTTTGTTTAGTTTATCTGATGTATTCAGTTATTGCATTAACTCATGTGTACTTGTTCATTATACCTGTTCAATGTAATTTAACCTGCTACTTGTAATGAGTTGTTCTTATGTAAACCACGCTGATTATAAAAAGTGCTGTATATAAAACCAAATAAAGAAATAAATGTTCATTGTAAGGTGCACCTGTACCATTCAAGTTATTATGTTTTTGCACCGAGTTCTTTGTAAACCGTCTTCACTGGTGGAAAGACAGTATAAAAAGGATGTTAAATAAATAAAGCAAAGACATGCAGAGAGGATGTGCTGCGTCCCTAACTGGGGGAGAGAGGGTGTAAATGTGGCATCTGGAGATGCAGGGGGCCTTATATGGGATCAGGCAGGATGTGCACATTGTCCTTCGTGAGAGACTGGGATATGGACGCCCTCACCCTGAGGCTCCAAGGCTACATGTTCCCCTATGCTGCAGGGAGCTCAGTACAAGGCTTTTGGTAGGGGTAGGCTTCTCATTCCCTTCTCTGATCATGGCTTGGACAGCACCGTAGCCATTGTGGAATGTGTTCTTCCTTACCGCTTGAAAATGTATGTTTTTAAAGGGAAAGAGGGATGCCCTGAAAAGGATATCTCAACTGCTAAGAAGAAACAGGAAAATGGAACCTCTCACGCCTATTGATTCCCTGTAGTACACAAATAAATCATTTGTTCTGCAGCAGGAGATGTCATTTTTCATCTATGCATTTGAAGGCACTCAGTGGAGTAATGGCAGTGGTACTAAGTAATCGCTGTCGTATATTTTGTGCTCTGGAAAATGAAAAGCTCAGCACTAGTAGAGTTATGTACATCAGACCATCTGGATACAGCTGGAAGTGCTTTGTTCACTGTGGCACTGCAAGCCAGCCAGTGTATTAATGTGCCTATACAAACTGGCTTGCAAAAGCTGTCGCTGAAATTCATTGCAGAGAATTAGGAGATGCGCCAGTTTGTTCTATGCAAAAATGAATTAGGCAGATTTGAACCTGGTTGAGCCCTAGAAGATAATATGCAAGGCAAAAGCCACCTTTTCCTATTCGGCACAGTTGTGCCAAAATCCACAGGTCATGGAAATCCACAACAGACTGGCAAACTACTACTAATAATAACAACAATCTCTTAGGGGTACTGTATGTTTACTATGCTAGGCTAATGGTTAGCACACTATTTATAACTAGGTCCCATGTTATTCATGCTAACTGCTAGCCCAGCTTCATAAACATGTCCCTAATGTTTCATTCTGACATTTAAGTTGATCTATTACGGATTTTGTCACAAATATGCCATTAATAAAAGGTGATTCTGCGACTCACATGCGCCTTTGGAGGAGGATTCACGAAGGAGAATATCTTGTTTTGCTCATTTGTTGAATTGTATAAAAGCCTCAAGGAACATTAAATTAAACTGTTTAGTTAAAGTTTAAGAATGCTGACGTCAGCCATCACAGACAATTCTGTAGGTTTTCTCTGTCAAAAAACTTCTATTGCTGGAACATTCGTGCAGTGTTTTTGAGAATTCTGAAGCAAAACATCAAGCCTGCCATGTTGTTTCATGTCACTGAGATATGGAAGTGAATGTGTAGGCGTCTATCTCTCACTGTTAATGAAAGTAATTTCCATCAGAAATTGGTGGTGTGGTTTTTGTGTTTTTCAGTGAGGCTGATGGGCCAGGAGACCTTTTTCAGTTGACAGGTTAGTGCATTATATAGTTCAGTCCTTGAAGGTGGAGGCTTCTATTGGTATGGTAAAGACACATGCGGCAGGATTTCTCTTTTTTTTTTTTATTACGGCATGGTGGTAGAGGAACCCAGGGGGAGGATTTATAATTCAGAAGATTTTGAGTGGCTGGGCTTGGAAATGTTGAAGAAAGGGAGATGAATGCACAGAGCAGGGAGATGGGAGTTCTTGCTGGCACTGGTAGTGAGCCTGCCTCAGGTATGTACTGCCCCCTATGATGTGAGAGTATTTATGAAGGTATTTGTGTTTGTTTGTTTTTGAAGCACTTCAAGTGGGGGACCTAGTGTCTGTGAGGTGCATCAAAGGCCTTGGCCTGTAATTTAGAAGCATACTGATGTCAACTCATTCCATCCACCTATGCATGCTCATGCAGACAAGAGAGGTTTTTGACAAGTCATTGTTCTACACTGGGTTTTTGTGATGGTGCCAAGAGGCCCAGCTTGCCTGAACATAAACTTGGGCCTCACACCTTCTGCCTGTTAGAAAGGACTCTTATGCAAATAAAGAGTGTCCAAAGGACCAATCCCTTCAGGACACATTAGCCAGCTTTCTGTGTCTGCTTGGCAAGAAAGGATCTCAGAGAAAGGAAGGGACGCCCACCTGATTCCCGTCTGAAGATTTTTTGTCCTGCATGTTGACATCTTTCTCTCTGAACTGTGTAAGTCTCTGTTTCTGCCCAGCTCAACTTGACACACATCCAGGGCTTGTAGCCATGAACAACCTCCCTCCCTGAAATCCTGAACCGTGGCTATCTTCAGCAGAAGACCTTGCTCTAGGCTCTGTAACTGCTTGTCAGAGACGCTGCATTGGTAGCATACGACTGCTCTTTGCTCATAAAGGGATAGCTAGCAAATCAGGTGCTGTAGCCATCTCATTAGCAAGAAGGGATCAATGCACAGATAATGATTTTATTCCCTTTCCTAACATCATCTGTGTCTGTCCTGACCTAAAGAAGAAGGTTTTAAGCTTCAAAAGCTAGTCTACAAATGTATTAAGTTAGTCCAGTAAAAAGATATCACCTTATTTTTGCATTTTCTTTCTCTTGCTAAGTGAGAAACTTGTAATAAGGCAATAAATTTCTAAGGACTGTAAAAGAGATTCTTTCATGTGCCTTCCCGTTGTGAAATGCTTATGCCATCTAACAAAGCATGAACAATTTCTTTTCTAAATCCCTTATAGCTAGATACTGTGAAATAGATTTGGGCTGTACTGGCTCAGTGTGCTGTATCTATAACTGTGATACCGAGCCTTCGTCCTTACAGTCCTTTGCACCCTGGCAACAATGTCCTCCAAGGATTTGTGCCCTGGTTGGCAGTTCCACTAGGCCTGCAGTGTGCCAAGATGATTTCCTAGTCAATGTTTAACAGGCAGAATTCATGAAGGGATCGCCTAGCATCTGGCTGCTGACTCTTCATCCGAACACAGCATGCGATTCACCAGACATGTTCTGCTAACAAGTGAGCTTGAACTGAAAATAACAAATCATTTTTTCTGGCCACTATTTCAGTGAGGACATTCAAGTACTTTTAACTAATAACTTAAAGGGCTTGGTGGACTGCTGAAACCTACGAAATACAAGACGTTTCTGCATTTTCTTACAAAAACACATTCTTGCATAAACATTGTTTGGAATCTTAATTACGTGCATTTTCTAATTGCTGGGCTAGATTTCTGATGTCAATTTTTATCTCCTCTGAGTATAAGAGCTGAAATGCATAATGTAAAGGTGAATGTGCTTGTTTCCTTGCATTATTTGCAGTAGCAATTTATCCCCCCGGTCTCTGAATTCAAGAAAGCATCAGACAAATAAAGCGGATCTCTGAGGAAGAGGAGGGATTATAGAGATTAATAGTTCTTTTGGCCGGCAAAGTGGATAGGCTGTATGATCTTTACCTGCCAATATTTTCTGTTTCTATGTTTCTCTTCCATACCTCCAAGAAACGTTTAGCTGTGTTGGCACATTTCATATGCCCATTTTCAATAACAGAGCCAAAAGCTGGAGTTATTTACATAACCTCATACTGCGGAGGGATCAGTGACGAAATACTGATCATATTACATTGATAATACTATTTTGTTAGCACAGCCATCTTAATGAGGGGGGGGGGGAAAGGGGGCGGGAGGTCCTCAAAAACTCATGCCTCAATAAATTGGTCAGTGTATAAGGTGCCAGCTGCCTCAGCCACTTTGCTACGCCAAACAAATATGGCTAGTCTCTGAAAATCTTAATAAGAAGGGAACTCTCTGTGCTCTCCCTCTTGTATGCAATATTGTGAAAGCAGAGGAGGGGGGGGGGGGTGTTTATACTGTGTTCCTGGTGAAAGCATCTGTATCCTTCCTCATCTGTGTAGACAGTCTACCCATGTGAAGCTCCTAGCAATGGTGCATTATGCAGATTACTAGAAAACTTCATAATAAACTGGCTCACAGCAAAACAGTAGGCAGAGTGGGTATCAGGAGAAACAGGGGTCATCAGATCCCATCAACTGAAGAAGGTAGAGTGTTAAGAATTAGGGCAGCAGCCCCCCCCCCTCATCCAAACCCCCCTCATCCAAAAAAGAATGAGAGTGGTGGGCTGTAGCAGGGTAACTGATGGGAAGCCCCAACTCCTGCTAGTCAAAGTAGAGTGATAGACAAAGACAGCATGGCTGGCAGGAAGCCCTGGGCCTGTCTGTCAAACAGAATAAGGAGTCATTAGAACACTGCAGCAGGAAGGCAGAGAAGGAGAAAGAGAGTATGGGAGAGAAGACACTAAGAGTGGATGGAGAGGGAGGGGGAGGGAGGGAGGGATGGGGTGAGTGGAGATAGAATAATGGACGGAGTAGGGGAATTAGTAAGGGATGAGTAAAGGGTAGCAAGAAGGGTGAAAGGCTTAACCACAGAGACAGAAGAGGGTGAAGGAGGAATGACTGAATGGGAAGGGTGTGGGAGAGGGGGTTAAGTGGGAAGGATAAGTGGGTGGGTTCAGAGGAGAAAAGATTCTACCAGGGAAATGTATTAGGAGGGGATGAGGGCTGCATCTTGATAAATGGTTGTGGAGTGGGATTGCATCAGCATGGAAGAGAGGAATAGAGTAAGAGGGATGAATGGGGTTAGGATGGGTAGACAGTGCGCTCATCAGGAAAGAAATGCCCTGATTCCTGTTATCCATAGCTCTCAAAGACGTGAAGATGGGAAAATAAGAATGAGTGCATGCCAGTTCATCATATTTAAGGGTTATAAATGTGATCATTTTAAATCTGAAGAAGCTGCAGGATAAAGCCATGAAAACCTGTGCAGACAGGCAAGCTGTGAGGTCAGCAACTCTCTAAAATTCCACACATTCATTAGCAGGAGACCGTGCTGAAAGCTGTACCAGCAGACACCACAGGAGTTCCAAGTTACTCACACAGGAAAGATGCTCTTCATGAGGGGATCATATTATTCACTGCTTCCTTGGTTAATGTAGTATATACTGTATTATCCAATGCAGACAATATGACGAAGGATGTTGCATCAATTACATGGGCCTGTATTGATCAGAATAAACCTTCATAGACACAGGATAACAGAAATCAGGGGAGAGCAAGGTAACACCTCAGTGGAGGAGAACATTATTACCGGTCAGATCACTGCATCAATGACCATATGATCAAGATACCTAAAAGGGATTCAGAACTACTTAGGAGTATAAAACCTTCAAAATTAGAATGATCAGACTCTTTAAAATATGTGGAGGCAATTTTAGAACAGGATGCCTGAGCAAGAAAGACACCTAGGGAACCGTTTAGTATAGGGTACTATCGGATTGCAACCATCGCATGAATCCATAGTGCATTGGGACAACACCACAGCATTAACTGCCGGGAACATGGAATGCATGTTCTTGGCAATTAACACAGTGTATGCGGCCCTGCCGCGGCACTACAAGGGCGTGGGTGCACTCCACACTATCTATAGAGGTGGCAGTGAGTGTGCCGTGCAGGTAGTGCAGCTGTGCTGTCTATACTGTACTTGCCCAGCCCACTGTCTGCTCCTAACTCTCTCACTAGCAACCCTAATGCACCATGCACAGTTAGTGCCAAAATCCGGCAATGCTGTCATTGCCCCAAGCTAGCTATCAACACGGGTCCAATACGTGCCTTTAACATATGATAAAATAATATAACATGTTACACTCAGCCTTCAAAGGCCATATAATGTATTATTTAGTTCATACCTAGAAAGATGGACATCTACTATATCAGCAGAATTAATTAACTTAAATAATACCCAAAAAAGTAATATTCACTTTAATTGTTTTTATTATTATAACCCAAATATGCACCATCAAATACATAATTTAAGCTTACCAAAAATATTTCATAAATTTTTATGCAGACTTCATACTGAATTATGGTTAAAGTTATAGATTATAAACTATGCAGCATTCTTTCTACAAAAGCATATACATAATTTGTGAACATCAGATTATCTCCATTCACACTGCATACACACTACATTAAGTATTCATTTAAAAAAATCCTAAAGCTAACGCCAGCTGCAAAATACAACCAGCAACAGAAAATGGTATCAGCAAGCATAAATAAATCCAGAATCATTTCTTACCATTTCTCCAAATGAGTCAATTAATAAAATAGCACATCAATGGGGATATAAACATCAAAACAACTCCCAGCAGCTTGTAATGTGACTCCAACTGTTTTTACTTATACTGTACTATAGGACTAGAAAGGGGGACTGTTACTTCTGGAGAGAAATCTGCAACTGTGAGTATATACTTCTGGTAATTTTCTAAAAAGAATTCTTTGTATTAAAGCTACTTAATCTGTGAACCCACTGTTTTTTGTTGGATCAGTTAGGGCCTAGTAGCAGCAATTAAAGTTTGAATTTAAAACACAGAGGAGAGCTTTCTGGTTACATTTCATACCCAGCAGAGAGCTTGTAGTTTAAATTTAATAGTCACTCAAAGCCAAGTAACAGCAAAGTACTTTTAGTTTAAATTTAACACACAGAAGAGAGCTTTCTGGTTAAATTTAGTACTGTGGTGGAGAAGCAGGCTCAGAAAGCAGAGAGAGAAAGAAAAAACAGTCTTTTTTTTCTTTCCACAAAGAAACTGCAGGCACAGGAAGGGTTAACTCCCAAACTAAGGACAGAGATTCCCTGCAGAGGAGTGCAGACCTAGGAACACGCCCTGTTCCCATAGAGATAGAGGGAGGAGAAGGGAGTGGTTTGGGGCGGAGCCAAGAGCCATAGGACAGCCCCAAACATTTAGGCAGGGAAGTTGCACTCACAAACAGACACAGAATTGGCAGACACGGCAGAACCAGGAAGGAAAGACACAGTGTCAGGAGACACGGACACGAGGGAACAAGGAAGGAAGCACAAGAGAGAAACAGTCACGGGCAGAGAAACAGAATTGGAAGGAGACACGGAAGCAGCTTGCACAGAAGCAGTTGGGAAGTAGGAGCAGAGAGCTGACAAGGCCAGTGGAGAGCTCAGGGGAGGAGTCCTCAGAGGAGGAAATATTCTCCAAAAGTTCATGGCTTAACTCTTCTCTCAATAAGGAGCCTACAGGGAGGAAAAGCACTGCAAGCAAGGTGAGCCCTTTACAAACCTTAAAGGAGTTGCTGAACAGGGAACGCTTTTCCTGCCCTTCCCCCACAAGCTCACGTTCTGCTAAGGGTACCTGGGAGAAACTCTTGAAGGCTTTACAAGATAGAAAGGCTTCTCAGGAAGATACCAGAGAAAGCAGTTACCTGAGAGAATCTAGTGTGGAGGAGATGGACTTGGGGGACAGTGTGGAAGCAAGCAGTGTTTCAGACATGGAGATAGACTGTGCTGTTTGTGCTAAGGAAGAGTAAAGGAACCAAGTAGGGTTTAAAGAGCTGAAGGAAACCCAGCTGTTCCTAGTTACTAAATGCGTTACCTTGTGCTGGAGTGAAAGAACTGAATGGGGTTTGTTACCTGGAAAAACCCTGAAGTTCTTTTACAAGGACATTTTAAGAAAGCCCATAACTTTTAGCTGTGCTTTTAAAAGTAGCTTGACTGATAAAGCTGCTTGGGAAAGAAAGCTGGAAGAAGCTAAAAGCTTATACTATAACTTGAAGAGAATACTACTGCATTGAATAGTCTCTGGGTGGACCAGGAAGCCTGGCTATACCTGCTGTGAGAGTAACAGGGGTTTTATAGTGCCTCCTGGAGACCAGGAACAGAGTGCTGATGTAAATAGAGTTTTATGTGGAACCAAGGTTTAACTGTACCAAGCCAAGGACTGTTTAATAGGCTTGTGTTATATGGAGAAGTATCCTGATCTTTAATTTGTAAGCTTCAATCAATTCTTGCCAAAGAATTGAATCCGATTAGGAAATCCTTATTTCTCAAATAAAGAAATATTCCTGTGACCTTTGGCACTTGGCTCTAATCCTTTCGGGGACACAACTACACGCTAACTGGGCTAATTCATACAAAGGACAATCGGAGACTCTCCTGTACCACTAGGCAACTGCCTGGCCATACGGGGGGCATCCGACAGGTGGCGTAGTTATTGGATTAAGGAAAAAACCTACCAACTGAAGCTACTGAGAACATCAGGATATACAAGGTGGCCAGAGTGACATCCTGAAAGCCTTCCTCAGAATTTCTGCAAAGAGAACTGGACCGGAGACTCAGCAGTGCGGACTGGAGTTGGAGAGCCCAGCTGGTACCGACGGGGCTGAAAGGCCTGATTCACCACTTGCAGCAGGTAAACCCGTATTTAAAGGGGTTAATCCAGGATTGCTGCAAGGGGGGAGGTTCTGCAGGTGGAGGAGAGAGAGAGGGTGCTGTGATAAGGGCCGCACTTGGTGTGTCTTTTTTCTGTTTTCTTCCAGCATCGCAGTATGGAGCATACCGAGCTGCTCAACTGGATGGCAGACTGCTTCCGCCAGCAGCAGGAGATAGCGGTGAAGTCGCAAGAAAGGATGGCTGCCATGATAAGGGAACAGCAACAGCCGCTCCTGGACATGATGGCTGGGTGGATGACGCAGCAGAAGAAGACTTCGGATGAGCTAAGGACTGTGTCTAGTTCCTCAGGAACATTACTGGGACATAATAGTAAAGGACCTTTTTCATTTGGGTCTTTGACCCCAGGGGATGATGTAGATGATTATTTTGAGGTTTTCGAGCGTGTGGCAGTCCTAAGTGGATGGCCAGCAGAGCATTGGGACATACAGATAGCAGCCTCCCTTACAGGGGAAGCTCTCGCAGCATATAGGGCCGTGCCTGCTGAGCTTGCCTCCACTTATGATGAGGTGAAAAAGGCCGTGAGAGACCGATTAGGACTAACTCCAATGGTCTACCGCCGTCTTTTCAGGGCTTGTAAAATGAGGCCAGATGAGACGCCTCGTGCTTTATGTCAGCGTCTCAAAGCGTTATTGCACAAGTGGTTATTGCCAGAAGGAAAAACTGTTGATGCCATTGTAGATATGATTGCTCTAGAACAGTTTATTGAGGCTGTGCCACAGGAAATGCGATCTTTCTTGGTCTTACAAGATTGCAAGAGCACAAAAGAGGCAACTTCTTTGGCAGAGCGGTTCCTAGAAGCTCGAGTAGTAGGCCAAATGAAGGGTGCCGGGTTGAGCCAAGCAAATGTAAGGGAACCAGAAAGAATAAGCAGGACCATGCTAGGAGAGGTTACCCGAAGGAAACCCCTAGGAAGGTCAGGGTATGAGCAGCACAAATGTTACAGTTGCGGAAATAAGGGCCATATCAAAAAAGACTGTCACAGTAGGACAGTGTTAATGACAAACCCCTCTAAGGAGAGAGGAGAGGGCTTTCTGCTATCAGTGGAGGTGGAGGACATCCCAGTGCAGGCGCTCTTGGATTCAGGCGCCGACCAGCCGATGGTCTCCCAACAGCTATGGGCAGAGATACAAGCCAGGAGAGGAGGTCACACAGAAAAACATTCAGAAGGGAGCATAAAGATTCGATGTGTGCATGGCGCAGCATCAGTTTACCCCTTACAGACAGTACAAGTGAAAGGCCTAGGCTTAAAAAGAATTATCACTGTAGCCGTAGTTCCAAAACTTCCATTTCCAATAGTTTTAGGGAGGGACTGGCCACAGTTCAAACGTGGGCTAGCCAAGGGTTTAGAGGCCAAGACTGGCTTAATGTCTACGAGGGCCAAAACCAGGGCTAGGGAGGAGGCAGAGGACTCGAGTGGAGATCCCAGCTGTAGTTTACCCACACACGAAGAATTAATAACACCCTCTAGGGAGAGAGTAAGAAAGAGTAAGGCAGATAAACGCCGGGGAAGGCAGGCCAAGGCTCAGAATAGGGCGGACTTAGCCAATGGAGAGGGATTACCATGGGCTCCTGCAGAGCTGGTAGGAAAGTTCCCTTCTTTCCCTAATGAGCAAAGGGAGGATCCTGCCCTGAAGCGAGCGTTTGAGTACGCCAACACGGGTTCAGAGACATCGCCACGATTTGTGCTAGACAGGGAAATACTTTATCATGAAAGTTTAGACCCTCACTTAGGTACCATAAGGAAGCAACTAGTAGTCCCTACTACTTTTAAGAATTTGGTCCTAAGGTTAGCACATGACCACCCGGTGGGGGGGGGGGGGGGCATAAGGGTTTCCATAGCACCCTAGATCAGATCATGGGCCGCTTTTACTGGCCAGGCGTATTCAAAGAGACTGCAAAGTTCTGCGAAGCCTGCCCAGCGTGCCAGAGGGTTACCATGATTCATCCCAAAAAGGTGCCATTAATTCCCTTACCCCTGGTAACCAAACCAGTGGATAGATTGGCAATGGACATAGTGGGATCCCTAACTAAGACCCCTAGGGGATATCAGTATATACTGGTCATTGTAGACCAGGCGACGCGTTTTCCGTGGGCCATTCCCCTACGCAATGTGTCAGTGTGGACCATGGCCACGGAAATTATAAAGCTCTTTTGTGAAATTGGTTTTCCAAGAGAGGTTTTAACAGACAGGGGCAGTAACTTTCTCTCACGTTACCTTGCCCAAGTCTGGGATGCCTTTGGCATCAGACACATAAAAACGGCTGCCTATCACCCGCAAACTAACGGCCTGGTGGAAAGGCAGAACCAGACCATCAAAAGTATGTTGAGGAGGAGTCTGGAAGGCAATATGGCGGAGTGGGATGTAATGTTGCCATTCACCCTGTATGCCTGTACAGAGCGCCGGCAGACATCAATGGGCGTCTCTCCGTACGAACTGATGTACGGGAGAGCTCCCAGAGGGGTACTGGATATCTTAAGAGAGCAGTGGGTGGAACCCGAGCTAGAGGAGATAGAAGTCCCCAACTTTTTATTGTTATAATATGTTTATTACGAATTTTTCACCAAACAATGGAAATGCAACAATACACAAACATAATTCCAATGATATTGAAACAATATATCACTAGAGCCTGCCGGCCCATTAACACCCAAAAAAAAAAAACCCCTCACCCACCCTCCCCAAACATCATCCTCCCGAGGTATCACCCACGAGAAAGCAGGAGAACATCAATGACAAAGGGGGACCTACCCCGCCACTTCCCCCCAGAGTGCCGCATACCCCTGGGACGCCTAACCAACCGCACACTGGGAAGCCTGAGAGTACACCGACAAGTCTAAACTGTAGCACACTACTTAGCATAACTATCTAACGCAACCCATTTGGAGAGCTTGGCCCCAATCCCCTTAGCCCGTTGAGTTCTATCAAAAGCTTGTTCATATTTGGCGAACAAACATATCTGGTTCCACCATTCTAAATATGAAGGTTTACATGGGTTTTTCCAGCGTGAAAGAATAAGTTTTATCGCCACCATAATCATAAAGTTTAGGAGAAAACAATTATGTTTAGCTATGCCTGGGATTAAAGCTGCATTTCGAAATATTATTATCTGCCATGATAAAGCCTCTGAAAAATTTAGGACTTTCTGAATGGTGTCCCAGACTTTGGTCCAAAAAAGCAGAATGTGAGGGCATTCCATCAGCATATGCCGCAGCGTGCCCACCGCACTGTTACAGGCCCAGCAGAGATCAGTCACACCTCTAAGGCATTTGCTTAATCTAAGCGGGGTAAAGAAGGCTCTGTGCGCCAAAAAAAACATAGGGGTCTGTTTACTAAACATTCCTAATGTGCGGGGCCGCGGTAGTGTGCCTGTGCCATATAAGGAGTGGGCGGTTCAGGCAGAGAAAAGAAAAAAAACGGGAGTAAGCGATCGCACATTTGCGCGGGGCGCTATTGTGCGCCGCGCTATTGTGCGCCGTGCATAATAGTGCGTGGGAAGGCTAAGTGGCGCCCTGATGTGCACACACAAAGGAGCAGAGCCATAGTACAATGGTTAAGACACTGACTGTGGGTGCAGCTGCCATGGGTTCAATTCCCCATTGTGCACAACAAAAAGGGCTGGCTGAGGCATTAACTGTAATGGGTAAAAGTGCTTTAGGAGGCATATTAATTTTGGGCGGCATAAGGCGGTGCACTGTTAATTTTGGGCGGCATAAGGCGGTGCGCAGATGCCCAAGCATAGGAACAGAGCCACAGCACAATGGTTAAGACACTGACCAATGGTGCAGAGATCAGGGGTTCAATCCCCCACAGTGCCCAATGAAGAAGGCTCACTGAAGCAGTGTGTATTATGGGGATGAGAGCTGTAGGGGGCATTCTATTTTTATTTCAGTTATCTCTACTAGCAAACGCACTCACAAAGCGTGTTAACATAAGGCGGCCCATAAGGCACATGTTAAAGTTCACTGTCCGCCAAGGCACCCTTGAATGTCCCCTATAGGGCACCATATATGTTGCGTCACAGGATAATGTATAGTGCACCTTATATGGACGGCAACCATAAGGTGCCCTATAGGGTGCCCTATAAAGCACCCTCAGAGGCACCTTATGGGTACAGTACACTGAGGGTGTGTTTGATGGCAGCAACATATGTACATTAAATCTAAAAAAAGCTTTGGACAACCCTATCAAATAACCCCACTGTAGGCTCAAACCCATTACCGCTGGCTCCACAGGCAGTGAAGTAACCATTGGGCTACAGCTATATAGCTGCCAGCAAGCCCCTGGCTGGCTGCAGAGAGCCTGCATGTCACCACACAGACAGTCTGCTGTGGGAACCAGGATAGGGTTAGGCCACCCATACCCATGATGCACTGCACATGCAAATCAGCTGTCCACAGATGAACACAAGATGGGGAATGCACCCCAACAGCTCCCCGGCCTGGTAGGGGGACGTGTCCGTGTGCACCCACACAGCACCTTGGCCTGGTAGGAGGTACTGACCGGGTGTTTAATTTGCACAGAGTAGCTACACACAGTCACACTGTGCGGGAACTGTGCTCACCCTGAGTGTGCGATGAGGCGCCCTGGACCAGGTCCACAGCACCCTCCATGGCTGAGAGAGGCCATGGCAGAGCTCCAAAACAGTCATAATCTGTGAGATAGGTAGTTTCTGCAGGAACACCTTGGATATCTCTGTCTGTCTCAGTCAGGGGGAACCCCACGGACCCCTAGGTGGGCCATGTACCACCAACCCCCCCCCCCCCCCCCCCAGCTGAGGGTGGCAAACAGGCAGGGTCTCCTATCAACAGATCCCCATTATACCCCCCGCCGCAATGATGGCAGTAGAGTGGACCATCAACCCCAGTCCTGTTGGGGAACAGACACACTACAGGGCAGTCCAAGCAGCCCCACACACACCCAGACCACAATATCAGACAGACAGTAGGCCTGGATATGCTAAGATGCACCCCACCACTATCTGATATTCCCCTGCATCAAGCCATCAGCCACTGCACCCTGCAAGGCACTCCAGCAGGGCACATACCAGCTGTGAACAGTCTGCTGGTTAGTCCCACTGGAAATGCATGCACCCACAACTGGGATGGCAGCACACACAAGCAGATACATCAGTGACTAGGCCCCAACAGGTGACCCATATATATCACATGAGGGAAGTGCTATGAAGCACTATGGGGGTGCCTAGCCATGCTGCCATCACTGCACAGTCAGGGTGGAGTGAAAGCCCAGCAGCACATACAGAGGTCACCCTGTCTGTGGAGGTGGTGGACGGCCACTACAATGTCCCTGCCAGTGCCCTATGCCCTGTGCAGATGCATCCTGGCCAGCCCATCCTGTCTGAGCTATACCCATGGTACCTTGCTGCTCATTATGCACATCATCAGGCCAAAACTGTGGACAGTGTTTGCAGCCAACACACACTGTATAGACAGACACACACTCCCACACGTATGCCAGCATTGTGCTACTATAGAGGGGTTCAGAATCCTTGCCCACCACACCAGTCCTGGGCACAGTACAGGCATGGGTATGGTATGCAATACCGTTGGGGGTCCCTCCCTAGGGTGGTAAACACTGTCAGGGGCCAGACCTGACGCACACCGCAAACATCAGATAGATTATTATGATGGAGCTCATAGAGCAGACTGTGCGTAACGTAGGGATATCTATCTGCCAGTACTCATAGCAAACGTTTGAGAGCTGTGTACCATATACCCTGGTGTAGGGTGACATTGCTGAGGTATGCAAGTGCTGGTATTGGGAGATGCACGCAGGGCCCAATGTCCTGCCTCACCAGGAGGCATTGGCCAATGGGGCCTGTGGGTGTGGGTGTGGGTGTGTCTGTCCCTGTTGGCTGCTGCTGTACGGCAGAGGTTCCCAAATCCAGTCCAGGTTTGCAATACACTGGTTGGGGTTTCCTGCTGTCCCTCATGAATATGCATGAGCTACATCTACATGCCATGGGGGTGGTGCATAGATATACAGCACGGTTATTTGTATGAGTGGCAGCATGGAACCTGAATGGTGTGTGGTCCTCCAGGACTGCATTTGTGAGACTCTGCTTTAGGTAATGCCCCTGGTCATGGTGTCTGTGCTTGGTGGTGTAAAAGATAGGCGTATGACCAATGCGTATATCCCCAGCAATAAAGGATTGCCCTTACTAACATGGTTTAGTTGTGGGGAAAATATGTGGACAGGAATGGCAGTAGCCCCAGCTGGGCTTTGAACCTGTGACCTTTTGCTCCTGCATACACTGTCTGTGTGCACTGCACCACTGTGTTGCCACAGATGTGCTGAATTCCCTGGGAAGTCCATGACTGTACATCCGACAGGGCCTATGTTGCAGTGGACGTGCCAGCCTGCACATGGCTCGGCCACTGTCTTCTGTGGCTAGCAGCCACTGCCCCCTCCACCACCTGTACCCTACCGCCAACATGCTGGCATGTCCGTATCTTGGAAAAGCATATGACCTGATTGAGTTGTGGCACTCCAGGACTGCATTTGGGGGACTCGGCTGTCGGTAATGCCCATTGTTATGGTGTGTGTGCGGTGTTGGGTACAAAATGGGTGTGTGAACCATGCTTATGTTCTCTGCAATAAAGGAGTGTCTTTACTATCTCTGTTTGGTGGTGGGTAAAATATGGGGACTGGGTTGGCAGGAGCCCCAGCTTGGATTTGAACCTGTGGCCCTCTGGTCCTAGAGGTACTGCCTCTGTCTGCTGCACCACACTGTGGCCACAGTGATAGTGCAGTCCCTGGGGGTGGGAAACCTGACCAAAGGAGTCAAAAACCCTGCTCTGCACATTTGTACTGTGGGCTCAGTCACCTTGTCTGGTGGCAAAAGTGCAAATAAACCCCTCAACCGACCACGACGAACTGGGGATAAATATAACCAAGCTGGGCAACAGTGATATTAATGGGCAACCATAGCAAACACTCCCAGGAAGGCTCAGAAAAAAGGAAATGGTTTTTGGAAGGGTCTCCGCTCCGTAGCCCCTTCCATACTTCATTTCATTTTTTTGGAGCTTTCCTGGGTGTGTTTCTTATGTTTGCCCATTAATATCAGGGTTCCCCAGCTGACTTCCTATTTTTAATATGTTTGTTTGAGTCTTTTTCTATCTTTATTTGCACTTTTGTTCTGTGCACATGTATCACACTGCTCACGTTTTTCAGGTTTCCCCGGTTTCCCTGTACATTGCTGACGGAAATGGTTTCTCTTCCCTTTAAATGCCCTCTACCGTGAGTGTTTCACTCGCGCTATTTTTAAACCTGCAAATTCGTCCCCGATACTGTGCGGGGAGCCTCTCCCCTCCCCTTCCCCGCCAATTGACCCCGTCTCTCCGCCCCTCGGGAGCCTTCCTCCGCCCTCAGAATGCCTTTCCACGCCTCTATCGGACATTTGCGGGCCGGGTACTTGTGCGGGGCACGTTAGTGCGGCGCGCAATTGTGCGGGGCCCAAGCGCACTTGTGCGGGACGTTTAAGAGCGTTTCTGAGCGTTTGAGTGCCGCGTTTCCGTGCGCTATTGTGCGGCACGCAATTGTACGGCTTTTAGTAAACATGCCCCATAGACTGAGTAAGAGCAGCAGATCTCGATGCGCGGATCGTCGATGCCCAAAATTTCTGCCACTCTTTCTGTGGTAGCTCTTTCCCAGTCTCCTCCTCCCAGATGCAGCGCAACCCACTGTTCAGAGGTGCATAAAACTCCATGAATAAGGCGTAGAAACGAGAAACTGTACCTCTTCTGGAGCTTACTTCTTCAATTACTTTCAGGAGACCCCAGGACTCCGATAGTCCCTCCAAGGACGGGAAGATTGCCCCCAGACAATGGCGCAACTGCAACCATTGAAAATAACAGGCCGATGGGAGATTAAACTCTTGCTGTATGCCACAAAAGGGCTTCCACCGGGGTCCATCCATTAGCTGGCCAATTGACCAAATTCCCAGCTTTTGCCACCGCGGCCAGACACACAATTCTTTAGCGATTTTAAAAGCCGGGTTAAACCATATTGGGAGCTGCCGAGAAGGAGGATTCTTTTCCCCAATGACCAGCATCAAAGCTCGAAAAGCTTGCTGCGTGGAGATGATGACACTGCCAACCCCAGAGGAAACTGGATGCAACATACCAGCCAGTAAGTGGAGGGGACACGGAGCCACCATACGCTCTTCCATGCGGAGCCAAATCGGAGTGAAGACTTCCTCTTCTCGCACAGTCCACTTTGAGCCCTGATTTAATAAAAAGGATCGGTGATACCACAAAAAATCTGGGAAATGCACCCCACCACTCGCCTTAACTGCCTTCAGCTTCTTTAGCGCGATGCGGGGAACTTTCCCATCCCAGAGAAAAGCACACAGGATCCGATCCAGACCCCTATATATCGCAGGGGACAACAACACTGGTAGCATGCTCAGAAGATAATTGATTTTGGGAACTAGAGTCATTTTGATGGCCTCTAGCCGACCCCACCAGGTAAGATGGAGAGGGGACCACTGCTGAGTATAAGTCCGCGCTATGTCCAAGACTTTTTTGGAGTTCAGATGCGTTGTCTCGTCCAGAGAAGCAGTGTAATGAACTCCTAGATATTTTATCGATGCCGCTTCCCATTGGAAAGGGAAATTATCCACCATTGAGGCATTTGCCCTCCGATTAAGGGGAAAGGCAACTGATTTAGCCCAGTTAACTTTGTAACCTGAAAACACTGAATATTGAGCTATCACCTGCAGCAGCGGGTCTATTGAGTCCGGATGGAGAAAGACCAACAAATCATCTGCATAAGCAGAGAGCTTGATATGGAGATCTAACAGTTGTATACCGCGGATCATCTCGGATTGACGAATCTTCGCTACCAATGGCTCTAATGCCAAATTGAAAAGTAAGGGCGATAAGGCACACCCCTGCCCGGAGCCTCGCAACAGAGGAAGAGGCCGAGAGAGGATGCCATTGACCAGAATTTGCGCCATAGGGTTTTCATACAACACTCGCACCATGGCTATAAACTCTTCAGGCAGTCCGAACCATGCCATCACACTGTACAGGAAGGGCCATTCCAACCTGTCGAAGGCCTTTTCAGCATCTATGGAAAGGCCCAGCAATGGATTATCTGAATTGGCTGCTAATTCTAGTACATCGCAAAATAATCTTCCATTGTCGGCCGTAGATCTTCCCGTTACAAATCCGCACTGATCCGGGTGGATCAATAGAGGTAACACTTTGCTCAGCCGGTTTGCCAGGATACTAGAGTAGATTTTGTAATCCGCATTGAGAAGGGAGATGGGCCTGTAGTTACTAACACATGTTGGATCTTTTCCCGGTTTCTCTAATACAATAATTGTAGCCTTAGCAAAAGCTCCGGTCGCCTGCCCCCGCTTCAGGAGCAACTGATAGTACTCCAAGAGTTGAGGAAGGAGGACATCAGCAAAGGTTCTGTAGAATTCAGCAGGGATGCCGTCTGGACCGGCTGCTTTCCCAATTTTCATACTCTTTAGTATCTCTTGTACCTCCTCCAAGGCTATGGGCTGGCCTAGCTTGGCCTTCAGGTCGGGCTGCAACACCGGACGATCAATAGAAGCCAGATAATCTTTACAGGCCGTCTCATCAAAGGAGATCTTGGAGGCATAAAGACGAGCGTAAAACTGACAGAAAGCTTCAGCTATTTCTCCGCTGTTAGTCAGCAGATCTTGCTGACCAGATGAAATGTGGGTAATATGAGTTTTACTCCTCCGGGCCTTCAAGCTTGCAGCAAGTAGCTTGCCCGCCTTGTTCTTACCAGTATAATAACGGGCTCGGCTGTCAAACAGTTGCTGTTCCACCTCCGTGCTTAGTATAGTATTATAATGGTATCTTAACTTTTGTAAGTGATTCAGCACTGCTGGAGTGGGAGCTCTCTGGAAGATCCGTTCTCCTGCTCTAATCTGCTCATCCAGCTCCTTGAGCTTGACTCTTGCCTGCTTGGCTTTGGCTATTGCGAAGCTGGTAATCTGCGCTCTAGCCGTAGCTTTAAAAGCTTCCCAACAAGCCCAAATCGCTGTGTCTGATTGAAGATTACTTTTAAAGTAATCCTCAATAGTCCTCTTCATGGTCTCCTGAAAGGATAAGTCTGCAAGCAGGGATCTGTTGAATGTCCATATTTGCTGACTGGGTACACTCCCCTCTAAGACTAAATCAAGCACAATGGCAGCATGATCTGAAATATGGGTGCCAAGAATATCCGCATCTTCCACCGCTTGTACTAAAGGTCTGGAGATTAAGAAAAAATCTATCCTGGAATGAGAGCCATGAGGCATTGAAAAAAAGGTATAATCCTTCTCCACTGGATGCAAAATTCTCCATATATCCACAAGACCTATTTCTTGTATTAGTGAAGACAACACTTGTGAGGCGCTGCCACCATGGGGCCTAAGTGGGTTGCAGTCAAGTAGGGGATCTAAGACTCTGTTGAAATCACCCCCAATAATCATTGGAACAGGGGAACTCTCTTGAGCTACTTCTGCAAGGGTATGAAAAAAATCAGATTGTTGACCATTGGGGGCATAGATGTTAATTACAACCACCTGCTGGTTACCCGCTGCCAAGTGTACTTTGGTCCACCGCCCCTCACAATCCGCCCGTGTGGCCAAAACTTGCAGCTGCACCTTGTTGTGTAACAGAATGGCTACCCCATTTTTTTTCCCCAAGGCAGGCGAGTGGGCAATCACTTTGAAATGCTTCGATACTAATTTCAGGGCCTCTTTAGAGGACAAGTGCGTTTCTTGCAGCAAAACTAAATCTGCTTTTTGCTTTTGGGCATATACTAATATCTTTTTCCTTTTCACGGGGTGCATAATGCCCTTCACATTCATCGAAAGGACTCTAAGGGGGCCCATTGACAGGGAAGTATTTGAACTTGAGGGCCAAACTCTCTATCTCCAAGACTAGCGTGCTACATTGTACCTCCTCCCAAGCTTCCAGGTCATCCCAAGACGGTCTGCGGCACCACAACCTACCCCTCCTAATACGGAGCCACATCTTTGGGTGAGACAGCAGAGGGAAAAATGGCAACACCGAGCAAGTAATCCCCATGCCCCGAGAAAACCCATTGTAACCTTATTGCTTTAATCATACAAATATTGAAGATGCAAAACGCATGGAACACTAATAGACAGATCTTAATTAAGCAAACAATCGGTATTAAACATTCACCATGCACTGCCATATAACATGTATACCCTTATGCATTTACATACAGTCAGAAATTGTTAAGGGGAACATAGAGTCCACATAAACCAAGCATTAGGGCTCCCTCTCCACCTGCATTCTTAAGGCTTCCTGGTCCTCTAGGAAGCGCATCAGGCCGCTGGGATCATCGAATGTTTTAGTGCGATTGTCCAAAGTCACTTTAAATCGTGCAGGGTAAAATAAACCATACTTTGCCTGTAGGTGTTGAAGGCGGGGCCGCATCTCCAGGAACTTCTTTCTCTTATCCATGGTGGCCTTGCTGAGGTCCGGAAAAAATGACAGCCTGTGCCCTTCATAAGTGACGGAGGTAGCCGCTCTTGCCGCTGCCATAATTTGCATGGCCTGTTGGTGCCGAAATGCGCAGAGAATAAAGGGTCTTGGCCTCGGGCTATGCCCACCCGTATATGCCGGTATTCTGTGGGCCCGTTCCACCTCGAAGGGCTTGGAAAAGTTGATTTTAAGCAACTGGGGCAAAAGTGCTTCAATGAACCCGATCGAGTTAGTACCCTCCGCTCCTTCCGGAATACCAATAATACGTATATTATTTCTGCGCGACCTGTTGCTGAGATCCTCCAGATGCGCTTCTAAAGTGTCGACCTTTTTGAGAGCCCTAGAATGGTTCTGTAGGCAATCCTCGTGCGCAGCAACAGTGGTGTCTAACCTCTCCAGTCGAGCTGTAACGCCCCGCATTTGCTCCTTGAGCTCCTTCATATCACCTTGCATCTGGGCCAGGGTCTCTCCGTTCGCCGAAATTAAGGCACGCAGAGATCTTAATTCATCCAGTATTTCCTTCATTCCCTCAGCGGGGCCACGATCGGGCGCCATCTTAAGAGGAGAAGGGGGGTCTTGTTTCGCACGTTTAGACCCTGCAGTACCCCCGGAGGGGAACTCCAGCTTAGTTTGCTTCACCGAAGCCATCCTTTCCCCTTAATATAAATTTTCCCTGCCAAACGGCGCTATCACCACTTCAGGATTAAGGCAAATTTCAGGAATCTGCTCAGGGCTTGCAGGAGACACCGCTCTATGCGTCCATCTTGTTCTCCGCTGGCTCCGCCTCCCCGAAGTCCCCAACTTTTTAAGGGATTTAAAGGGGCGCTTAGAGCGGACATCCCAGGTGGTGGTAGACAATATGACGGCGAGCCAAGCCCGCCAGAAGGGTTACTATGACCGACGCACCCGACCACGTCAGTTGGAGGTGGGTGAAAAGGTGCTGGTAATGGTGACAGGACCTACGTCAAAATTCGAGAGCAGGTGGAAAGGACCCTATAGAGTTCTCAGACAGGTAGGACCAGTTTCCTATGCCGTGGGGACTGGGAGAGGGAAGGAACAAATCTTCCACATTAACGTGCTGCAGCCATGGCATGAAAGAGAAGCGCTTGCCCGGCTAGCTGCAAGGGAGGACAGGCTAGATGAGTATCATGCAGGCCCACAGACCCAAAGATGGATTCCGTGCTGTGCGCTAGGAACGCCAGCTCGGAATATCTTAAGGGGGGGGGGTTATGTGGTGGAGAAGCAGGCTCAGAAAGCAGAGAGAGAAAGAAAAAAACAGTCTTTTTTTTCTTTCCACAAAGAAACTGCAGGCACAGGAAGGGTTAACTCCCAAACTAAGGACAGAGATTCCCTGCAGAGGAGTGCAGACCTAGGAACACGCCCTGTTCCCATGGAGATAGAGGGAGGAGAAGGGAGTGGTTTGGGGGCGGAGCCAAGAGCCATAGGACAGCCCCAAACATTTAGGCAGGGAAGTTGCACTCACAAACAGACACAGAATTGGCAGACACGGCAGAACCAGGAAGGAAAGACACAGTGTCAGGAGACACGGACACGAGGGAACAAGGAAGGAAGCACAAGAGAGAAACAGTCACGGACAGAGAAACAGAATTGGAAGGAGACACGGAAGCAGCTTGCACAGAAGCAGTTGGGAAGTAGGAGCAGAGAGCTGACAAGGCCAATGGAGAGCTCAGGGGAGGAGTCCTCAGAGGAGGAAATATTCTCCAAAAGTTCATGGCTTAACTCTTCTCTCAATAAGGAGCCTACAGGGAGGAAAAGAACTGCAAGCAAGGTGAGCCCTTTACAAACATTAAAGGAGTTGTTGAACAGGGAAAGCTTTTCCTGCCCTTCCCCCACAAGCTCACGTTCTGCTAAGGGTACCTGGGAGAAACTCTTGAAGGCTTTACAAGATAGAAAGGCTTCTCAGGAAGATACCAGAGAAAGCAGTTACCTGAGAGAATCTAGTGTGGAGGAGATGGACTTGGGGGACAGTGTGGAAGCAAGCAGTGTTTCAGACATGGAGATAGACTGTGCTGTTTGTGCTAAGGAAGAGTAAAGGAACCAAGTAGGGTTTAAAGAGCTGAAGGAAACCTAGCTGTTCCTAGTTACTAAATGCGTTACCTTGTGCTGGAGTGAAAGAACTGAATGGGGTTTGTTACCTGGAAAAACCCTGAAGTTCTTTTACAAGGACATTTTAAGAAAGCCCATAACTTTTAGCTGTGCTTTTAAAAGTAGCTTGACTGATAAAGCTGCTTGGGAAAGAAAGTTGGAAGAAGCTAAAAGCTTATACTATAACTTGAAGAGAATACTACTGCATTGAATAGTCTCTGGGTGGACCAGGAAGCCTGGCTATACCTGCTGTGAGAGTAACATGGGTTTTATAGTGCCTCCTGGAGACCAGGAACAGAGTGCTGATGTAAATAGAGTTTTATGTGGAACCAAGGTTGTCAGACGGCTGCCTAGGGTGAGAACTTACACAATCTTGACGATGCATATATTCATATGATTCTTGCAAGGTATTGTGGGTAATGTAGTTCATTCACTCCCAAACACAGCTGAAGACAATAATTGAGTTGTGAAACCAGTGGTAAGGCCAATAAAATACTTCTTTTATTGATGGGGTTTAATTCACCCAGCACAAGTATGCTTGTTAGCAATATAAATGAGGTTACTTGCTTGCAGTGTTTAAATGGATAACATAAAGTCACAAAGCAAATCAGGAAACAACCTTCAGCTTGTCAGGCAATTAGCTAATGTTTTCTTAGCAAATAATTACCAAATAAAAAGGCACAAAGAAATGAATAAACTTTGTTTGTTAGGTTAACTTCTGCTTATTTTCCACGCAGATCCCAGCAGTGATTCTCCCTTGCACACACACACAATCAGGTGCAGCTTTAATTACTATCAATTGACCAGCTGAAAGCCTTTAGCTGGCTGGCTGCTATGGTGTGAACCCAAATCCTGCTTTAAGAGCTGTTTGCAGTGGAAATAAAGAACAAAGTTAGGTTTCTTTGTGATGGCTGATGTGTTTGCTCACAGAAAGCTAGCAATAGCATTTAGATAGAGAACAGTCCATGTAATTAATAGTTTCATCTGCTGTATCTCCCCCTTCATCAATCAGCATAGGGTCACTATCATACATTGGCACAGACGAGTCTTTCATTAAGGCACTATCATGAGAATGCTTATTCCCTTGCTGCCATTCTCTATTATAGATAGGGTCTGGATCAGTGTTCATACCTGAGCCTCTCCTGCTATCATAATTCCTCTCTGTATAGCCTGGCCAGTATGTAATCCAATTCTGATGTCCAGCCTTCCAATCTTGATCCCTGGACACTGGATCTCCTCTCACATACCTTCTGGCCTTGGTCTGAAAGTCCCTTCCACGTGCAGTCTTCTCTCTTCCAGGTAGCCACTGGTGATTCCTATCTCTGCCCTTCCATTCCTCTGGCTGACTCCAGTCCAATGGACTCTGCTGGCATTTGGAATACCTCCCAGTATGGGTACTGCCTTGGACTCTCCCAGACCTGCCAATGGCCTTTCTTCTCTTCCTTCCAGAGAGTTTCCTTCTCTCTCTATCCGCTTGGCTTGGCTTCTGCTTCTCAAGATGATGTTGGTGCTTGAGCTTGAAGCTGTTGCTGTATCTGTCTCCGAAGCTCTTTCTGTAGCTGTTATCTGTAGAATAAGCTCTATTCTTATTCTGTCCTAATGTGTGCTCCTCCCTAACACAGCACAGCTGTGTTGAATCAGGCCCTGCCCTTTGAGATGAGTGCTTAGGGATTACCTCATAGCTCTCTTGATTGCACACACGTTTTCTCACTTCAGCCCCTCTCATGGCTGCTGGAAACCTGGTGCATTCTGGGACTGGTAGTCTTTTATGTGAAAACTCTGTTTTCTTACTTCTACCAGAACTGACAGGTTGCTTGTTCAGAGTCACATCATCTTTTCTATAGCTCCTACCTGAGCTATGATAAGCTTCCTTATCACATACCCCCCTGCTTAAGTTATTACGGACTGGTTCTACTGGTGAAACTTCTTCTCTACAGTCCGTAATACCTACGAGAGTGTTCTCTTCCTGAAGCTCACTTCCTGACTGGGTTCAAGGTCATTATTTACAGGCCTCTCCTTCCAAGACTTAAGTACATTAATATGGTAGGTCTGCCTACGCCCTCTTGCATTTTCTACCATATAAGACACTGGGCTTACTTGTTTAACAACCTTCCATGGCCCTTTCCACTGTACCTCAAATTTTGGAGCAGTTCCTGCTACTTGAACCAAAACCTTTTCACCAATGGTTAATTGGCGACTTTTGGCCTTTCTATCATACCACCCTTTCTGGCGAACTTGACTGTCCTGCAGGTTCCTCTCAGCAACCTGCGACGTCCTTTTCAAACGTGCTCTCAAGTCACGTAGAAACAGTGGCACCTCCTGACTTCCTGGTTCAGGATCAATCCATTGTTCCCTCAAAATATCCATCAAACCCCGTGGAGCCCTACCATACATCAACTCATATGGAGTTACACCTAGGGACACTTGAATTCTTTCCCTGCAGGCATATAAGGCAAAGGGTAATAACATATCCCATTCTTTTACCTCTCCTGCTAACCCCCTTCTCAACATTTGTTTGAGAGTTTGGTTGAATCTCTCCACCAAACCATTTGATTGTGGATGGTAGGCTGAGGTTTTCACGTGACGAATGCCAAAGGCATCCCACACCTGGGCCAAATATTTGGATACAAAATTGGACCCTCGGTCAGTCAACACCTCTCTTGGGAATCCCACTTCACAAAACAATTTTACTAGCTCTAAAGCTATTGTTTTTGCAGAAATATTCCTCAATGGTATGGCCCAGGGAAACCTTGTTGCCTGATCTACCATAACTAGGATGTATTGGAAACCTCGGGGCGTTTTGACTAATGGGCCTATAATATCCATGGCAATGCGACCAATTGGGTCTGTGATAATTGGCATGGGGATCAATGGCACCACCGGTGGGTGAGCCGCTGTAACTCGCTGACACGCTGGACATGCAGCACAAAACTGGGCAGTTTCTTTGAAGATACCTGGCCAGTAAAAACGCACAAGTATTTGATCCAGCGTTCCTTGCATACCTTTATGACCTCCCACTGGATGATCATGTGCTAGTCTAAGTACTAGCCCTTTGAAAGTTGTGGGTACCACCAATTGTTTACGTATGGCACCATTTCTGGGGTCCTGACTCTCTCTATATAATATGTCATTATCTAGTCTGAATCTGGGCAATTCCTCCCTGACCTCCTGAGCATACTTAAAAGCTCGGGTGAGAGCTTGATCAGCTCGCTGCTCTTGTGGAAAGTTAGGAAACTTTGCCACCAACTCAGCTGGCACCCAGGGTAAACTTTGACCAGCTAACATCTCAGCCCTACCCTGTGCTCTGCAAAGTCTCTCACGCCTCTTTTGTGCTTTCAACTTTCTTACTTTACCAGATGATGGGGTTATTAAATCATCATGAGAGGGTAAATCTCCTAATAACTCTGCCTGCTCCCCCTCCTCCTTCTGCTGGCTCTCTAACTTAGCCTGCGAGCGGGTGGATACAAGGCCCCTCTTATTACCCATAGTTTGGCCTTCTGGAAGCTTAACCATCTTTTTAGCTAGGGACTGAGGACTTCCAAAGAAAGGCCCGGGAGCTATTTCCATTATTAAACCTTCTCCCTCCTTCTTTCCTAGCCCTTTCACTAGTTCCTGCTTAAATCTTGGCCAGTCCTTCCCTAGAACCAAATCAAAGGGCAGCCTAGGCACCACTGCTAATAGGACTTCCTCTTGTTCCCCCAGGCACTTAACCTTTAGCCTATAGGTGGGATATGATGTTGCAGCACCATGAATGCATCTGATGTGAACTTGGCTTTCAGGGGTTCTAGGCACAAATCTTTCTTGGGCCTCTATCCTCTTCCAAAGCCTTTTTGACATCATACTCTGGTCTGCCCCAGAGTCTAATAATGCATTTGTGGTTATTCCCTGCACATCAACCATCAAAAGAAATCTTTCCTTGGGCTGTTTTAAATCCAGACCCATTAAACTAGTGTGTGTCTGGCATCTCTTCTCTAAGTGTCTCACTTTTCCACACTTGAAACATTTCTTTCTATTCCACTGTGTCATCTGGTTTGATACAGTACATTCATTTTCAGAAACATTCTTAATTATTCCCTTTTCTGATACAGCACATCTAGCCTCAGCATCCATCTTTAGAGGGCCACCCATTCTATGGCAAGCCTGCGTGGCTTCCAAGAATTTCTCTGCTAGCATGGTTGCCTCTCCAAGATTTTGGCAATTTTGCTGTATAAGAAAAACATTCAAATCTTTAGGTACCCCAAGCATAAATTGTTCCAGCATTATAATATCTAATAACATTTCTACTGTCTTTTGCTCAGGCTCCAACCATTTTACAGCTAAACTTCTGATTCTCTGACTCAGAGCCCTGGGTGTCTCACCCACTTTCAATGTAACAGCCCTAAACATTCGCCTATACTCTGAAATAGACAACCCTAGGCGATCTCTAATAGCTGCCTTTACATCCTTATAAATCAAAGCCTGGGCTGCTGGCATTGCTTTGTAAGCTGCAAGTGCCTCTCCAGTTAATGAGGCTGCCAGCCTTACTGCCCACTGAGTCTCTGGCCATGCTAAAGCCTGTGCCACTCTTTCAAAAGACTCTAGAAAATCATCAACATTATCATCTGGAGTTAATTTCCCAAAATTAAATGCCCCAATCCCTTGATTGAGTCCCACACTGTCCACATGTGGTGTACCAGTACTAACTGCTGGTCTTGCATCTGTTCCACTTTGGCTCTGCAGCTGAACTAGAGCTTGCACCAGATCAAGCACTGGTTTCTGCTGTTCCATCAAGGCCTTCATAGCAGTGTCCTGGGCCTGCTGTGATAGCTCCTGCTGCTTGCTAAATTGGGCTGCCATCCACTGAGCCATCTCCCTCGGATCCATCTTGACCCCTGCAAGAAATAAAGAAAGAAAAAAAAAAAAAAACCAAAGTGCAGCACCTTCCAACCAGGTGTGTTTTTTTTCAACTTTTTTTTTTTTTTCAATTACCCCCTGTGCTTACACACATCCACCACTAGACATGCCCAGGTACATATTACCTTGTCTCAGTGATGAATCCAGCTTTGCACAGGGTCTTTTCATCTGGGACAGCTTCCTGGAACAACCACTTCTCCTCCAAAGTGCAGATGAGGGAAAAAATTCTTCTTTCAGCTTCAAACTTGAATTTTATTTGTAATCCACAGCAAATAAATCCTCTTGGTGCAAAAGCAATCCGAAAAACTACGCCATTTGTCAGACGGCTGCCTAGGGTGAGAACTTACACAATCTTGACGATGCATATATTCATATGATTCTTGCAAGGTATTGTGGGTAATGTAGTTCATTCACTCCCAAACACAGCTGAAGACAATAATTGAGTTGTGAAACCAGTGGTAAGGCCAATAAAATACTTCTTTTATTGATGGGGTTTAATTCACCCAGCACAAGTATGCTTGTTAGCAATATAAATGAGGTTACTTGCTTGCAGTGTTTAAATGGATAACATAAAGTCACAAAGCAAATCAGGAAACAACCTTCAGCTTGTCAGGCAATTAGCTAATGTTTTCTTAGCAAATAATTACCAAATAAAAAGGCACAAAGAAATGAATAAACTTTGTTTGTTAGGTTAACTTCTGCTTATTTTCCACGCAGATCCCAGCAGTGATTCTCCCTTGCTCACACACAATCAGGTGCAGCTTTAATTACTATCAATTGACCAGCTGAAAGCCTTTAGCTGGCTGGCTGCTACGGTGTGAACCCAAATCCTGCTTTAAGAGCTGTTTGCAGTGGAAATAAAGAACAAAGTTAGGTTTCTTTGTGATGGCTGATGTGTTTGCTCACAGAAAGCTAGCAATAGCATTTAGATAGAGAACAGTCCATGTAATTAATAGTTTCATCTGCTGTATCTCCCCCTTCATCAATCAGCATAGGGTCACTATCATACATTGGCACAGACGAGTCTTTCATTAAGGCACTATCATGAGAATGCTTATTCCCTTGCTGCCATTCTCTATTATAGATAGGGTCTGGATCAGTGTTCATACCTGAGCCTCTCCTGCTATCATAATTCCTCTCTGTATAGCCTGGCCAGTATGTAATCCAATTCTGATGTCCAGCCTTCCAATCTTGATCCCTGGACACTGGATCTCCTCTCACATACCTTCTGGCCTTGGTCTGAAAGTCCCTTCCACGTGCAGTCTTCTCTCTTCCAGGTAGCCACTGGTGATTCCTATCTCTGCCCTTCCATTCCTCTGGCTGACTCCAGTCCAATGGACTCTGCTGGCATTTGGAATACCTCCCAGTATGGGTACTGCCTTGGACTCTCCCAGACCTGCCAATGGCCTTTCTTCTCTTCCTTCCAGAGAGTTTCCTTCTCTCTCTATCCGCTTGGCTTGGCTTCTGCTTCTCGAGATGATGTTGGTGCTTGAGCTTGAAGCTGTTGCTGTATCTGTCTCCGAAGCTCTTTCTGTAGCTGTTATCTGTAGAATAAGCTCTATTCTTATTCTGTCCTAATGTGTGCTCCTCCCTAACACAGCACAGCTGTGTTGAATCAGGCCCTGCCCTTTGAGATGAGTGCTTAGGGATTACCTCATAGCTCTCTTGATTGCACACACGTTTTCTCACTTCAGCCCCTCTCATGGCTGCTGGAAACCTGGTGCATTCTGGGACTGGTAGTCTTTTATGTGAAAACTCTGTTTTCTTACTTCTACCAGAACTGACAGGTTGCTTGTTCAGAGTCACATCATCTTTTCTATAGCTCCTACCTGAGCTATGATAAGCTTCCTTATCACAAGGTTTAACTGTACCAAGCCAAGGACTGTTTAATAGGCTTGTGTTATATGGAGAAGTATCCTGATCTTTAATTTGTAAGCTTCAATCAATTCTTGCCAAATAATTGAATCCGGTTAGGAAATCCTTATTTCTCAAATAAAGAAATATTCCTGTGACCTTTGGCACTTGGCTCTAATCCTTTCGGGGACACAACTACACGCTAACTGGGCTAATTCATACAAAGGACAATCGGAGACTCTCCTGTACCACTAGGCAACTGCCTGGCCATACGGGGGGCATCCGACAGTACCCAGCAGAGAGCTTGTAGTTTAAATTTCATAAGAAGTTAGAACCTAGCAGCAGCTAAGAGCTATAATTTAAATCAAATCAGAATTTAGCTTACCTCAGCAGCACAAGACAGGGTACTTAACTAAAGGGTGCTTAACTAAAGATGCAATAAAACACCTGGGAGTTACTTTGGACCAACGTCTAGATATGAAATGCCACATAAGCAACATAGTCAAAGCCGTCTATTTCAAAATCCGTTCACTCAAGCATCTACGCTCCCTGTTGCACCCAGATGATTTCCGAACCATATATCAAGCGCTGATCCTGCCACATTTTGACTTTGCAAATGCCATCTTACAAGGTCTCCCCCAATCCACACTAACCCCCTTACAGTTGGCCATGAATGCCGCAGCTAGGGTCCTTTACGGAGCATCCAGAAGCGACCACGTGACCCCCATTCTCAAACAGCTGCACTGGCTACCGATCCATGGAAGGATCACCTTCAAAACCCTTCTATTAGCATTCAAGGCAATCAAAGGTATTTCATCCTCCTCACTCACGCATCTTATCCACATTGTCCCCCCCCCCAACAGATCCAGAAGAGCAACAGCTGTAAACTTGCTAACAACACCAAAGGCATCGACAAAGTCCAACATGACAACCACAAACAGGGCGTTCAGTTTTTATGTCCCCAAATGCTGGAATGCTCTACCCCCTGACATTAGGACCATTGCCAATCTATATCAGTTCAGGAAGGCTCTCAAAACCCACCTTTTCCTCCAATACTTCCCAGCCAGCAATTGAACCTAGATATCCCTCTCAAGAAATGACCCACTCTAGAAAGGCCCTTACATGCATTATCTGATTTTTACCTATCCTTGCAGTGTAAATAGCTTATGTATATAGTTAACCCTGTTATCCAAGTTTGTACTCCTGTTCGATGTAAAACCTGACAGCTTGTCGTTATGGTCGTTATGTTATGATGTAAACCGCGCTGATACTAAATAGCGCGGTATATAAGAAACTGTAATAAATAAAATAAATAAATAATAAATAAATACTGTGTAGCAGCCCTCTTTTAATAAGTGTTATTTCCCTCCCTCCCTCCCCACACCCACCCTCCCCTGGGATAATCATAGCTTTATAGGTTCTTACACATCTTAAAAGACAGGAGGTGCTTTCAGGTGAAGCTCATTACCCAAATCAGTCATACACTAAGGACCTGAGATTAATTAAGCTTCAGGTGAACAAGGTATATTAAACGTATTAGGTACAGTTTTATTGTTATAAATACCCATAGCAACCCCTAGTAAGTAAGAACTTAAAGATCTAGACACAAACTTAAAACTAAGATGCAGACAGCAGTCCAGCAGCGAGATGGGGGCTTTCCAGTCTTTTGCATTGAGTATCACATGTATGATTTTCTTCCAGTTGGTGAGAGGTCTTACGTGTGCACTAGGTGCAAGGAGCTCTTTTCTCTCAGGGAAGAAGTCCGTTCTCTAGAAGCTAAAGTAGCAGACTTGGAAAACATAAGACAGACAGAGAGGTACATAGACGAGACCTACAGGGACATAGTCCTGAAGTCCCACCTCCAGTCTGGCAGCACCCCTGTTGCCATGGAGGAGAGAGGTCACGTGACAGGAGAGCATCACCCTGGTGTGGCAGGAAGTGATCCTGTAACTAGGACCTGTCCTCCAGGTGATGTAAAACTCTCTCACACCAAGGAAGTTTCTCCAGGGCCATGTGCCTATGAGGGAAGTGTTAGGACAGCCGTTATAGTTGGTGATTCGATCATTAGGCATGTAGATAGCTGGGTGGCTGGTGGACGTGAGGATCGCCTGGTAACATGCCTGCCTGGTGCGAAGGTAGCGGACCTCACGCGCCACCTAGATAAGGTCTTAGATAGTGCTGGGGAGGAGTCTGCTGTCTTGGTAGATGTCGGTACCAATGACATAGGAAAATGTGGTAGGGAGGTTCTGGAGGCAAAATTTAGACTTTTAGGTAGGAAGTTGAAATCCAGAACTTCCAGGGTAGCATTCTCCGAAATGCTTCCTGTTCCACGCGCAGGACCCAAAAGGCAGGCAGAGCTCCGGAGTCTCAATGCGTGGATGAGACAATGGTGCAGAGATGAGGGTTTTGGATTTGTTAGGAACTGGGGAACATTCTGGGGAAAGGAGGGGCTCTTCCGAAGGGATGGGCTTCACCTTAACCGGGATGGAACCAGGCTGCTGGCATTAACCTTTAAAAAGGAGATAGAGCAGCTTTTAAACTAGATATTAGAGGAAAACCGACAGTCGCCCAAGAGCGGATGGTTCAGAAGAATGTATCCTTGAAGGATACTACCAAAAGCAGAGAGGTTCCACAAAAGAGTAAAGTAGCCCAAATGCCCTCAAGTATGGAGCAGAGACACAGAATGAGCACCAAACTCGCAAGGAGACCAAACAAACCAAAGGGCGAGCAGGATAGGGGTCACTAGCACTTTATTAATGAAACACCCCACGCAAGGAGACCAAACAAACCAAAGGGCGAGCAGGATAGGGGTCACTAGCACTTTATTAATGAAACACCCCTCGCAAGGAGACCAAACAAACCAAAGGGCGAGCAGGATAGGGGTCACTAGCACTTTATTAATGAAACACCCCAACCGCAAGGAGACCAAACAAACCAAAGGGCGAGCAGAATAGGGGTCACTAGCACTTTATTAATGAAACACCCCTACGCAAGGAGACCAAACAAATCAAAGGGCGAGCAGGATAGGGGTCACTAGCACTTTATTAATGAAACACCCCTCGCAAGGAGACCAGACAAACAAAAGGGTGAGCAGGATAGGGGTCACTAGCACTTTATTAATGAAACACCCCTCGCAAGGAGACCAAACAAACCAAAGGGCGAGCAGGATAGGGGTCACTAGCACTTTATTAATGAAACACCCCTCGCAAGGAAACCAAACAAACCAAAGGGCGAGCAGGATAGGGGTCACTAGCACTTTATTAATGAAACACCCCACGCAAGGAGACCAAACAAACCAAAGGGCGAGCAGGATAGGGGTCACTAGCACTTTATTAATGAAACACCCCACGCAAGGAGACCAAACAAACCAAAGGGCGAGCAGGATAGGGGTCACTAGCACTTTATTAATGAAACACCCCATTTCGCAAGGAGACCAAACAAACCAAAGGGCGAGCAGGATAGGGGTCACTAGCACTTTATTAATGAAACACCCCTTCGCAAGGAGATCAAACAAACCAAAGGGCGAGCAGGATAGGGGTCACTAGCACTTTATTAATGAAACACCCCACGCAAGGAGACCAAACAAACCAAAGGGTGAGCAGGATAGGGGTCACTAGCACTTTATTAATGAAACACCCCTTTCGCAAGGAGACCAAACAAACCAAAGAGCGAGCAGGATAGGGGTCACTAGCACTTTATTAATGAAACACCCCATTTCGCAAGGAGACCAAACAAACCAAAGGGCGAGCAGGATAGGGGTCACTAGCACTTTATTAATGAAACACCCCATTTTCGCAAGGAGACCAAACAAACCAAAGGGCGAGCAGGATAGGGGTCACTAGCACTTTATTAATGAAACACCCCTTTTTCGCAAGGAAACCAAACAAACCAAAGGGTGAGCAGGATAGGGGTCACTAGCACTTTATTAATGAAACACCCCTTTTCGCAAGGAGACCAAACAAACCAAAGGGCGAGCAGGATAGGGGTCACTAGCACTTTATTAATGAAACACCCCTTTTCCGCAAGGAGACCAAACAAACCAAAGGGCGAGCAGGATAGGGGTCACTAGCACTTTATTAATGAAACACCCCACTTCGCAAGGAGACCAAACAAACCAAAGGGCGAGCAGGATAGTGGTCACTAGCACTTTATTAATGAAACACCCCTTTCGCAAGGAGACCAAACAAACCAAAGGGCGAGCAGGATAGGGGTCACTAGCACTTTATTAATGAAACACCCCATTTTGACTGGGTCAGTGTCACGTCAGGACATGCTAGGGAGATAAAGTTCCTAGATGAAATAAATGACTGCTTCTTGGAGCAGCTGGTTCATGAACCGACCAGAGGGGAAGCCATATTAGACCTAGCCCTTAGTGGAACACCAGATCTAGTGCAAGAGATAAGGGTGTTGGGGCCACTTGGCAATAGTGATCATAGCATGATTGCCTTTGATTTAATTAGTGGAGGAGGGATAGTAAGGAAATCCACAGTAGTACCTTTTAACTTTCGAAAGGGAGACTATGATAAAATGAGGAGAACAGTTAAGAAAAAACTAAAAGGAGCAGTTGTGAAGGTTAAAGACGTACATCAAGCTTGGGTGTTGTTGAAAAATACTATCTTGGAACCCCAGACCAGCTGTATTCCACGCTTTAAGAAAAGTGGAAGGAAGTCCAAAAAACTGCCAGCATGGTTTAAAGGTGAGGTCAGAGAGGCTGTTGTTGCCAAAAAAGCATCTTTCAGGAAATGGAAAAAAGAGCCAAACGACAAAACCTGGAAACAGCACAAGCACTGGCAAGTCAAATGCAAGGCATTGATAAGGCAGGCAAAGAGAGAATTTGAGAAGAAGCTAGCTGCGGAAGCAAAAACACGAAATAAAGACCTTTTCAAGTACATTCGTAGCAAAAAACCTGTGAGAGAGTCAATTGGTCCATTAGATGATAAAGGGGTTAAAGGAGCACTAAGAGGCGACAAGGCGATAGCTGAGAGACTGAATGAATTCTTTGCTTCGGTCTTTACTAAGGAAGATGTAGGGACGTTATCCTTGACTGAAGTGGTATTGAAAGGTGCGGAAGAATTGAAGGAAATATCGATACATCGGGAAGATGTCTTACAACTATTAGATAAACTGAAGAGTAGCAAATCACCTGTGCTGGATGGTATACATCCAAGGGTGTTGAAAGAACTGAAATATGAGATTGCAGAACTGCTATCAGTAATCTGTGAACTATCATTAATATCATCTCTAATACCTGAAGATTGGAGGATCGCCAATGTAACACCAATTTTTAAAAAGGGTTCCAGGGGTGATCCGGGAAGCTACAGACCGGTGAGCCTGACGTCAGTACTGGGAAAATGGTAGAAACCATCATAAAGAATAAAATTACTCAGCATGTAGATAGTCACAACCTAATGGGAGACAGCCAACATGGCTTTAGACAAGGAAGATCTTGTCTTACTAATCTGTTATGTTTTTTTGAAGGAGTGAATAAACAGGTGGACAAAGGTGAGTTGGTTGATATTGTGTATCTGGACTTTCAGAAAGCCTTTGACAAGGTCCCTCATCAGAGACTTTTGGCAAAACTAAAGAGTCATGGGATAGGAGGCAGTGTACTATTGTGGATCAGGAACTGGTTAAAAGACAGAAAGCAGAGGGTAGGGCTAAATGGCCAATTTTCCCAATGGAGAAAGGTGAATAGTGGTGTACCCCAGGGATCTGTGCTGGGTCCGCTGCTTTTTGACATATTCATAAATGACCTGGAAAGTGGAATAACGAGTGAGGTTATCAAATTTGCAGATGACACAAAAGTATTTAAAGTTGTTAAAACCCAAGAGGATTGTGAAAAATTGCAAGAGGATCTTGATAAATTGGAAGACTGGGCATCAAAATGGCAGATGAAATTTAATGTGGACAAGTGCAAGGTTATGCACCTAGGGAAGAACAACCCAAACTATGGTTACACGATGCAAGGTTCCACATTAGGAACCACCACCCAGGAAAAAGATTTAGGCGTCATTGTGGATACCATGTTAAAACCCTCGGCCCAGTGTGCAGCGGCGGCCAAGAGAGAAAATAGAATGCTAGGTATGATAAGGAAAGGAATGGAAAATAAAACAAAAGATATTATAATGCCTCTATATCGTTCCATGGTGAGACCGCACCTTGAATATTGTGTGCAGTTCTGGTCGCCGTATCTTAAAAAGGATATAGCGATTTTAGAAAAGGTACAGAGAAGAGCCACCAAAATGGTAAAGGGGATGGAAGGATACTCCTATGAAGAAAGGCTAAAAAGGTTAGGGCTCTTTAACCTGGAAAAGAGACGGCCGAGGGGAGATATGATAGAAGTCTATAAATTAATGAACGGAGTGGAACGGGTAAACGTAGATCGATTGTTTACCTTATCAGAATATAGAAAGACTAGGGGACATGCAATGAAGGTACAGGGTAAACTATTTAAGACTAATAAAAGAAAATATTTTTTCACTCAACGTGTAATCAAACTCTGGAATTTGTTACTGGAGGATGTAGTAAAGGCTGTTAGTGTAGCTGGGTTTAAAAACGTTTGGACAAGTTCCTGGAGGAAAGTTCCATAAACCATTATTAAGAAGTGACCGAAGATATCAATGCTTGACCCAGTACAAGCATTGTGGAACTTGTGTCTCTTGGGGAAACTGCTAGGTACATATGACCTAGATTGGCCACTGTTGGAAACAGAATACTGGGCTTGATGGACCTTGGTCTGACCCAGTATGGCATATCTTATGTTCTTATGTAAGGCATTAACTCCACTGACAACACCACCTCCAGCAACACTGGTCAGACCACCTCTGGCAGCACCTGGAATTCCAGAGTCGTATAAAACATAAAGCAGCTAATAGTTCAGATTCCACTCCAGTTCTTCAAAATGTCATTCAGAGCTAGTGCAGCAAAGGTTAGAGGCACAGATTCTAATCTGATTCCAACCAGGGCCCATAGTTTTGCCCAAAAATGAGTTCATCAGGGTATCTAAATCAGAATAATGACAAAACACAAATTTACATGAAAACCAAGATAATCCAAATATCTAACCACACAACTGCTCACCATGCTTCACTAACCTGTTTGCTATGCACCATCGGCACAGCAAAGCGCCGGCACCAAAAATGCTAGAGAATGTGCCTCACAGCTCATACTTTCATCAACACACCAGCACTTTTAAAAGACCTAGTGCCATTCGATCTGGCTAGTCAAGCCAAATGGAATCACCGTATTCCAATCATAAATCATCATCTGCTCACGGCAGCATAATCACTTAATAAAATCCCCACCTCCCTCCTCGTGTATCAGCAAAAGTACAACACACCGAAAATCTTCTACACCATGCCCCATCTGGCACCAATGCGGCACCCCAGCATAATGCTGAAAGATGTTCAATCATTCATAATTTAAAGGGATGTTCAGTTTGTTCAATGTAGACCTTTTGACATGGACACAAAACTGCATATATAACTGCCCGAGACAAACACACTGAACTACATTTTCACACAAAAGAAAAATTCAAAGTAGGATGAACAAAAATATCAATCTCTAAAGTATCAGGACAGATTACACATCATCCACAATTCCTATAACCATCCCATGTAGGGACAACCTCTATCAAGGGACGTAATCTGGAATGTACCAAATGATCCCTAAGGTTCTTGCCCCTACGAAAGGCAAACATTGGGGATCTTTAAACGCAGGATGAACCTATAGGATCGACCAATACTTCAACACTAATTGCTTAACCTGTACCAATTGTGTAGTATAAGGTAAAACACAAACCAAATGTTTATCTACCGGCTTGTCACGATTCATCAATAATAGATCATGATCGACATGGAGAGCACATTTTATGCAGCCTCTGAATTACCTGGGAAGGATATTGACAGTGTTTGAATCTAGTCAGCATATGATGGGTTTGGGGCATACATTCCTCTCATGTAGAACGAAGTTTCCTTAAATGCAGGAATTACCCTCTCTGACATGGCAGGGAAGGAAACTGCGACAGTCTAACAAGCTATTCCAATCAGTGGTCTTTTGAAAAACTGAAGTTAAAAATCCCCCTTTATGCAAATGAATCTTTATATCCAAGAAATTGACCGATTCCTGTGATATACAAGGTGTAAAGTGTAAATTAGTATCACAAGTAATTAGCCATTGAAAAAACTCAGAAAGATCAGAGTCCCCTCCCTACCATATGAAGGATATATCATCAATGTAGCGCACCCATTTCACCACTTTTGCCAGAAAAAGGATGTGTAAACCTCCTGTTCTTCAAAGTCGTGGACATATAGCCCTGCGACTGAAGGAGCCACAGTGGCCCCATGGCCATACCATGGATCTGTTGATAATAAACCCCATATAATTCAAAATAACTGTGCTGTACAACCAAACTCAACAAATGTCAAAAAAAACAATAACTCAGATTCAGAATATGACAATGATCCCAAATAGCGCATAGACACCTCCACAGATCTTGTGGTACATGGGTATACAGCGCTGTTACGTCCATAGTGACCATAATGTAGGAATCAAAAGGGCCTTCCAAAGAGGCCAAATGTTTCAATAATTGACCAGAGTCCTGAACAAACGAAGCAGCATGTTTAACCAATGGACGTAAAAAGTCATCTATGTACCGCGATCTTTCTGAGTTTTATTCATCAAGGCTAGTGTAACAAGAAATTAGAACATACGGATTAAAAAACACACAGAAATGCCAATCCCACCCCTTTTCAACTCATTCTCGGCCTCCAGGAATAACAGCATGTATATTACATAAAATTAGGGACTATCGGGCTGATATTTAAATGGGGTCATATGTTCACTGCCACTGATGAACACATAAGTCCACTATTCATGTATTTTTAATGAGCTTTGGGTAGTTTCATAACAGATTATTTTGTGCGTAAAGGCCTATATGTGCATAAAAGCACTTATATGAAATGGTGCCAAAAAGGCGTGTACTTTTATGTGACCTGTGTTTAGGGGTGGAGTCTGGGAGAAGCATGGGTAGAGTCCGTTTTTGCATATGTTGTTTATAAAATCCACAGGTCCTGCATACTTTATTTGCTAATATTTATGCTGATCCTGAAGAGGCATAAGCACCTGCAGATTCAATCTAGCCCAGTGCTTCCCGAACCTCTTTCCGGTGTGATTCCCTGGACTACCCTATCATGCTGTAACCCCCATGACACGTGGACATATGTTGACAGACTAATGTATATACATTACATTGTCGATAAGTTAAGCTTCCAAGCATCTCCCGCATGCCACCCTCACTTACATTTCTTTGTAAGTGCTCTGTAATGTTTTTTAAGTTGAAATGTAAACCGCTTTGATTTAAGGATGAGGCGGTATAAAAAAAAAACCTTGTTAAATAAATAAATAAAATTTTAGCAGCTGAAAATTTTTATGACCCCAGATAGTAACCAAATAAAATTATTAGTCAAATTACATAAATATAAATATATAAATCTATGCTTTTTAAAGTAATTATTTGATGTATTCAACATGCCTAACACATACCGGTTTGGAAGTTATGAACAGCTTCTTGAGCATATACAGTGTGGGGTTTAAGCATTGGGGGCAGTACGTGTCGGGCTTAAGCAATCTCCTGCTGTTTGCTGCATTTAACCACAGCTTTCTATCATGTTCCCTCATTCAGCTCTCCCATCCCATCTCTCTCTCTTTCCCAAGTCTCTTATTGCCCAGTCTTTCACTAACTCCCCTCCCCCATGTCTTACATCTCTCCTCTCACCCTTCCCATCCAGGGTTCTTTATCTCTCCCATGCTCAATATCTCCTGTCTGCCTCCCTCATCCCTCGCACACATACCCAGCATCTCTTCCGTCTCCCTCCCCCTCATGCCCAGTATCTCCTCTTCCTGCCTCCCTAGCCCCACCCCTAACTTTCAGTATTTCCTGTCAGTCTCACCAGTACTTGTGCCCCCATGTCCAGTAGCTCCTTTCTCTCCCCTCCCCAGTATCTCCCCCCCCAATTTCAAGCATCTCTGTCTCCCTTCTTCACATGTCCAGCATCTCTCCTGTCTCCCTAGTTCCCACACCCCCATATCCAGCATCTCCTTTGTCTGCATGCCCCTGTACCACCCCCATGTCAAACATCTCCCTGACATTCAAACTATTCCAACCCCTATCATGTCCATCTTCCTCCCTATTTCCCCTTCCCCTGGTGGTCCAGCATCCAATGTTCCCTTCCCCTCCTACGCAGTCCAATATCTTCCCCAAATCCTGCCTTTCTTAGCCAGGCTGAGGCAAACTTCATCGTGCTCCTGTATCCTCTGAATTTGCAGCAGCAAGCACTCACATTACAGATACGAAGTGCCACTGCTGCATTCAACCAACCTCCTCCACCCCCTATCCAGCATCAGCTTTCCCCTTCCTTCTGTGGATCAACTGAATCACACTACTCCTCCCTCCCCTGGGACCTGCATCAGCGCTCAGATACAATGTGCAGGGACCTCAAGCTGGAATCTGGGCATGTGCCAAAGGTTCAGCCTCAGCTGTTTCCTGCTTCATAGAAACAGGAAGTCTGAGAGGGGGCAGGACACAACTGAGACTAAGATTTCTGCGCATGCACAGACTCCAGCTTGAGGTCCCCTCACTTCTTAGCTGTTTGTGAGCACTTGCTGATGCAGGTTCCAGTGAACAAAGGAGAGGCACTATTCAATTGGCTGCTGAAGGAGGGGTGTGATTCAATTGGCCGCTGAAGGAGGGGTTATGATTCAATTGGCCGCTGAAGGAGGAGTGTGATTCAATTGGCTGCTGAAGGAATGGGAAGGCTAATGCTGGATCGGGGGTGAGGGAAGTTGATTGTCACCAATATTCTGCCACTACTGCCTTCATTCTTCTTTATCTTCTCTCAGAACTCTGCATGTGGCTGCGACCGCAAATGAGAATTTTGCGACCCCATTTGGGGGTCACGATCCACAGTTTGGGAACCGCTGATCTAGCCACTATTTCTGCCAGTTTGCCTCTAATATTATACAAAGACACACTGGTACTGTATCTAACAGTGGTGTGCCGTGACATTTGCAATAGGGGATTCAATGAATGAGCTAAATATTAACTCAGCATGCAATCTTAACCAAAGTTGATGTACTTCCCTGTTTTGTGCTGTACTGATGGTACAGTTTCCTGAAAGAACCATGAAAATGTCCTAACCCCTTGAAACAGAACTAATAAATAGTCTCATATCTTGGTCTCTTTCTGAGAGTCACTTGCAATATTTGCTGAAACTACGTAGTCTATACCAAAAAAGAGGAGCTAAGGGGTCATAACATAAGTTTCCACCCCCATAGAAACACCACCCATAGCCCTTCCCAATCCTCTTTCCACTTGCACATTGTGGCCTCTCACACACTTGTCTCTCATCACTTCACTCCATACTCTCTTCTCCTACTGTCCTCTTACTTCCCCCACTCTCTCACCCCCCCCATTCCCTGCTCTTCCCCTCCTGTTTCTATACTCCTCCTCTTATTAGCCTGATCCCACCCCTCACTCCTCCTCTTCTCTTCTTGTGTTCTGAAATTCCCTCTCTCATTCTACCATCCCCTCCTCCCCTCTCTTTTCCTCTTCTATTAATCCCCTTACTCCCCTTTCTGTTCCCATTCTGCATCTACTCCTTATCTCTTCTCCTCTTGCCACCTTAATCTCTCCTCCCTCTTCCCTCCTTTTGCCCCTCAATCGTTCTTTCTTATCATTCCAAGACCCAACCTACCTGCACTCACCTCTGTGCTCCACTGCCCCATCCCATCTCTCTTTCCCCTCTTGCTGTTTAAACTTCCCTCTCTCTGCTTCCCACTAGTGACCAGGTCAAAAAAGGGCATTAGATTTCACAAGTTCTCTCTCCTACTTCTGTGATGATGATAACTCAATCTCTTCAATGACCCACCCAAGCTGCTCTGCTGATTCTAGGAGACGGCAGCACTACAGCTTAGAGGGAAGGAACAGAGCATGGCAGCTTGATGAGTAGAATTGGTTTAGCAATGCAGTGGCAGGTCCCAGGAGAAGAGCAACAGTGGTCTCAGAGCTCCTGGCTGGTTCTGAGATTTGTTAGTACTGATGTTTGGGGTAGGCGCTGAATGAGCAGAAACGAAGCTGGGCTCCCAACGTGGGTCCATAATCAGCATGGCACTAGCACTGCATGCCCACAAGCATCAGAAAAAGTGCAAAATAGGACTGTGACTGATACCCAAACAAAAATAATGACTAAAAGGTTACTCGAGGTTTCCAGGCAAATAAAAGCAAAATTTGGGGTTTTCACTCAATTTTTTTATAGTCATCATGAGTTAGCCTTGAACTGCATAACCGTTGGATTGAAAAAGCAGGCTTCTTCCAGGAAGAACCACTGCATCTTCTGGGTGGTTATTGTTAGCCAGCTTATACTTAGCTGCATCAGGAATTTCTGGTAGATCGGTCCTGTTTTCAGATTGTTTTTTGTGATAGTATAAATAACTGGGAAGTTCACACAAGCTGCCCTGCAAAGTTACCCAGCTCCAAGAGGGATATTTTAGGCCATTACTGGATTTCTGTCAGTTCCATAGTGAAGCAGGATGAGACTGTCAGAAATAAACTTAAAACTCTCTCTTGGAATTGGGCAACCTGGCAGAACTTCTTTGGGAAATTCCCAGTTACTTTTATACTGTCAGACACATTTATCACGCCTACACAGATCCTGAAGAAATTCTATGAAACCATGTCTAAAAATCCTGGATATGATTTCACAGAATTTCTGGCACAAGAAAAATCTTTGGAGTAAGTCTCTTGAGCAGGAGTCAATAGATTCACAGGGCAAAAAGTCCAAGAGGATTTTTCCATGTAGCCCAAGACCAGACAAACTATTGGTCAATCAGGATTCCCATCAGGAGCTGCCAGGGGGTATTGGTACACTATCCCTGACTAGAAAAAAGTCTCAGTTAGCTAGTCGGGCTAAGCTCTCTTCCTTCTCTCCCGCTGGTACAGAATAAAAAGGTAGGAGGGGGATCACGACCCTCCACCCTCCCCCTTCCCACCCTCCCCCTCCCACTATCTCTTACAAAAATAAAATCTTGGCTAGCCAGCCGACAAAGGGAGCCCCATACATACGTTGTATTTTCTGATAGTCTAGTAGAGAATGGTCAGGAGTGATCCTTTGCACTCCTGCCCTGTCATGTGGCCAATACAAAATGGCCACTATCTTGAGGTGCTGCCCTCTAGCCTCTCAATAGGGGGCAGCACTGTGAGACCTTTGGGCCTATGAAAAGAGCTCCTGCCCTTTTTATAGGCCCAAACAAAGATGGCCATGGTCTCATAGTGCTGTCCACTAGCGAGAAACTAGAGGGCAGCTCCTGCCCCACTAGACCACCAGGGAATACAAGGTGTGTACAGGGGGGGGACTATGGGGCCCACATTTATGCCGGCTAGCTGGTATTTTGTTTTTGTAAGGTATGGTGGGAGAGGGAGGGTGGGGGGCCATAGGGCCCCCTATTCTTTCTATTCTGTACTGGGGGGGGGGAGGAGGGCTTAGCCTGACTGGCAAGATGGGACTCTTTTGCAAACAGGGTTATACCAATCCCCCTGGGCAGCTCCCAATGGGGATCAAAAACTGTCCAGGGGGGATCGGTGCTGCGGGGGGGGCACATATATGTATTTTTTATATTGTTTGTGCTGCGTATTACAGTACCATGGCACTTTCAATATTGGGGGGGGGGAGGGGGAGGCCTGATCGCCAGCAGTGAAGAGCCCCCATTATCAGGCCTCCCAACAGATAACGCCACCTTTAAGGTGGTGTTATCAGCTGACACAATCGGGCCCAATTCTGGAAGTCACTATGCGAAATCTTTTCCACACGGTGGCTACCAACCATGGCCATCCCAACTCCCCATTCCGATCCTACCCCTAGGGAGCTGCTCCACAGGAAAATCAGATACCACAGGAAATTGCTTGCGATATCTAATTTTTTCTCAGGTTAGCTAATGCACTTTATTAACATACCCCAGTGTTTAATAAAGGTTTTAGTGTGCATTTAATTTCTATGAGTGCAGTGGCACTAAACATGCACTTACTTCATTAATGTATGTTGCAAATGTACAGTAATGCATGCCTTCAAGTTGATGCTGACTTCTGGCAGCCCAGCAGCTCCAGGGTTTTCTTGTCAGTATGACCAGAAGTAGATTGCTAGGGCTTTCTTCCAAGACAATGGAGGGTTAAGTGACTTATCCAAGGTGTACTAGTGGGAATCAAACACTGGTGTCTTGTTTAGTAAGCCAGTGCTCTAACTACTAGGCTACTCCTCCACTATTCTAATGTATGTTAAAATTTTGTAAAGATACCATATTATTATAGTGAAGAGGCAGAGGGAGGGCAGAGTGGCAAAATTATCAGGATAGAGGTGATTTTCAGCCACTCTCTGGAGAAGCTATGGGCGTCATTCAGTACAGCGAACAGCGGGGAAGGATATCCGGTTTGGATGTCCATCCCCGCTATTTTCTCCCCTGCCGGCCCTGGCTAATGCCTCCCTGTACGAACAGCACTTTTGTACGGGGAGGCTTAGAAGGGGGTGGGAGGGAGTGTTACTGATGCGAGCAAGGATGGGCCATGGGCGGGCTGCAATCCCAGATGTACAGGGCCAATTCTGAGTTGGCCCTATACACAAGAAAAAAACAGCTAGTAATCATTGGAGACTTAAACCTCCCCTCAACTACACCATCACACTCAAAAGCATTCATTGAAACCATGTCTGAACTTGACTTTGAGCAAATCATAGATTTTCCGACTCACATAAAAGGAAACACCCTTGACCTAATCTTTCTTCAAAGATCTACAGATTATAATCTCAATGTTTCACAACCCCAGGCTATTCCCATTCCATGGTCTGACCACCATTTAATTAGATTCAATCTCCCACATTTCAATAGAATCACAACCCAACAGCCAAAACAAAGACTAACTACAATGTTCAGGAAATTTGACAGGGAAAATTTTTTAGGACAGATATTACCACATATTCCTGAAACAGTAACAGACATCAATATCAGTATTGCTAACTGGAACGAGACTATAAAAAAAGCAGCTATGCTTCCTAGCTCTAAAACAAACAAATCCAGATCCAAACAGAGAGACTCCCAACCTTGGCACTCGCAAGAAATTAGACAAATAAAGAGGGATCTTAGAAAGATTGAAAAAAGATGGTGGAAAACTAACTCAAATAATGACAGAAATTTATACAATGAGAAACTAGACTACTACAGAAAAACAATAAATGCATCTGAAAAAGCCTTTCATACAAAATTACTAACAAATTCCCTCAATCGTCCCAGAGAATTATTTGAAATAGTTAAAAAAGTATCAAACCCTCCTAATACAGATGTCACCCCTATTAACCCACAAACTCTTGCTGGCTATTACATAACTAAACTCTCTCCACTATCAGACCCTCCAATTCTACTAATTTACTCCAACCCAAAGCCTTTACACATATGGGATAAATTTCATACTGTAACACTAAAAGAACTGGATAAGGTGATCTCAGATATTAACACAACCACTTCTAGTCTTGATCCCTGCCCAGTTAACTGGATCAAAAATACTAAACCACTCCTAGCACCCTACATTCTAAATATAGCAAATTTTTCTCTCACACATGGTACTATGCCAACCATCCTAAAGAGAGCCTCGATTAGACCTATTCTGAAAAACAAAAAACTAGACAATCTTGATCCCTCTTCATATAGACCTATCTCTAGCCTTCCATTTATGGCAAAGATTATACAAAAAATTGTATATAATCAACTTCAGGATCACATTGAACTTCATGCCCCCTTAGATTCACACCAATACGGCTTTAGACCATACCGTAGTGTAGAAACACTTCTTGCAGTTATCTTTGATGATATTCTAAAATACATTGACAAATCAAAACAAGTAGTATTACTTATATTTTTTGATATATCGGCTGCCTTTGATTCAATTAACCATCGTATCCTTTTTGAAAGACTCAAACAGATTGGTATACATGGCACTATTCTTGCATGGTTCCAATCATATCTAACTGATCGATCGCAATAGGTAAAAATAGGAAACCATACATCTAAAACCTATACGCAAAAACAAGGAATCCCACAAGGTTCTACATTGTCAGCTCTACTCTTTAACATATATTTACAACCTATATGCCACATCATTCAACAGTGCAAATTAAAATATGCAATTTATGCTGATGATGTTATGATTTATCTCCCTATGGACATAGACTCCCTGGACTTCTCCAATATCAAATCATGCTTCACTAAAATGACGCAATGGCTAAATGAACACAATCTACACATTAACTTCAAGAAAACAGAAGCATTATTTGTTTCTAGAAATCAAAAATTTACCCCCCCCCCCAACAGAAATAAAAATTGAAAACATAAGCATCCCCATAAAAGATGAAATAAGATACCTTGGCGTTATCATAGACAGAACGTTAAGTCTAACAACACACATCAGGAATACAACAAACACAATATATAATAAATTAAGATATCTTAAAAATCTAAAACCATTATTATCAAATCTGGACTTCAGATCAGTCCTTCAAGCCCTGATCCTGCCTCACTTAGGGGCTTGTTTACAAAGCCGCGGTAGCAGCTTCCGCTCGATATCGTAGCCGCGGCCCCATTGAATTCAATGGGGCCGTGGCTCCGATATCGGGCGGAAACCGCTACCGCGGCTTTGTAAACAAGCCCCTTAGATTTTAATAACATAATTCTTCAAGGTATTCCAAAACATGCTTTACACCAACTAAAAGTAGCACAACATGTTGCTGCAAGCATGCTTATAAATGCAGGTCCAACTGAACACATAACCCCTATACTGTACAAACTTCACTGGTTATCTATACAAAGTAGGATAAAATATAAAGTTATCATAACAACGTTCAAACTGATAAGAGATATAGCCCCATCATATCTAACTGATCTACTGACAGTTCATTCAAGGACCAGAACAGTGAGACAAAGGAACCTGAACACACTACTTGTTCCAAACAACTTTTCAAAACTCAATAAAACTACAACAAATAGGGCATTCAGCTTCAATGCTCCTTTAATATGGAACGCTCTGCCGGATAAACTCAGAGATATCACAGATCTTTCAGCATTTCGAAAAGATCTTAAAACTCACCTATTTATAGAATACTTTGGAGACTCATTCCCAATAGATGAAATATTTCCCACTTAAACTCATGTATACTCATATTCATTAATTCACAACTCTTTCCTTTTTCTTACTCTATCTTACAATACCCAAATCTCCACATTATCGCATTTACTGTTTACTCTAATAATTCTAGTGAACTACAATACATTTTTCCTTGCTCAGATAAGATGATACGATTTTTGAAATTTGTAAATATTTAAATCTGTATATATATTTAAACTATCTATATACCTAATCAGCATTTACTCAGCATTGTAACCCTCAAATTACCATTTTTATTATATGCAATTTAATGTTCACTGTAATTTCAATTGTTTGAATAAGTTTCAATGTAATGTTCAAGTTTTGTTCTTTGTAAACCGCTTTGATTTTTCTGAAAGGCAGTATATAAAACCGTTCAATAAATAAATAAATAAAATAAATAAATAAATATGTCTGGGGCCGTGAACATGGACAGGGGACTTATTCCACCACAGAGGACGAATACGTTCCCCTGGACATTAGGGAATCCTGCAGCTGGGTCAGGGCAAAGAGGTGGGGGGGGGGGTGTAGGAAGATCCCCAAAGCTGGACCTTGGGCATGGGAGGCCAGATTGAGGGTCCAGCTGTGGGGAAAGAAGAAAGTCTGCAGCAGCCGGCATTTATGGCTCCTGAATGGAGCAGCGGTGCCATGGTGATGGGACACCATGGCACTGCGGCTCCATTCATGAGCCTGACTGAGGTAGCTGGAGATCTGCTGGGCATGCAGGCTGATCAGAATCTGGTCCCAGCCTACACGTCCAGTCCACAGACCCAATTCTGATCCCGCACGCATGTCTAGCCCCTGCTGGATCAGAATCGGGTCTACCTTTGGGCATGCCACTTCTGGTCGGCCACACAAGGGGCTGGACAGCTAGGTCGGAATGTGCCTGCACTTGTTTAGTTTAAGCACACTGTGTTAACCATACAATACATATATTCAGCACCACTGGCCATCCATGTAGTGAAATTGAATATATATGTTTATTTAACCCTGGTAGTACCAATGGAGTCAAAAGTGACCCCATTGCAAGTTTCACAATGCGTATCTCGTAAACTAGTTGTTCAAGAATGCAATCTTTTTATGACTTTTCACATGTCAATATTCTCTTTATATTGCGCCATGAGAGGAATAATTTCCATCCGCTAGGTGATGCTAGTGATGAATTGCAGCACAGAGTACCAGTGGGGTCATTTTTGACCTCAGTTGCTTACGTCCAGTTTGGATCGTGATACAATATGCAGTTTTGTGAATTTTTTTATCTGACAAAGGTATTTATCATTAATTATGTATCATTTATTTTTTGTACTCTTATTTTATGAAAATTACACATTTTCTGTAATTGATATCATACGTTCTCTCATTATTTCCAATGAAATCTAAAGGCTTTCAGCTCGTTCATCACGATTATTGTACACCTATAGTAAAACTGCTTTGCGTTTTATTCAACTTTATCTTTGTTTATTTATTTTAGGTTATTGTTTATGATGTCAAAACAAAAGTATTCAGCTGCCCAAGTAAGAGAAATATTGCAACGAGATGCAGATAGTGACAGCTCTGAGTCATCTGATGATGCAGCATATTCAGCAATCGAAGAAGCATATCAGCCAAGTTCGGGCGATAAATCTGATGATGACAGTCATGATTCAGATGGCGACAGCAGTTGGTCACCAAGTGAATGTGAGACTGATCTTGAGCCGGTAACATCGCCTGCAGCAAAGAGTCAAGTTACAGGTCGAGGCAAAGGTCGAGGCTGTGCTGGACGGGGAAGAAAGCAGAAGTCCTCGGTGTCAGTATCATCTGTGAGGAATCTTAGCTGTGGTCGTAGAGGAGCTAAGAAGTCATCAACTATAAGCACAAATGTTGCCATTGAAGCCTATGTATCTAAGGATGCCACATCATGGAACAGGAAAACTATAAAGCAAGCTGCTGGAAGATACGCCAGAGCTAATGTCATGCCCGTACAACAAGGTCCTACAAGGTATGCTGTACGAAATGTTGATGGCCCTCTCGCAGCATTCCACTTGTTCATGAGGAAGAACTTATTGAATGAAATCATGATGTGGACGAGCAAACAAGGAAGACACATTTATGACGACACCTGGAAAGATTTGACAAATGGAGAATTTCAACGTTTTCTTGGACTTCTGATCCTCTCAGGCATGTACAAGTCACGAAATGAATTCATAGTTCAGTTGTGGAACCTTGAAGATGGTCGTTCTGTTTTCAGCAAAAATATGGCCTGTAACCATTTTCAGCAAATTTCATGTGCTCTCAGATTTGATGATGCAACCAACAGACGTGAACAACGAGGCATGGATAAGCTTGCTCCAATCAGACACGTTTTTGATACCTGGGAAGCAACTCTAAGTGACACCTTTGTTCATGGTGAAAATGTTACCGTGGATGAGCAACTGCTTACATTTCATGGCCGTGTTCCATTCAGACAATATATTCCCAGCAAACCTGGGAAATATGGCATATGGCATATGGCTTTCCAGTCTTTTGCATTGAGTGTCACATGTATGATTTTCTCCCAGTTGGTGAGAGGTCTTACGTGTGCACTAGGTGCAAGGAGCTCTTTTCTCTCAGGGAACAAGTCCGTTCTCTAGAGGCTAAAGTAGCAGACTTGGAAAACATAAGACAGACAGAGAGGTACATAGACGAGACCTACAGGGATATAGTCCTGAAGTCCCACCTCCAGTCTGGCAGCACCCCTGTTGCCATGGAGGAGAGAGGTCACGTGACAGGAGAGCATCACCCTGGTGTGTCAGGAAGTGATCCTGTAACTAGGACCTGTCCTCCAGGTGATGTAAAACCCTCTCGCACCGAGGAAGTTTCTCCAGGGCCATGTGCCCATGAGGGAAGGGTTAGGACAGCCGTTATAGTTGGTGATTCAATCATTAGGCATGTAGATAGCTGGGTGGCTGGTGGACGTGAGGATCACCTGGTAACATGCCTGCCTGGTGCGAAGGTAGCGGACCTCACGCGCCACCTAGATAAGGTCTTAGATAGTGCTGGGGAGGAGTCTGCTGTCTTGGTACATGTCGGTACCAATGACATAGGAAAATGTGGTAGGGAGGTTCTGGAGGCAAAATTTAGGCTTTTAGGTAGGAAGTTGAAATCCAGAACTTCCAGGGTAGCATTCTCCGAAATGCTTCCTGTTCCACGCGCAGGACCCAAAAGGCAGGCAGAGCTCCGGAGTCTCAATGCGTGGATGAGACAATGGTGCAGAGATGAGGGTTTTGGATTTGTTAGGAACTGGGGAACATTCTGGGGAAAGGAGGGGCTCTTCCGAAGGGATGGGCTTCACCTTAATCGGGATGGAACCAGGCTGCTGGCATTAACCTTTAAAAAGGAGATAGAGCAGCTTTTAAACTAGATATTAGGGGAAAGCCGACAGTCGCCCAAGAGCAGATGGTTCGGAAGAATGTATCCTTGAAGGATATTACCAAAAGCAGAGAGGTTCCACAAAAGAGTAAAGTAGCCCAAATGCCCTCAAGTATGGAGCAGACAGAGCTTAAAGATCCCAATTTACCCATGTCTAACAATAGCCAAATTAACATGAATAAAATACATTCTCTAAAATGCTTGTATGCAAATGCTAGAAGTCTAAAGAATAAGATGGGAGAGTTAGAATATATAGCACTAAATGAAAGGTTAGATATGATTGGAATATCAGAGACATGGTGCAAGGAGGACAACCAGTGGGACACTGTGATACCTGGGTACAAACTATATCGTAATGATAGAGCTGATCAAATTGGTGGAGGGGTTGCGCTCTATGTTAGAGAGGGCATTGACTCAGAAAGGATTAAAGTTTTGCAGGAAACAAAATCTGCTGTAGAATCTATATGGATTGAAATTCCATATAAAAGGGGGAAGGCAATGGCAGTGGGGGTGTACTATCGAGCACCTGGCCAGAATGACCAAATGGATGATGAAATGCTCAAAGAAATCAAGGAAGCTAACAAAAGTTACAGCGCAGTAAGTAATAATAATGGGTGATTTCAATTACCCCGGTATCGACTGGGTCAGTGTCATGTCAGGACATGCTAGGGAGATAAAGTTCCTAGATGAAATAAATGACTGCTTCTTGGAGCAGCTGGTTCATGAACCGACCAGAGGGGAAGCCATATTAGACCTAGTCCTTAGTGGAACACCAGATCTAGTACAAGAGATAAGGGTGTTGGGCCACTTGGCAATAGTGATCATAGCATGATCGCCTTCGATTTAATTAGTGGAGGAGGGATAGTAAGGAAATCCACAGTACTACCTTTTAACTTTCGAAAGGGAGACTATGATAAAATGAGGAAAACAGTTAAGAAAAAACTAAAAGGAGCAGTTGCAAAGGTTAAAGGCGTACATCAAGCTTGGGTGTTGTTGAAAAATACTATCTTGGAAGCCCAGACCAGCTGTATTCCACGCTTTAAGAAAAGTGGAAGGAAGTCCAAAAAACTGCCAGCATGGTTTAAAGGTGAGGTCAGAGAGGCTTTCAAGAAATGGAAAAAAGAGCCAAACGACGAAACCTGGAAACAGCACAAGCACTGGCAAGTCAAATGCAAGGCATTGATAAGGCAGGCAAAGAGAGAATTTGAGAAGAAGCTTGCTGCGGAAGCAAAAACGTGGAATAAAGACCTTTTCAAGTACATTCATAGCAAAAAACCTATGAGAGAGTCAGTTGGTCCATTAGATAATAAAGCGGAGAGACTGAATGAATTCTTTGCTTCGGTCTTTACTGAGGAAGATGTAGGGATGTTACCCATGACTGAAGTGGTATTTAAAGGTGCGGAAGAATTGAAGGAAATATCGATACATCAGGAAGATGTCTTACAACTATTAGATAAACTGAAGAGTAGCAAATCACCTGGACCGGATGGTATACATCCAAGGGTGTTGAAAGAACTGAAATATGAGATTGCAGAACTGCTATCAGTAATCTGTGAACTATCATTAAAATCATCTCTAACCTGAAGATTGGAGGATCGCCAATGTAACCCCAATTTTTAAAAAAGGTTCCAGGGGTGATCCGGGAAACTACAGACTGGTGAGCCTGACGTCAGTACCGGGAAAAATGGTAGAAACCATCATAAAGAATAAAATTACTCAGCATGTAGATAGTCACAACCTAATGGAAGACAGCCAACATGGCTTTAGACAAGGAAGATCTTGTCTTACTAATCTGTTATGTTTTTTTGAAGGAGTGAATAAACAGGTGGACAAAGGTGAGTCGGTTGATATTGTGTATCTGGACTTTCAGAAAGCCTTTGACAAGGTCCCTCATGAGAGACTTTTGGCAAAACTAAAGAGTCATGGGATAGGAGGCAGTGTACTATTGTGGATCAGGAACTGGTTAAAAGATAGAAAGCAGAGGGTAGGGCTAAATGGCCAATTTTCCCAATGGAGAAAGGTGAATAGTGGTGTACCCCAGGGATCTGTGCTGGGTCCGCTGCTTTTTGACATATTCATAAATGACCTGGAAAGTGGAATAACGAGTGAGGTTATCAAATTTGCAGATGACACAAAACTATTTAAAGTTGTTAAAACCCAAGTGGATTGTGAAACATTGCAAGAGGATCTTGATAAATTGGAAGACTGGGCATCAAAATGGCAGATGAAATTTAATGTGGACAAGTGCAAGGTTATGCACCTAGGGAAGAACAACCCAAACTATGGTTACACGATGCAAGGTTCCACATTAGGAACCACCACCCAGGAAAATGATTTAGGCGTCATTGTGGATACCATGTTAAAACCCTCGGCCCAGTGTGCAGCGGCGGCCAAGAGAGCAAATAGAATGCTAGGTATGATAAGGAAAGGAATGGAAAATAAAACAAAAGAGATTATAATGCCTCTATATCGTTCCATGGTGAGACCGCACCTTGAATATTGTGTGCAATTCTGGTCGCCGTATCTTAAAAAGGATATAGCAATTTTAGAAAAGGTACAGAGAAGAGCCTCCAAAATGGTAAAGGGGATGGAAAGATACTCCTATGAAGAAAGGCTAAAAAGGTTAGGGCTCTTTAACCTGGAAAAGAGACGGCTGAGGGGAGATATGATAGAAGTCTATAAATTAATGAACGGAGTGGAACGGGTAAACGTAGATCGATTGTTTACCTTATCAGAATATAGAAAGACTAGGGGACATGCAATGAAGCTACAGGGTAAACTATTTAAGACTAATAAAAGAAAATATTTTTTCACTCAACGTGTAATCAAACTCTGGAATTTGTTACCGGAGGATGTAGTAAAGGCTGTTAGTGTAGCTGGGTTTAAAAAAGGTTTGGACAAGTTCCTGGAGGAAAGGTCCATAAACCATTATTAAGAAATGACCGAAGATATCAATGCTTGACCCAGTACAAGCGTTGTGGAACTTGTGTCTCTTGGGGAAACTGCTAGGTACATATGACCTAGATTGGCCACTGTTGGAAACAGAATACTGGGCTTGATGGACCTTGGTCTGACCCAGTATGGCATATCTTATGTTCTTATGTTCTTAAAGCTATGGATGTTGTGTGACAGTGCAACGTCATATGTTCTGTGTCTTCAAGTATATACAGGAAGGGAACTCGGACAAAACAGGGAACAGAATCAGGGTGAAAGGGTTGTGCTGCAACTCACTGAAGTATTGACGCGATCTGGCAGAAATGTTACTGTTGACAATTTCTTCTGCAGTTTATCCTTGTCATGGAAATTTCTAGAAAAACAAATGACACTTTTGGGGACAATTCCAAAGAACAGAAAAGAATTTCCTCCGGGGGGCGGAGCCTGATGTCCAGCGGGATGGTCGCATAACGCTGAGGCTCCCGAGAGGCCTACTCAGAATCCTGAATTAACACCTTACATATTTGGAATTTCTACTCTGATTTTGCCGGGGCACATTGGTGAGATGGCGGGGACCAAATCAACGCCCCTGGAATTTGGGTCTCCAGCGGTTTCTCACAGCAAACGTTCCAAAACTGAACCTCCGTCCCCGCAGAAGGGGCCGGCCTCGTGCGAGGGCCCCGAAATGCAGCAGGAAATCCTCGTAGAGATTAGAGGGGTCAAAACCCTTGTGCAGGCAAACGGTGAAGCACTCCGAGCGCTGCGGGACGATTTTGGTGTGTTGCAAAGCAAGCTAGAAGGGCTTTCTTCGCGTCAGGACAAAATGGAGAGCATATTGGACTCCCATGCGGCCCGGTTGTCCAAACTCGACAAAGTTGAACGACAGGTGCGGGCCTTGCAGAAAGAGGTGGAAGATGGCAATAATAGAGCGCGCCGCAATAACTTACGACTCGTGGGCATACCGGAGGGAGCGGAATCGGGTGACATGAAAGAGTTTTTATGCAAGGTCCTCCCTTCCTTGCTCCAAATCACCTTTACCAAAGATTTGGAGATTGATCGCGCTCATCGTGTACCCACAAGCATAACGCTCAACAGGAAGACCCCGCGGCCTATCATTTTTCGACTATTGAGATATCAACACGTGGAGCAAATTCTAAGTGCCTCTCGGGCAAAGGGCCATATGGAGTTTGAGAGCCACAAGATCTCCTTCTATCCCGACTTGTCTAAACCCACAGTCGACCGCCGAAAGCGCTTTCTGGAATTCCGGCCGAGGCTTCAGCAACTACAAGCACGCTACGGCCTGATGTACCCGGCCAAGCTCCGAGTCACGCTTCACAATCAGACAAGAACATTCGAGGACCCTGATCTACTAGCGGAGTTTTTGGATTCCAAAGAAGCCGACTTGATGCGCTGACTTCCAGAATATTCCTGCAAGCCTTCTTATACCCGCTGTACCTGCCATATTGGATCCGCCGCAGCCTTGCAAAGAGTCTGGCGTGGGTAGTCTGTTGCCTTACTCTTGATGGTATCTGTGACCCGACTCCATCTACCCACAGCAGCCTCGATGAGTATCAGAGACAGTGTTATTATGGACTCTGGTGTTTCTTTCTTTCACATACATGTCTTCTATTTCCTCTCTAGGGCCTCCTCCCGCAGACATCTGGTCGCCATATTCTTTGGGGGTTTTGCTTCTTCTCTAAGATACGTTGGTACATACTTTTCAATATGGGGTGTATTAGCTAGAATACTCTGTGATTACGACATTGTTGTACCGCTTCTGCTTATGTTCTATGTTATTAAGCGCCCTTACCCAAAATGTCTTCTACCGACTGATGGCACCATGTAAGATTTTTTCATTGAACGTAAAAGGCATCAATAATCCGATAAAACGGAAGAAAATCCTAAGCTACCTTAGTTAGGAAGCAGCGGATCTGCTTTTCTCCAATAAACGCATTTAAATTCGAAGGAAACTCTTGAACTTATATTAAACCTTACATGGTGGCCGCTTATTCCCCTGCAGTTTCTCAGAAATGTGGGGTTGCCATACTGGTTTGGAAATCTTTGCCTGCTACTGTTGTTGCGTATGCTTAATCACGAGGAATTGGAAGGATAGCTCTCGACTTACTGTCCATGAATGGTGGAACCTCGTCTGCTTATATAGTAAATATGAGCAGATACCTCGGAGAGCTATTCCCCATGTCCAAACTTACTCCTGCTTGTCTAAATGGCAGATCCCTAATGATTATGTACAATCTGCTTATTGCTCCAACATGCCTGTATAATGTGCACTCATCATGTTTTAGGTCACCGTTAGGTTTTGTAATGCAATCATGTAAGTACACGCCTGCTTTGGGAATGCTTAGTTTTCTAGAGAAGAAGCAGGGGGGAGGGGGGTGGTAGGGGTTTACTTTGGTGTATGTATTACATGTTATGTATTTGTCTTTGCTGTATGTCTTCCTTTCCTCTGTTGTTATAAAACGAAAATAAAGAATTTAAAAAATAAAAAAAAAAGAAAAGAATTTCCTCCAGAATTTGTAACAGCAAAGGGCCGAGAGGTATTCACTTCACTGTTTGCCTTTCGCGATGACGCTACTCTGGTTTCCTATTGCCCGAAGAAAGGAAAAGTGGTTGTTCTTCTGAGCAGTTTGCATGATCAAGAAGAAGTAGATAACACACGTCCAGACAAAAAAAACACGCATGATCTTGGACTATAATTCTAGTAAAGGTGGAGTAGATATGGCAGATCAAATGTTGCGCATGTATACCACAAAACGAATGACAAGACGCTGGCCAGTGACAATCTTCTACAACATGTTGGACATCAGTGCTTTGAACGCCTTCATTGTTTGGATGTCACTAAATCCAAAATGGCAGTCCAAGTCAAAGCACAGACATCGTCTATTCCTCTTGGAATTAGGAAAGCAGCTGCTTCAGAGTAATTGCAGCAAGACTTCTTCCAGCATTGTCGGGATCCCAAAGAAAAGGGCAAGGTGTCACTGCTGTTCCAGAGAAAAAGACAAGAAAAGCAACATAGTTTGCACCTCCTGCAAGCGCAATGTTTGCAAAGAACATTCAGAAATTGTCTGTGTCTCATGCAAATGACTGTAGTACTTTACTGTGTTCATCAAGTGCATGCAAAAACTGCTTTCATGGCAGCTCTTCTTCATGTAATTTTATGATAAACCATTAAATTTCAAAACATTTAAACTTCATATAATAAATAATTAATTCGGAATAATATTTTGTCTGTTTAGTTAAAAGTTTTCATGGTTAACAATTAAAATTCGTCATGGGGTCATTTATGACCCCAACGGTATTCAGTGTGTGCAAAAAATCTCTGTAATTCCAGGGTTAAATGCCAGCATCAGCAATTAAATTAATCCACTTGTCACCGCTGCTAAAAATTTACCCTGATATTTCCTGAGCACACTTATTTATGCACATGTATCCTGGACAGTGAGTTCTAGAATTACACTCTAAACGACTTAACAGGGTCATAAGTTCCCTCATTCATTACCAGACATTATCCTGTTGTCTCTCTGTCAGACCTTTCACGACTCTGTTTTCACCACTCTTCTAATCAGAGCTCTACCTAATCATTTTAGCAACCGATACGGCAATTAGATTTCCAACTTCCCTCCCTCATCCTGACTCTGGCTTCTCTTCCTCACCTCCACCTTCACCTTCACCCTCATCCCCTCCACTCTGATTTCCAGTCCCTTTTCTCTCTCTTACAGGATGGTGGGAAGAGAGCAGTACTCTAGTTTTTCATATGCTGGCTCACATTTTTATTTCATCCATTTTTATATCCTTCCCCCCAGGGATTTGGTGCACTGGGTATTTATTTATTTAATTAGACAGATTTGTATACCACAATCAAAGTGGTCACATCACAACTGGGGTTACATTTAACATGAGGGTACTTGACAATATTTACCCTTCTTGCCCACCCCTAGTTATGGTCCTTTTTGAAATGCTGCCTGCACTTTACTTACGTATTGACAAGATCATTCTATGCTCATTTTGCTTTGATCTAATGAAGGGAATACTGTCTTGGAAAGCTAATCAGAAAAGTATCATGTTAGTCCAATAAAAGTTATCATTTACACCTTGTTTGTTGGCCTTAATTTCTTTGACTAACACAAGACCTGCACAACTTTATTTATAGAAGAACAGATCAACTAAAATGAACAAGAGATCAGTTAATACTCAAAGCATATTGATGAGCATGCGCCACTTGACATACATCAGCATGGCTTCCGCCCGAACCATGGAGTTGAGACGCTGCTACTTTATTTATTTAATGATATCACTCAAACCATAGACAACTATAATAGAGGAACCTTAATGATTTTCTTAGATATTTCAGCGGCCTTTGATTCAGTGGACCATTCAATACTATTAGCCAGACTAAAGAGCATCGTTCTAACTGGCACCGTCCTAAACTGGTTTGAGTCCTACCTAATTGGTAGACAGTTCCAAGTTAAAGTCGGTCTAAACACTTCACATCATACAGTTATCAAACAAGGCGTACCGCAGGGATCTGCACTCTCATCACTTCTTTTTAACCTCTTTATCCAACCAATCTGTCACATAATATCAACTCATCATATAGACTACACGATTTATGCAGATGATATTATGATCTACACTCCGATTGATATCAACTGCCCAAACTACAACAAGATTTCAAACTGCATTACCAGCATTTCCATTTGGCTGTCAAATAACAACCTTGCAATAAACTTGAAGAAGACTGAAGCACTTATTGTCACTAGAAACACCAACTTTAATCCCCCACCATACATCACATGCAACAGTACTGAGATTCCAATTAAGGATGAAGTAAGATACCTCGGGGTAACCCTCGATAAGAAGCTAGACCTACGATCTCACATAAAGAAAACTGTTAAAAGCGCTTATTACCGAATGAAAATAATTAGACGCCTCAAGCCTCTTATCTCTTATGAACACTTTCGTACAGTCTGCCAGGCACTTATTACCCCCATTCTGGATTTTTGCAACCCTATCTACAATGGGCTGTCAAAACATGCTCTCAAACCTCTTCAAATGGCACAGAATACAGCAGCCAGAATAATTAACGGTTCCACAAATCATGACCACATTACCCCCATCCTTAAAGATCTCCACTGGTTCCCGATAACCCTTCGCATAAAGTATAAGTTAATCATAAACATCTTCAAAATGAAGCACAACAGTTCTGCAACCAGCCTCCATGCCCTCTTATCCCGTGATACCAGCAACAGACCTAGAAGATTATCCACCTCAAACACCCTCAATACCCCAAGAAACTTCGCTAAATCACGCAAATGTACATCACAACGAGCAATTTCTTTGGCTGCCCCTTTGATTTGGAACTCTCTCCCTCCTGATTTACGTGCAATTGATGTTTTAAGTGACTTTCGTAAGCAATTAAAAACTATGCTTTTCATTGAGCACTATGGACCAACAAATGACTAAGATATCATCTATTGTATATATTTTATAAATAATCCACTATATTGTTAACCCTTGTTATTTTTCCTACATTACCATTGTTAGGGAAATCAGAATCTTATATATATGTCCTTTGTAATAATAATGCTTAGTTTAAGTGCATATACAAGAGGCCTGCACAAGAGAAATTAGAATCTTATAGAAATCAGAATCCTATGTGTGTGCCCTTTGTACATTCTGGTGGGTTGGAAAAAGGAATGTGCTATGTAAGCTAAACTGATTGTTCTACTCAAGGATGACTTGTTTTTGCATTAGTTACTGATAAACTATAGTGGGCCCCCAGAAGATGGGTGGATGACGTATGACTATGTCTCTGATAATGTATAAAAGTACTGACAATCCCTCCACCCTTTGGAATAAACTTGCATACTGTCCTTCTGTCTGGTCTGTGTGTTTATTCCCCTGGATTCCAGCCAGCCGAAGCAGCACACCGCAGATGAAGGGTTCGGGATTTCCTGGCCTGGAGTGACCAATAACACGCAGACCCATTACAACCATATGTTGTCATGTCTATACTGTTTATGTTTCCCTTGTTTATACCTTGTATTTCTTGTGACCGCTTTGATTGAAGGAAAAGGCGGTATAAAAACTTGTTAAATAAATAAATAAATAAAGCAGTTAGGTGGTTCTGCCAACCAAACTTGCACAAGGTACAATACCTATGCTTGTCAACTGACCGGTTTTAGGCCAGCTCAGCCAGTTTTATGAGCTTCAGGCCAATGAAGGGCCTGTTTTCTGCTGACTGCTGGCCTCAGCTCCCTCCCCGGCGCTGAGGCCAGCCCTCTTAAGGTGGCAGTGCCAGCAGAACTCCAATACAAAAAAACACAGTTCTTTGCGACTCTGTACTTGTAAGGCTGGTCTGGTCCAACCCTCCTCCGATGTATGCTCGCATACGAGAAGGTAAGACCAGACCATCCTTCCAAGAGTGGAGTCACAAAGACCCCCTTTTTTTTATTGGAGGTCCACTGCCACCATCAGAACAGGACAAATGGTGGGTGGGGCAAGGGCAGGCTGGGCAGGCAGTACGGAGGAGCCAGCTGGACATGAGTGAGTAGAGATGGGGAGATGCTGGACATGGGGGGATAGGGACAGAGGGTGGATGCTGGACATGGGGAGAGGAAGAAGGGACAAATATGAGAAGTTGGACATGAGGGATAGGGACACAGAGAGAAGAAGTTAGACATGGGGGATAGGGACACAGAGAGAAGAAGTTGGACATGGGGGAAGGGATAGGAAAATACTGGATGGATGAAGGGAAGCAGGACAGGGAGAGGAGTCGATGGAGGAGAGTTAGTGAAAGACTAGGTTGGGGAAGGAGAGAGAGCTGGGAAATGGGAGTGCTGGGGTGAGGGAAAGAGATGACAAGCTATAGCTAGATACAGTAAAAAAGGGTAAAATTGAGGAGTGGTTGGTAAGAAGTAGGAGTGAAATCTGGATAGAGAAACAGAAAAATAAATGGAAGAAAACTGAAAAGAAGAGATCAATGTTAAAAACTGATATAAGGGAGGAAGTGAAGACAGGAGAAACGAGATGAGATGGCAAATGGAGAGGAGATCTTGAAAAGAGAGCTAAGAGAAGACAGATGAAAATAAAAACCAGAGACTGGGACCAACACCATTAGAAAAATAAAATGACCAGGCAACATAGGTAGAAAAAAAGAATTATATTTTCTATGATGTAACTGGAAAATGTCAGTATTTGGAAAGTACATCTACCAGAGTCAGGATTGGTGTCGGACATGGCTGGGGCTTAGCCCAAGGCAAAAATTTGAGAAGAGACCCTAAAGCCTGATAGCAAGCTCTGCCTTTTTCAGTCTCAGACACATATAAGCCTTCTCTGGCTTGGGAGCCCAGGGCAATTGCCCTAGTTGCTTCCCTCTTAATGCCAATCCTGACATCTGCTGTACATATACAATGTACAATATAGGGGGAAATACATTTCTTTCTGTTTCTCTGGTGTTACACTGCATGCAGCTTCTGGCTTTCAGAGGTTTTAGTTTAATATTTGTCTACATATTTCTATTTTCACTTTGTGGTCACTTATTGGTGAAGGCCTGTCTGTAGTGTGTGTGTGTGTGTGTGAGACCAGGACTGTGTATTCTCTTAGCATTGAATGTCTGTTTAAGAATGTGTAGTAATCTGGCTTGTTCATCTTTCCTAATAGTTTTATTGATGTTTTAGAGGCCCATTGCAATATTTACAGTGCTGCCTTTTCTAGGTAGGGTCCTTATGTGAGTTTTGGAAGTTAGTACTGGCATGGTAGATTTGTTTTGGTCCAGAATGACTTTTTTGTATTAATTCCAGGGCCGGCCCAACCATCAGACAACCTAGGCGATCGCTTCTGGAAGTCGGCAGAGAGTAGAGCATTCAAAGCTAAACAATAAATTCTGACAGACAGGGGGGACATACGGGTTAAGATTTGCTTAGGGTTCCAACACCTTGAATCAGCTCTGGGTCTGGCCCTGATTATTTCACAATATGCTTGGTATGAGAGGAATTTTTTTCTCGTATGGTTTTACAGGCCAGGTTCTAGCTCTGCTCTGCTCTGCTCTGCACAGATTGTTGGGGAAGGGGCCGGGGGCGGGGTTTGTTGAATGCAGAATATATATTTGAATTTAATGCCATATGGGCGAGCATATGTGTGTTGGAGGGGCCTGAGAAGGGGACTGTGGCTGAAGAGGTGCTGAAGAGTCCAACCTCTTGTACACCCTCCCCCTCCCCTTGATATAGCCTGCAGACACTAAAGCCTGCATGTTACCCTCTCTGCAATTATTTTTTGTGGGTGGGGCAGGGGGTGGACTAGCCCTACTTATGCTACACTTGAGCAGGATGTGATAACTTGTTACAAATCAGTGCCCATAGTATGAATTTCATTCTTATAGTTTCCTTATATATCTTTGTGGATTTATTTTTTAAACTTTAGTAACACAAAGAGAAACATGTTTCTTTCATTGTGTGCGGTGAAGCAAGCCAGTCTCCATTTCCCCCTGCAAGAGGCCAGTGTCAGCAAACCGGTGATCAGAATGTCAGTCATTTGAATGATTTAATTGGCTTAACTCCCCTAGGAGCTTCAGACTACTCTCAGAATAATAATTACGAGCCAGGCTAAAGACCCTTAATGCTATGAAAATTAGATAGTACTTTAGTATATTCTAAAAGTATTTATAATAATCTTGTCCAAGATCATCATACCTTCAGGATAAATGTCCTTTTCATCTTTACAATTTATGCTCTTAGCACCCTAGTTATTAAAATTGTATTCTGATTTTATAGACTAGAAACAGGCACTGGGTTCTTTCATAGATCAATCTCGCAGTGGAATTTGGATTGTAAAATTGATGCCAAAATATTAGCAAGAGGAGTTTGTGCCTAGTGTAATTCAAATGCACTAAACTGGTTTTACATTGTATTTCAAATCTCTTTAACATCAAAGCATTAGCAATCAGAAACAGCTGGTACATAATTATTTCCTTAATGTACCAGCAATACAAAAAAAGCATTAGATTTTTTCTTTTTATTTAAACCCAATAATGCATCATCCTACCACCAACTCCAATTGTCGAATGCTGTTGGTCTAGTGTAGCAATGGCCGATAGTAATAAGGTGCCCAGTTGGGGGGCTATCCCTTGGGGGACTGTACTAGTAATTTAATGGAAATTATACCAAGGATTTGATCTGGAGGCGAATGGCCAAACAAGGTGGTTGGGGGAGGTAAGGGAGTTGGTGGATGGCAGTTGGTGGTAGAGGAGTGGGGGAAAGGTACTCTAATTGGTGGTGGGAGCATGATGTGGGAATCTGGGGACATCTGGGCAGCATGGGATCTTTGATTTGCATGGCCTGGGAGTCCACATTTTGTTGGTTGCCTTGTGTCAGCCTGCACGGAGGGAGGAAGGGACCGACGGATTCAGCTTGCAGAGGGGGCTCCCGCGGGTCAGTCCATGCTGCCGTGGCAGCAGAGGGGGCCCTGCGGCGGCAGCCAGCAGTTTTTTTTTTTTAAATTAAATTTTACTTTAGGCCGATGGGGGAGGGGGGTAGGACTGGTAATGGGCTATTGGGGGGGCTGGGGCTGGGACTGGAAATGGGTTGGGGGGGTTAAGTCTGGAGGTGGGCTGATGGGGTTAGTACTGGTAATGGGCTGTGGGATGGTGGGGGGTTTAGAACTGGTAATGGGCTTTGGGGGGGTTAAGACTGGTAATGGGCTGTGGGCTGATGGGGGCTGTCTGGTAATGGGCTATGGGGGGGCTAGGACTGGAAAGGGGCTGGGGGGGTTAAGACTGGAGGTGGGCTGATGGGGTTAGGACTGGTAATGGGCTGTTGGGGGGGTTAGAACTGGTAATGGGCTTTGGGGGGGTTAAGACTGGTAATGGGCTGTGGGCTGATGGGGGCTGTCTGGTAATGGGCTATGGGGGGGCTAGGACTGGAAATGGGCTGGGGGGGTTAAGACTGGAGGTGGGCTGATGGGGTTAGGACTGGTAATGGGCTGTGGGCTGATGGGAGGGGGGTTAGGACTGGCAATGGGCTATGGGGGGCTGACTGGAAATGGGTTGATGGGGTTAGGACTGGAAGTGGGCTGATGGGGGGTTAGGACTGGTAATGGGTTATAGGGGGGGCTTAAACTGAAAATGGGGTGATGGGGGGTTAGGACTGTAAGTGGGTTGATGGGGGGCTAGGACTGGTATTGGGTTGGGGGGTTGCTAGGACTGGAAATGGGCTGATGGGTGGCTAGGACTGGAAATGGGCTGATGCAGGGACTAGAAGGGAATGGATGCTGGGTGAGGCTGGAACTAGAAGGGAGCTGATGTTGGGGGAGGATTAGAATGGGATGGGGCTGGAAGAGTAAAATGGAGAAGGGATAAATATTTTGTGTGGGAGGGATAAAAAATCTACAATTGGCCGGGTATTGGGAGAGTAAGTGGGGATTGAGGATGGAGGGGTAAAATTTGAGTAGATGAAATAGGAATGAGGAAAGAGCAAAAGGAGAAAGATTAGTATGTTAAAGCAGATGTAGAGAGAGAATGGAAAAAAACTAGAAGAGAGAAGAAAGGACAAATGGACAGCAGACGATGGAGAGTTAGCAGAAGACACGAAGAAACCAGAAGAAAGTGGCTGGAACAATTGCAGCTGAAAAAAATGCACAAAAGGTAAAAAAATATCTCTTTATTTTGAATTTATTAATTGGAATATGTCAGCTCTGGTAAATGTGCATCATTAACGTCTGCGCTTTGTTATTACAAGAGCAAATTAATGTATAGTTTTATTTCTACAGTGTTGTACATTCCAAGTTTGGCTTTTGGGATTCCCAGTTTAATTATTGTCTTCCTGTTTCTAAATTGTGATTACTTGTTTGGTGATGGTCTATGTTCTGCATGTGTAACTGAGCTGAGGTGTTCTGTTTATATAATTCCTATTTGACATTGCCACTTGTTCTCTTTCCCCAGTAGGTCATGTATTGTTGTTCTCTGAAATGTATTGGTTTAATATTTGCAGTGTTGCCTTTTGATTGGTAGAGTATGGTGCTTTGTGAGTCCTGGTAGTGCTGTTAGGATACGGCGGGTTTGCTATGGGTTCTAAATGGGCAGTGTTTGTAGTAGTTCCTAATGTGTCTGGCAGTTGGCACTGGATTATAGTAATGTAGAAATCTTTTAGTCTTTCTTTATCCATACACTCATTAAGAGGCACGTTTACTAAAAGTTAGTATATGGTAACATTATGCAAATGAGGCCCCTTATGCAAATGAGGCCCCGCACCCCCCTTGGGCCACCCCTGCTGGGGGCCCACAATTTTTGTTGGCGTAGGGCCTCACTCAAGGTAAATCCGGCCCTGCCCCTAGTCTTTCTACTTTTTGATGGAGTAATCAACTGATCTATGTTTACCGTTCCACTCCATTCATTAATTTATAGACCTCTATCATATCTCCCCTTAGCCATCTCTTTTCCAAGTTGAAGAGCCCTAACCTTTTAAGCCTTTCCTTGTAGGGGTGTCCTTCCATCCCCTTTACCATTTTGGTGACTCTTCTCTGTATCTTTTCTAATTCTGCTATATCCTTTTTTAAGAGACGGCGACCAGAATTGCCCACAATATTCAAGGTGTTGTCGCAGCATGGAATGATACAGAGGCATTATAATATCCTTTGTTATATTCTCCATTCCTTTCCTTATGATTCCTAGCATTCTATTTGCTTTCTTGGCTGCTGCTGCACACTGGGCAGAGAGTTTCAATGAGTTATCGATGATGACGCTTAAATCTTTTTCCTGAATATTTTTTTGAAAACTGGTATTACATTAGCCATTTTCAGTTTTCAGGCACTACTGATGATTTTAATGATAATTCACAGTTTACTAATAGTAGGTCTGAAAACTCATATTTCAGTTCTATCAACACCCTTGGATGTATATCGTCTGGTCCAGGTGATTTGCTAATCTTCAGTTTATCAAATAATTGTAATGCATCTTCCCGATTTATCAATATTTCTTTCAATTCTTCCAATGCATCACCTTTAAATATCATTTCAGGCAGTGGGTATCTTCCCTACATCTTCTTCAGTAAAGACTGAAGCAAAGAATTCATTCAGTCTTTCCTCTATAGCCTTGTCCCCCCTTAGTTCAACTTTTACCCCTCTATCATCCAATGGTCCAACTGACTCTCTCACAGGTTTTTGCTATGAATGTACTTGAAAAAGTTTTTTAATATGTTTTTATTTGCATAGCAAACGTTTTAAAAAAATTCTTACTTTACCTGCCTAATCAATGCCCTGCATCTAACTTGCCAGTGCTTATGTTGTTTCCAGTTTTTGTCATTTGGCTCCTTTTTCTATTTCCTGAAAGATGATTTTTTTGGCTACAACAGCCTCTCTGATCTCACCTTTAAACCATGCTGGCAGTTTTTTGGCCTTCCTTCCATTTTTCTTAAAGTGTAGAATACATCTGGTCTGGGCTTCCATGCCCATGCTTGATGTAAATCATTAACCTTTGCAGCTGCTCCTTTTAGTTTTTTCTTAACTATTTTCTTCATTTTGTCATAGTCTCCCTTTTGAAATTTAAAAGTTAGTACTGTGGATTTTCTTGCTGACCTTCCTCCATTTATTAAACCAAATGTGATAATGCCATGATCACTATTTGCCAAGTGGCCCTAACACCCTTGCCTCTTGCACCAGATCCTGTGTTCCACTAAGGACTAGGTCCAAAATAGCTTCCCCTCTGGTCAATTCATGAACTATCTGCTCCAAGAAGCAGTCATTTATTTCATCCAGAAACAATCTCCCTAGCATGTACTGCCATAATATTGATCTAGTCAATACCGGGGTAATTGAAATCAGCCATTATTATTATTGTGCTGTAACTTTTGTTAGTCTACCTGATTTCTTTTAGCATTTCATCATCCATTTGTTCATTCTGGCCAGGTGATCAGCGGTACACCTGCACTGTCATTCCCCTTTTGACATAGAATTTCTATCTATAGAGTTTCTACAGTGTATGTTGTTTCCTGCAAAACTTTAATCCTGTGTGACTCAATGCCCTCTCTCACATAGAGTGCAACCCCTCCACCAATTTGATCTACTTTATCATTGCAATATAGTTTGTACCCTAATATCATAGTGTCTCATTGGTTGTCCCCCTTCCACCAGGTCTCTGAGATACCAATCATATCTAACCTCTCATTTAGTTCTATATGTTCTATTTCTCCTGTCTTACTTTTTAGACTTCTAGCATTTGCATACAGGCATTTTAGAGGTTGCATTTTATTCAGATTATTCAGGTTATCAGTAGACAGGGGCAATTTGGAATTTTTCATCTCTGTCTGCTCTTTACGTAAGGGTTACTTTTATCTCTTATGGGAACCTTTCTGATGGGATGCCCTAAATTCCCTCTTTTGCTAGTATCCTTCAAGAATACATCTTTCTGAACCATGCACTCTTGGGTGACTGTCAGCTTTCCCCTAATATCTTGTTTAAAAGCTGAGTCTTAAAAGGTGAAATCCTTGAGTCTTCAGGTCATACCTGGACAGCTCCCGAGTAAACTGATACCCTTCCAAGCAAAATTCCCCTTACTAACAGCACACGGAGGGCATCTGCTTTGAGACCTTTCCACTCAGTACCCCACCAAGCTTTCTCATTCACTAGAGTCTGATTCCGGAAGGGACACGTCCAGTCTGTCCGGATGGCCCCATGCAGGATGGACCCATTTGGAACCGATTCTGAAATGTGGGAGCAAAACATTCCCGTGGCTGTCAGAATCAAGCCTGAGGATGGCTCAGCATGCCTCTCCTATAGCTGTGGGTCATCCTCCCCATGACTCCATCTGCCTGCAGTCCCAGACACCCAAGTCCCTGCCTCCCAACTCTAATGAGGTCTGCTGGGACACAGATTGGGTGGCAGGGACTCACCCTCCATGTTCCGGTGCTCTGCCGGCCATGTTTGGGGTTATTCCCCGCTCTTATTCCACTTCAGAGGTGTTATATGCAGGGCATCCCCCAACAATCCCGAGACATACAGGGCCATACTTGAATTGGCCCTGTATGTCCGGGGATCGGCCCCGCCCATGCTCTTTCCACTCTCTGCCCCCATCATGCCTCCATGCACTGCAGCATGCACAGTAGCTCTGTGCATGCCACAAGTGATGGAGACGGAATACCGATAAGGCGGATAACGGGGTAGCATGTCTTGGCAGGATGTGTTGTCCCTCTATCTGCCTTATGGAATCGGTGCCTATGCCTCCATCACCAACTCCCTCCCTACTCAACCCCTCCATTCAATAAGCTCCTTAACCAGTCATGCATGCTCATTGAAATACCCACCCACTAATCCCTACTATACCTAAGAAATAAAATAATAAACACCCCTTTTTTATTCTCTCCATCCACTCAATATCTTCTCTTCCCATTATAGCCTCTCCACACAGTAACCCAACCTCCATGCTTCCTTTTCTAATAGCCTAACTTCAGCTAAGTTCACTGAACAGAGCTGTAAAATGAGTTGAATGAATTAAGCAGCATCTGAGCTGCAGCTGCCTAGGCCTTTGAAATTTGCCCTCCAATATCCTGCTAAAGAAAGAGACCTAAAATAAAGAAAGAAGAGATTTCTTTACTTGTGTCACATGGAAGTGGAACTTGTCTTCCAATCCTTTATACACTTTGTTGTCCCAGTGGTTTTGAATGCAGTAGCTTCGTAGACTGCAGGCAGGGTGTCCCAGCTACTCCTTTTCATTGTAAAGACCATCTTGACCTCTCCATTCTCAGCAGTGACATGAGGCCAGGGCATTTGATGGATTCAGTGATTCCCTAAGAAGTTCAGCTTCTAATGCAGAGGCTGTAATGTGCCTTGAGTTACCACTGACAAATGTGTGAGCAAACCGTTTTCCCTTCCTCACTAATGTGCCATAGTGGAACCTCAGGTGCGTCTCTGTGCTGATAAACTCATAGACATGCAGCACAGCAAAGTCTTCATCTCTGTTCTTCCAACTGACAAGAAGAGTTGGTGAGTAGAGCTGCTGCCTCCTCCTCTACTGGCAGAGGAAAAACTAGATATGACATGTTGTGCTCCTTATGTACACTCCTTGCTGCAGCTCTGGTTGCGGAGGCATTAACAACACCAAGCAGGCCCCTGCAATGTTCGTCTCTGGCTTGCATTCCTTCATCGCATCTGCGCTCCTCGGTAAGCACTCATTTTCAAAACCTGGGTGTCTCCTTTCTTTCTACCGGTGGTTACTCTGAACAATTGTCCTTCTACCTCTTCTGGTGTTAGCTATACCAGTCCTGTGGGACCATCGCCCAATTTTATCCTCTCAGAGTTTACTCCCTACCGGTCATGCAACACGCGTTTCATCGAATATCTGCCCCTGCACACCAACTCACAGCTCCTTGTCTAAAGCCATTTTTCATTCCCTCCCGCGTTATCTCCTGTTTGGCCTATTTAACTGTCATTCATTGCGAGCAAATATGCTGCTCGTGCAAGATCTTATACTACAAGAATCTGTGGACATTCTCCTCTGAGAAACTTGGCTCAAGGAAGGTGAGGATGCCCTTTTAGCCCGCTGCCTCCCATTAGGCTTCTCGACCTATTCCATCTCCCGTATTGGTCACACAGGGGGTGGTGTAGCCGCCATCTATCTCTCGTCGCTCCCACTGACCCACATTTCCTCTCCTTCTCTATATTATCCTGAATCGCTTCTCCTTCACTTGAATGTGTCTCCTGCAATTCACCTCCTGGTAATTTTTTATCCTCCTTCCCTCCGTCCTCACCTCTGGGATGCCCTTCTCTTAACAATCTCGGACCTCTATCTGCAATTTCCTCATCTATTATTCTTAGGCGATTTCAATTTACATTATGATTCACCTTCATCTCTTAGGGAACATTCATTTGTCACCTTGCTGTGTCATCTATCTCTTTCACAGCACATAGACCTCCCCACTGATGTGGCAGGTCATACTCTCAACCTTATCATTTCTTCCTCTGGTTCCACCTTTGAGCCATCTCGGCTAGCCACCAGGCCCTTACCTTGGACTGACCATTTCCACCTCTCATTCTCCTTACAGCTTCCCGCACCCTCTGCTGACACCTTAGGGCCTCACGCTAACCACACTTCATCCTCAGCATGTCTCTCTCACCACATTATCTCTTTCACTCTACAGCGTTTCCCTGCTGCTGATCAGATTCTTCCTGCCAATCTCTCCTCTCTCTCACCCACCTCACAAGTTTCCTCATGGAATACCAATCTCTCTGCTGCCTTGGACCAGATAGCTCCACTACGTTCTCGCTCTCCCCATCGTACTCCTTGCCAGTCAAGGTATCGCCCTGAACTTAATCAGTTGTGCTCCTGTCTTCGCCAGTCAGAATGGTTGTGGAGGAAATCACGTACAGCTAGCACCCTCCAGCAGTTCAAGGCTCCCTATCATGAATATCGCTCTTGTGTGCACCAGGTTAAACACACTTACTTCTTGAATGTTATCACTTCTGTCTCAAACTCAATCGCCAACTCTACTCTGTGTTCAGATCTCTTTCCAGCCTGCATCCCAATTCCTCCTCTACTAATCATCCTCCTGTTCCCAGCCCTTCTCAGCTGGCTTCCTTCTTCTCCTCCAAGATACATGACCTTCAGTCTGCTTTGCCCACTTGTCCTCCTTCCCTATTCTCTCCACTTCCTCCCTCACGCCCCCCCTCCAACCTCTCCTCTCTCTCTCATATATGGTCTACCTTTCATCCTCTCACTGCAAAAGAGCTTGTGAAAGCTATATCTTCAACCCTTAAGACCACTTGCCCCCTCGACCCACTGCTGGCCTCCTGGCTGTTAGAACCATCTCTTGCTCTTCTGCCCTCAATTCTCACACTAATCGACACAAGCCTTGCCTCTGGGATTTTCCCTGAATTTTGGAAGCATGCCTTGGTCTGCCCTCTCCTTAAGAAACCATCCCTTGACCCGCACAATCTTGCTCATTACCGCCCTGTCTCTAACCTTCCTTTTCTATCAAAGATTTTCAAAAAAGCAGTCTTTGCCCAACTGTCCCACCACCTGGATTCGATGCATTTCCTTCATCCTTGCCAATCTGGATTTCGCCCAGTTCACAGTGTAGAAACGATCATGGCGGCTTTTCTTAACGAGATTCACTCTTCACATGACTGTGGTGAAATCTTGGTGTCAGTGTCCTTAGATCTCTCTGCAGCATTCAACCCTGTTGACCACTCACTCCTTCTGTCTAGATTGTGTGATGCAGATCTGCGAGGTCTGGTGTTTCACTGGTTTCATTCTTTCCTTTTAGACAGGTCTTTTTCAGTCACTTCTGGTGTCACACTTCCAATCCTCTTCCTCTTCACTGTGGTGTCCCTCAAGGAATGGTCTTGGCACCTCTCCTATTCAACATCTTCTTTGCACCTCTGGCTTTACTCATCTAGCAGTCAGGAATGTCGGCATATTATTATGCCAATGATATTATCATTCTCCACCATTCCAGCCCCTCTAAACCTGATCTTTCCCATCTACATACAGCCAATTCCAGCCCCTCTAAATCTGATCTTTCCCATCTACGTACAGGCAATCTGTGACATCATTCAATCATTCAACATAATGTACCACATCTACGCCGATGATGTGTTACTATACACTCCATTCATCACTGACAATCCAGACTACTCGACCATAGTTTAATGCTTCAACAGAGTCTCAGACTGGCTCATGACACACAACCTGAAGGTAAACACCAATAAGACTGAGGTCTTATTCATACCCAAAGACACCACATTTACACCACCACCCACCTTCAAAGTGAAAGACTTCGACCTCATAACCAAGCAAGAGGTCCGCTATCTGGGAGTAACAATCGACCAATGCTTGTCATGGGAGACCCACACTCAAAATATCTCCAAAATAATCTACCATAAACTAAGAACCCTCCAGCAATTACGTCCTCTCCTCGAAACCTCAGACTTCCGCTCGATGGCTCAAGCTCTCATCCTCCCTCATCTGGACTATTCCAACATCATCCTTCATGTAATGCCGAAGCATACCCTCCAGCCACTACAACTCACCATGAACACAGCTGCCTGCACAATCCTATCTGCATCCAGATACAACCACATCACTCCCATTCTAATTCAGCTTCATTGACTCCCCATAGCAAGTAGCCTGACCTACAAAGCAATGCTACTCACTTTTAAGGCCCTTCACACAATGTCGGCAACTTCGCTCTCAGAACTGATACAAAGAATGCCAGAGACCAGGACCAGGAGAATGTGTATGATAAACTCTCTCATGACCCCTTCAACAGTAAGGACCTGTACTCAGTCAACCAAGAACCGCGCCTTTTCCCTATTTGTGCCAACCCAATGGAATGCCCTACCCTCAATGATACATGCTATCCTGGATCTTACAACTTTTAGGAAGGCATTGAAGACCCATCTCTTCCAACCCAATGTACAACCACCCATCCTAGACCAGCCAGAGAAACGGAAACAGCTGACAGCATTACTTTAAATATGTGCCAGCAATGTGTGCGAGCAATGGAAATATATAGATCAGCAGACAGCCCATTACTGTGAACATGCTCCTGTAATGTAAATATGCTCCTAGCTCACTGCGAATATGCTCCTGCAATGTAAATATGTTCTTAGTTCACTGCGAATATGTTCCTGTAATGTAAATATGTTCTTAGTTTTACCTCAGATGTAAACTCCTGTAATGTAAATATGTCACCAGTTTTACCCCAGATGTAAACCATGTTAGATGTAAACCATGTAAACCACATAATCACTATGTTATCTAGTGATTATGTGGTAATCACTATGTTATCTGCAAGTGTTATTTGTAACACACTCATATGTCTCATGTAAACAGCACTGATCTTTAATAGTGTGGTATATAAAAACAAATAAATAAATAAATAAAATTTCCCCTCTTAACGCCTGCCTCTCTCGGGTGTCAGAATGGCTTACTACTAACTGCTTACACCTTAATCTCTCAAAATTGTCAGCCATTTGGTTTGCCCAAGGTAGCATTTGCTTTTCCATAGCTCCAGTCCTGTCCCACGTTCCTCTTCCTCTGGTCTCTTCCCTTCGATACCTTGGAGTAAATCTTGATACAGGCCTTACTTTCCATAATCACATTTCTCAGTTAACTCGACGCTCGTTCTATTATCTTTGTCATATCCGTATCATAGATACGTTTCTTTCTCCCCAAGTGCTGACCACTCTTCTTCTATCGCTAGTTATATCTCAGCTCGACTTCTGTAACCTTGCACTTGCCGGTGTCCTACATTATCAGCTCCACTGTTTGCAATTGATCCAGAATACGGCAGCCAGGCTCATCCACACACCACTTGCCACGACCACATCACTCCCCTTCTTTGTCAACTGCATTTGCTCCCAGTAGAATATCATATCCGTTATAAAATCCTGACACTTGTATACCAAGCCATCTAGATTCATACCCCACAATACCTAGCAGACTTTCTCCAATTTCATACTCCCTCCTGTAGCCTTCAATCAATGCATATTAACCATCTGCATCTTCCATCACCCTCATAAGCACATCTCCAATCCACACATTTTTCAGCTTTTTTCTTTTTCGGTCCATTTCTGGAACTCACTCCTCTCTGCTCTCCATATAGAACAGAATTATTCAAAATTCAGGTCCCTCCTAAAAACTCACCTCTTTTCCTCTGCTTTTGACTGCCCAGTTCCCCCCTCCTGGCCTTATCACTGTTGTTCCTGTCATCTGCTCTCTATGTCCTGAATGATTGAGTCTTACTCTTTCCTGTCTGACAATTGTAGTTCCTTTCCTTTTCCTAGGCTGTGGCCTACTTTCCTTGTTAGCAAATGTACACCGTCTTGATGTATGAAAGGCGGTATATCAATTAATGAAATAAACATAAACATAAGAAGTGCCAGAGGTGCTCCTGAAGGTGATGTTTGCATGAAGGAGGGAAGGGAAGCTGATCATACCAGTGGGAGGAGAAATAAAAGAGAAGGTTATGATGCTAAGAGGGAGGAGGGAAGGATATAAGGCTGATGATGCCAGGGGAAGGAAGGGAAGGGAAGGTAATGGTGCCACGTGGTGAAGGGAGAAGGATGGAAGCTATGATGCAAGAGGTGAGGGGAGGATAGGGAAGAGAATGTGATGGGAATGGGGGGAAGGAAAGTTGATGATACCATGAAGACTATGCAATTCACTGTGAGCCTGTAAAATTGGAAATGCTAACCAGAAATGACCCAAATAATATAAAGAAATAAATGATGGTGGGGGTGGGGGATAAAGAGAAGATGACGATGCTGGTGGAGAAGGCAAGGGAAAAGAAGGATGCTAATACTATTAGTGAATTCCCTGTAGTGAATATCATTGCATGTTGCTGAACCTCAGTCCACAAAATATAAACAATCAGTAATCCTAAAATAATATAACACAGTCACGCGTCTAGATGAGATCATGGATGTTTCTGGTGAAACATAGCTAGTATTTTTTGATTGAGTTCCAAAGACGACATTTCAGTTTGTTCGTTTGCTTTTTTTACTCTACTGAAAGAAGAAGTAGAGGAGAGATGTTGAAATTGGCTGTTGGCTATTTCAGTGAAAAGCAAATTCTCTGGCAATGGTATGTTTCCATTTGCTCTGATGGCATCAGAGATGTGTCTAGCAGACTGTCAAACCTAATCACAGGAGAGAAGAAAGAAAACAGTACAATCAGTTGGAACTACTCTATCCTTCACCAATGGATCTTACTTCCAGATGGCTAAGTCTGCTCTTGCCAAAAACTATAAAGAACACTGTTAAAATAATGAATTTTATCAATAGGCGGTCCTTGCACAGTAGATTATTTTGCCATCCCTATGGTAAACTTGATTCAGAGTGCAGAACTCTCCTCCTACACTCCATCATTTTTTACGGAAATGAGCATCAAAGCTTGTCTGACTTTTAGCCTGAAGCACATCTGTTTTTGAGGGACCTGGCAATGCTGGCACTAAGGTTCAAAAACAAAGCATGGCTCTGCAGAACTGCCTGCTTGGCAAAGGTTTCCAAAGCTTCCACGACCTTAATTTATCTTTTGCTTGGCTATGGGAACAACATATTCTCGGTGGATGAAAAAAATCATTGCTTTTCACTAAAATTCTATCTGACAATGCCAAGCTCTCTTAGGAAATCTGAAATGTATTTCAATCCTCAACAAAATATGGTTGAGAGTGGAAGAAGCAAACATATGCAAGAATTCTCTTTGAACATGATCCTATTGCTTTGTTTGTTACAGTAATGTTTTTATTCTAGCGAATGTATCGCTGGCTTGTTCTTGTTGGATCAGCAATAATGCAAGTTTTATATAAAATCTGTAAAGGATTTTTAAAGGCATATTACTAATAATGATATCAGTTCAAATGTTAGGTCATTTCAAAAAGATTTTCAAGAAAGATAATTATCTAAAAATGTAGTGGAATGCAAACAAATCATACTTCCTGAAAATGGCATATGATCCAAAAGGAGGCTTTTTTCCAGAGTCCTGTAGGCACAAAGTACTGTATGTGCAGCACACAAGATCATTTGCTGTAGAAACAATGCCTTGAATAAAAAATTGTGCCTATTGGTCTTTATGTAATACTAGAATAAATGGCAGGGATTGCACTTTAAATTCAAATGTAGATACTTACAGGTGCTCTATAGCAGGTGTAAATAAACGCATGTAAAATGCACAAGCATGTGCATCGATTAAGGCATTTTACTCAATCCGAAGAAACTGAAGGGCCCTTAAATGAGTCAGACAATGCCCAATCTCCTGCTAAAGCACCAAATATGAAGAAAACCTCACCAAACAGAAAACTACTACTACTTGGAGATTCCATCATCAGGGGCACCAACTTGGGAACACAGTTCAAAGGAGAAAAGATAGTCATGTGCCTACCAGACTCTTCAGCCAGCAGGAATACAAACCAAGTTGTTGAAGTACTTAGTGCAAAAAGTGAACACTCCAAACTTGATGTTATTATCCACTTGGGCACAAATGACCTGGCTAGAAACAGTGCCTCTAAAGGCCAAAAGGACTTCCAATCTCTGGGAGAGAAATTCAAGCCCATTGTTAACACTGTTGCATTCTCAGAAGTTCTACCTGTTCTTGGTAAGGGGACAAAAAGGCTGCATCGCATTAACAGCTTTAATACATGGCTCCAGACCTGGTGCAAACAACAAGGATTCAGATTTATTGGCGACTGGGGAAACAGATGGACCAACAAGAGACTATACTATGCCGATGGACTACATCTCTCTGTCGCAGGGAAAAGAATCCTAAGTGAAAAATTCAAGCAGTATGCGGATATGCATTTAAACTAGGAAAAGGGGGTGATGGATGTGGAAGGTCAAGATCTGCACGCCACCCCCTGCAAAAGCAGAATAACATCAGAAATAGCCACACTTTTAAACCACACATCAAAAACAAGTGGGAAGATGTGGGCAGAACAAAATCAATGCAAAATACACACAAGCCAGGTAAATGCTGGAAAGCAATGAGCACAAATGCTCGAAGCTTAGCCAACAAAGTTCCTGACCTAGAAGCCCTAATGGTGGAAATGGATTTGGACATTGTGGCCATTACAGAAACATGGTTTAATGAATCACATGATTGGGATATAGCCATAGCTTGGTATAATCTATTCATAAGAGAGAGAGAAAATGGAAAAGGAGGAGGAGTAGCCTTGCATATCAAAAGCAATATTAAAGCTATTGAAATGCAGGGGACATGGGGAAAAGAAGAAGTGCTCTGGATTGCATTGGAAATAGGAGATGGCACTGTCATCCATACTGCTGTAGTCTACCGACCTCCGACTCAAATAACGAATTGATTATAGATATTGCCAAGATAGCCACAAAGGGGGAAGCGATCATTTTGGGTGACTTTAATCTACCTGATGTGGATTGGATTACTCCTTCTGCACAACTGGAAAAAAAGCAAAAAAATTGTAGATGCTCTCAAAGATGCATTACTTAGACAAATGGTCATGGAACCAACCAGGGAAAGCTCAACGCTGGATTTAGTGCTCACCAACGGTGATAGTGTGTCGAATGTCTGCGTGAGTGCCCCTGTGAGCAATAGCGATCATCACACGGTGTGGTTTGAGATAAAAGCCAAGGTACAGGCCAAACATAGCAAGCTCAAAGTCCTAAACTTCAAAAACACTGACTTCAATAAAATGGCCGAGTACCTAAAGGAGGAGATGACAGGATGGAAGGAGATAAGGGAAGTGGAATTGCAATGGGCTAAACTAAAGGTGGCAATAAAAGGGGCAACAGATAAATATGTAAGAAAAGTAAATAAAAACAAGAGGAGAAGGAAACCTATTTGGTTTTCCAAAGAAGTGGCTGCTCAAATAAAGGCAAAAAACACAGCTTTCGCAAAATTCAAAAGCTTGCAAACAGACGAACACAGAAATGAATACAAAGAGTCAAAAAGAGAAATAAGTATAGCAAAATCAAAGGCAGAGGAAAAGATGGCTAAAGATGTTGAGGGTGGTGACAAAACTTTCTTCAGGTATATTTGGGAAGGAAGAAGATCAGAGTTGGAATTGCAGAACTCAGAAGTGCTGGGAAAGGACTCATGGAAAGTGACATAGAAAAAGCGAAATTGCTAAACAAATACTTCTGCTCTGTTTTTACTAAAGAAAATCCTGGAGATGGACCAGCTGTGACTCCCAAATATAAAAATGGGAATGAAGTAGATTCCACACCATTCACAGAAGATGAGGTGTTGGAACAACTTGCTAAACTGAAAGTGGACAAAGCCATGGGACCGGATGGGATACATCCCAGGATACTGAAAGAGCTCAGAGAGGTTCTTGTAGGGCCATTAAAGGATGTATTCAACAGATCCTTGGAAACAGGAGAGGTTCCTTAGGACTGGAGAATGGCTGATGTCGTACCTCTACACAAAAGTGGTGACAGGGAAGAAATGTCAAACTACAGAACCGTGAGCCTTACCTCGGTGGCAGGAAAAGTAATGGAGGTGCTCCTGAAAGAGTGAATAGTGAACTTTCTCAAAACCAACAGGTTGCAAGATCCGAGGCAACATGGTTTTACTGAAGGACGGTCTTGCCAAACAAATCTGATTGAGTTCTTTGACTGGGTGACCAAGGAACTAGATCAGGGGCATGCGATGGATGTCATCTACCTGGATTTCAGCAAAGCCTTTGATACTGTTCCTCATAGGAGGCTTGTCAATAAACTCAGTAGCTTGGGGATGGGTCCCAAGATGGTAAACTGGATTAGAAATTGGTTGACTGACAGACGACAGAGGGTGATGGTACATGGAACTCACTCGGATGAAAGGAAGGTGATTAGCGGGGTGCCCCAGGGTTAGGTCCTGGGCCTGGCACTGTTCAATGTATTTGTGAGTGATATTGCTGAAGGACTGAATGGAAAAGTATGTCTTTTTGCAGATGACACAAAAATGTTCAACAGAGTGGACTCCCCCGAGGGAGTGGATAACATGAGCAAAGATCTACAAAAGCTGGAAGAATGGTCTAATGCTTGGCAATTATGATTTAATGTGAAAAAGTGCAGTGTCATGCATTTAGGTAGCAGAAATCCAAGGGAAATGTACGCAATAGGGGGCAAGAGGTTGGTGTGCATGGTTCAGGAGAAAGACCTTGGTGTGATTATCTCTGATGATCTCAAGGTGGGAAAACAGTGCGACAAGGTGGTGGCAAAAGCCAGGAGGATGTTGGGCTGCATACAAAGAGGGATTACCAGCAGAAAGGAAGAGATACTTATGCCAATGTACAGGTCGCTGGTGAGGCCTCACTTGGAATACTGTGTTCAGTTTTGGTGACCATATCTTGCAAAAGATGTAAAAAGACTGGAAACTGTTCAAAGGAAGGCAACAAAAATGACTTGGAGCCTGCGTAAGAAGCCTTATGAGAAGAGACTTGAAGACCTAAATATGTACACTTTGGAGGAGAGGAGGGATAGGGGAGATATGATTTAGACCTTTAAATACTTAAAGAGGAACAATGAACAAATAAATCTCTTCCAAAGACTGGGAAGCTGCAAAACTAGAGGGCTTAACATGAAGCTGCATGGTGGAAAATTGAGAAGCAATGTCAGGAAATATTTTTTCACTGAAAGGGTGGTGGATGCTTGGAATGCTCTCCCGATGGAGGTGGTGGGGGCAAACACGGTTACGGAATTCAAAACAGCATGGGACAAGCACAGCGGATCCCTTTACAGCAACAGGATAAAAACAAAATAAACTGAACCATCTAACTTCTCAACAAGTAGGGGTGTCCTACATGGAGTGGTGGGTCCACCCCTAAACAAAGACATGGGCAGGGGTGGCCTGCACAGAGCGACAGGTGCACCTACTATTGCCGTATTGCTGGGCAGACTGGATGGACCATGCTGGTCTTTATCTGCCATCATTTACTATTTTACTGTGTTAACAATCAACGTGTGACCTTGCAGATTCTGTCTATGCTCCAGCCAAAACATATCTTCAGATATGCCTACCAACAAAGTACGCACCTTCATGCCAACACATGCACTTTTCCTTTGCTTGATATTTTAAAACTTTAAACTCATAGATACATGAATTAATGAATAAAATAATCCCCTTAAGAGGTAATCTGATAAGGAACCATCTATTTTTTTTCAGTGCCAATAACACAGCTAAGTGTCAGTATTTTAATGCATGTAAATAACCTTTTATAGAATGCTGAGGAGAGTCGAAGTGTGCACATTGTTCATATCATGCATACTTTCACTGCGAGCATGCACATGGGCAGAGGTAGAGTGTTCATGTACACAGGTTGATTGCAGATACTATAATTTACGCTTATATTTGTAAAACGTAGGTGCAGAAATTTAGACCAGCTCTAGGGCTGGTGTAAGTCCATGTCTTAACCGAAGGCACATTTTCTGCCATACTAGTATTTTAGAGTGAAGTATGCACATAAAATGCACCCCTATGGACAGTAATTTTATAAAGTCCTGCATAGTTAACACATGTTTTGTGCATATTTGACACCTACTTAATAAAGTCAAGTGTGTGAATACGTTATAAAATACTAGTTTAAATGGCCAAAAATGGGCATTAATTTATGGCACGATCTCTTACACTAGCCTCAGAACTGGTGTAAATGCCTGCACCAAAATTTGTAAGGAACAGCGTAAATAATAGTATTTCAAAATTTGCATATGTGACCTTTTGTTGCCACCTATGCTCCACCTGAACTCTGTCCCTCTGTTCATTACCCACAGTGAAAGTATGTGAGATCAAATGTGTACACTTAAAAGAATTGTGACTGTGTCACTTACATGCATATATGACTGCAATACCTACTGTAGATCTGCATGTAAATCTAAGCAGCTTTTTATAAAGTACCTCCTTAATTTTTTGATATTTGGGGTTTTTTGCCTCAATTAACATTAAGCTGTCTATTATGTTTTAATTTACCACATGATAAAAGAAACAAAATAAATCACCAAGAAATATTAAACAGTTGTAAGAAAATGTGATATAAAGGAATTCAGTCCATATACACGAGGAGCTAAAATCAAGAAAATACAAAGGAAAACCAAAACAAAGGTAACTACCCTCATCTATCCACAGCCCAAAGAGAATTATACCACCCTCCAATTGGCATGTCTACATACATATTTCAGTGACATTCCTTCAATTCCTTTTCTTTATACTGTGGCACTCGCACCCCTCCTAGGCGGTCGCCTAGTAGGGACAGGCGTCCATCTTGTATTCCCTTGTTCCAAAGGTGTAGTTGTGAACTCAAAGTAAAACCAAGTGGATGTTTAAAGCGCACAGGAATTTTATTGGGTTCCGTTTAACTCAACTTGGTAACAGTCCTTAAAGAAACTTTTACTCTCAGCAAAAAGAAACAAGGATAAACCTCTCCAAAATAAAGAACATGAAAACAGTGTCTCAGTGGAATTATTTACAATAGCTTCTTTTCCCCCTTTCCTTTAAGAGGCTTCTTGCTTTAGGGTTAACACAGGCACATGTAGATACAACAGACAATCAAGATCAGCAGTGCTGCCAGCTCCCTCCTTTGCTGCTTGCAATTAAACAGTTTCAGCTATCTAGCACAGACTTGATTGCACTATCCACTTTTCTGTAGGAAGAATCGTATTGCTTCAACACAGGATTCTTTCTCCCTTTTCTTTCTTGCTTTCAGCTATGCCAAACCGATAACAGCTTCCTTAATTCTTCCCCACTATTTTGGTTTCTTTCAATTAGCACCAATGCATACAGCACACTCCATCTCAGAGCATGTGGATTCCTGGTCACTCTCCCTATCATCCACTTCCATGCTTTCTTCAGAGCTGGCTGCTGGGGAATCTTGGAACTGCTCAGGTACCTTTTGGTTAATGTCTTTTAAAAGCTTAAACAGTCTATCCCACTGTACTGCCTTCCCTTCCTTTGGCAGAACCCTAGCAGGCTTTCCTTGTTCAGCTTTCTTTAAAAACCCCTTTCTTCTGTTCTGGGTTCTTCCAGATATAACCCTCTCCTCAGAGTCTGAGCAAGAGATACAAACATTCTCTCTCTCTGGTTTCTTTCTCCTACCTTGGAGTTTTACTGTGGGAGTCTCACGGCTGGAGTTTCTGCTGGCTGTAGCTATCTCTGCCTCAGAGCTAGTCAGGGAATCATTGTAGGAATTCCTCTCAGCTACCCGAGGTTTCCTCTGCCTGAAGACACGCCTTTCTTCAGAGGAGTCTGAGCTCTCTTGCCTTGGCTTCTCCAGCACCAACCTTCTGTCTCTCTCCCCCTTGCCACTGCGTTTGATCCTCTCCTGAGAGTGTTGTCTGCTGCTCTCTTGGCTGCAGCGCTGGCTACCTTTGTTCTTGTCCTGGCTCTCCTTGGCCTCCTTGGCTTCCTTGCCTTGCTTGCGTGGCTTGCCTGGCTTGCCTTGCTCCTTTCTTGTCCTCCCTGTTTGCTTGCTTTGCTCAAACTTAAACGCTGAGCAGGGCACCTCCCCCTCTGACTCCACCCCCATGTAACTCCCATCCTTACCTAGGGTTGCTATGGAGTCTGGGTGGGGCTTTAGCCTAGCCCTACAGCTGTGGTTTCTCTCACTGCCTTTAGTTTGGTATATGTGTTCAGGTGCACCCATCCACCGCAAAGAGGAAAAAGTCCCTTTTCCCTTTGTTTCTAAAGGCTGGGCTGCACTCTCCTTACCACAATACACTAATAATTTCTCCAAATCTGAGGAGACCAAAAAACATAATGATCTTGACCAAAGGAAACAAGGCATTTATATGGATAACAAGAAAAAATGTGACACCAAGTGCAAGTACTCATGCCTTCAATGACAAGAACAATTTCCTCCTTAATTGAGTTGAACATGAAACATCTGGAAACATGGCCAGCCTGTCACCACAGAACATAAATTCTTTCTTCCTAAAGTAGGATTTAAGAATAGCAATTTTATCTCCCTCAAAAGCAAAAAACATGAGGAGAGTTGCCCTAGCTGAAATAACATCTTGGTTATCCTCTAAAAAAGCAGTAAGATCAAAAGATTGTTTTTCTTCCAGGACATCCAACTCCCCTTCAGATGGATTCACATACCTAACCTTTGAAGGAAGATAAAAGCATCTCACAAAAATGATGGAATCAGCGTTAGGGAGGGATAAAACCTCCTTTAAATATTTGCAAAAACGTATTTGAGGAGCTAACAGGTTAATACAAGGAAAATTAATTATTCACAATTTTTTTGCCCTAGTCATGTTTTCAAGAGTTTCCATCTTCTGATGAAGAAACAAATTATCTTTAATTGAAGAAGCATGCACTGACTGAAGGGACCTAACCTGAGAATTTAATGTACCAACACGAGAGTCCAGAGTCCCACATTTTAAATCTAGATCTTGTAACTTACTAATAGTGTCCTTTGTAAACTAGCATAACCAAGGAACAGTATCCACTAAAACTTGTTCAGTATGTTTAACCACATGCCATATATCCGTAGGAGAAACTGAAACAGTTGAAGAGTCCCGTGAAGATGAGGGAAGCCCTTTCCAGGAAACCTCCCGCGGAGCCCAACCTCGACCCAGGAACTCTGAACACAAGGTGAAGGCAAACTAGATAACTTCAAAAATCCAGGAGGAATAGGTGGAGGATGCTTGGCGGAGCTGAGACTTGCTCCATCTGTGGTGGGGGAAGGGGGAAAAATACCTGCATTCGGTGTACTCTGTTGAAGCTTATTTATTTATTTATTTATTTTAATTGTATTTATATCCCGCTTTTCAACGGGTCAAAGCGGTTTAACAGAAAAAGGGGGGGACAGTAATCAATACTTGGGTAGGGGGCTGTCACCGGGAGGCCAACATTATTTATTTTATTTATTTATTTTTATTTCTTATATATCGCGCTATTAAAATCAGCGCGGTTTACATTAGAACTGAACATCGCAACAATGCATTAACAACACAATGTGCTTACATAGAACAGGGGTACAATCTTAAGGGGTAGAACTGGGGAAACTATTTACATGATATATACATAGAATTTACATGATATATACATAAAATTTACAGAGAGCTATATATACTAATTACTTATGATCTTCGGGGTGAGCATAGCTAGGTCAGGTAGGAACCCAGGAGACAACTGTATGGGGAGGGGTGGCTAACCATTCTCATGTTGGGTTAGGGCATTGGGATGGTTAAGGTGGGGGTTGAGTGCTTGCGGCTTGTGCTTTTTGGTACTAGTTTCAGGATAGTGAATTTGAAACAGATGGTGTTTTATTGCTTTTCTGAATGTGGTGAGGCTTGATATGGATCGAATAGAGGTGGGAAGATTATTCCAGGCTGCCGGAGCATAAATCGAAAAGGCTCTATAGGTAGTTGCCTTTGTGCATCTTGTGGTAAACTTAGGTACTGTTAACATGTTCAGTAGAGCAGGTCTTCTGATTCTGCTGTCGGGGATGTTGTTGATCAGTTTTCTGATCGGTGTGGGAGACTGATTCTTCAGTGCCTTGAAAACCATGACTAGCACCTTGTATTGAATTCGGGCTTGTAGTGGTAGCCAGTGCAGATCTTTCATTACTGGAGTTATATGTTCCGATCTTGATACACCTGTAAGAACCCTAGCAGCTGAGTTCATAGCCAACCGAAGCGGGCTGAGGGTTGCTTGTGGGAGGCCATGGAGGATGGTGTTCGCGAAATCCAGGTGTGGGATCACTAGGGCCTGAAATATTGTCCGATAGTCTGAAAAGTCAAGTAGTGGGCGGAGGTGGCGTAGGGTTCGTATCTTGTGGTATACTGATCTTGTAACGGCCTTTATGTGGGTTGTCATATCTAATCGCTGATCTAAGGTGATGCCTAGGTATCGGATTGTATCTCTTGTTTTGAGTTCGGCGTTATTAACTTGCAGGTAGGGTGGTGGGATGAACTTCTGGTTCCTTGTGACAAAGAGGACATCAGTCTTGCTGTGATTGATCCTCAGGTTTTGTGTGAGAAGCCATTCAGCAGTTGCATCAAAGCAACTGATGATAGGGAAGAAATCGGGCTGTTCGATAGAGAATGGAATATATAGTAGTATGTCATCAGCATACACTAGGCATTCTACGTTTAAGGAGCGGATCAGTGAGCAGATAGGCTGCATATAAATATTAAATAATAAAGCGGACAGTGAAGATCCCTGGGGTACTCCCTGCTTCTGTAGGAAAGGCTCGGAGGTCGTGTTGCCTGTCTTTACTTGCTGCCACCTGTTGGTTAAGTATGATTCGCACCATTGTAGTGCAGTGTCCTGTAACCCTTTTTCTTGGAGACGTTGCAATAGTATCTTATGATCCACAGAATCAAAGGCGGCTGCAATATCGAGAAATATAAGGACGAATCCTCGGTGTTTATTGTCAATTCCTGTAATTAGCTTGTCGAAAAGGGTAGTTAAGATGGTATCTACCCCGTGCGATTCTCTGAAGCCATGTTGAGCTAGATCGAGAGGTGACTCGGCATCAACATGCTGATGGATCTGTCGCTGGACTATTTTCTCGATAATCTTAGCAAGCAAGGGAATGCTCGATATTGGTCTGTACGATTCTACTTTGGATGTGTCCAGGCGACTATTTTTTAGCAGGGGCCTGATTGACGTATGTTTTAGATTTTGCGGGAAAATACCCATTAATAATGACTGGTTAGTTATATTGCATATTGCATGGCTTAGTTCGCGTCGAAGTTCTTTTATCCAGTTAGCTGGACAAGGGTCATTAGGTGCCGTGGTGAGATTGATGGAAACAATGGTGTCTTCAATTTCTTTAGTAGATACTGCAGAGAATTTGAGCAGTAGGGTAGGCTTTGGTTTACTGAGTACATTGGTTAAATTACAGGTGGTTGAGGTCCTGCTGGATTGGATCATTTTTGATTGCAGGTAGTTCGAATAATCCTGGGTTTGAGGCATGAATGGGCTTGCTGGTGCTGGATCCCCTGTTAATGATTTTACTATATTAAATAGGTCGTGTGTCTTATTCAATGACCGTTTTAGAATGGTTGAATGATGTTGTTTCCTTTTTTCACTTATTTTCTCTCTGTGTAATGCTAAATATGAGTTATAGTTGTGGTAAGCTACGGTAGTCTGATTTCTGCGCCATCGTCTTTCGAGCTTACGTAGTTGTAAGAGGGATGCTCGAAGTTCAGTAGAGTACCATGGGGCATGTTCCCATTTTCTAGGTACATTAATGATCTAAACAGATATTAAGGACGTAAACAATGGGCATTAGTCTATTAGGGGGGAGATCTGTGGGTATGTTAAAGGGTCAGGGAGGGAGTCAGTGGTGGATGTTTTTTTCTGGTCTGAGGTATTCTTAGAACAGGGTGGTTTTTAGTTGTTTTCTGAATGTTGAAGGATCTCCATTGTTTCTGATTCGGCTTGGTAGGGAGTTCCAAAGGGATGGCGCGTATAGTTCGAAGGCTCTGTTGCAGGTCCGTTGATTGTATTTAGTTCGTTCATGGGGGATGGTGACGGTGGTTTGTCTGGTTGTTCTTTTGTGGGTGGGTTGGGGCAGTTAAGTTCGGAGCTGGGAGGTCTGCATTTGATAGAGGACTTTGTGGATAAGTAGGGCTGATTTGTATTTGATTCTTGCTTCGAGAGGGAGTATGTGCAGTTCTCTCAGGACTGGGGTGATATGATCTTGTTTTTTTGCTTTCTGGATAATTCTTGCTGTGGTATTGAAGGCAGTTCGTAGTGGGTTGGTGTGGGTGGCAGGTAGTCTGTGATAGATTATGTTGCAGTAGTCCAGGTAGGGGAGCGTCATAGCTTGCATGACTGTCCTGAAGTCTTGTGGATCGAGGAGAGGCCTGAGGCGTTGTACTGTTTTTGCTTTGTGGAATATTATTCCGGTAGTCTTTTTTATCTGTTGCTTGAGTGTGAGTGCTTGGTCTATGATGATTCCTGAGTATTTTATGTGTGATTGCATTTGTATTTGTGTGGTTCCTAAGTTGAGGTGTGGTGGTGGTGTGAAGTTTGGATTCTTGGTTACTATGAGGGCTTCTGTTTTTTTTAGGTTGATGGATAGGTTGTTCTTTTGTAGCCAGCTGGAGACTTCTATGAAGCAGTCTGTTAGCTGATTGTTTGTCGGGTTGGTGGTTGGGATCGGTCCACAGAGCATTATGTCATCTGCGTAGATGCGGTAGTTGATGTTATGGGCGTGTATGATTGAGCAGAGTGGTTGCAGGTAGATGTTAAAGAGCATGGTGAATAGTGTGGATCCTTGGGGTACTCCTTGGTGTTGCTGAAAGGGAGGGGAGGTTGCTATGCTTGTGCGGATCAATTGTTGTCTATTGGTCAGGTAGGAGCGGAACCACTGAAGTACGACGTTTTTGATGCCGATTTCTTGGACTCTGTGTAGGAGGATGTTGTGGGAGATGGTATCAAAGGCTGAGGATATGTCCAGGAAGATCATAGCGTAGCCAGAGTGCTTGGTCTGTGTGCCCTTGATGAGATGTCATGAGGGTCTCGACTCCGTGGAATGGACAGAAACCATGTTGTTGTGGTTCCAGTATGTTGTTGGTATCCAGGTGGTCTTGAAGTTGTTGTTGAATTATTTTCTCAATGATTTTGGCGGTGAATGGGAGACTTGCTATAGGCCTGAAGGAGGCGGGGTCAAGGGGGTTTAAGTTGTGTTTTTTTAGGGTTAGGCAGATGACGGAGGTTTTGAGGATGTCTGACATGTGTCCTTGTCTGAGGGATTCATTAACAATGGTCCTTTTTGCTTTATCGGTTTCTGTGTGGTACGCGTCTAGTTCACTGATGTATTTTGTTTTATCTTCCTCTTTTTTTGTCTTTCTCCATTTTCTCTCTGCTCTTCTGAGTTGGGTCTTTAGTCTTCGTAATTTGGGGGTGAACCATCGGGCCTTAGTTGAGGTTTTTCTGGTTTTGGTGCAGTTTGTCGTTGCGCAAGATGCAGAGGAGATCGTAGTATTCCAGTTCTGGATTAGGTCATCGATGTTGGTGGAGCTTGTTTGAAGTTTAGGTAGTGTTTGCGCCAGGAAGTCCTCTTTGATGAATGGTTTAAATCTTCTTGTATGTTGTTTATTGTCTTTGATGCTGGTGTTCTGGTAGATGAGGGAGATGCTGATGAGATAGTGGTCTGACTATGGTACACATGTGATCTCTGGGTTTTTGTATGCGGTGGTGTTTTGGGAGTTCAGGAATATGAGGTCAAGTATGTTTCCTTTTTCATGTGTTGGTTCGTGTATGATCTGGGTTAAGTTCATGGCTTCCATGGCATTGATGAAGGCTTCGGCATATTTGTCCTGGAGTGTTGGGAGGTTGAAGTCCCCGAGGATTAGTTGTTCTTTTGTGGAGATAGCACTCTCTGATATGTGTTGTAATATGCCTGATAGATCGGTGCTTGGGGTGGGTGCTCGGTAAATTAGGCATATGGAGAGATGCTTGTTGGTGAGAGTGAGTATGTACGCTTCGTTGGTTGTTTCTGAGGCATGGTTTCTGAGGTGGAGGTTGGCTTTTGCAATGATGGCTACTCCTCCTCCTCTGGTGTGGGCTCAAGAACAGTGATGAAAACTGTATCCATTTGGTGTTAGTTAGTTCATGAGCAGTGTCGGTATCCGTTAGCCATGTTTCGGTTATGCATAGGATGTCAATCTTTTGGGTTGTGATCAGGTCATGGAGCATGTGGTGCTTGTTTCTGACTGAATGAGCATTTATTAGTGTTTTGGAGAGAGGGTTGTTGTTTGGGGGATTGGGGGTGTGGATTGGTGTGGGTGGTGTGTGGGTGTTGCACCATGCGGAGGGGGGGGGTTGTTGGTGTTTGTGGTTTGGATGGTTGTGACACTTGGTATGGGGTGCCGGGAGAGGTTAAAGGCAATACCCTTTAACCTTTCCCAGCATGCACAGCTTCATAGATACAGCCGCTAGTGGGAAGGAAAAGACTCCTCAAGCTAGCGGCTGTGCAGAGGGAACCGGGGCCTTGTGCGGGCTTTCCCGGCTCCCTCTGCAGTCCCCTAGATGGCCGTGGGGCTGTTTGGGGGGGGGCCTAGGACTGCAAATGGGCCATGATGGAGGGGAGGGGGGCTAGGACTGGATGAGCCATGATGGGGGGGCTAGGACTGCAAATGGGCTGTGATGGGGGGCTAGGACTGGATGGGCTGTGATGTGGGGGCTAGGACTACAAATGGGATGTGATGGGGGGCTAGGACTGAATGGGCTGTGATCGGGGGGACTTGGATTGGAAATGGACTGTGATGGGGGGCTAGTACTGCAAATGGGCTGTAATGGTGGTGGGGGGGCTAGAACTGGATATGGGCTGTGATGGGGGGACCTGGACTGTAAATGGGCTGTGATGGGGGCTAGGACTGGAAATGGGCTGACGAAGGGGCTGGAAATTGGCTGATGGGGGAGCTTGGCGTGGAAATGGGCTGATGGGGGACTGGAATGGATCTGGAAAAGAGCATATGGGGCTAGGACTGGAAATGGACTGATGGGGGCTGGAATAGGACTGGAAATGGGCTGATAGGGGCTGGAATAGGGCTGGAAATGGGCTGACGAGGGGGCTAGGATTGGAAATGGGCTGATGGGGGAGCTTGGAGTGGAAATGGGCTGATGGGGGGGCTGGAATGGAACTGGAAAAGAGCATATGGGGGCGAGGACTGGAAATGGGCTGATGGGGGCTGGAATAGGACTGGAAGTGGGCTGACAAGGGGGCTAGGATTGCAACTGGAAAAGAGTATATGGGGGGCTAGGACTGGAAATGGGCTGATGGGGAGAGCTTGGACTGCAAATGGGTGATGGGCTGGAATAGGACTGGAAATGGCTAATGGGGGAATAGGACTGGAAACGGGCTGATGGGGGCTGGAATAGGACTGGAAGTGAGCTGAGGGGAGTTGGAATAGGGCTGGAAATGGGCTGACAAGGGGGCTAGGATTGGAAATGAGCTGATGGGGGCTGGAATAGAACTGGAAATAAAGCATATGGGGTGGCTAGGACTGGAAATGGGCTGATGTGAGGGTTTGGGAGATTGGGACTAGAAGGAAGCGGATGTTGGGTGGGTCTAGAACTATAAGGGTGCTGATTTTGGGGGAGGACTAGAAAGGGTTGGGGATGGGGAATGAGAATGGAGAGGGGAAAAGATATTTTGTGTGGGAGGGAAGAAAAGACTACGATGGGCTGGATATTGGGAGAGTAAGTGGGGATTGAGAATGGAAGGGTGAAATTTGAGTGGATGATAAAGGAATAAGGAAAGAAAAGAGGGAAAGAGCAAAAGGGGAAAGATCAGTTTGTTAAAGCAGATATAGAGAATGGAAAACATCTAAAAGAGAAGAAAGGACAAATGGATAGCTCGCAGAAGACACGAAGAAACCAGAAGAAAGTGACTGAAGCAATTGCAGCTGAAAAATAAAATCCCAAACAGAAGTTAGAAAACTACTTTTTATTTTGAATTTATTAACTGGAATATGTCAGGTCTGGGAAGTGTGTATTGCTAACATCTTCGCGTTTTTGCTTAGTGCAAGTGAAAATTAATTTATAGTTTTATTTCTCCAGTGTTGTACATTTCATGTTTGGCTTTTGGGGTTCCCAGTTTAATTATCATCTTCCTATTTCTAAATTGTGATCCCTTGTTCTTTGTGTGGTGACAGTCCATGTTCTGCATGTGTAACCAAGTTAAGGTATTCTGTTCATATTGTTTCTATTTGGCAGTCCCACTTGTTCTCTTTCCCCCAGTGAGATGTATTGGTATTTTCTGAGATGTACTGGTTTTAATATCTGCAGTGTTGCCTTTTAATAGGTAGGGTTTGGTGCTTCGTGAGTCCTGATAGTGCTGTTATGATATGGTGGATTTGCTATGGGTTCTAAATGATCAGTATTTGTAGTACTTCCTAATGGGCCTGGTGGTTGTCACTGCAATATAGTAATGTAGAAATCTGTTAGTCTTTCTTTATTCAGACACTCATTAAGAGGCATGTTTACTAAAAGCGCATGTTAACATTATGCAAATATTTACACAAATGAGGTTCATTATGCAGGACCTCAGAAAACACCCACAAATAGGAACAGAAGCGAGGGACATCTTGAACAATTTTCAGAAGACTGTGTTCGTGAGAAACTAGCTCAATTTAAAGTAGACAAAGCGATGGGACCGGATGGGATACACCCTAGAATACTGAGGGAACTCGGGGACGTTCTAGCAACTCCACTGACTGACCTTTTCAATGCCTCGTTGGAGTCGGGAGTGGTGCCAAAGGACTGGAGAGAGGCTCATGTGGTGCCTTTACACAAAAGCGGAAGTAAGGATGTGGTTGAAAACTACAGGCCGGTTAGTTTAGCTTTGGTGGTGAGTAAATTATTGGAAACGCTGCTGAAAGAGAAAATAGTGAGGTTTCTGGAGTCCAGCGGATTACAGGATCCGAGGCAGCATGGATTCACCAGAGGCAGGTCTTGTCAGACAAATCTGATTGATTTCTTTGACTGGGTGACCAGGGAGTTGGACCGAGGGAGAGCTCTAGATGTGGTGTATTTAGATTTCAGTAAAGCTTTTGACGCTGTTCCTCACAGGTGACTTATAAACAAACTGAGCACCCTAGGGATGGACCCTAAAGTTACTGCTTGGGTTAGAAATTGGTTGGGTGGGAGGCAACAAAGAGTACAAGTAAATGGAGCTCACTCTGAGGAGAAGGATGTTACCAGTGGTGTGCCCCAGGGATCTGTCCTTGGTCCGATTCTTTTTAACATCTTTGTTAGTGATATAGCGGAAGGGCTGTCGGGTAAGGTTGGCCTCTTTGCAGATGATACCAAAATCTGCAATAGAGTAGACACCCAGGAAGGTGTAGATAACATGAGGAAGGATCTAGCTAAGCTTGAAGAATGGTCTAGAATTTGGCAGCTGGGATTTAATGTTAAAAAATGTAAGGTCATGCATTTGGGCTGCAGCAATCCAAGGGAGCAATACAGTATAGGAGGTGAACTACTTTTGTCCACTAAAGAAGAGCGGGACCTAGGCGTGATTGTGTCTGATGATCTTAAAGTAGCTAAACAGGTAGAAAAGGCGACGGCAAAAGCTAGAAGGATGCTTTGGTGCATACGGAGAGGAATGGCTAGCAGAAAAAAGGAGGTGATAATGCCTCTGTATAAGTCTTTGGTGCGACCTCATTTGGAGTATAGGGTGCAATTCTGGAGACCGCACCTTCAAAAGGATGTGAACAGGATGGAGTCGGTGCAGAGGGTGGCTACTAAAATGATTAGTGGGCTTCATTATAAAGCATATGAGGACAGACTTAAGGATCTTAATATGTACACCTTAGAGGAAAGGCGGGATAGAGGTGATATGATTGAGATGTTTAAATACCTCCGTGGCATAAATGTTCAGGGAGAGAGCCTCTTTCAATTGAAAGCAAGTTCTGCTACAAGGGGACATGGGATGAGGGTGAAGGGAGATAGATTCAGGAGTGATATGTGGAAATATTTCTTTACGGAAAGAATAGTGGATCCATGGAATAGTCTCCCAGTGGAGGTGGTAGAGATGAGGACAGTAACTGGATTCAAAAAAGCATGGGACCAACACAGAGGATCTCTAAAGGTAAAAAGTGGACTGTTGTAGTTGTTGATATGGAAGGACAGACTAGATAGGCCATGTGGTCTTTTTCTGTCATCATGTTTCTATGTTTCTATTGTAATGGGGAAGAGACATCCTGTGCTATGGAAACAGAGGAACCTGAGAGCAGGAGGTCTGTTGCTGGCAGGAAGGAAAAGCTCAGGACTCCCAGTTGCCAGGAGCAACATAAACAATCCCAGCCATGAGGGCAGGAACCCTGCCCAGCTAGCAAACAATCCCCATCTCCTGGGCCTAATAGCTTTCACCTGGGAGGGGGAAGGGTTAGATTAGCTTCTAAGCAAACGTATAAGAAACGTTCATTAGAGTTTGAAAGGGAGAACGAGGAGAAAGGAGAGAACAGAGAGAACAGGGAGCAGAAGCAAGAGAAAGATGAAAGAGAGCAGAACCAGCTGGAAGGATTGTGTGAGATGAAGTCTGGGTCTTGGAAACAGCGTCTGTCTCAGTGTGAAAGGAAAACGTATGTGAATGACTCAGTGGATTCTGATTCTGAGTGTGAGAGAAAAAGACAGAAAGCAACTGGCAGGAATAACTGGAGGAGCAGGGTACAAAAACCCTTTGGCCAGAACTCCAGGCAATTATCCTATGGTGAAGGCACACAGAGGGAAAAGTTACCAGTAAGGATAGCTGGGAAGCACTTACAAGCTCCAAGGAGTGAAAAGTATACGGTGCAAGACATTTGTATGTCAGAAGAAGAGGGTGAGCAGTCAGAATACAGAGAAAAACCTCTGAGGTTTAAACCCCGTCCTGATAGAGCTGTGCACGGACTTTCCCCTGCCTCAAAGCCAGAAGGTAGGCTGTCTAATTACTATAAAAGTGGTTATAAGAATTTCTCTCCTAGAAACCATAAAGAGTATGACTCTCCTCTAGGCTATACCAAGAGATATGGTAATGCTGAACCCTATCTCACAGAGGCGGTGATAGGAAAGCCTGAGGAACAGGTAGACGAGGAAAGTCTGGAAACGTTATATACAAAGCAGAAGTTGTATTCAGCTGAGAACCAGAATTGTCTGATAACCAAATGGACTGTACATTAACGGTTACTGATGATGTGATTTCACTGTGCTGAGCCAGATAATCTGAGGAAGCTGTTTAAGTGGCAATTGAGAAGCACAGGAGTTTATTTTGCTTATAAGAAGTGACTGTATGCTGTGAATACCATGCCACTTTTGAGTTAAGTTTGGAAGCTGTTATTAGTTCTTTTTCTTACCTTGTGCCAGAGTGTATGGCTTTATGTCCTAAGTTATATTGTGTTGGAATCCGCCCCGGGAGGGGAATTAAAAGCCTGTCTTTGCCTGAACACTCGTTTCACAACTACATCTTATTGAAAAGGGACACAACTACAACTCCCAGGAGGCAATGCAACCATAAAGCATTGACTCCAACCTTTCAATAAAGGGTCTCCAGGCTATCTACCCCGTATGCTGAGGCTACGGGCTGACTACTGGTGACACTATGTTTCTATGCAAACAAGGTCCCGCAATTAATCTCCGCACATGGCCCTGCACCCCCCTTGTGCCGCCCCTGGCACATATCATATAGTATGCAAAGCGGAATGCACATGCACAGACTCCAGAGAGCCACACCACGCCAATGAATGATAACATAACACACCCAATTAACCAAAGGACAGAAAATCCCAAGATGAGCGGACGAGCATTCACCAATAGTGCAACACCATACATCATGTGTCCCCTCTCTCTGAGGTCAGTATGCCATCAGTTAGTGGTGTGTGTTGAAATGTCTTGATTTGAAGTGGGTAAATCCTCTGGAATCTGTGAAACAAGTGCAGCACACTGAGTAGACAATATACTGTGAGCCCTGCCCCCTTCATGCTATAAGATGTGGTGTGACTGTGTTAGCTAGCTAGGTTGTATATGGTATGTTGTCCATGGGTGTCCCCTGTCATGCATGAATGTTGACATCTGTAGCATGTATGTGATGGCACTGTAAACCAGAAGGCAACAAGACTGTCGCCCTTTATGAGGCATCTCCTACATTGCTGTGTAGCTCACTGGCCCACGTATGCACAGAACAGAATTGCACGATGTAGAAAAATGCCCCTTTACCCATTGGGTCTGTTGAGGCCACTGCCCCCCGCCCCCAACCCTCCCACATCCCCAACTATCTCCTCCTATCCCCTTCATCCCCCCTTCCCCCTCCCGTAGCAATACCTAATTTGGCTCCCAATGTCAGGAATTGCAGTAAGTCCATACATATAAGCCTAGCTAAATAAATCTTATAGTTTACAGCAAATCGCAATGTTGAATTATGACGTTAGTCTATCACTTCATGATTTTCCTTCATTGATGCATACTGTACTCAGTGACTCTTCTTTTGATTTGGATTATGACGTGTGGCAGTTCAATTCAACCAAAACAACCACAGAAACATAAACCACCATCAAAAATAAGTAGACCCCAGTCCACATGAGCCCCAGTAGGAGTTGAGCATGGTTTTCCTGCTTGGGACAGTACATGGGATGTTTGTGAGACAGAGAGGTTCCTGTACATGGTCATGGAGAGGGATGCTGGGAGGTGCATGTGGAGATATGGGTGCGAGTAGGTATGAGGTGAGGAGGGGGAGGCATAGGTACACATGAGGGTGACTGTGGGTTGTGGGGTGGGGTGCGTGAGTGAGTGAGATGTATAGGTGGCCAGGTGAACCAGTGTGAGCATGAAGGGGATGATGCACGATGGAACCGTTAAACAAAACATACACATGAGAACAACTGTGACAGACCAATGTGAATTGAGACTGTCAGTGGCTACATCATACACACCTCTAACAGATGGCCATACAACCTCACCATACACACTGTATGGCCACATGCCTCTATGGAGGGTACTGCTGTTCCACCACCTGGTGTCCTACCGCCCTTGGGATCCAATGCCTAATAGTGATCATAGGTTGTTTGTTAGGCCCGTCTCCACAGTAGATTATAGATACTGGGCCCTGCCCAGGATCACAAGGGGTGCTGAAGGGAATCAATCCCACATCTGGGGGTAGGGGAGTGCTTCTAACCCCTGGGCCAAGCCTCCACACAGTGGTGACTGTGTGGGTGTGACACGTGTTTGCCACAGCACGAAATGGCTATGCTGACATGTGAAAAGGTATGGCAATGGGTTCGCATTGAGGTGCTGCCCCAAAAATGGGCTGGAAGATGTCTGGAGGGGATAACTGAGGAATGTCCCTAACATCATGATTGCTGTATGCAAAGTAAAGTGACTGGTAGATTCCCAGTGCACAAATACACATGTTGACCCTGTAGATCCCTGGTAACTCACAGATGTGGCCTGACCATTGTGCCATATCCCCAAGGTATGTGCACGCCTCAATACATACAATGTGATGCACAGTGTTGGTGGTCAGCACATCACTCACAGCAGTCCTGGGAACCCCAGGATGGGTGACAATGGCCATGTACACCTGTGACATGTGATGCTTGCCAAGGATGATGTTTCAGCCATTCCCTGGCAGCAGCCTTGCCAGCAGCAATGGTAACATGACACAGGCAGTGTGGGATGGTGAGTGTGGATATAGTGCAGTGGTTGGTGCACATGCCTGGGAACCAATAGACCCAGGTTCAATGCCCCCTGATACCTTGCACATATAACCATGTCCTGCCTAGTCAACAGGGGTCTGCAGCACATCACTATACATGTGCTGTGGCAAACTTACTGGCTTTTATGGCACAAAAAATCACCAGGCGTTATCAATCTTGTGCAATGGGTACATGCTTTGTGTGCTATTGCACAGGTCGGTCATTAAGGGCATGTTGTTCTGTAACTGGTGTGCTCATCCCTTGGCCCACATAGGCACCAGGCAATTCCCCCTGTCAGGGCATGTGGAATGCTTGGGACATAACAGACATGCAATATGTAGCTTGTGTCTCTTCATGCAAAATGGTGTCTAGATGAAGTTGTCATGTGCTGCAACTCCCATCTGAAATGCTTCTCCCAGAGGCACATGTGGCATGACATCATCATCATCTCCATCCTCCACGGGTTGGTCCTACTCTGCTGGTAGGAGCTGCCTGCACCTTACTACATAGTTGTGGAGCATGCATCAGGCCACAAATATTTCGCAGACCTTGGCTGGGTGGTAGAGCAGCTCACCTCATGACCTATCCAGACATCGGAATCTGCTCTTCAATTGTCCAGATGTCTGCTCAACGATGCCCCGGGTGCTTCAGTGTGCCTGATTGTATCTCTGCTGGACTTGGATGCTGGGATTGACAATGGGGGTCATAAGCCATTCCCTCAATGGGTATACCCTGTCACTTGTAGAGTGAAGGGTTACCTTACACAGGACCAGGAAATGTGTCATGTGGAAAAGGGGGGAGCAGTGTGCGTTACACATGTAGGATCAATATGTGTATGGCTGTAGTCTGCTGTGGCAACCAGTAACCTGGGGCAGCAGCTGTCGGGCAAGATATGTGTGTCCGTCGAAAGTGCGCATGCCTTGTCACAGCTTCCTGCAGCAAGTGTAGATGCAGAATGTGGGCCAGGGTGGGATAGTTGGTTATAGGGATGATGAGACACTCTCTCCACCCCCATGTGGGGACTGTGTAACCAGTGCTCTACATTCCATTTATAGCACTGGGATTGGGTTTGTGCCTCAGCAGTATCACCATCACAGATGTGTATTGTGGGAGGTATAGGCTTGGCATGTGGTATATGCCCTCTGGCTATCAGGGCATCTACCTATGTTACCATATCACTCCATAGCACTGCCATGTATACGTGTGTGGATATGGACATGGCTTTAAAAGTATCCCTCAAGCCATCATCCATGTGCTTCACAATGTCTGCTCAAGGCTTAGCTATCCTCTGTGTTGTACACACGTGAGAGCTGAGGGGCAAGGGCAAATGTCTTCTCACCATATGGGCATTGGATTTTGGCCCATGCTTTGACCTGTATGTTGTAGGTATGGAGGTAGCAGTGTGACAGCTCACTTGGTAGCCACCCATCGATGATCTCGCCCCTCTCAAAATGGATCTACAGTCTTTCTGATTACAGCCTTTGCTATGCAGAGTGGTGTAGAAGTGTAGCCTAATAGTTAGGTCAGTGTCTCCATATACTTGGGGCATGGGTTCAGTTCCCTTTATGATTGTGTACTACTTAGTTTATTTTCATGCCTGTGACTGGCTATCATATATTTTATGCTTTGTTGGGTGTTCAAGCCACACTTTGGGTATGCAGACATGCTATTTGCCATCCTGCCCTTTTGAGCAGATGCCTTTATTGCCAATTCAGAGGCTCATTGCAGGTGGCCAGACATGCTCACCCTGCAGATGTCTGTCACCTGACTGAAGGCTTAGGTGCCATGTTATGAGGGTTCATACCCACTACCACTCCTTGTGTGACTGGTTTAACTGCAGCCTTCAGAAGATGTCCATAACCCCTTTTGACCTTGGATTGGTCACGTAATGCTTCATTGCCTAAGCAGACTGCAGGTGTTCACAGCCCCCGTTGTTCATCATACATTACCAAAGTTTTGGTATAGGGTACCCCGTTTTGACTGCACTGATACAGCAGTCTGTGCACATGCATACATTGTAAATGCCATACTTGGCCACACAAGGTTGATTATGCCCAGTATCCTGTTTCCAACACAGGTCAGTTGAGGTCACAGGTACTTGCAGTTTCCCAAACAGACACACATGTTCCAGAATTCCTGTATTGGGACAAGCAGTGGATTTCCCAGGTCTTTAATGATGGTTTGTGGACCTTTCCTCCAGGAACTGGTCCAGACCTTCTTTTTCACCCAGCTACATAATAGCTGTTACTACATCCTCTGGAACCGGCTTCCAGAGTCTAATGACTTGGTGAGTGCGGAATTATTGACACATCAGTCTTACACAGGTTACACTGCAGCTTCATTGCATGTCCCCAAGTCTTTCTTCTTTTGGATGGCATGAACAATCAATGTCTGTTTACACGTTCCACTCCATTCATTAATTTCTAATAGAGAGCAGTCACATACATACATACATCACATAGTTGTGATATCTGATTGAGGTACCACATCATAACTGTGACTGTACTGCTTTGGCTCCATCACATTGAAAGCATTACATGCATACACATCCTATCCTTTGGATTGCCACCTGTGGGACTCAACTTACTTTCTTACGTGACCCATATGGGCTGTTTGAGCAACACCTGGTCAGTTTTGTATGCACATTTTCATGGAGGCTTGTATGTGACCAACATGTGTAGGATCAGGCGTTCCATGTGGCACTTGAACACGTGTCTCCCATGCACTACACCTGAATTCATGATGGCAACTCAGGGGCATCGACCATCCCAGCCTCTCATCTACCACCATCCCTCGGTCACTCCATCCATCAGCCTCTGCTGTCTATGTGCAGTCATCTATTCTCCTGCAAGCTGCTACACCGTGGCCCACACAGGTACTCTTTTCTGCATGTCACATTTTCATGCATGTCTCTCCTGTGCCTGATCTGTGTGTCAACACTCCTGCTCCGTCCTCCAATTGCTGCACACATCATGTTGCATCAGGATCCACAGGGCGACATGTCATTCACATCCTCTGCCATTCATTGCCATTGCAGCATTTTCTATTGCCGTACACCAGTGCTTCACTACAGCTGCCTCCCACATGTTCATCCCATTTGTTGATTGCCAAGTAGGGTGCCCACAGATATGTCAGGCCCATCAGCTCCCACCTGCCCTTCCATCCCACCCATTTACATTGCTTTCCATGGTGGTGCTCCCTTTTCCAGCATTACGGTGCATGGGTGACACCTTAACGCTTGATGTCCTGTTAGTGCACGTTAAGAGGCCCATTCCTCCCTTAACGCCGGAACACCTCCTACCCGCCCAGAGCCTTTTTCTCACCGAAAACACCTTATCGCTGCCATTAATGCTCGATAACGCCTGCTCCCTTAACTCCCTTTAGTAAACATATCCCTATGTGTATATTATGCCCTTAACATGACTCCTTTAAAACACTGCTTGCTGCAGACCTACATGTGTATGAAGTGGCTTTTCTAAAATCACTATTTGTACACATAGGAAATTTACATGTGTACTCTGGGGGACTGAAAGTCTCTTGCCTTGTAATGAAACAGAAAGCTACGGACACACTTTAGTACCGGAGGTCTGAATGATCTCTCTGCAGTTTCGTTTTCTTTGTTACCAGAGAGGTCATTTGGACCTCCGGAACTGAAGTGTGCCCATAGCTTTCTTTTTCGTTACAAGACCAGAGACTTAGCAGCCCCCCCCCCCCTCATATTACTGCTGCAGTAGTAAATACACAGTAAGTTACAGTGTGCTATCTGCAAGGCAAATCTACACCCATTCCCAGACTGGTTTCTCCCTGTGCTGTTAGTGTGGGAATTAGTGCATGCTAAGGAGTAATTTTATACAGTAAAGTATGTGCCTACATTAGCCTCCTGTATGTGGCCATCAGCTCTAGGACTGGTGTAAATGCCCGTGCCGGCAACGTAGGTGCACCTCATATCATTTATGCTAGTATTTTATAAAGGCAAATGATCACCTTCCAGCCTTTATAAAATCGTACCTACCTTTGGCCCCCTGTCATAAAATTACCCTCTAAAAGGGTAATTTTATAAGTTGTGCCTAGATTTACGTGTGTTTTTAGACACATATTTTGTGTGCATTTTATAAAGTGAAGTACAGACATACCTTATTTAGTGGCAGAGAGTGTGCGCTTATTTAAGGTGCCTGTGCCTGAATGTATTTCATCACGTGTTCTTGCGCCCCACCCAGATCCATGCAAACTCTGCCCTTGTGCATTCCCACAGTGAAAGTACATACGATCGGTTTTGTGCCTGTACTTATAAAACTGTGCTTAAGTGTGCATGTGGCCATTTACACATGTATATGAATAATAATAATTTAAAATAAGAAATAAAAAAATAATTTACGCGCACCTTTCAAAAGTACCCCCTAAGTCTCAAGCTGCCACATTATCTCTTGCACAGCCATGTGCTAACAATTAGTGCATGCTAATTCTCACACCGACTGCTTAACGCACTTTAGTAAAAGGTCTCCTATAGTTCTTTTCAGTAATAAATCTAAACTATATACTGCATGGTTATATGGCAAAGGTCACTGTTTCTGCAACAGGAAACACTTCTTAATGCAAAAGGTGTGGGATTTCAAAGACCCTTAATCTCACAGTACGTTACTGAAAAATCAATCTTGCACCTCTGTGAAAACATGGCATCTTGTTAGCCAGCCATGGATTGTGCTGTCATGTACTCAATCAGCTTGAATAATTAATTAATGCTTTCAGGGGGAGGGGAGTACATAGCACAATAATTAAAGGTCTCTACAGGCAGTATTTACCTCATGCTGTGACTTTAGTGTCCTCTAGTATTAATGAGTCATATGAGGAAAGGACCCTCAGGATGTATGGAAAACATATATTTGATTTTGTGAATTCTCAAAGGTCTTTAAGGTCATTTTTAACGGAACTAGGAAAGTAGTATAAACTATTGAATAGAGTAGAGCCCTGTGAGACCAAAAATGTATACCGGTGTTTTCCATCTTAGAAAGGGACTGTATGCAAAACCATCAGGTTTTGCACAAGCTCAGAGGCATACATAGATTTTTACAAAGCGCTCATTTTAGCCAGGGCTTTACCTAACGGATTGAGGGAAGAATTCTGCTTAATGCCACCTTTTATATTTCTGCTTCAAAAAAAAATTATGTATTTTTGACTTTTATAGTTAATCTGTGGCACTTATATATGTGAAAATGCATTTAAAAGGACATTGGGCTGCAAAATAGACCGTCCAAGTCAAAACATTCGATATGCAGTGGGAGGGGCAGCCAAGAAGATGGTCATGTGTAAGGCCGATTTACAAGTCTCTTTCTCTGCACTGACAGATACACGTCTGATACATAACAGAAAAAAGGAGGATGCACAGAGTTATAGACTAGCCACGAGGAAGAAGTCGTTGTATAAAGGGCAGGCCGCTGAGTTCAGTCAGGATTTTGGTGTCCTAGACAAACTTTAAGCCTTATGCCCCCCTCTGGCCGTCAGTATCTATTGTATAGCTTTGAATGACTTGCTCTTTGCCATGCCCCAAAAGCTGCCACCCTAGGCACCTGCTTATTTTGTCTAATATGCTGCCCTGAACTTGAACGTGTTGTGCAGTATATGTGTATCCACAGAACAGGGGACATAGATGTGCATGCTGCCCTACACAGAGCATGGCCAAGGGTCTCTCTTGCATGTCCCTGCCTGCCATTCTGCAAATGGGGACATGTTGCTGTGCGGGTGCCTGGAGAAAGGTGTATCTTACACTGTAAACTGATCAGTATCTGTGAAGGAGTGAAAAGTATCGACAGAGTGAACGGGCATTTCCCTTGTCATTGTACTGTTGTTACAGTACTGAAACGAGCATCTTTACAAGTCCTGCTCATGACCTGGTGCAGGCACAGACATAGATGTCCCTGACAGCGATAGGAGGCATGCAGCACTGGTTGGAAATCATGTGTGCACCTCTGCCATGCCCCAGGCACCCCCATGGCTGAATTGGACATGAGCATACCTACACATTTATCTTTGGGCTTTCTAAAATGGCTCTGGAGACGTCTTTGTTATTTACATGTCTGAATGCCCATTTTCAGACATCCAAATCACTAACAGAGCTTCTAAAATGACCCCCATAGGTTTTAAAATCCACCCATATGGAAGGTAATTTTATAAGGTGCCACCTGGTTCAAAAGATCACGTAGGCACCAACTAAGATGCTATTTTATAAAGACACTCCTACGTGGTAGAAATTGTGTCTACATTGCAGGCATTGAGCCGGCCCCACCATTGAGCGACTGTGTTCTTTGCACATGGCCCCACCTTTCAGCCCTCTATTCAAATACTATTAACTTATGCAAATGAGGTTCCACAATCTGTCTCTGCACATAGCACCTCTTTCCTCTGCATCCCCCTCAGGCCGTACCTGTGCAGGCATGGACATTTGCACATACTTGACAGCTGGTTTAATTGCCCACACCTACATTAAGTATGTGCATAGATTAACACATTTTACAACCAAAGCATACACTTTTGAAATCTGCTCGTGCAACACCCAGACTGCGTCCCCAGCTATGCCTACTGGCAAAGTGCGCACCACCATATTAACGCGTGTACTTTTATGCTGGTTGGAATGCTACGACAGGACATTTACATGAATGTGGCCACATGCACTCAAAAGGAACTTTATAAAACTACCCTATATATGCATAAAGACACATCTTAGAAAGGACATGCAAGTGAAAACGTCTGCAGATCTGTGTAGACCTTAAAAGAGAGGGTGTGCACGCGTGAGGCCAATGTAGAATTGACATATCTCTGCCCCTCAAGATGCATAAGAATGTTAACAGTGGGCCACAGTCAGAAGGAAGTGCAGGTACACACTGTATCTATATGTAGTGAGAAAAACTGACAAAGGAAAGCCCACAATGTATACATGTAAGAATCAGCATTCCAAAATGAGCACATGTAACTGTCAGCACTTACACATCTGACCAGTCATTTTGCAAATGGAGACATGCAGCCACTTTTCAACACCTGAAATTTCTCCAGGAATTTAAGCCCATATCTCAGCCTGCTTGTCTGATGTTGCTGTCTGGATATCCGGCCACTGCCTGAAACTGAACAATGTCAAGGCAGAGCTCATTATTTTTCCCCCTAAACCCATCTTCCCACTTCCGTCTTTCTCTATGTCTGTAGATAACACTATCATCCTCTCTATTTCATCAGTTTGCAACCTTGGGATCATCTTTGACTCTTTTTTCTTACACTGCACATATCTAATATACAGCTAAAACATGCCGTGTCTTCCTCTATAGCATCAGCAAAATTCATCCCTTCCTTGATCAACACACTACCAGGACTCGTATTCACTCTCTAGTCTTCTCCCATCTAAACTATTTGAACCTGCTTCTTGCTGGTCTCCTTCTGAATCTTTCCTTTTCAACCCATTCAGAACTCAGCCACAAGGCTCAGCTTCCACCAGTGCCACTACCAGGGCTGGCACTACCATTAGGCAAATTAGGGGGTATGTTTACGAAACCGTCTTAATGTGCGCTCTGTGACGTTATCATGCGATAAGGTACCTTATGGCGCGATAATGGCGCTTTATTGGGTGCAGAGGTACCTTAACACGCGATAACACGTGCAGCGGCGCAAACAAGCGCTGAAGGCGGAGAAAGGCTCCCGGAGGGCGGAGGAAGGCTCCCCAGGGGCGGAGAGAAGGGGTCAATGGGTGGAGAGTGGGAGGGGAGAGGCTCCCCACACACTAACGCTGTGAAATCCGAGGCTGAAAACTAACGCCAGTGAAACCCTGGCGTTAGAGCTGATTTAAAGGGAAGAGAAACCATTTCTGTCCGCAATGTACAGCAACACCAGGGAAACCAACAAAAAAGTGATAAGTGTGATACACATGCACGGAACAAAGGGGCAAATAAACAGTGAAAATGAACAGAAGAAAATGGAAAAATAAAATAACCAAGCTGGGCAATAGTGATCTCAATGGAAAACATCAAAAAACACTCCCAAGAAAGCACCAAAAAAAGGATATGAATTCTGGAAGGGTCCATGCTCCGTCCCCATACAAGGTGAATGAGCCCACAGTGAAATTGCACAGTGCAGGGTTTTCCTCTCCATTGGACAGGCTTCCTATGGCATGCACATGTGCGGCAACAGCAGGGTGGGCATATCGGAATGGCCAACTGGACAGATGCTTGAAAATGGGATACAGAGGGCTGCAGGCGGCACATGCTTGGGGCACAGTGTGGACTAGGCAGATGCCTAGGTGGCACTTATGAATGCTGAAACTGTACAGCAACTGATGAGGGCCCAACTTCAGGATTATATTGACTCTCATGCCCCCCTCGACTCACACCAATTTGGATTTCGCCCATTTCATGGAGTGGAAACCCTACTAATAACATTGATGGACAACCTCATTAAAGGCACAGATGATAACAATCAAGGATTCTTCCTCATTTTCATAGATATAACAGCCGCATTCGACAGTGTCAACCATAACACGCTAATTAACAGACTCCAAGATCTAGGAATTAGTGGGACCATAATCCAATGGTTCATCTCATATATAACACACCGAGTAATACACATCCAACTAGGTCAAAACTCATCAGAACCTTTCACACAAGGTCAAGGCATTCCTCAAGGCTCAGCCCTCTCAGCCCTCCTTTTTATTGATTTATTGATTTATTTATTTAGTATACATTTGAATACCGCTACTTCCAGCGATCAGCAGCTTTTGTTTTTGTTTTTTTTTTTGATTACAGATTGGAAATTGTCAAATCATGACATGAAATTTTTGAGGTATAAAGACATTGATTAGACAGGAAAGCACAGCACACAGAGAACTATTTTACAGGGAACATGGGCTATGGAGGGTTAAGTGGCTTGCCCAAGACCACAAGGAGCACCTGTGGGACTAGAAATTTAATATTTATCTTCAACCTATCACAAACATATTTAAAAAACACAAAATTAACCACTATATTTACGCAGATGGCATCATGCTCACCCTCCCAATTAACACAACCAACCCCTCCTACCAGAATTTATCTGAATGTATCACAGAAGCTAACACCTGGTTAGAAAACAACTACCTCAACATCAACATGAAAAAAATGGAAGCAATGTTTGTGTCAAGGAAACCAGACCCCACCTACCCTAATACTATCACAATTAACAATACTATAATCCCCATCAAGAAAGAGGTAAAATACCTAGGGATAATACTAGACCATACCCTTAGTATGATTCCTCATATAAAACAAACAGTGAAAACAGTATTCTACAAACTCAAAACTGTACAACATTTAAGACCCCTCCTAGACTCTCATAATTTCAGATCGGTCATCAGTGCACTCATCACCCCCCACTTTGACTATTGTAATAGTCTCTTAAACAGTTTACCACTTGCAAACACTAACCTCCTTCAAAGAGCCCAAAACATCTGTGCCCGTGTAACAACGAAAGCCCGCCTGACTGACCACATAACTCCCATCCTATACGAACTACACTGGCTCCCTATAAACAGCAGAATAATATACAAAATAATCCTAATGACATTTAAGATCATCAATGACATCTCACCCTCACACCTATCCACCCTCTTGCAAACCCCACCTGAACTCAGAACCCGTAGGCAAAATGCAACACACTCATTAGACATACTAAAAACAATCCGTAAAACTAAGAAAACCACAAGCTCTAGAGCTTTCTCATATGCCGCCCCCACTCTTTGGAATAAACTTCCTCTAAATCTCCGAATGATAAAAGACCTCCATCTCTTCAGGAAAGAACTTAAAACCCACTTATTCACAGAACATTTTAAAAACTCAACAGAACCTCCCCACACAATACATCTCACAAACCCACCATAACTACAGAATACAACCCCCCCCCCACCCCTACCCTACACCTCACACAAATAAAAAGAACTCGGATAAAAAGTTTAACTTGGTTTTATTAACCCAAATTCTCCTCAAGTATCTCCAATGTAATTACACAATGTTCAATTGTAATTAATCAACAATACTGCCTATTACAATTGTTCCTGTAAATAGTTGATTGTAATTAGTTTTACAAGATGTTGTTCAAAAGTTGACTGTAAATAATTCAAAATTGTTCCATGTAAAACCTTGCTCAGTTCTTGTTACCTGTAAACCGCCTTTGATCTCTGGAAGAGGCGGTATATAAGAAAAGCCTAAATAAAAATAAAATAAAAAAAACATGGGTGTGTTTATCACAGTGTCACAGGGGATAGTACCCAGCAGGTACCTCCAAGGGCACAGAACATTGGCGGGCGGTGTTGGGGGAAGCGTGGACATCTATGCAGGCACCCCTACCACAGAACACGCACCATAGGCAGCCACCTACCTGCACACTGGATGGCCTGAGACTGCGCACCACCACCACCACCAGCAGAAGGGCATGTCAGCATGGTGGCAGAGGGGTACTGGTGGTGGAGGGGGGCAGTGGCAGATGCCCAGAGCAGACCATAGCTAGCCTTGTGTAGGGGGGTGCCATGCACTGCAACAGGCAGGCCCTGTCGGACGAACAGTCATGGTATCACCAGGGAATGCATTGTCTCTGTGGCAACACGGTGGTGCAGTGCACACAATCAGTGTGTTCAGAGGCAGAAGGTCACAGGTTCAAGTCCCAGCTGTGGTTCCTGCTAACCCAATCCCCATATTTTACCCACTACTAAAACGTGCTAATACAGACAGAACCTTTAATGCAGATGACATAAACATGCCCAAAACACGTACATTTTACCCTACAGAGCACAGACACCATAAACAGGCGCATTACCTAGAGCAGAGTCTCCCAAATGAAGTCCTGGAGGGCCAAACACCATTCAGGTTCCATGCTGCCTCTAATAAAGATGCCTGTGCTGCATTTCTATGCACCGCCCCCATGGTATGCAGATGTATCTCATGCATATTCATGAGGGACAGCATGAAAACCCGAACAGTGTTTGGCACACCAGGACTGGAGTTGGGAGCCTCTGCCGTAAAGCAGCAGCCAATAGGGGCAGACACACCCGCACCCACAGGCTCCATTATCCAATGCCTCCTGGAGAGGCAGGACATTGGGCCTTGCGTGCATCTCCCAATACTAGCACTTGCATACGTTAGCAATGTCACCCTAAACCTGGGAATACGGTACACAGCTATCAAAAGGTTGCTATGATTACCTGCAGATAGCAATTCCGAAGTTAAGTACAATTTTCTGATTGAGCTGCATCATGGCAACCTTTCTGATGTCTGTGGAGTGTGCTACAGGTCTTGTGTCTGACAGTGTTTACCACCCTGGGGAGTGACCCCAACAGTATTGCATACCATAGCCATGCCTGCACTGTGCCCAGGACTGGAGCGGTGGCCAGGGCTGCCAAACACCTCTATAGTTGTACAATGCTGGCATAGGTGTGGGAGTGTGCGTCTGTCTATCCAGTGTGTGGTGGCTGCAAACACCCTCCACAGCCCACACTGCCAGCACTGTTGCCAGTATTGGCCTGCCAATGAGCAAAATGAGGAGCAAGGTACCATAGGTATAGCCCAGACAGGGTGGCCTGGCCAGGTTGCATCTGCACAGGGCATAGGGCAATGGCTGGGACATTGTAGTGCCCGGCCACCACCTGCACAGGCAGGTTGGCCACAGCATGTCCTGCTGGGAGATCACTCTCAACCTAACATAAGAACATAAGATATGCCATACTGGGTCAGACCAAGGTCTATCAAGCCCAGCATCCTGTTTCCAACAGTTGCCAATCTAGGTCATACGTACCTAGCAGTTTCCCCAAAAGACACAGGTTCTGCAATGCTTGTACTAGGTCAAGCATTGATATCCTGGGTCCCTTCTTAATAATGTTTTAAGGACCTTTCCTCCAGGAACTTGTCCAAACCTTTTTTAAACCCAGCTACACTAACAGCCTTTACTACATCCTCGGGTAACAAATTCCAGAGTTTGATTACACGTTGAGTGAAAAAATATTTTCTTTTATTAGTCTTAAATAGTTTACCCTGTAGCTTCAATGCATGTCACCTAGTCTTCCTATATTCTGATAACGTAAACAGGCGATCTACGTTTACCCATTCCACTCCGTTCATTAATTTATAGACTTCTATCATATCTCCCCTCAGCCGTCTCTTTTCCAGGTTAAAGAGCCCTAACCTTTTTAGCCTTTCTTCATAGGAGTATCCTTCCATCCCCTTTACCATTTTGGTGGCTCTTCTCTGAACCTTTTCTAATAACGCTATATCCTTTTTAAGATACGGCGACCAGCATTGCACACAATATTCAAGGTGCGGTCTCACCATGGAACGGTATAGAAGCATTATAATATATTTTGTTTTATTTTCTATTCCTTTCCTTATGATACCTAGCATTCTATTTGCTCTCTTGGCTGCCGCTGCACACTGGGCCGAGGATTTTAACATGTTATCCACAATGACGCCTAAATCTTTTTCCTGGGTGGTGGTTCCTAATGTGGAACCTTGCTTCGTGTAACCATAGTTTGGGTTGTTCTTCCCTAGGTGCATAACTTTGCACTTGTCCACATTAAATTTCATCTGTCATTTTGAGGCCCAGTCTTCCAATTTATCAAGATCCTCTTGCAATTTTCCACAATCCTCTTGGGTTTTAACAACTTTAAATAGTTTTGTGTCATCTGCAAATTTGATAACCTCACTCGTTATTCCACTTTCCAGGTCATTTATGAATATGTCAAAAAGCAGCGGACCCAGCACAGATCCCTGGGGTACACCACTATTCATCTTTCTCTATTGGGAAAATTGGCCATTTAGCCCAACCCTCTGCTTTCTATCTTTTAACCAGTTCCTGATCCACAGTAGTAGACTGCCTCCTATCCCATGACTCTTTAGTTTTGCCAAAAGTCTCTGATGAGGCACCTTGTCAAAGGCTTTCTGAAAGTCCAGATAACACTATATCAACTGACTCACCTTTGTCCACCTGTTTATTCACACTTTCAAAAAAACATAACAGATTAGTAAGACAAGATCTTCCTTGTCTAAAGCCATGTTGGCTGTCTCCCATTAGGCCATGACTATCTACATGCTGAGTAATTTTATTCTTTATGATGGTTTCAACCATTTTTCCCGGTACTGACATGAGGCTCACCGGTCTGTAGTTTCCCGGATCACCCCTCGAACCCTTTTTAAAAGTTGGTGTTACATTCGCGATCCACCAATCTTCAGGTATTAGAGATGATTTTAATGATAGTTCAGAGATTACTAATAGCAGGTCTGCAATCTCATATTTCAGTTCTTTCAACACCCTTGGATGTATACCATCCGGTCCAGGTGATTTGCTACTCTTCAGTTTATCTAATAGTTGTAATACTTCTTCCCGATGTATCGATATTTCCTTCAATTCTTTCACACCATTAAATACCACTTCAGTCATCGGTAACATCCCTACATCTTCCTCAGTAAAGACAGAAGCAAAGAATTCATTCAGTCTCACCGTTATCGCCTTGTCGCCTCTTAGTGCCCCTTTAACTCCTCTATCATCTAATGGTCCAACTGACTCTCTCACAGGTTTTTTGCTACGAATGTACTTGAAAAAAATCTTTATTTCGCGTTTTTGCTTCTGCAGCAAGCTTCTTCTCAAATTCTCTCTTTGCCTTCTTTATCAATGCCTTGCATTTGACCTGCCAGTGCTTGTGCTGTTTCCAGGTTTCATTGTTTGGCTCTTTTTTCCATTTCCTGAAAGATGCTGAAAGATGCTTTCTTGGCAAGAACAGCCTCTCTGACCTCACCTTTAAACCATGCTGGCAGTTTTTTGGACTTCCTTCCACTTTTCTTAAAGCGTGGAATACAGCTGGTCTGGGCTTCCAAGATAATATTTTTCAACAACACCCAAGCTTGATGTAAGTCTTTAACCTTTGCAACTGCTCCTTTTAGTTTTTTCTTAACTATTTTCCGCATTTTATCATAGTCTCCCTTTCGAAATTTAAAAGGTAGTACTGTGGATTTCCTTACTAGCCCTCCTCCACTAATTAAATCAAAGGCGATCATGCTATGATCACTATTGCCAAGTGGCCCCAACACCCTTATCTCTTGCACTAGATCTGGTGTTCCACTAAGGACTAGGTCTAATATGGCTTCCCCTCTCGTCGGCTCATGGACCAGCTGCTCCAAGAAGCAGTCATTTATGTCATCTAGGAACTTTATCTCCCTAGCATGTACTGCCGTGACACTGACCCAGTCGATAACGGGGTAATTGAAATCGCCCATTATTATTACCGTGCTGTAACGTTTGTTAGCTTCCTTGATTTCTTTGAGCATTGCATCATCCATTTGTTCATTCTGGCCAGGCGGTCGATAGTACACCCCCACCGCCATCGCCTTTCCCTTTTTACATGGAATTTCAATCCATAGAGATTCTACAGCAAATTTTGTTTCCTGCAAAACATTAATCCTTTCTGACTCAATGCCGTCTCTAACATAGAGCGCAACACCTCCACCAATTTGATCAGCTCTGTCATTACGATATAGTTTGTACCCAGGTATCACAGTGTCCCACTGGTTGTCCTCCTTCCACCATGTCTCTGATATTCCAATCACATCTAACCTCTCATTTAGTGCTATATATTCTAACTTTCCCATCTTATTTTTTAGACTTCTAGCATTTGCATACAAGCATTTTAGAGACTGTATTTTATTCATATTAATTTGGCTATTGGTAGACATGGGTAATTTGGGATCTTTAAGCTCTGTCTGCTCCATACTCAAGGGCATTTGGGCTACTTTACTCTTTTTTGGAACCTCTCTGCTCTTGGGCGACTGTCGACTTTTCCCTATTATCTAGTTTAAAAGCTGCTCTATCTCCTTTTTAAAGGTTAATGCCAGCAGCCTGATTCCATCCCGGTTAAGGTGAAGCCCATCCCTTTGGAAGAGCCCCTCCTTTCCCCAGAATGTACCCCAGTTCCTAACAAATCCAAACCCCTCATCTCTGCACCATTGTCTCATCCATGCATTGAGACTCCGGAGCTCTGCCTGCCTTTTGGGTCCTGCACGTGGAACGGGAAGCATTTCGGAGAACGCTACCCTGGAAGTTCTGGATTTCAACTTCCTACCTAAAAGCCTAAATTTAGCCTCCAGAACCTCCCTACCACATTTTCCTATGTCATTGGTACCGACATGTACCAAGACAGCAGACTCCTCCCCAGTACTATCTAAGACCTTATCTAGGTGGCGCGTGAGGTCCGCTACCTTCGCACCAGGCAGGCATGTTACCAGGTGATCGTCACGTCCACCAGCCACCCAGCCTTCTACATGCCTAATGATCAAATCACCAGCTATAACGGCTGTCCTAACCCTTCCCTCATGGGCACATGGCCCTGGAGAAACTTCCTTGGTGCGAGAGGGTTTTACATCACCTGGAGGACAGGTCCTAGTTACAGGATCACTTCCTGCCACACCAGGGTGATGCTCTCCTGTCACGTGACCTCTCTCCTCCATGGCAACAGGGATGCTGCCAGACTGGAGGTGGGACTTCAGGACTATATCCCTGTAGGTCTCGTCTATGTACCTCTCTGTCTTTCTTATGTTTTCCAAGTCTGCTACTCTAGCCTCTAGAGAACGGACTCGTTCCCTGAGAGCAAAGAGCTCCTTGCACCTAGTGCACATGTAAGACCTCTCACCAACTGGGAGAAAATCATACATGTGACACTCAGTGCAAAAGACTGGAAAGCCCCCATCCTGCTGATGGACTGCTGTCTGCATGTTAGTTTTAAGTTTTTGTTTAGATCTTTAAGTTCTTTACTTACTAAGGGTTGCTATGGATATTTATACCAATAAAACTGTACCTAATAGGTTTAATATACCTTGTTCACCTGAAGCTTAATTAATCTCAGGTCCTTAGTGTATGTCTGATTTGGGTAACCAGCTTTACCTGAGAGCACCTCCTGTCTTTTAAGATGTGTAAGTACCTATAAAGCTAAGATTATCCCAGGGGTGGGTGGGTGTGGGGAGGGAGGGAGGGAAATAACACTTATTAAAAGAGGGCTGCTACACAGTACCCTGTCCTGTGCTGCTGAAGTAAGCTATATTCTTATTTGATTTAAATTATAGCTCTTTGCTGCTGCTAGGCTCTAACTTATTATGGAATTTAAACTACAAGCTCTCTGCTGGGTTCTAAATTTAACCAGAAAGCTCTCTTCTGTGTTTTAAATTTAAACTAAAAGTACTTTGCTGATGCTAGGCCCTGAGTGACTATTAAATTTAAACTACAGCTCTCTGCTGGGTTCCAAATTTAACCAGAAAGCTCTCTTCTGTGTTTTAAATTTAAACTAAACATACTTTGCTGATACTAGGCCCTGAGTGACTTTTAAATTAAAACTATAAGCTCTCTGCTGGGTATGAAATGTAACCAGAAAGTTCTCTTCTGTGTTTTAAATTTAAACTTAAACTGCTGCTACTAGGCCCTGACTGATTTAACAAAAAATAGTGGGTTCACAGATTAAATAGCTTTAATAGAAAGAATTCCTTTCAGAAAATTCCCAGAAGTATATACTCACAATTGCAGATCTCTCTCCAGAAGTAACAGTCCCTTTTTCTAGTCCTTCAAGACTGAGCAGTGACCACGGCATGGCTAGGTTCCCCCATAGTGCTGTATAGTATTTCTCTCATGTGATATTTATGGGTTCCCTTTTGGGACCCGATCACTGACTTATCTGCTTGGTGTGTATGCTGACATTCCAGTTCTGGGTGCATGCATCTTCTCCAGGAACATGCACTATAGACTAGCTAGCAGACTGTTTGCAGCTAGTATGTGTCTTGCTGGAACACCTTGCAGGGTGCAGCGGCTGAAGGCTTGCTGCAGGAGAATATCAGATAGTGGTGGGGTGCAGCTGAGCATTTCCAGGCCTATCTGTCTGCTATTGCTTTATGGACATGTACAGAGCTGCATTGACTGCCCTGTAGGGTGTCTGTTCCCCAGCAGGACTGGGGTTGATGGTCCGCTCTACTGCCACCATTGCATGGAGGTAGAATGTGGATTTGTTGGTGGGAGACCCAGTTTCCCACCCTCAGCCCCAGAGGGTGGGTTGGGTGGTGGCACATAATCCACCTATGGGTCCATAAGGGCTAAACCTGACTGAGAAATGCAGATGTATCCAAAGTGTGTCTGCAGGAACTATCTATCTCACACACTAGCACTGCTGGGGGCCTGCAGCATGGCCTATTTCTACCATGGAAGGTGCTGTGGACCTGGCGCTGGGCGCCCCACCTCACCCTCAGGGTGAGCACAGTACCCGCACAATGTGATGGTGTGTAGCTACTCTGTGCCAGTAACACACACGGTCAGTTCCCCCTACCAGGCTGAGGTGCTGTGGGGGTGCATACCCCATCTTGTGATCATCTGTAGACTGCTGATTTGCATGTGCAGTGCATCATGGGTACGGGTGGGTTACCCCTATCCTGGTGATCACTGCAGACTGTTTGTGTGGTGACGTGCAGTCCTTCTGCAGCTAGCCAGGCATTTGTTAGCAGCTGTAGCCCACTGGTTACATCACTGCCTGTGGAGCCAGTGGTCATGGGTTCAAACCCCCAGTGGGGTTATTTTATAGGGCTGTTCAAAGCATTGTTTATTTTTAATGTACATTAGTGCTGCCAGCAAAAACTCCCTCAGAGTACTGTAACCATAAGGTGCCTCAGAAGGCGCTTTATAGGGCGCCCTATAAAGTGCCTTCTGAGGCACCTTACGGTTATAGTCCATATAAGGTGCCTTATAAGGTGTCCTATGGAGCATCTTATAGGGTGCCCTATAGGGGACATTATAGGGTGCCATGGCGGACAGTGCACTTTATAATGTGCCCTATGGAGTGCCTTATAGGGTGCCTTATGCGGCACTTTAGGTTACGGCACGTGAAGGTGTGTTTGCTGGCAGCAATAATTAAAATACAAATAAAATGCCTCAAGAAACAATACTTACATGCCAAAGCTGATGCTTCAGCCAGCCTTATGCATACTGGAGGATCAAACTCATGAGCCCTGTATCATCAGTCAGTGTATTTACCATTGTGCTACACCTCTGTTTCTATGTTTGCATGTCTGGGCGCCTACTTAAGATTACCGCGCATTAACGCGCTTAGCGGCGCTTCGCCCGATAATGTGCGCAGCAGCGTGCGTTATCGCACGATAATTCCGTTTTGCTACTTTAAGACTCCTTTTATGGCAGCCTGCACACTATCGCTGGGCGCACGTTAAGACAGTTTAGTAAACATACCCCTAGGTGACTGCCTAGAGCACTGGCCTCTTAGGGGTGCCTATTGCTGCTGCTGTCACCACACTTGGAAACTTCAGCGGCAGCAGTGGCCTCAGATAGCCCCATGATGCTTACCTTTAAACTTCTACCAACCAAAACCACAATAAAACAGAATGACCACAATAATAAAATCCCAAGAAAAAGGTCACTTGAAACACAGTAGTGCATCAAAATTACAAATGTACATCTTAATATTTGTCGGGCTAAACATTCAGGAGGAGAGCTGAGAAACAGCTCTGCCCGTATGGTTGTAAAGCCCTTTTAATAGTTTTCATATATAGTGAAAAGACTTATCTGAAACGTGACGAACATTCTTAGTGGAAAGCATTACAGTTGCAATGGTTGGAACAAAAGTGGATTTTCCATTTACAAACTGTATCTCCCAACAGGTTGAATTTGGAACAAGACTGGTGGAGTTTAATTTGACATTTAATTTGACTTTCAGATTTGATCTTTAAGCGCTCATTTGCAATCGGAGTGCGTCTGCTGGGTAATCTCCATAGTTTAGGATTTTCCACTCGTGTAGGCTCCTCCTCTGTTACAGATGTCATTTTTTCAGCCTATCAGTTAAGCTGCAGGCACTACAGATCTTCACGTGATTGCCGGCGTCTTTGAACCTGGAAATTCATGGATCCCAGTTCATAGCCGGTTTCACACTTGAAGCAGAGCCCTGTGTCGGCCCGAAACATGCATATTGTGTATTGGCAACTGACTGCTGCTGAAGGGATGCTTTCCACTAAGAATTTTCGTAACTTTTCAGAAGCAAATAGCCCTGTTATGCTGAAGTTTAAAGGTAACTGACACAGGACTGTTTGCAACCATTCCACTACTGCAGATCCCGAAGAGGGAAGGCAGTGGCAGCAGCAATGGGTGCCGCGGGGGGGAGGGGGGTGCACCTAGAGTACCTCATGTTCTTGTACCGGCCCTGGTCACTATGCTCACATAATCCCTCTCCTCAAGTCACTTCATTGGCTCCCTATCCACTTCCACATCCAGTTCAAACTTCTACAGACCTACAAGTGCATTTACTCTACTGCTTCTCATTACTTCTCCTTTCTTAATGTCTTGCTATACCCCTCCTTGGGAACTCCATTCATCAGGTAAATCCCTTCTATCTGTGCCCTTCTCTTCCAATGTCAGCTCCAGACTTTGTTCATTCCGCCTTGATGAATCGAATGCTTGGGAAAAAACTACATGAGTTAGTGCATCAGGCTCCATGTCTGGTCCTATTAAAATCTAGGCTAAAAACTCACCTCTTCAAGGCTGCTTTTGGCTCTTGACTCTTTACCTTCCTGTTTGTCCCCTGTTGTGTTTATCTCACATAGATTGTAGACTCTGTTGAGCAGGGACTGTCTCTCAGGTGCATAGGCGATGGAAAGCGGTTGGCCCCACAGGCCCTGGCCCCACTCAAAATGCGGCATAAGAGGCAGCAGGCTGCCCATAGGAATCCCATCCACTGCAGGCAGAAGAAGGGAAGCCATGATCGCAGCAAGGACCCTTCCTGTTCTGCCCATGGGGATCCAATATCCCATGGGCAGAACAAGTAGTCTTTCCCATGATTGCAGCCAGCAAGTAGCAGGCTACCCATAGGAATTCAATCCCCCATTGGCATAAGAAGTAGAGAAGCCACAATTGTGGCAAACACCCTTCTTGTCTACCCATGGGAGATTGGATCCCACGGGCAGAACAGGAAGGGGTTTTGCTGTGATCGCGTCTTTTCTTCTGCTTGCAAGATATGGGATCCCTGTGAGCAGCCTGCTACTTGCCAGCCTCGATCATGGGAAAGATTCTACCTGCTCTGCCTGCGGGAGATTGGATCACCATGGGAGGAACAGGAAGGTTCTCTGCCTGTGAGATAAAGCTTGGGGTGGTGCTTGGCCCTCCCAAACAAGAAGGCCTTCTGCCAACCCAGCTCATGTTAGCGCTATGCAAATGATAAGTAGTAGTACTACTACTTCTATTAAAATTTAAAAGAACTACAAGGCATATGCAGTGCTGTATAGTCCCTACTCATTAAAGACAGTCCCAACTCGATAAAAGTCCCTACTCTTTAGAGCTTGCAATCTAATCAAGACAAACAAGACAAAAGTTAGAAATAAGGATAGAATAGGGAAGGATAAGGAGACACAAGGACAAGGGATCAGGATCCAAAGGCAGCCTCAAAGAGGTGAGCCTTTAGCATAGAATTTAAAAGGGGCAGAAATGAAGCCTGACATACAGACTCAGGAAGTTTGTTCCAGGCATAAGGAGCAGCAAGGTGAAAGGACCGAAGTCTGGAGTTAGCAGAGGAAGAAAAGGGCAAAGAGAGGGGCAAGCCAGTAGAAGAGCAAAGTTCACAAGGAGGGGTGTAGAGGAAGAGGAGAGATACTGAGGAGCAGTAGAATGAATGCATTTAAATGTCAGGAGGAGTTTGAATTAGATAAGGAAACAGAAGGGAAGCCAATGAAGTGATTTGAGAAGAGGTGATATATAAGTAAATTGAGGCTGGCAAAAGATTAGTCAAACAGCAGAGTTTTGAATAGATTGAAGGGGAGATAGATGATTCAGAGAGAGACCAGCAAGAAGGAGGTTGCAAAAGTCGAAACGGGAAGTAATTAAAGAGTGGATAAGTGTTTTAGTAGTGTGGTCAGAGAGGAAGGAGCAAATTTTGTTTATGTTATAGAGAAAGAAACGACAGGTTTTGGCAATCTATTGGATATGTGAAGAGAAGGAAAGGGAGGAATCAAAAATGATGCCAAAGGTACGGGCTGGGCTGAGGAAACAGGAAGTAGAAGAATATTATCAACAGAGAGAGAGAAAGAAGGAAGGGGAGAGGAAGGATTAGGGGGGAAAATAAGAAGTTCAGTTTTGTTCATGTTTCAACCAGCGGTGAAACATCCAGGTGGTGATGTTAGAGAGACAGGAGGAGATACGGGCCTGAAGTATCAGAGAAATATCAGGTATAGAAAGATAGATCTAAGAATCATCTGCATAAAAATGGTACTGAAATTCATGGGAGGAGATGAGAGCACCAATGAACTGGTTGTAGAGACAGAAAAGTAGAGGACCCAGAACAGACCCTTGGAGAACACCAACTGAGAGTGGTATAGGAGTAGAGGAGGAACCACTAGAACAAACACTGAAAGAGCGATGGGAGAGATAAGAAGAGAACCAGGACAGGACAGAGCCTCTAAAACTAAGTGATGATAATGTATCAGGGAGACGGTAGTCGTCAACAGTATCAAAAGCAGCAGAAAGGTCAAGAAGGATAAGGATGGGATAGAGGCCCTTAGATTTGGCCAGGAACAAGTCACTGGAGACTTTGGGAAGTGCCACTTCAGTAGAGTGTAAGGGGTGAATGCCCGATTATAAAGGTTCTTAGAAGGGATTTAGAGGAAAGAAAGATTTAGAGGGTGGAGGACTGCACACTCAAGAAGTTTGGAAATAAAGGGAAGAAGGGAGATTGGATGATAATTAGGGGAGTTTGATCAAGTGAAGGTTTCTTCAGTAGGGGTGTGACCACAGCGTGACTGAAGGCTGCAGGGACAGCAGCAGTGGAAATAGAGAGGTTTAGAATATGTGAGATGGAAGGGATGACTGCGGAGGAAATGGAGTAAAGAAGATGGGTGGGGATAAGATCAGAAGGGCAGGTAGTAAGTTTGGAGGAGGAAAGAAGACAAGACGTTTCATCATCATCGATCAAGGGAAAGGAAGAAAGGTTAATAGAGATTGATGGAAAAAGTTGGTATTGAGGGAGAGGAGGGAATGAAGTTGTTCTGTGGGGGAAATGGAGAGAAATCTCGTGGATTTTGATATGGAAGAGGTCAGCCAGGGTTTGGGTAGAGAGAAAAAGGGGGATAGGAGGGGGAGGCGCCTTGAGGAGAGAGTTGAGATAAGTCGGTGGGAATTAGTGCAAAAGAATTAGTCAAGTGGACACAGCACAATATTTATAGACATAAGAGACAGTCTACAGAGCAAAAGACCTATACCAGCAGTACTAGACATTGGCAAAATTGTTATGCCCATCTCTCTTTGGAACATTTAATATTCCTCCCATGTGGATTTGTTTGATGAATGCTCTATGGACACTGAGGGTTCCTTTCACTAAAGTGCACTGTGTGGTTACCATGGGCCCGACATTCTAAAGGCATTTACATAGTTTATAGTCCTGCAAACCATATAAATGCCTTTCAGTGGGATATTCAATGATATCCCCGATATTCCCCTCTATATGCCTCAGTGCTAACTGCTTAGCATCGGGACGTGTCGTGAGCATTCTGTGGTATGTTGTGGGTGGCAACAGAGGCTAACCGGGAAGTAGCAGTTTTGCACTGCTTCCCAGTTTGCTTCTACTAGTAAAAGATAGTTACGGCAAAAGATGGCCTATCTTTAATTATAGAAGCTAACTGGGCAGTGGTGCAATATCGCTGCTACCCAGTTAGCTTCTGAGGATTCCGGGCATGTGCGGTGACCCTGGATATTCAATGTGAGGGCCAAATATGACCCCAGCATTGAATATCCAGGGTTAGAGGATGGCAGCGATGACTAGGCATTGTACTCACACCTAGCCATCCTAAGTCAATATCAAGCCCCATGTGTTTTAGGGCAGTAACTGTTATTGTGCTGGCATCACAGTTACTGCCCGCTAATTTCCACAGTAACTGCAAATTGTGTGATGGGGCGGGGATTGGGCAAGATAAGAGAGATGAGTGGACATGGAGAGCACACTGTTAGTGTGGGGGCAATTGCTACATGCTGTCAATGTTGCAATTACCAAGGGTGCCTGTACCCCCTCCTCAATGGGTGGCGGTAAGTGCACATATGGTAATTGTGCATAGATCCAACACATATTATAGGACATGTCACTGTTTTAACCGCTGGGAACATGCTGGTTACACTCCTGACAGTTACCATGGAGACTTTGTACTTACCATGTGTTAAGCTTTGAACTAAACATTTGACCATCAGCGCCCAGTCTCAAATCTCCCCTTTCTCTCAAAAATTCTTGAAAAAGATGTTTTTGCCCAACTCTTGCATCATTTTAACTCCGCTCATTTTCTTCATCCCCGCCAATCTGGTTTCCATCCCAGCCAAAGTGTCGAAACTGTCCTACTTGCATTTCTTAACAAGCTTCACACCTCACATGATCATAGTGATGTTTCTGTGGCAGTATTTTTGGATCTTTTGGCAGCTTTTGATCTTGTGGATCTCTCAATTCTCCTCTCCCAATTACATGATGCTGGCCTTCGGGGTTCAGTCTATCATTGGTTCCACTCTTTCCTTTTCTCCTGGTCTTTCACAGTCATTTCAAGCGCCACTCCCTCTTCTTCTGATCCCTTTCCTCTCCACTGTGGTGTCCCTCTGGGTTCAGTTGTGGCACCCCTTTATTTAATATTTTCCTTGCACCACTCGCTCTTCTCATTCAGCAGTCAGGGTTGTCAGCCTATTACTATGCCAACGACATCATTTTATTCCACCACACCAACCCCTAACAGCCAGACTTATCTCCTCTCAACACCTATCTCTTTCTAGTTGCTGAATGGTTAAACATAAACTGTCTTCATCTTAACTTGGCCAAAATATCATCTTTTTGGTTTACACATGGAAGCACTTGTCCCCCGATAGCTCCAGTTCTTGCTGACTCCCCCATTCCTTAAGGGTTCTCCCTTCACTATCTCGGAATAATTCGTGATCCTACCACATCTCTCATCTTACCACATCCTGACCACATCTCTCAGCGTACCAAGAGATCCTTCTATTATCTTTGTCAAACCCGGGCAATCCGTCCGTTCCTCACTCCCCAAGCACTACCCTTCTTCTATCCTTAGACATGTCCCGCCTAGATTTTTCTAACTCTGCACTCGCTGGTATCTCTCACATTCAACTCCACAGACTCTAATTGATTCAAAATACAGCAGCTTGAATCATTACGCACTCCACTCGCTGAGACCATGTCACCCCTCTTATTTTTCAGCTCCACTGGCTCCTTATGGATTATTGTATCTGATACAAAATTCTTATTTTGGTTCACCAAGTTATCTCTACTCATACCTCACAGTATCTGGCAGACCTCTTCCAATTTCATACTCCTACATGCAGCCTTCGCTCAGCACACATCAACCACCTACACCTTCCTTCACCATCCCGTGCCCATCTACTATCCACCCGCCACTCAGCTTTCTTTTTCCTGGGTCCAGCCTTATGGACTTCCCTCTCCCCCTCCCTTTGACTGGAATAGACCTACATTAAATTCAAGTCACTCCTCAAAACCCACTTGTTCTCCTCCGCTTTTGACCTCCCAACACCTATTGACTGACCCTGCTTATCTATGTTGTCTGCCTTTTGTCCCATCTGATTGATTGATTTCTCCCTCTTTCATGTCACATATTGTAGTTCTTTTCTTTTTCTGGTCTTTGGCCTTATCTGTATATTTTTGGATTGTGTACCGCCCTGATGTCGCAAAGGAGCGGTATATCAAATAACCGAATAAACATAAACATTTGTCTAGTGCAGTGGTTCTCAACCCAGTCCTCTGGGATCCCTAGTCCATTTGGGTTTTCAGGGTATCCACAATGAATATGCATGCGATAGATCTGCATACAATGGAAGCAGTGCATGCAGTTCTATCGCATGCATATTCATTGTTGATATTCTGAAAACCTGACTGGCCTGGGGGTCCCACAGGACTGGGTTGAGAACCATTAGTCTAGTGCTACAAGGCATGTATGATAAGTGCAAAACATTGCTGTGCTTTACTGAAAGGGTCCCCGAGCTTTTTTTCCTCTAGAATTTCTTTCCTGCTTGTTGGATGGCCTGACTAATCGTCTACAAATCTGTGTTTTTGTCCTATATGTACAGAAACTGCCAGCATTTAGCAAAAGAGCATTTGGCAAAAGAGGGCACAGAATACAAATTTCATCACTGCAAAATTTTGTTAAATAGAAAAAAAAATTCTTGCAGATGGAATTTGCTCCCTGACAGAGAAAGATGCTTTTATTGTTGTATAATTTTCCACATACTAGCAGTCAGTCAAGTACATTACAGAAACCACTTTGTTTTTGCAATGCTAGAAAAGTCATTTGATAGACTTTGAAGGCGCTCAGAAAATGCCAAAGTCATACCGTTGAGTATTTACACAGACAAGTGACCTTGTACAAGCAGTGGCAAATTATCTCTTCAATCCAGTTTAATTTGCTGTAGATTAAAAAAAAGTGCTTTCTGCCATTTATGTGATGACTGATTGGTAATATGCAGACATTAGAGCACTGGGAGTAGATGTCTTATGGTGACATTTACCATTTCATTTAACAGCAGCTGCTATTTAGTAACATCTTTAGGGCTGGTGCTTTCCAAACTGTTTCAGTCCAAAAGTGGGATTCAAAGTGCTTGAACAAGAAACAAAGTTAGAATTGTCTTGAAACTTGTGACCTGTCCTGCTGTTGTCAAGATTTCAACTCTTGCTGTTAACTGTTTACATTTTGGGGCTACTTTTATAAGGACCTGTTTAAAGTTTCACCATCTATGCACGTAAATCACGGTATTTTACTGATTACACACATTAATGGGCATTTACATGCTTGCTTTAGCTTGTTGCGATTTTATAGGATTGCTGAACAAACCAATGGCATCACTGTGGGGGGAGTTTGGATGTTGGATGCACGGAGTTTACGTCTATACATGTAAATTATAAAATACTATCATTTGTGTGTGTTCTTTAGAGATCTAGCCACAGGCATTTCCACTGGTTCTAGATCTTGCGTAAGTGATCATGCCTTAAATTAATGCATTTTTTTCACCCATTTATGCTCATATTTTATAAAGTCATGTACTTAGGTACATGACTTTATAAATTAGATGTGAAATGTGTGCAGAAAAATGCATTTTAACTACATAAGACTTGATAAAGTTACTCTCTTTATGAGCCACACCCAACTCACACAAACAGGCAGAAGGGCAACTGTTTAAAAAATAAGCTTGGCTCCATTCAGAGAGATCATTAACTATGAAAACAATATTCAGTTGACCATGTCCAGAGAAAGTTAGCTGGGAAACGTTCTCCAGTTCACTTTACCCAGATGTTCAGTACACTCAGATTGAAAATCCAAATAGATTTAACTAGAGAAAGTTGTCCAGTTAACTTTAGGACTGCTATTTAAGGGGCTTGAGTAATCCAGCTAACTCGAAATGTCCCCAGATCATATATATTTTGTTCAAGTAACTCTTTGCCCTGACAAAATATATTTGCTGAGTGGCGTAAAAATTGAATTGTGCTGTGTGTAAAAATTGAATTGTGCTGTGTGCAGATTTTTAATTGAATTGAATTTATCTATTTATAGTCTGCCTATACAGAATTACAGAATAATTATAGAATTAAAGAATAATTTAAAAGATGCAGTGCAAATGCAATGTGTGCCTTCAAGTCAATGCTGACTCCTGGTGACCCAGAGGCTCCTGGATTTTTTTCCATTTAAATCAGATGCACTCGGTTAGAATAAACTTATACAACATTTACAAAGATGTGAATCATCAGTACAATCAAACTGTTGTTGTTGTTAAGTGATGTTGAGTCGGTGTTTACTCATGGCGACCCTCTGGATAATTGTCCTAAACTGTGTTCAGTCTTTAGTCAGGCAGCTCATTGTTGATAGAGTGGTACCCATAGCTGCTGTTATTTATTATTATTATTATTATTATTAAGCATTTATAAAGCGCTGCAAACATACGAAGCGCTGTACACACAAATAAGAGAGACAGTCTCTGCTCATCAGAGCTCACAATCTAGTCAAGACAAAAAATTACATAATACAAATTACAAATCAACAGGACAAAGTATACATCTAATGTTAGAGACAGCAAACACAGCATATATAAAATAGTTATATCACAACACAAGAGTCAAGAATGAAAAGCAATAGTGAAGAGGTGGGATTTCAACCTGGACTTGAAGATGGCCAGGGAGGATGCCTGGCGCACAGAAACAGGAAGGCTGTTCCAGGCGAAGGGTGCAGCAAGGTGAAAGCAGCAAAGTCTCGAATTAGCAATACAAGTGAAAGGCATAGATAAACGAAGACTATTAGAAGAGCTTAGTTATCGAGAGGGAGTGTAAAGAGAGATAAGAGACGAAAGGTACTGGAGGGCAGAAGAGTGAATACATTTATAGGTCAGTAGGAGAAGCTTGAATTGGATACGGAAACAGATGGGGAGCCAATGAAGTGACATGAGGAGAGGAGTGATGTGGGAAAAACGAGACTGGCGGAAAATCAGACGAGCAGCAGAATATTGAATAGACTGAAGGGGAAAGAGGTGGTTTGCGGGGAGGCCGGCAAGGAGAAGGTTACAGTAATCAAGGCGGGATGTGATTAAGGAGTGAACAATCATTTTAGTAGTGTTAACAGAGAGGAAGGGGCGAATTTTGCAGATATTGTAGAGAAAGAAATGGCATGACTTAGCAATGAGTTGGATATGTAGAGAGAAAGAGAGAGAGGAGTCAAAGATAACACCAAGGTTACACGCTGAGGAGACAGAAAGGATAACAGAGTTATCCACAGAGACAGAGAAATGGGAAAGAGGAGGGGAGGGATTCGGGGGAAAGATAAGGAGACATTGTATCAATCCATCTCATTGCTGGCCTTCCTCTTTTGTGCTGGCCTTCTGCCTTCCCAAGCATGATGTCTTTCTCTAATGATCTCTCTCTTTGCATTATGCGTCCAAAATATAAAAGTCTAAGGGGTATGTTTACTAAAGTGCGTTAAATGTGACTAACGCGCGTTACACGACGTTAACGACCGTAAGTGCCGTATAACGCGCGTACCAACGCGCTAACGACCGTAAACGTGTTACTACGCGCGTTAAGCACAGATAACGACCGTAAAGTCCCGTGGCGCGTTAAAACAGCGCAGAAGGCGGAGAGTGGGCGGAGAGAAGGGGTCAATGGGCGGAGAGTGGGCGTGGAGAGGCAAACGCACTGATTTTCAGAGCTGAATTCCAACGCGAATGAAAACCTGTCGTTAAAGGCATTTAAAGGCAAGAGAAACCATTTCCGTCAGCAATGTACAGAAAAACCGGGGAAACCCACCAAACGTGAGCAGTGTGATACATGTGCACAGAACAGAATATCACATAAAACGTTTAAAAATGGCCAGAAGAAACATGTTAAAAAGCATAATGCAGCTGTGCAACAGTGATAGCAATGGGCAAAAAGGAACAACAGTCCATGGCAAGCACCAAATAAAAACGAAATGATGTGTGGAAGTGTCTACGCTCCGCAGACCCTTTCAAAGACCATCTCATTGTAATGGAGCTGTCCTGGGAGTGTTGTGTAATGTTGCCCAATGATATCATTGTTGCCCAGCTTGTTTAGGGGTGTGTGCCCCTTTTATGAGTTCTTTTCAGAGGTTTATGTGCACCTTTGTCTGCATACAAGGTAAATGAGGCCACAGTATACCTGTTGCAGAGCAAGCAGGGTTTCCGACTCGTCAGGCCGGTTCAACTAACTCAAGGGACTACACTGTCTCTGTGGCCACAGTGTGGTGTAACAGATACAGCCAGTGCCTGTAAGACCAGAGGGTCACAGGTTCAAATCCTAGCTGGGGCTCCTGCCAACCCAGTCCCCATAGTTTTCCCCCCAATAAACAGTGATAGTAAAGACACCCCTTTATTGCAGAGAACATACGCATGGCCTATATTTTACCACACCAAACACAGACACCAGAAACAGGCACATTACCTAAAGCTGAGTCCTGCAAATGCAGTCCTGGAGGGCCCCACACCAGTCCGGCTTCATGCTGCCCCTAAGAAAGATGCCTGTGCTGCATATCTATGCACCGCCCCCATGGTATGCAGATGTAGCTCATGCATATTTATGAGGGACAGCATGAAAACCCGAATAGTGTTTGGAACAGCAGGACTGGAGTCGGGGAACTCTGCTGTAAAGCAGCAGCCAACAGGGCCACACACCCACCCATAGGCCCCATTGGCCAATGCCTCCTGGAGAGGCAAGACATTGGGCCCTGCCTGTAACCCCCAATACTAGCAGTTGCATACCGTAGCAATGCCACCCTACACCTGTGTATATGGTACAGAGCTATCAAACGTTCCCTATGATAACTGGCAGATATCAATTCCTACGTTAAGCACAGTTCGCTCATTGAGCTCCACCATAACAATCATTCTGATGTCTGCGGTTTTTGCTGCAGGTCTGGACTCTGACAGTGTTCACCACCCTTGGGAGTGACCCCCCAACAGCCCTGTGTACCATATCCATGCCTGTACTATGCCCATTACTGGTGTGGTGGCTATGGCTGCTGCCCACCTCTAGAGTAGCACAATGCTGGCATAGGTGTGGGGGTGGCTGTCTGTCTATCCAGTGTGTGGTGGCTGCAAACACCTTCCACAGTCCACGCTGCCAGCAATGTTGTCGGTATTGGGCTGCCAATGTGCATAATGAGGAGCAAGGTACCATGGGTATAGGCTGGACAGGGTGGCCTGGCCAGGGTGCATCTGCACAGGGTATAGGGCAGTGACAGGCACATTGTAGTGGCCGGCCACCACCTACCCAGACAGGGTGACCTCAGTATATCCTGCTGAGAGCTCACTCTCACCCTGACTGTGCAGTGACCACAGCATGGCTAGGCACTCCCATGGTGCTATCTACCATTTCTCTCATGTGATAAATATGGGTTTCCTTTTGGGGCCCAGTCATGGATGTGTCTGCTTGCTGTGTATGCTGGCATCCCAGTTCTGGGTGCAGGCAGCTCCACTGGACACTAGCAGCCTGTGTGCAGCTGGTAGGTGATGTGATGGAGTGGCTTGCACTGGGGGAATATCAGATAGTGGTGGGGAGCAGTATACCATATCCAGGCCTAATGTCTGTTTGTGATTGTGTTATGGCTGTGTAAAAAGCTGCATTGACTGCCCTGTGGGGTGTCTGCTCCTCAGCAGGACTAGGGTCAATGTTCCCCTCTACTGTCATCTTTGCAGGGAGGTAGAATGTGGATCTTTTGATGGGTGACCCTCTTTGCTGCCTGGTGGTGGTGCATGGGGCTGCACCTGCCTGAAACAGACAGAGATGTCCAAGGTGGTCCTGCAGAAAGTACCTATCTCACACAGTAACACTGCTTTGGACCTGCGCCATGGACTCTTTCAGCCATGGACGGTGCTGTGGACCTAGTGCTGGATGCCTCACTGCACCCTCAGGGTGAGCACAGTACCCGCACAATGTGACGGTGTGTAGCTACTCTGTGCCAGTACAACACACGGTCAGTACCCCCTATCAGGCGGAGGTGCTGTGGGGGTGCACATGGTCAGTTCCCCCTACCAGGCCGAGTTGCTGTGGGGGTGCATTCCCCATGGTGTGTATGTGTGGACAGCTGATTTGCATGTGCAGTGCATCATGGGGGTGACTGTCACATTCCAACCCTGTGAAACCACAGCACCAGCTCACAGGCTCTGATAAACCATGGCCCATCACACGTACATCTGGCAGCATAATGCATAGGTGCAAGACACCCTACAGAGTCTGTAATATAGAAAATGCCCACACTGGTAAAACCACACGTACCCACGCACGTAAAAACACATGCACCCACGCACGATGTTACGCACGTACCTAGGCACACATACGCAATGTACAGAAAAACAAGCCCCCTCATTCCCTCTGTAATGTACAGGCTAATGCCTGGGACAGCCATCTGCGTTAGACACACTGGGTACTCGAACCCATGCTGCCTGTAACAGCGGTCAATACCGTAACCATTGTGCTACAGCTCTGTATCAGTCATGTATGTATGCTAGCACCCCTACAACACATACAAGACATATACATGCCCCCACACTCACTATATAATGTGTGGGTGTGTTTGCTTGCACCCCAAAAGGAAATGGAACATATACATGCCCCCTCACTCACTATATAATGTGTGGGTGTGTTTGCTTGCACCCCTACAAAACAGACGCAACATATACATGCCCCCTCACTCACTATATGATGTGTGGGTGTGTTTGCTTGCACCCCTACAAAACAGACGCAACATATACATGCCCCCTCACTCACTATATAATGTGTGGGTGTGTTTGCTTGCACCCCAAAAGGAAATGGAACATATACATGCCCCCTCACTCACTATATAATGTATGGGTGTGTTTGCTTGCACCCCTACAAAACAGACGCAACATATACATGCCCCCTCACTCACTATATAATGTGTGGGTGTGTTTGCTTGCACCCCTACAAAAAATAGACCATATACATGCCCCCTCACTCACTATATAATGTGTGGGTGTGTTTGCTTGCACCCCTACAAAAAATAGACCATATACATGCCCCCTCACTCACTATATAATGTGTGGGTGTGTTTGCTTGCACCCCTACAAAAAATAGACCATATACATGCCCCCTCACTCACTGTACCATGTACAGGATGCTGCATCAGCCAGCCTTCTGCATCTGGCACCCTGGGGACTCAAACCCATTATGCCTGTATCAGCAGTCACTGCAGTAACCATTGTGCTACAGCTCTGTATCGGTCATGTATGTCTGGGTGGCTTCTTATGCTTAACGCGCGGTGACCTGCTAACGCGCCCTGTATCGCTAGTTAGTTTTGTAACGCGCGGTAGGTGTTCCGCTGTCCCGCCCATCTCCTTATTTGGGGTTTTGTTTTCTTAACACGGATCCTAACGCGAACTGCACTAACGCGATTTAGTAAACATACCCCTAAGTGTTGTCTTCTGAGCTTCTACAGAAAGCTTAGGTTTGATCTCCTGTAGTATTGACTGATTTGTTCTTCAGGCAGTCCATGATATGCACAGTATTCTTCACCAGCACCATAATTCAAAGGCATCAACTTTCTTCCTGTCTATCTTTTTTAGTATCCGTTAGGTTTTCATGGCAAGTTGGACAGTGAAAAAGATAGACAGGAAGAAAATTGATGCCTTTGAATTATGGGGCTGGCGACGGATACTGTGTATCCCATGGAGTGCCCGAAGAATAAATCAGTCAGTACTAGAGGAGATCAAACCTAAGCTTTCTTTAGAAGCTCAGATGCAAGACTTCAACTTTCATACTTTGGACACATCATGCAAAGAGAAAGATCATTAGAGAAAGACATCATCCTTGGCAAGGTAGAAGGTCAATGCAAAAGAGGAAGGCCAGCAATGAGATGGATTCATACAATAACAGCAGTTATGGGTGCCAGTCTTTTAACAATGAGCTGCCTGACTGAAGACCGAACACAAGTTAGGACAACTATCCAGAGGGTCACCGTGAGACAACACCGACTCAATGGCACTTAACAACAACAACATCTTTTTCACTATCCAACTTTCACAACCATATGATGTTGTTGAAAATACCATGGCTTGGATAAGTTGAATCTTTGTATGGAGAGAGACCTCTCTGCTCTTGAGAATCCTGTCTAGGTCCTTCATAGCCATTCTGCCAAAAGCAATGCGTTGTCGGATTTCTTGACTGCTTATCATTTCTTTATTAATTATTGATCAAAGCAGATTAAAGTTGTGTGATATTTCTATTTCTTCTCCATCAATGATGAACCTATTGAATTTACCAGTTGTCAGGATCTTTGTCTTCTTCACATCAAGGTACAGGCCCATTTTAATACTATTTTCCTTGAACTTGAAAAGCAAATGTTTCAGATTGTCTTCCCATTCATCCAGTAATGCAGCATTATCAACATAGGGAAGTTTGTTATGAGTCTTCCACCAACCTTCACACCTTATTTGTCTTCATACAGTCCTGCTTCTCTGATGATTTGTCCTGCATATAAATTAAACAACTAGGGGGAAAGTATGCAGTCTTATTGTACACCTTTGTTGATTTTAAACCATTCTGTTTTTTCTTGTTCCATTTGAATTGTTGCTTCTTCATCAATGCAAAGGTTGTGCAACAGAATTATTAGGTATTCTGGTATACACATGCTTCTTAATGTGGCCCTTCTTTTGTATGGCTTGCCTTGAAAGAACTCTTGGCTCCATGGGCCTCTCTCCCTCCTACAGCCTGCTGAGTTTTTAAACTCTTCCTATGAGCCACATCCTCCCAGCCCTGAACTCTGGGGTGCAAGCTCATATAAAGGGGCCTGTTGATAATCCTTCTGGAGAGGGATGGGCAACACTCTTTACAGTAGACTCTATCACCCTTGGGTAAAGTGTTTTATTCACCTATGAAAATTGCTTCAAAAATTGTCCATAGAACATGCACCATAATTCTTCACATAACCAGACCTCTGACAAATGCAGCACTGGCTGATGTAACCCAATGAGCAGTCAAGACTACTACTGCTTATGATTTGTATATTGCTACAAGGCATATGCAATACTGTACACATACACACGGGAGACAGTCCCTTCTCTATAGAGCTTACAATATATTCAAGAAAGACAACAGCAAACAGGGGACTGGGATAGAACTAAGGGGAAATGGTCAATTCACAATGGTGGTAAACAGGATCCAAAAACAGGTGGGTTTTTAGCTTGGATTTGAATAGGATCAGAGATGGAGCCTGGCGTACAGACTCAGGTAGCCTGTTCCAGTCATACAGTCAAAAAGCATTACGAACAAGGTCTGGAGTTGGCAGAGGAAGAAAAGGGCACAGATAAACGTGATTTATCTGATGAATGGAGTTCCCAAGGAGGAGTGTAGGAAGATATCAGAGCAGCATATGATAGTGAGGAGCAGCAGAATGAATTCATTTGTAGGTCAGTAGGAGAAGTTTGAACCAGATGCAGAAACAGATAAGGAGCCAATGAAGTAACTTGAAAAGAGGAGTTATATGTGTAGCTACATTGGCTGAAGATTAGCAATAAGGCTGAGTTTTGAATGGATTGAAATGGAGAGAGATGATTCTGAGGAAGACCAGCAAGGAATAGGTTGCAATAGTCTAAATGGGAGGTAACTGGAGAGTGGATAAGGTTCTTAGTAGTGTGTTCAGAAAGGAAGAGCCCTAGGTTGTGCCCTCTATCCTTAGCATGGCCAATAATCCCCTGCCCCTTCCCCACCACCATGCTACACCCCTGACCCTCTGAAATATCCCATAGATTTGCTAGGAGAAAATGGGTCCTGCAAAAATTGTTAAGGCCACCCTGGCAAACATATGGCACCAGAGTAAATCACAAGAAAGTAGCAGTAGCAAGTTCTGTAGACGTTAGTCCTAATTACATTGCAAGTTTAGTATCATAAACATCACATGTCTGGAGCATAAGCTGTCATCTTGATTTTCTACCTGATTTCCATTCTTATTCCCAGTTGTCTGACACAAATTAGATAAATGCACATGCATAAATTGCATGACCTCTCATTCCTCCACAGTACATCTACTTAGAGCATTTTAAACTTAAAAGTAAATTTACCAACCATGAAAATATATCCATGCTCTTTTCTTCCTATTTCTGATACTGCTGCTTAAAGTAATACATTTATACAAAGTGGATGTTAAACTAAGTATTACAGCCTCTTCTCTCTCTGACGTGTGACTTTTTGCAATCTATTTTAAGAAATTAGAACATAAAATATGCAATAGTAGTTCAGTCTAGGTCCACTGAGAACAGAAGCCTGTCTTTAAACAGTGGCCAGTCCAGATCACTTGAAAGTATTAACCAATAGAACCTAAAGCATCAAAAAAGACATCCCCAAAGCCTGCTTGGATAATAGGGATTTTCTAAATATATATTAGAAGTATATGCTTTTAAAATCACACCTCAAATTGAAAATGGAATAGAAATGAATTTTGTAAGATATAGTAAAATTAGACCTTACCTGCTAATTTGCTTTCCTTCAGACCCTCCAGTCTAGTCCAGATGTGTGGGCTATCTCCCCTCACCAGCAGCTGAAGACTGAGCATGCCAGGTCCTGATGATGATGTCACGATACATAGGCACCATGCACTGCTCACAAAGACCAGTATTCTATTGACAAAGCAGACTCCAAAAGCAATAATTAAGAATAGTCATTATAAATTAAATCTTAAACGTTAACTTTACTCTACTTTTCTTTTTTTTTTTTTGGTCCAAGAGGACAAACAAATGATACGATTTAAGAAATGAATTGGTTCTCTTCAGATACTTGTGAAGGACCTGTCGGACATCTAGTAAATGTAGCTGATGATCTTCTGCACTATTGCCATGGTCTAGAAAAACTGGAAGTGTGACCGGCTGATTAAGACTGAAGAATGAAACTACTTTAGGCAGGAATGATGGTACAGGTCTTAAGATCACCTTTTCCCTAGAGAGAATCAAAAAAAGCTCCCAGCAAGATAATGCCTTAAGTTTCGAAATCCACCTAGCTGAGCAGATAGCCACTAATAAAACCATCTTCAAGGTAAGATCCTTCAATGTGACAGCACTTAATGGCTCAAAAGGGAGTTCAGTGAGAGCCGACAACATGAGATTGAGATCCTATGGCGGGACCAGGCCCATAATGGCAGCTTAACATGCTTGACTGCCCTAAAAATGAAACACATTTGGATGGGTAGCCAGAGACTCTCTGTTCACGCACCCATGATAGCAGGTGAGGGCCATCACCTGGACCCAAAACAAACTGAAAGCAACTCACCTATCCAACTCCACTTCAAGAAGGCGATAACCTCAGATAACGTGGCTTACATTGCTCAACTCCTCCTTTCTGAACACCAGTCCTCAAAGACTCTCCAAACATGCACCTATGACAGGGAGGTGGAGCACTTATGGGCTCTCAACAGAATCGCTATTACTGGTGCTGAGTAACCTTTCTTTCTCAGCCTGGCCTTTTCAAGAGCCCAGCTATAAGCAAGAATCAATCCACCTGAGGCATGAGAATGGGCCCCTGCAACAGAGGTTTGGGCCACCCTGGAAGATGCCATGGAGTGTTCACCATTAACCAGACTAGATCCACATACTACGGCCTCCAAGGCCAGTCGGGCGTGATCAGAATCATTAAACTAACATGAGACTCTATCCTTTGGAGAAGGCTGCCTATGATGGCCCAAGGTGGAAACAAATACAAGATCCCATCCCTCGGCCACACCTGAAACAGGGTGTCCAGGCCCTCTGACATCCACTCTCTCCTCCTGCTGAAGACCTGGGATGCCTTCGAGTTGTTGACATTTGCCATCAGATTGGCTCACCCCAGTGCTGGACTACTCAGAAAATCTGCTTGTATTTTTTCTCTTCCAACCACTTGAGCCACTGAGAGGGTCAGGAGGTTTGCCTCTGCCCAACACAGGATGGGACCGACCTCACACTCGAGTAAGATACTTATGGCGCCACCCTGCTAATTGATGTATGCCACCATAGTGGCATTGTCTGAAAACACTCATAACGCTCTTTTTTGTAGGATCAGTCGAAAGAATCACAGGTCTAGGAAACACCACCCTCATCACCAAGCAATTGATGGACCACGAGCTCTCCTCCTAGGTCCAGTGACCCTGTGTGACTTGAGTTTCACAGTGAGCTCTCCACGCGGTAAGGCTAGCATCTGTGGTCAGCAGCACTCACATGGACGGTTCCAGTGGCATGCCCGCCAAGAGATTCCTCGAGATTGGCTATCACTGAAGTGCCACTCTGTGGTCATTTGGAAGACCAACCTCCTTGAGAACTCGTGCCTCCGAGGACACCAATTCTCTCTGCAAGGGATACATGTGAGCTCGTGCCCATTGAGCCCAATAACTGAAGGTAATGTCAGGCCATGGGGGTTGTCATCCACAAAAGCTGATGCACCTGACCCCATAACATCTGTACGTGCTCTCTGGGCAAGGAGACTATACCCTTCTCTATTTGAAAACACGCTCTGAGATACATCAGGTCTTGTGAAGGCTGCAAACTGTTTTTGGCAAAGTTGACTAGCCAACCCAGACGTTGAAAGCAGTCGACCATTCGCTGGGTCACATTGCAGCTTTCCTCGGCCAACTTTGCATGCACCTACCAATTGTCTACGTAAGAATGCATAAGAACTCCTTTGTGACGCAGAGCCATCACCACCACCACCATGACCTTGGTAAATGTCTGAGGGGATGTGGCCAAACTGAACGGCAATGCCTGGAACTGGCAATGCCCCATGGGAATTGGGAAGCGCAGGAATCTTTGATTTCCCGGGTGGATTGGAATATGCAGATAAGCTTCCATAATGTTGAGCACCATGAGGAACTCGCCTTTTCTTACTGCTACAATCATGGAGCGGAGGGTCTCCATGTGGAAGCACAGAATTCGCAACGCTCTGTTTATGTGCTTGAGGTCCAAGATGGGGTGAAATATGCCCTGCCTTTTGGGGACCATGAAGTAAATAAAGTATCAGCCGTACTCGGATTGGTCGGACAGGGTCTTTACCATCGCTTCCAGCTGCAGAAGCCACTGCAGAGTCTTGCACACTGCTCTCACTTTGTCCGGAGCCTTGCAGGGGGACACCAGAAAGGCATCCGAGAGGGGCTGAGCCAGCTCGCATGCGTAACTATCACTTATTACCTCCAGTACCCACTGATTGGAGGTGATTTGGGCCTAGGAGAGATAAAACCCCTGAAGACGACCTCCTACAGCACTAATCACTCCTGGGCCCCCCTCACTTCATTGTCACTTCTTGGAACCTGCTGTGGTGGCAAGGTAATAACCTCTGCAGATGCCCCTACCACACAAAAGAACTGACCCCATGTGGGGTATTGAGCTCTTTGAAAAGGGGTGACCCAGACAGCCTGAAAACCCTGGAAATCCTGGAACTGGCCCCGAGCAGGAGCCACTACTCTGACCAGTTTCGGCTTGTCCTCTGGGAGCCAAGCCCCCTTGGACTCCTCCAGGTCCTCCACCAATTTATCCAAAGCATCCCCAAACAACAGCTTCCCCTTAAAGGGGAGCTCACTGAGACATGTCTTGGAGGACATATCTGCTGACCACAAAAAGCACCTCGCCATAATGATCGAGGCCATACTCTTGGTTGAGGCCTGCACCATATCATAAAAGGCATCCACCAGATAGACTTCCCCTGATTCCAGCTTAGCTGCTACCTATGACGGCTGCTGTGGCTGCAACTCTGAATACAGTAGGCCTTGTGTGCAATGTAGGCACACCCTAGCCACATAGGCACCACAGATGGACGCCAGCAAAGACAGTGCATTAATATCAAATGCTTGCTTCAATAAAGTCTCAAGCTTTTGGTCCTGGACATCCTTCAGGGCCACACCACCCTCCACAGTTATAGTGGTCTTTTTGGTAACTGCTGACACTAATGCATCCACCTGTGGGGACTTCAGTTGGTCCTTTCTTTACCTGTTCCAGCAAGGGGTAGAGATGAGCCATCAGTTGGCTCCCCGGCAGATCTGCCTCCAGTACTTCCCACTCATTCTCAATCATCTACTTGATGACTCTAAGCACTAAAAAAGGAGCTTTTGCCTTCCTAATGCCCTATAGGAGAGGATCTTCCAGGGGTTCCTCACTGGCCTGAGAACCCTGGGGAAATTTAAGAGCCGTAAGCGAATACATAGTTAGGGCTGCCAGTTTTTCCCAACGGAAAACACTAACACTATTGGTGTCATCCCCCTGTGGGATTTCCCCTTCCTCAAGCTCCCCTATGAGAGATTCCCCACCAGAGGTCCGAGAGACTCTCCAGCGGGTAATCCGAAGTCTCTGAATGGCCAGATGCTGCCTCTTCCCAGAGCTCTTCTTTCGGGTGCTTGTGCTTGGTGAGGGGCTCCTCCAAGTCCAGCCACCTGTCCTACTGTGACTCCAGAAGCCCCCTATTACTTATAGGATCTGCTTGCCTTGACATACCCTCTTCTAACCCCTGCTTCAAGCAGTAAGTCTGATTCAGGAGCAGGATATAATCTGGGGAAAAGGCACCAAAGCAGAGGCAGGACCCAGCCCTTCCTAGCTCCCCAAAGCCCTAGGTGTCTGAAACAGTGTCCTGCCTTGCAGACATTACCGGTGCAGACAGGCTGGTCTGCTCTGAAATGGCCACCATTCCCACCAAAACCGTAGGTTCTAACAGAGAAGCTGAAAGCTGCTCCGAAGACTGACTTTGCTCCTCCGCTGTGACGACCAACTCTGTTGGACTGGTTTTACTCCCTGCAAATGCCCCCTCTACAGACTAAGCTTCATGCTCACATCCTCAGCAAAAGCCCACTGGGGACAGCATGCCCTGATTGCGCCCACATGCTGAACACGCTGGTTTCCCGGCCAGCATACCCAAACAAACAAAAAGAAAGTAAAATGCGCAGAAAAACCCTTGAATGCTAAACTGGCTCTAACCACTGTGAAGGAGAGTGGGAACCGCTGGCACAGATCATTACTGCAGGTGCCGCTTGAATAACACGCTAGCATGCTCCTCTACTTCAAAACTCCCTTTTTTTTTTTACAACTTGCACCATGGTAGAAAAGTAAAACACTGACCTGAAGCAGAACCAGCTTGTCAGATTCGGCAAATCAGTGATTTTAGGCAATAGAATGGGGAAGGATCCTGGACTACCAGGTAATTCCCCAAATACAAAACTGGGCCAACCCAACTGCCCTGGTTGCTCAGGAAGGCTCCCAGTCACTTCAGTCAGGCTGATACCATAGCAGGAGCTATATTACCTCCCACTCAATGGATCAGTGAGTCCCAACTGGCCTCCTTTAAGGCTCTATAATGTATTTTTTCACAAATATGCCTTGTTAGTCAATCTGCCCTTTTTTGACCCTTCAAATTGCCTTATTTGAAGCCCTTCAGTGGAATCCAGATAATGCTCACCAGCTGCTGGAGACTGAGAATACTAGTCTTAGTGGACGGTGGACAATGCCTATGTATCATGACATCATCAGTACTTGACATGCTCAGTCTCCAGCTGTTGGTGAAGGGAGATGGCCCATGCATCTGGACTGGACTGGAGGGACAATAAATAAGCATTCTTATACGGAAAAAGAATAATATGCATCATATTTCAAACAGAACTGAAAAGGTGGGGGAGGGGGAAGATGTAAATCAATGGATGCTCAATACAAGGCCAGCGGAGAAAAGAAAATACATAATTATTACCCTCCCAACCCCCACAAAAATTGTTCCAACCAAATTATATGGTTGGGGAAGGTAGTTACCAATGTGGATTAAGAGAATAACACACAATGGGGCATGTTTACTACAGTAAAGTAGGGAACATGAGGTTAAAGCACAGAATTCGCACAGTATTTATATTATTTATTTAACACTTTTCATATATCACTTTTCTGGGTAGTAAAAGCAGTTTACATTGAACAACAAGGTGAAGTCAGTTAAGTACAGATGGCAAAGACCTGTTTAGGTACAATCAATTTGGAATATAGCGGAGTGTAACAGCAAGGTGAACTCAGATGAGTTCAAAGTACAAAGAACTAGTTAGTTACAAATCTTATAAGGGTATGGTGGGGTGGGATGTATCATGCCGGAGCCCAGTGGCAGCAGTAAACAGAAGGGACGTGGCTGCGGTACACTACTACTGCCACAATAGTCGTGGCACTGCTGTGGTATTAGCGATCACATAGACCAGTGAATGCGCACAGTGCGTGCGGTCTCCATGTGCGCCGGAAAATAGGATGCTACAAGCACAATATTGGGGCATCTGTAGGCCTTGGATTCACCGTGGAGAGTATGAAATGTATCACTAACATCAATACGGGAAGGTAGCAATTGGCCAGTGCAGAATAGAGCGATGAATGAGAGTTGGCTGAACAGCCAGCACAACTCAGAGCACAGGGGCTATGTACAAAAGGGTGGGTCATGCAAATCAGAAAGCAAACACATGCAGAGAGTATGTGCTGCATCTCAAGCCACAGGTGATAGGGTGCAAATGTGGCTTCTGGAGATGCAGGAGGCCATGTATGGGATCAGGCAGATGTCCACAGTGTCCATTATGGGGAACAGGGATATAGACCTCCTCACTCTGAGGCAACAAGGATGGCTAGTCACTTAGGCTGGCTAATGCAGTTTAGTAAAAATGCTCTAATATTTTCTAAATGACTCTCATTGAATGACAAAACTGTGTATTATTTTATATAAGAACATAAGAAATGCTATACTGGGTTAGATCAAGATTCATCCAGTCCAGGATCCTGTTTACAACAGTGGCCAATCCAGGTCTCGAGTACCTGGCAGGTTCTTCGAAAGGTACATAGGGCTATGTTTACTAAACGTGAATAACGCGCGTAGTATGACGTTAACGACCGTAAGTGCCGTATAACGCGCGTACCGACGCGCTAACGACCGTTAACGTCATACTACGCGCGGTAACCGTAGTTAACGATCGTAAAGCTCCGCGGCGCGTTAAAACAGCGCAGAAGGTGGAGAGTGGGCGGAGAGAAGGGGTCAATGGGCGGAGAGTGGGCGGAGAGAGGCTCCCCTCATACTAACGCGCGGAGTGTCAGAGCTCACCTCCAACGCAAATGAAAACCTGTCGTTAAAGGCATTTAAAGGGAAGAGAAACCATTTACGTCAGCAATGTACAGAAAACCGGGGAAACCCACAAAACGTGAGCAGTGTGATACATGTGCACAGAACAAAATATCACATAAAACGTTAAAAATGACCACAAGAAACATTTTAAAAAGCAGAATTCAGCTGGGCAACAGTGATAGCAATGGGCAACAAGGAACAACACTCCCTGGAAAGCACCAAACTAAAAGGAAATGATGTGTGGAAGGGTCTACGCTCCGCAGACCCTTGCAAAGAGCATTACATTGTAAAGGAGCTGTCCTGGGTGTGTGGTGTAATGTTTCCCAATGATATCATTGTTGCCCAGCTTGGTTATGGGTGTGTGCCCCTTTTGTGAGGTCATTTCTGCGGTTTATGTGCACCTTTGTCTGCATACAAGGTAAATGAGGCCACAGTAAACCTGTTGCAGAGCAGGGTTTTTGACTCGTCAGGCCGGTTTAACTAACTCCAGGGACTGCACAGTCTCTGTGGCCACAGTGTGGTGCAACAGACACAGCCAGTGCCTGTAAGACCAGAGGGTCACAGGTTCAAATCCCAGTTGGGGCTCCTGCCAACCCAGTCCCCATAGTTTTACCCACCACCAAACAGTGATAGTAAAGACACTCCTGTAGTGCAGAGAACATACGCATGGCCTATATTTTACCACACCAAACACAGACACCAGAAACAGGCACATTACCTATAGCAGAGTCCCGCAAATGCAGTCCTGGAGGGCCCCACAACATTCCGGTGTCATGCTGCCTCTAATAAAGATGCCTGTGCTGCATAGCTATGCACCACCCCCATGGTATGCAGATGTAGCTCATGCATATCTATGAGAGACAGCATGAAAACCCGAACAGTGTGTGGAACACCAGGACTGGAGTTGGGGAGCTCTGCCGTAAAGCAGCAGCCAACAGGGCCACACACCCACCCACAGGCCCCATTGGCCAATGCCAGCTGGAGAGGCAGGACATTGGGCCCTGCCTGTATCTCCCAATACTAGCAGTTGCATACCTTAGCAATGCCACCCTACACCTGGGTATATGGTACACAGCTATCAAACGTTTCCTCTGATAACTGGCAGATATCAATTCCTACGTTAAGCACATTTTGCTCATTGAGCTCCACCATAACAATCATTCTGATGTCTGCGGTGTGTGCTGGAGGTCTGGTCTCTGACAGTGTTCACAACCCTGGGGAGTGACCCCCCAACACTCTTGTGTACCATATCCATGCCTGTACTATGCCCAGGACTGGTGTGGTGGTATGGCTGCTGACCACCTCTATAGTAGCACAATGCTGGCATAGGTGTGGGGGTGGCTGTCTGTCTATCCAGTGTGTGGTGGCTGCAAACACCTTCAACAGCCCACACTGCCAGCACTGTTGCCAGTATTGGGCTGCCAATGTGCATAATGCGGAGCAAGGTACCATGGGTATAGGCCGGACAGGGTGGCCTGGCCAGGGTGCATCTGCACAGGGCATAGGGCAGTGACAGGCACATTGTAGTGCCCGGCCACCAACTACACAGACAGGGTGACCTCAGTATATCCTGCTGAGAGATCACTCTCACCCTGACTGTGCAGTGACCACAGCATGGCTAGGCACTCCCATAGTGCTATCTAGTATTTCTCTCATGTGATACATATGGGTTTCCTTCTGGGGCCCAGTCACTGATGTATTTGCCTGCTGTGTATGCTGACATCCCAGTTCTGGGTGCAGGCATCTCCACTGGGCACTAGCAGACTGTTTGCAGCTGGTAGGTGTTGTGATGGAGTGGCTGATGGCTTGCACCAGGGGAATATCAGATAGTGGTGGGGTGCAGCATACCATATCCAGGCCTAATGTCTGTCTGCTATTGTGTTATGGCTGTGTACAGAGCTGCATTGACTGCCCTGTGGGGTGTCTGTTCCCCAGCAGGACTGGGGTTCATGTTCCCCTCTACTGCCACCGTTGCAGCACGGTAGACTGTGGATCTTTTGATAGGAGACCCTGTTTGCCTCCCTCAGCCCTGGGGGAGGGGTGTGGTGGTGGTGCATGGGGGCTGTACCTGACTGAAACAGACAGAGATATCCAAGGTGTTCCTGCAGAAACTACCTATCTCACACAGTAACACTGCTTTGGACCTGCGCCATGGCCGGTGCTGTGGACCTAGTGCTGGGCGCCTCACTGCACCCTCAGGGTGAGCACAGTACCCGCACAATGTGACGGTGTGTAGCTGCTCTGTGCCAGTACAACACACAGTCGGTACCCCCTACCAGGCCGAGGTGCTGTGGGGGTGCATTCCCCATGGTGTGTATCTGTGGACAGCTGCTTTGCATGTGCAGTGCATCATGGGTGTGACTGGCCCAATCCAACCCTGTGAAACACCAGCACCTGCTCACAGGCTCTGATAAGCCATAGGCCATCACACGTACATCTGTTAGCATACTGCATAGGTGCAGGACGCCCTACAAAGTCTGTAATATAAGATGCCCACACTGGTAAAAACACACGTACCCACGCACGTAAGCAAACACGTACCCACGCACGAATGTACGCGCGTCGCTACGCACGTACCAACGTACGTGGCTAGGCACATTCCGAGGGTGTTTTTCTGACACCAATACTCAGCGTAACGAAAAGCATGCCTCCTCTTTCCTTCTGTAATGTACAGGGTGATGCCTGAGATAGCCTTCTGTGTTAGGCACACTGGGGGCTCGAACCCATGCTGCCTGTAACAGCGGTCAGTACCGTAACCATTGTGCTACAGCTCTGTTTCAGTGCTTTGTGTCTGTACGTCTTCTTATGATTGACGCGCAGTAACGTGGCACGGCGCCCGGTAGCGCTCGTTAATTTTGCTAACGCGCGGTAGTGGTAACGATGTACCGCCCATGTCCTTATTTGGGGTTTCTTTCACTACCGCGGCTCCTACCGCGAACTGCACTAACGCGATTTAGTAAACATAGCCCATAGATTCCTGAATGTTTACCCTGGGGTAAGCAGTGTATTTCCTGGGTCCTCTTTAATAATGATTTATGGACTTTTCCTCCCGGAACTTGTCTAAACCTTTATTAAACCCATCTACACTAACAGCTTTTACTACATTCTCTGGTAACGAATTCCAGAGTTTGATTTCGTGTTGAGTGAAAAAATATTTTCATAGTCTTAAATGGGTTACATTGTAGCTTCATTCTGTGCCCAGTAGTCTTTCTACTTTTTGACTGAGTAAACAACCGATCTACTGTACATTTACCCATTCTATTTCATTCATTAATTTATAGACCTCTGTCATATCTTCCCTCAGCTGTCTCTTTTCCAAGTTGAACAGCCCTAACTTTTTAGACCTTTCCTCATAGGGGTATCCTTGTAGTAAGGGCTGTTAGTGTAGCTGGGTTTAAAAAAGGTTTGGACAAGTTCCTGGAGGAAAGGTCCATAAACCATTATTAAAAAGGGACCCAGGATATCAATGCTTGACCCAATACAAGCATTGTGGAACCTTTGTCTCTTGGGGATACTGCTAGGTACGTATGACCTAGATTGGCCACTGTTGGAAACAGGATACTGGGCTTGATGGACCTTGGTCTGACCCAGTATGGCATATCTTATGTTCTTATGTTCTTATGTTCCATCCCCTTTACCATGTTGGTGGCTCTTCTCTGTACCTTTTCTAATTCTGCTATATCTTTTTTAAGCTATGGCGACTAGTATTGCATACAATATTCAAGGTGCAGTTGCACCATGGAGCGATACAGGGGCATTATAATATCCTTGGCTTTATTCCCCATTCCTTTCCTTATGATTGCTTTCTTGCCACCGCTGCACACTGGGTGGAGGATTTCAATAGATTATCCATGATGACACCGAAATCCTTTTCCTATATGGTAGTTCCTAAGGTGGAACCTTGTATTTTGTAACCGTAGTTTGGGTTGTTCTTTCCTAGGTTCATAGATTTGTACTTGTCCAAATTAAATTTCATTTGCCCTTTGGATGTCTAGTCTTCCAATTTGTCAATGTCTCCTTGCAATTTTTCACAATCCTCTGGTATTTTAAGAACTTTGAATAATTTTGTGTCATCTGCAAAGCTGATCACATCACTCATTATTCTCATTTCCAGGTCATTTTTGAATATGTTAAAAGGCAGCAGTCCCAGCACAGATTTCTGGGGTACTCCACTATTCATCTTTCTCCATTGAGAAAATTGGCCATTTAGTCCTACTCTCTGCTTTCTATCTTTTAACCAGTTCCTGATCCACAATACTACACTGCCTCCTATCCCATGACTTTTTAATTTCACCAAGAGTCTCTCACAAGTGACCTTGTCAAAGGCTTTCTGAAAATCCAGATACACTATGGGCTGATTCTGGGACACAGGTTGCAGTAGATTCTTGCACCAGCTCACCCCATACGTCCTGAGCATCAGGACGGGGAGAGCTGGAAGAGGGCAGAATCGGGGTGGAGCGGTGGCAGGCCAGCCCGACAGGACGTACAGGGCTGATTGAGGTCACGGCTCTGTATGTCCTGCTAAGCCTGTGGGGACGCACTGCTTATTCCACCTCAAAGGTGGAATAAGCAGCGAAAACCCAGTGATAGAGCCCTGAGATCCCTCCCCCTGGGCTGCAGATGGGTACGGGGGATCCCCACCACCCAATCCAGGCCACACAGGTGGCAGGAGCATGCCGGGCCGTCCTTGGGCCTGATTCTGGCTACTGCAGGAATGTTTTCTTCTCGCGTTCCAGAATCGGATCCAAACAGGCCCACCTTACTTGGCGCCATCCAGATGGTCTGGACGTGCCCCTCTCTGAATCAGACTCCACATCAACTGGCTCATTTTTATTTACCTGTTTATTCACACCTTCAAAAAAATATAACAGATCAGTAAGACAAGATCTTCGTTGGCTAAATTCATGTTGGCTTTCTCCCATTAAACCATGACTATCAACATGTTCACTAATTTTAATCTTTATAATGGTTTCTATCATTTTGCCTGGTATTGATGTCAGGCTTACAGTTCAGTAGTTTCTCGGATCCCTGGAAACCTTCTGAAAAATTGGTGTTACATTGGTCATTCTCCAGGTACTGCAGATGATTTTAATGATAGTTTACAGATTACTAATAGTAAGTCTGCAATCTCATATTTCAGCACCCTCAGATGTATACCATGCAGTCCAGATGATTCACTCTCTTTGGTTTATCAAATAGTTGTAATATATCTTCCCGATTTATCAAAATTTGTTTCAATTCTTCTGATCAGATACATCACCTTTAAATACCATTTCGGGCATGGGTAACTTCCCTATATTTTCTTCAATAAAGATCAAAGCAAAGAATTAACTTAGTCTCTCCGCTATGACCTTGCCCTCCCTTAGCACCCCTTTTACCCCCTATCATCTAATGGTCCAGTTGACTCACAGGGTTTTTTGCTATGAATGTACTTGAAAAAAAATTTGTTGTGCTTGTTTGCTTCCATGATAAGCTGTCTTTCAAATTCTCTCTTTGCCTGTTTTATCAATGCCTTGCATCTAACTTTCCACTGCTTATGTTGTTTCCCATTTTCGTCATTTGGCTCCTTTTTCCATTTCCTGAAAGATGATGTTTTGGCTAAAACAGCCTCTCTGACCTCAACTTTCAACCATGCTGTCAGTTTTTTAGTCTTCTTTCCACCTTTCTTAAAGCATGGAATACATCTAGTCTGGGCTTCCAAGATAGTATTTTTAAACAATGCCCATGCTTAATGTAAACCTTTAACCTTTGCAGCTGATCCTTTTAGTTTTTTTCTTAAATGTTTTCCTCATTTTATCATAGTCTCCATTTTGAAAGTTAAAAGCTATACTGTGGATTTCCTTGCCATCCTTCCTCCATTTATTAAATAAATGGGATCATGCTATGACCACTATTGCCACTAGGTTCAAAATAGCTTCCCCTCTTGTCGGTTCATAAACCAGCTGCTCCAAGAAGTAGTCATTTATTTCATCTAGAAGCTTTATCTCGCTAGCATGTCCTGCTGTGATATCGATCCAGTTGATTCCAGAGTTATTGAAATCACCCATTATTACTGTGTTATAACTTTTGTTAGCTTCCCTAATTTCTTTTAGCATTTCATCATCCATCTGTTCATTCTGGCCAGACGATCGGTAATATATCCTCACTGCCATTGGCTTCCCCTTTTTACATGGGATTTCTATACATAGAGATTCTACAGTGTATTTTGTTTACTGCAAAACATTTATCCTGTGTGACTCGACACCCTCAATAACACCGAGCACAACCCCTCCACCAATTTGATTTACCCCAGTGCTTTTCAAACTTTTATCATGTATGACCCCATTTTAACAACTAAAAGTTCATGTGACCACACATGACAATGAAATAAAAAAGCAGGTCTAGTGGTGCCCTCCCCCACACTATGTGGCGATACATGCCACGATACACCCCCCACAGAGGCAGCGTTGCAAACTTAGAATTTAGCTGGTTTGCTACAGTGTCTCATAATCCATGGGTGGGTTTCTCTGCTCTCCTGGCCAAGGTTCACAATTCACAAAACTTTGGCTGGGAGAGAAGAGCGGCTGGCCCCTGGAATGCGAGGCACCCAGCAAACCAGTTTAATTATAAATTTGCTGTGCTGCCTCCATGGAACCCAACTAAGTGGTACAGTCTCCTCACGACTAGCACCCGGGTTGGGCGCACCCACTGCCCCACTCTTGGTACTCCACTGAATAGGTCTCCTGCCTCTTTCCCCTCCCTCCACTCATCTAAAGCAGGAAGGTGGCAGCAACAATAGTGGCAACAAAGCAGTAGTCAGCACAGGGTCCCTTGTAAGCGTGTACTTACAGACTTCAGTACACAGCATGGGTTTCCAGATTAACAGGAAGTTTACCCAGGAGGGGAAAAGAACCTATGAATGTTCTGTGGCTCACAGGCTACATGCTGACTGTTGATTCCTACTACTTGGCATAGGTCACAGTGAAAGTCCAGAGAGAAGGGGAAATTACCATGTTTTTGTGACCTCCATCCACTAATGATATGACTCCATTTGGGGTCCCGACCCCAAGTTTGGGAACCATTGATCTACCCTATCAATGCAATATAGTTTGTACCCAGGTATCACAGTATCCCCCACTAGTTGTCCTCCTTCCACCAGGTCTCTGAGATGCCAATTATATCTAACCTTTCATTTAGTGCTATATATATTCTAGTTCTCTCATCTTATTTTTTATACTTCTAGCATTTGCATACTGGCATTTTAGAGGTTGTATTTTATTCATATTAACAATCTGGTTTAACATTTGAGAAGGGTAATTTGGAATCTTTCAGCTTTGTCTGCTCTGTGCTTAAAGGCATCTGGGTTACTTTTATCTTTATTAGAACCTCCCTATCAGGATGCCCTAACTTCCCTCTTTTGCTAATATCCTTCAAGGATAAACCTTACAAACCATGCACTCTTGGGCTACTGTCAGCTTTCCCTTATTATCTAGTTTAAAAGCAGCTTCGTTTCACCCTGGTTAAGGTAGGGCCCATCCTTTCGGAAAAGCCCCTCCCTTCCCCACAGTGTTGCCCAGTTCCTAACAAATCCAAAAATCTTCTTACTTCCACCATTGTCTCATCCATGCGTTGAGACTCCTTATTACACATTAGCTTACTACATCAGATACCACATAATAATGAGATGTAAAGTATGTAAATGCATGCAAAGTACCTTATTATTATATACATTGAATAATACAGCTTCCCTTAAATATTGCAAACTGTATTATTTGCGGAACAATAATGGCAGTTTTGAGCTGGCATGGTTTTTCATCCCAGGGGAGTATCAGGCCAATAACATGCAACCTTATGCTTCTGGGGGCATCTTAAGAGGATGGAGGAAATGTAATTGCTGCACCCATCCACTAGATCCCAGCAAAGCCCCTCTCAATAAGAGCTCCCCTCAAAGATAACTCATCGTCCCCATAAGAACATAAGAACATAAGATATGCCATACTGGGTCAGACCAAGGTCCATCAAGCCCAGTATTCTGTTTCCAACAGTGGCCAATCTAGGTCATACATACCTAGCAGTTTCCCCAAGGGACACAGGTTCCACAATGCTTGTATTGGTTCAAGCATTGATATCCTGGGTCCCTTCTTAATAATGGTTTATGGACCTTTCCTCCAGGAACTTGTCCAAACCTTTTTTCCACCCAGCTACACTAACAGCCTTTACTACATCCTCCGGTAACAAATTCCAGAGTTTGATTACACGTTGAGTGAAAAAATATTTTCTTTTATTAGTCTTAAATAGTTTACCCTGTAGCTTCATTGCATGTCCCCTAGTCTTTCTATATTCTGATAAGGTAAACAATCGATCTACGTTTACCCGTTCCACTCCGTTCATTAATTTATTGACTTCTATCATATCTCCCCTCAGCCGTCTCTTTTCCAGGTTAAAGAGCCCTAACCTTTTTAGCCTTTCTTCATAGGAGTATCCTTCCATCCCCTTTACCATTTTGGTGGCTCTTCTCTGAACCTTTTCTAAAATCGCTATATCCTTTTTAAGATACGGCGACCAGAATTGCACACAATATTCAAGGTGCGGTCTCACCATGGAATGATATAGAGGCATTATAATATCTTTTGTTTTATTTTCCATTCCTTTCCTTATCATACCTAGCATTCTATTTGCTCTCTTGGCCGCTGCTGCACACTGTGCCGAGGGTTTTAACATGGTATCCACAATGACGCCTAAATCTTTTTCCTGGGTGGTGGTTCCTAATGTGGAACCTTGCATCATGTAACCATAGTTTGGGTTGTTCTTCCCTAGGTGCATAACCTTGCACTTGTCCACATTAAATTTCATCTGCCATTTTGATGCCCAGTCTTCCAATTTATCAAGATCCTCTTGCAATTTTCAACAATCCTCTTGGGTTTTAACAACTTTAAATAATTTTGTGTCATCTGCAAATTTGATAACCTCACTCGTTATTCCACTTTCCAGGTCATTTATGAATATGTCAAAAAGCAGCGGACCCAGCACAGATCCCTGGGGTACACCACTATTCACCTTTCTCCATTGGGAAAATTGGCCATTTAGCCCTACCCTCTGCTTTCTATCTTTTAACCAGTTCCTGATCCACAATAGTACACTGCCTCCTATCCCATGACTCTTTAGTTTTGCCAAAAGTCTCTGATGCGGGACCTTGTCAAAGGCTTTCTGAAAGTCCAGATACACAATATCAACTGACTCACCTTTGTCCACCTGATTATTCACTCCTTCAAAAAAACATAACAGATTAGTAAGACAAGATCTTCCTTGTCTAAAGCCATGTTGGCTGTCTCCCATTAGATCATGACTATCTACATGCTGAGTAATTTTATTCTTTATGATGGTTTCTACCATTTTTCCCGGTACTGATGTCAGGCTTACCGGTCTGTAGTTTCCCGGATCACCCCTGGAATCCTTTTTAAAAATTGGTGTTACATTGGCGATCCTCCAATCTTCAGGTATTAGAGATGATTTTAATGATAGTTCACAGATTACTAATAGCAGGTCTGCAATCTCATATTTCAGTTCTTTCAACACCCTTGGATGTATACCATCTGGCCCAGGTGATTTGCTACTCTTCAGTTTATCTAATAGTTGTAATACATCTTCCCGATGTATCGATATTTCCTTCAATTCTTCCCCACCTTTAAATACCACTTCAGTAATGGGTAACATCCCTACATCTTCCTCAGTAAAGACTAAAGCAAAGAATTCATTCAGTCTCTCCGCTATCGCCTTGTCGCCTCTTAGTGCTCCTTTAACCCCTTTATCATCTAATGGACCAACTGACTCTCTCACAGGTTTTTTGCTATGAATGTACTTGAAAAGGTCTTTACTTCGCGTTTTTGCTTCCGCAGCAAGCTTCTTCTCAAATTCTCTCTTTGCCTGCCTTATCAATGCCTTGCATTTGACTTGCCAGTGCTTGTGCTGTTTCCAGGTTTCATCGTTTGGCTCTTTTTTCCATTTCCTGAAAGATGCTTTTTTGGCAACAACAGCCTCTCTGACCTCACCTTTAAACCATGCTGGCAGTTTTTTGGACTTCCTTCCACTTTTCTTAAAGCGTGGAATACAGCTGGTCTGGGCTTCCAAGATAGTATTTTTCAACAACACCCAAGCTTGATGTACGTCTTTAACCTTTGCAACTGCTCCTTTTAGTTTTTTCTTAACTGTTTTCCTCATTTTATCATAGTCTCCCTTTCGAAAGTTAAAAGGTAGTACTGTGGATTTCCTTACTATCCCTCCTCCACTAATTAAATCAAAGGCGATCATGCTATGATCACTATTGCCAAGTGGCCCCAACAACCTTATCTCTCGCAATAGATCTTGTGTTCCACTAAGGACTAGGTCTAATATGGCTTCCCCTCTGGTCGGTTCATGAACCAGCTGCTCCAAAAAGCAGTCATTTATTTCATCTAGGAACTTTATCTCCCTAGCATGTCCTGACGTGACACTGACCCAGTCGATACCGGGGTAGTTAAAATCACCCATTATTATTACTGCACTGTAACTTTTGTTAGCTTCCTTGATTTCTTTGAGCATTTCATCATCCATTTGGTCATTCTGGCCAGGCGCTCGATAGTACACCCCCACTGCCATTGCCTTCCCCCTTTTACATGGAATTTCAATCCATATAGATTCTACAGCAGATTTTGTTTCCTGCAAAATTTTAATCCTTTCTGACTCAATGCCCTCTCTAACATAGAGAGCAACCCCTCCACCAATTTGATCAGCTCTATCATTACGATATAGTTTGTACCCAGGTATCACAGTGTCCCACTGGTTGTCGTCCTTCCACCATGTCTCTGATATTCCAATCATATCTAACCTTTCATTTAGTGCTATATATTCTAACTCTCCCATCTTATTTTTTAGGCTTCTAGCATTTGCATACAAGCATTTTAGAAAATGTATTTTACTCATATTAATTTGGCTATTGTTAGACATGGGTAATTTGGGATCTTTAAGCTCAGTCTGCTCCATACTTGAGGGCATTTGGGCTACTTTACTCTTTTGTGGAACCTCTCTGCTTTTGGTAGTAGCCTTCAAAGATGCATTCTTCCGAACCATCCACTCTTGGGCGACTGTCGGCTTTCCCCTAATATCTAGTTTAAAAGCTGCTCTATCTCCTTTTTAAAGGTTAATGCCAGCAGCCTGGTTCCATCCCGGTTAAGGTGAAGCCCATCCCTAAGGAAGAGCCCCTCCTTTCCCCAGAATGTTCCCCAGTTCCTAACAAATCCAAAACCCTCATCTCTGCACCATTGTCTCATCCACGCATTGAGACTCCGGAGCTCTGCCTGCCTTTTGGGTCCTGCGCGTGGAACAGGAAGCATTTTGGAGAACACTACCCTGGAAGTTCTGGATTTCAACTTCCTACCTAAAAGCCTAAATTTAGCCTCCAGAACCTCCCTACCACATTTTCCTATGTCATTGGTACCGACATGTACCAAGACAGCAGACTCCTCCCCAGCACTATCTAAGACCTTATCTAGGTGGCGCGTGAGGTCCGCTACCTTCGCACCAGGCAGGCATGTTACCAGGCGATCCTCACGTCCACCAGCCACCCAGCTATCTACATGCCTAATGATCGAATCACCAACTATAACGGCTGTCCTAACCCTTCCCTCATGGGCACATGGCCCTGGAGAAACATCCTAGGTGCGAGAGGGTTTTACATCACCTGGAGGACAGGTCCTAGTTACAGGATCACTTCCTGCCACACCAGGGTGATGCTCTCCTGTCACGTGACCTCTCTCCTCCATGGCAACAGGGATGCTGCCAGACTGGAGGTGGGACTTCAGGACTATATCCCTGTAGGTCTCGTCTATGTACCTCTCTGTCTGTCTTATGCTTTCCAAGTCTGCTACTTTAGCCTCTAGAGAACGGACTCGTTCCCTGAGAGCAAAGAGCTCCTTGCACCTAGTGCACACGTAAGACCTCTCACCAACTGGGAGAAAATCATACAGTGTCCCCAAAACAGATCCCCACTAGATACCCTCCTTCTCAGAAAATATTCCTTTATGAAGAAACCCTTGGAACTACCATGGCTATCCCTGGTGTCTAGCAGTAGGGGCAGGACTGATCCCCAATTTCTCCTCCCCCATAGGCTGTTGGCATCAAAATTGCATTGGTCAACCCCTAGCAGTAGGCTCAAGTTTCGAGTGCTAGAAGCCAAGCTGTCAAATAAGAAGTACAGCTGGTAACACAGCTTCTCCTGGTGATACTGACTCTGGGACTTAGCAGGCTTGGGATTCTTGATATATAGATCAGGGTCTCCCAGGGGAACAATCTCTGGGAAATCTTCCTGGTCTGACTTAGCGGAGTCATCACTTAGTTGGGCCCATATTGCTCTGAAGTTTGAGTAGTCCCGGCCTATCACCTCTGGATATGGAAGTCAGGGAAGCACCACGACCTTGAACATGGCTTGTCCTGCCAGAGTTTTGAGTACATGCCATTATTTGGAAGCAAGAGTACCACAAAACTATGGCTGGGGGTCAACCAGTTCCATTTTGATGCTGGCAACCTGCAGGAGAGGAGTGACGGGAGATTGATCCTCCCCCAAACTGGAATATCCCAGTAGGTTTGGGGGTGTCTTCAGTGGAGTGGGAGCTCTCTTTTAGGGAGAGGAAGATCCTGAGAGTGTCTTCTGGGGTAAAGGGTCTCTATTGGAAGGTCCAGGGGATGTCTAAGGGGGAGAGATCTCTTCAAGGAAGGGAGTGGTTCCAGGGAGTGTCTTCAGGGTTAGCAGTCTCTTGCAGAGGGAGAGGGCAAGAGGGATCTGTTTCAGGGGCTGTGGGTTGTCTTAGAGATCTCTGATCAGTGGAGTTTCGCTAGGGGGATTGGGGGGATGGGTACAGTAATTACATTACCTCTGGCCTAATGCTGGCCCCTGGGAACTTCAGACCATGTATTAGTGGCCTGATGCTCCTGTAGAGGAAAGTAATGCCACCAGCTAGCAAGGTTAACTGCCATCATATACTATGTTACTATGTGGAGATCAGAAATGAGATGCTGAGGTCACCATGTTTACAACTGTGCTGGCATTTTAGAAACAATTCTACTAGAAGTGGAGCCTTTTCTAAAATCTGAATAAGGATTGTGGGGATGCATAGGGTTGTATTGTTGGAGAGTTGTTTGGTTTGTAAAGCAGAAGTTCACCCAGTGAGGTTGAAAAGAGTAAAATATTTAATAAGTAATTACATGCACAAATTACAGTATATATATATAACTGAGAATTGGCATGAGATATACAGCAGAGACTAGCATCCTAAAATGGCTGCAGACACATGGACAGTTTAACAACAACAGCAGCCCTCAAAAGCTAGTCCAAAAATGTAGTAAGTTAACCCAATAAAAAGGTATCACCTTATTTTCCTTGTTTGCCTTTATTTAATCTCATACAAGACATTACAATGACTATTCATGTATTAAAGACTTGGAAAGCCCCTGGTAGTGATGGCCTTATCAATTTTACCACTGTTGCTACTGGAACATGGTCCATCTCAGAAGCCATTATTCTATTAGTAGATAAATCTTGCAAAGACCCCGATTTGTACCTTGAATTACAGGCCCAATTTAATTGCTTGACTATGAGTGTAAAACCTATGCAAAAATTCTTGCCCTCTGGCTATCCAAGGTTACTAGTACACCCACATCAAACCGGCTTTTTGAAGGGGCATGCTTCAGCTGATAACTCAGAAGATGTCATGTGATTCATGAGGCAAAGGCTATGTACAACATTGCACCCTTTCTGTGCCTAGTTTAAGATCTTCTCCTGGCATGGCTTTGGGGATACATGTATTCTGTTGTAAGCTGTTGTATTCTGGGCTTTCAGCATGCCTTCTTATCAATAATACACTTACCAAACATTTCTCCCTTGCCAGAGAAACAAGGCAGAGATGTCTTTTATCACCTCTTATTCCTCATAGCAAATGAACTTGAACTGGCTGTGGGGTCCCCGCAGATTTGGGAAGTTCTGTTTTAAAGGGAGTGAGATTCTTGGGGTGGATGAGAGGGGGAAGGAGCAGGAATTTTACTCCAAGATGGTGTTTTTCAAAATGCACTGCCTGTATCCTAGTTTGCAGTATTGTGTTGTTCTGTTCTGTGCACCTGTTTGATATTTAATACAAATGTTTCTTCCTAAAGGGAGTGAGATATGACTCAGAGATACGACATTTCACCAACTTGTTAGTCCTCACTTTTTAAAAATTCATCTCCAGTGGAATTGGATACAGTAAAATAAAAGCAGGAACGTAGGATAGCTCTCATGATCTTCCATGGGATAAAATAAAAAACAATTACCGGGTCAGTATTCAAAAGGGCTTATCTGTTTAGCAGGACCTGCTAATTGAATCCTTCCCAGTGAACTTAATATTCAGTGGTGCTATCCAGATAGGGCTGATGAATATTTCCTCTGTCTGTCATGGCACTATCCAGATAGTGTCGAGGTGGTCCTTGGGCAGAGCTGAGGAGGAGCTGGTACTTAGCTGGATAGTGGCGATTTTTAGCACTGCTGTGCAGATTGGTACCTGCATAACACAGGACAGCAAAAAAGCTGACCCAAATATATGCAAATTGGCTATCCAGATAGTGCTTGATTATTGCCACTAATGAGATTGTTGCTGCCACTGGCTGTAAAATTCAGATATTCAGGGGCAGCTGCTATCCAGATTCTCCCGCTGAATATCCATTTTTTTTAAACCCAGGTAACCAGCACAGCCTCAGTATTACCCCCTATATTTTACTTTCATAGGAAATAATGGGAACTAGTCTGGCAATAAGGAGGCCACCTGACTCTATGCAGGAGTAGAGGGCTCAGGAGTGAATACATTTGGTAGATGTAGGTAGGAAAGTAATGCTTTGGAGACAGGTCTGGAGGGAGTGAAGCCTACTGTTGGAGCATATTGGTTGTCCCTGATTCCTAAACACTCTTAATAGCTTTTGATGGAAGTTCCAAATAATTCAGATGTCAATAACAATATCAGCAAAACCTTTTGCTTGGGATGCTCTCTCAGACAAGGTAATGGAGGGAAAAATGAAATAGAATTCAAAAAGATGTGGGATAAACTCAAAGGATCCCTAGAGGCAATGGTACTTCTCGCCTCAGGTGTCACAGTAACATGAGCCATAGTATCATATCAGGTAATCGAAAAGAAGCTATCCAATCACTCACACTAACAATCCTTCTAGGCCTGGACTTCACACTACTACAAGCCATAGAATATTACGAAGCCACCTTCACCATCTTTGATGGCATTTATGGATCAACATTCTTCGTAGCAACAGGCTTTCACGGCCTACACGTGATTATTGGCTCAACCTTCCTCACAATCTGCCTAATACGACAAATTATATTTCACTTTACATCACAACACCACTTCAGATTTGAAGCCGCTGCACTTTGTAGACATAGTTTGATTATTCCTATACGTATCAATCTACTGATGAGGATCATACTTCCCTAGTATACACAATACCAATGGCTTCCAACCATTAAATCTTAGTTTAAATCTAAGAAGTACATGACAATAATTATGATATCAGTAACAACTGGGCTTATCACTGTTCTAATACTTATCGCATTCTGACTTCCCGCCACAAACCAAGATATAGAAAAACTTTCACCATACGAGTGCGGCTTCGACCCATTAGGATCAGCCCGCCTACCATTTTCAATGCGGTTCTTTCTAGTTGCCATCTTATTTCTCCTATTTGACTTATAAATTGCACTACTTCTCCCAACCCCATGAGCAAACCAATTAAATACCCCATCTACCTCAATCTTCCTAGCAATGATTATTCTCCTACTACTAACGCTCGGCCTAATCTATGAGTGGCTCCAAGGTGGTCTTGAGTGAGCAGAATAAGAAGTTAGTCTAAGAAAGACAATTAATTTTGACTTAATAAATTGTGGCAACCCCCACAACTTCTTCATGACAATAACAACATACAGCCTCTACTCAGCCTTTATATTAGGGATAACAGGAATAATTCTACACCGAACCCATCTCCTTTCAGCCCTAATCTGCCTAGAAGGCATGATACTCTCATTATTTATTACTATATCCTTCTGATGTATCCAAGCCGAATCAACATTATATGCACTTACCCCGATGATTCTATTAACGTTTTCAGCCTGTGAAGCAGGCACAGGCCTTGCAATTTTAGTGGCAACAATCCGAACACACGGCACAGATACAATACAAAACCTAAACCTATTACAATGCTAAAAATTCTAATTCCAACCATTATGCTAATTCCAACAACATGACTAACCAAACCGAAATGATTATGAACAGTATCAATAATCCATAGTCTTATAATTGCCTCACTTAGCCTAACACTATTCTACTATCCATCAGAAACTTCACAGCTTACAAACAAATATACTACAATCGACCAACTATCTGCACCCCTAATAATCCTATCCTGCTGACTAACGCCCATAATAATGCTAGCCAGCCAAAACCACATAAACAACAATACAATTAGTCACCAATGAACCTATATCTCAATGTTTATCTCTCTACAGATTGCACTCATCCTTGCATTCTCTGCAACAGAATTAATATTATTTTACATTACATTTGAAGCCACACTCATCCCAACTCTAATTATTATTATGCGCTGAGGTAACCAAACAGAACGGTTAAACGCAGGCACCTACTTTCTTTTCTACACCCTAATAGGATCACTACCACTATTAATTGCCATCCTCTCATTACAAAATGAAATAGCTACACTATCACTAACCAATACCTGATTTATTCAACAAATCAACCCAAACATGGCCACAAATCAAATCTGATGATTTACCTGCCTAATCGCATTCATAGTAAACATACCCCTGTACGGCCTACACCTTTGACTTCCAAAAGCCCACGTCGAAGCTCCAATTGCCAGATCTATAATTCTTAACAATAGTATAGTTAGTCACCTTGTAGAGCCTGATTTACACCAGTAATAAAATAAATTGTTCCAGCTCTATCTTTAACCTGTTGAACAACCAGATTCGCCTCTCGTTGGGGAATACTCGTATAAAGCGATGTAACGTCCAATGTTACTAATAATATATCAGACGTATATGCCAACTGAGAATGTTAAACGTAGATACAAATAAGAACGCCAAAATCGTGAAAAGCACAGGTTGCTAGATTGGAAATTTGTGAAAATAATAAAAGGAAAACATTATAAATAATAAAAAATATACATAAATAAAAAAAGATAAGCTCACTGAAGTGACACAGGAGTGAGGTCGTTGATGCGAATTAAGGCAATCTTGTCCGGCAAGTCCGGTTGGATTATTAGCCTGATGACAGTCTGAGACCTCGGTCACATAGTGAGATATCTATAATTGGATCAATATAATCTGAACTTAAGGTTAAAGATAGAGCTGGAACAATTTATTTTATTACTGGATCTATAATTCTAGCTGCAGTCCTACTAAAACTAGGCGGCTATGGAATCATACAAATCTCATCTGTCCTAACCCCATTCACTAAAGAATCAATCTATCCGTTCATTATCTTAAGCCTATGAGGAGTAATCATAACCAGCTCTATCTGCCTGCGACAAACAGATCTGAAATCTCTAATTGCATACTCATCAATCAGTCATATGGGCCTAGTAATTTCTGCTGGACTAATCCAAACTACATGAAGTTTTTCAGGTGCTAGCACACTTATAATTGCACACAGATTAACTTCGTCCATACTATTCTGCCTAGCAAACACAAATTATGAGCGTACACACAGCCGAACACTACTCCTAACCCGAGGAATACAACTAATTTTGCCATTCATGACAACATGATGACTATTAGCAAACCTCAACAACATGGCTATCCCACCATCAACAAACTTGCTAGGAGAACTAACAATCATCTCCGCCCTATTTAGCTGATCAAACTGAACTATTATTATTAAAGGAATAGGCACACTAATTACAGCACTGTACACACTAAACATATTCTTAACAACCCAACACGGACCATCCCAAAATCACCTTAACCAAACAAAACCTACACACACTCGCGAACACCTTTTAATAACACTCCATATCACCCCACTACTATTACTTATATTAAACCCAACCCTTATCTGAGGTTGATATTCATGTAAATATAGTTTAAAAAAACATTAGATTGTGATTCTAGAAACAGAAGCTAATGACTTCTTATTTATCAAGAGAAAAAGACTTAATAAGAACTGCTAATTACTTATATTTGAGGTTTAATTCCCAACTCTCTTGGCTTTTAAAGGACAGCAGTTATCCATTGGTCTTAGGAGCCATCATTCTTGGTGCAAATCCATGTAAAAGTTATGAACTTATTAACAACTTTCAGCTCTATAACAATCCTCACACTAATTACCCTATTAATACCAATAATAAAACAAACAAACATACACTCACCTCTTACAACAACAAAATGTTTAAAACTAGCATTCTTCATTAATACCATTCCAATATTTATCTTCCTTAACCTAGGAACAGAGACAATCATCTTTAGCTGAAACCTTATCAACATTAACACCTTTGACATCAATATTAGCTCTAAATTCGACCAATACTCAACAATCTTCACCCCAATTGCACTATTTGTGACATGATCAATCCTAGAATTCGCTACCTCATATATAGAAAAAGACCCATTTTTAAAAAAATTCTTAAAGTACCTGCTTACTTTCTTGATTGCAATAATGACACTGTTACAGCTAACAACCTATTCCAACTATTCATCGGTTGAGAGGGAGTCGGAATCATATCATTCCTACTAATCGGTTGATGACACGCCCGAATAGATTCAAACTCATCGGCTATACAAGCTATCACATACAACCGAGTCGGAGACATCGGACTAATCATAGCAATAGCATGATTTGCAATAAACTCAAATTCATGAGTATTCCAACAAATATTTCTTTTTTTTTTTTAATTCTTTATTTTCGTTTTATAACAACAAAGGAAAGGAAGACATACAGCTAAAAGACAGATACAAACATAGAATATGATACATACACCAAAGTAAACCCCTGCCACCCCCCTCCCCCCTGCTTCTTCTCTAGAAAACTAATCATTCCCGAAACGGGCGTGTATTGACATTATTGTGGTACAAAACCTAACGGTGATCTGAAACATGATGAGTGTACATTAAACAGACATGTCGGAACAATGAGCAGATTGTACATAATCATTGAGCATCTGCCATTTAGACAAGCGAGAGTGAGTTTGGGTATGGGGAATAGCTCTCCGAGATATCTGCTCATATTTACTATATAAGCAGACAAGGTTCCACCATTCATTGACAGTAAGTCGAGAGCTATCCTTCCAATTCCTCGTGATTAAACATATGGCTATACCCAGCATGAAATCAAGGAGAAAGCGACCCTTTTTAGGAAGAGAGGGGACCTCCGCCACTGAGCGGAGTCCCACAATCTTCCAAGAAAGAGGCTCGTGAAGGTGTAAGATAAGTTGAATACGACCCCAGACCCGCCCCCAGTAAACCTGTAGTTGAGGACATTCATAAATAACATGAGCGAGGGTTCCCACAGCAGAATGGCAAGACCAACACTGGTCCCTAGCAGTTGTGTTCCATTTGGCTATTTTTTCTGGAGTATAAAAGCATCTATGTGCAAAAAAGAAGAGAGTTTGGGTAACTGAGGCAGATCGGGAGACCCGCACTACTTTGCTCCAGAAAACGCTCCATTGCACAGGGGTTAAAGTGGTTTGCAGTTCGCGCTCCCAGGCTTGTTGAGCTCTACAAGTAGCAGTATCTGCACCCTGACATAATAGTTTATAAAAGTTAGAGGCTACCCCGTGTGTACTACTAATAGAGTGAATTAGTTCTAATAGCCCGTCCTCAGTAGGGACAGAGGGCGGCAGGATTTGAGCACTTTTGAGGCAGTGTTGAAGCTGCAGCAATTGAAAGTAATGTTTCGCTGGTAACGCAAATTCCTTTTGTAAATCAGAAAAGGTTTTCCAACGAGCTGCAGAGAAGAGCTGTTGGGGTGTCCAGATCCCCCTAGAGTACCAGGGTTTCCATGCTATCGTTCTATTTAGGACTTGAATTCTGGGGTTATTCCACAGCGGGAGTCCGTCCTGAGGACATACGTTTGGGCCCAGTGATAGAATGAGAGTGTTAAAGGCCGCAAGAGTATCGACAATCATTGGGGGATGGCGGGTGTCTACTTGATGGGACATACCGGGGAGATGGATCAAAGGAATTGGGCTACTAAGCTCCTCTTCTATGTCAAGCCAAACTGGTCTGCTGTCTGTTGAGGTATCTAGCCATCGGGCACCTTGTTTAAGTAGGAAGGCTTGGTGATATCTGAGAAAATCAGGAAAGCGGGTACCCCCGAGCTCCTTCGCAGACTGTAGTTTTTGTTTAGCTATCCTTGGTGGTTTTCCCTGCCAGAGATAGCGGACGAGAAGGCCCTCAATATCTTTGTAGGTGCGTAGCGGGAGTAAGCATGGCAGCATTTCTAAAATATAATTCACTTTGGGGACTATCATCATTTTCACAGTTTCTAAGCGGCCCCACCATGTAAGGGATAAGGGAGACCAACGATTTGTGAGCTCACGGACTTTGGAGACTACCTCTTTGGCATTAAAACTGATAGTGTCTTCTAAAGGAGAACAGTAATGGACCCCGAGATATTTCACCATGCGGGATTGCCAAAGGAAAGGGAAGGCCTGCATGTCAGCCTCATGTACCCAGCGGTTCAGTGGGAATGCTACAGATTTTGTCCAGTTTATTTTATAGCCCGATAATTGCGAGTATCCATCAATCAGATCCAAGATAGCTGGAACCGAATCAAGGGATACGAAGAGCATAAGGTCATCTGCATATGCAGAGAGTTTAATCTCTCTGTGGCTGAAGGGGACACCTCGAATACGTGCGGATTGTCTAATAAGGAGGGCGAGGGGTTCAAGAGCTAGATCAAAAAGCATTGGTGATAGGGGGCAACCTTGACGCGTGCCTCTTTGGAGATTAAAAGGCTGAGACTTGATGGCATTCACACAAATACTGGCAACGGGTTGAGTATACATGACTTGGAGGTATCGGAGGAAGCCCTCTCCAAAGCCATACCATCGGAGAACTGCAAATAAGAAGGGCCATTCTAGGCGATCAAAGGCTTTTTCAGCATCTAGGGAAAGACCCACCCATGGGTGGTCTAAATTGGCAGCACTGGATAGCACATGGCACAAGGTCCGAGCATTGTCAGCGGTGGATCGGCCGGGTATAAAACCGCATTGGTCGGGATGGACTAAGGTGGCCATCCTGTCAGATAGCCGGGTGGCCAAGATCGTTGCGAAGATCTTATAATCGGCATTAAGTAGGGAGATTGGACGGTAGTTGGCGGTTAGCAGCGGGTCTCTGCCTTCTTTCTCAAATACTACCACATTAGCTGCAGAAAAGGATCCCAAAGAGGATGTATCTACCGCAAGGGCAGTAAAATAGAGTTTTAAGTAGGGAACTAAATCTGCACTGAACGTTCTGTAGAATTCGGTCGGGAGACCATCAGGCCCGGCGGCTCGACCCGAGGCTGTTCGTGTTAGGGCAAATTGGATCTCTGAAGTAGAGAAGGGTTCATCCAGCGCATCCCTATCCGCTTCAGAAAGGGTCGGCCGCTGAATACCAGAAAACAATCGCTCGAAGGTCTCTGATGAGAACTCACATTCGGATTGATATAGACGGGTATAGAAATCCCGAAAGAGTTTTACGATATCGGAGTCTGTGGTCAGTATGCCCCCTCCCTGTGGGGCTCGAAGGGCCGCTACGCGTTTGGCTTCTTTTTGACCTTTCAAGGCGTTGGCTAAAAGTCGACCGGCTCGGTTGCTTTCACGGTAGTAGGTTCCTCGCTGAAGCTCAATACTCTTAGAAGCTGCAGTTGAGAGGATTGCATTATATTGAAAACGGAGACGCTGTAAGCGAACTAAGACGCATGGATCAGTACGTGAAGTTAGAACTCGTTCGCCTGCTTTGATTTGTTGGTCTAGTATAAGTAGCTGCTGTTTGCGTTGTTTCCGCAGGCGAATTTGATAACTAGTGATCGTTGCACGAATGGCCGCTTTGAAACCCTCCCACCAAGCCCAATTAGCAGTATCCTGGGGTAAATTAAAATGGAAGTAATCCTGTATGGCTGCGCGAATTTCTAACTGGAACTCTGGCTGATTTAAGAGGGCTCTATCAAAGAACCAGGCCCCCGAATTCCCTTGGGGTGCAGTAGTATGTAATTGAAAAGAAATAGCAGTATGATCTGAAATATGTTGGGAGTGAATCTTTGCAGTGTCCACCTGAGGAACTAACAGTTTCGATATTAGAAAGAAATCTATACGAGACTGGGATTTGTGAGGGGAAGAGAAGAAGGTAAAGTCAAGCTCATTGGGGTGTAGTAACCTCCATAGATCGACTAAAGCAAGATCTTTGATCACAGAGGTAAGCGTAGCATGACTCTTGGGGGGACCACTTGTCCTAGGCGGCTGTTTGTCAATCAGGGGATCTAGAACTAAATTGAAATCCCCCCCAATTATCAATGAAGTATTAGCAGAGGCTTGCGCAACCTGAGCAATGGTAGCAAAAAAGGCAGGGTCATCCACATTAGGAGCATAAAGGCATATACATGTAACTTCAAGGTTACCTATCTTGAGGTGAACTCTGGACCATCTACCTGCTGTATCTGAACTAGTCGCAATAATAGTAGCATGCAGAGATTTCCTAACCAATATGGCAACCCCACATTTCTTAGAAACGGCTGGGGAGTAGGCGGCCACCATGTAAGGTTTAATATTGAGTTTAAGGGTTTCCTTCGAATTTAGATGCGTTTCTTGGAGGAAAATCAGGTCCGCAGCTTCATGACTTAGATAGCTTAGGATTTTCTTCCGTTTTATCGGATTATTGATTCCTTTTACGTTCAATGATAAAATCTTACATGGTGCCATCAATCGATAATAGACATTTTAGGTAAGGGCACTTGAAAACATACAACATAATCAGAATCTGTACAACAATGACATAATCACCGAGTATGCTGGCTAATACACCCCATATTGAAAAGTATGTACCAAAGTAACTTAGAGAAGAAGCAAAACCCCCAATGAATATGGCGACCATATGTCTGCGGGAGGAGGCCCTAGAGAGGAGATAGAAACATAAAAAAAAAAAAGAAAGAAACACCAGAGTCCATGATTAACACTGTCTCTGATACTCATCGAGGCTACTATGGGCAGATGGCGTCGGGTCACAGATATCATCAAAGATAAGGCAACAAACCGCCCTCGATAGACTCTTCACTGAGCCGCGGCAAATCCAATATGGCAGGCACAGCGAATATGAGAACACTGGCAGGAATACTCTGGAAATCAGCGCATCAAGTCGGCTTCTTTAGCATCCAAGAACTCCGCTAGTAGATCAGGGTCCTCAAATGTTCTTGTCTGATTGTGAAGCGTGACGCGGAGCTTGGCCGGGTACATCAGGCCATAGCGTGCTTGTAGTTGTTGAAGCCTCGGCCGGAATTCCAGAAAGCGCTTTCGGCGGTCGACCGTGGGTTTAGCCAAGTCAGGATAGAAGGAGATCTTGTGGCTCTCAAACTCCATATGGCCCTTTGCCCGAGAGGCACTGAGAATTTGCTCCACATGTTGATATCTCAAAAGGCGAAAGATGATAGGCCGCGGGGTCTTCCTGTTGAGCGTTATGTTTGTGGGTACACGATGAGCGCGATCGATCTCCAATTCTTTAGTAAAGGTGATTTGGAGCAGGGAAGGGAGGATTTTATATAGAAACTCCTTCATGTCTCCCGATTCCGCTCCCTCCGGTATGCCCACGAGTCGTAGGTTGTTGCGGCGCGCTCTATTATTGCCATCTTCCACTTCTTTCTGCAAGGCCCGCACCTGACGTTCAACTTTATCGAGTTTGGACAGCTGGACCGCATGGGAGTCTAATATGCTCTCCATTTTGTCCTGACGCGAAGAGAGCCCCTCTAGCCTGCCTTGCAATACACCAAGATCTTCCCGCAGCGCTCGGAGTGCTTCACCGTTTGACTGCACGAGGTCTTTAACCCCTCTAATCTCTGCGAGGATTTCCTGCTGCATTTCGGGGCCCTCGCGCAAAGCCAGCCCCTTCTGCGGAGACGGGGGTTCAGTTTTGGAGCGTTTACCGTGAGAAGCCGCTGGAGATCCAAATTCCAGGCGCGTAGGTTTAGTCCCCGCCATCTCACCGATGTGCCCCGGCAAGATCAGAACAGAAATTCAAGTATGGCCGGTGTTAATTCAGGATTCTGAGTAGGCCTCTCGGGAGCCTCAGCGTTATGCGACCATCCCGCTGGACATCGGGCTCCGCCCCCCTCCAACAAATATTTCTAACCAACACAAACACAACACTCCCATTAATCGGCCTAATCCTCGCTGCAACAGGAAAATCTGCTCAATTCGGACTACACCCATGACTACCAGCAGCAATAGAAGGCCCAACACCAGTTTCAGCCCTACTCCACTCAAGCACAATAGTAGTAGCTGGCATCTTCCTACTAATCCGACTTCATCCATTAATAGAACAAAACCAAACCGCACTAACAACCTGCCTATGTCTAGGAGCATTAACAACCCTATTTACTGCAACATGCGCCCTGACACAAAATGATATAAAAAAAAATTGTAGCATTCTCAACATCCAGTCAACTAGGCCTAATAATCTTACATTGGCCTGTATGCATGGATCAGAGGCAGTATTCAACAGCATATGTATCACTCAAAACTCTGGCAGGACAAGCCATGTTCAAGGTCGTGGTGCTTCCCTGACTTCCATATCCAGAGGTGATAGGCCGGGACTACTCAAACTTCAGAGCAATATGGCCCAACTAAGTGACGACTCCGCTAAGTCAGACCAGGAAGATTTCCCAGAGATTGTCCCCCTGGGAGACCCTGATCTATATATCAAGAATCCCAAGCCTGCTAAGTCCCAGAGTCAGTATCACCAGGAGGAGCTGTGTTACCAACAGCATCTGGGACAGCTATAGGGATGCTGGGAGAGAGAGCCTAGGGAAGAAACTCCTGGGGATACCTGTTGGTATTGTCATTACTTGTGTTTTTGGTTGAACAATGGTTGTTGTAATTAGGAATCCTGTTAGGATACTACCTCATGCTAGGCGTTTAATTAGGTTTATTATTGTGTTTTCATTGATTGGTTGGATTGATGGTATTCGTGTGTGTCCCATGAGTGAGAATGTAATGATTCGTAGGCTGTAGATTGATGTGAATATTGTTGCGATTATGGTAATAGTAAGGGCTCATGTGTTTGTGTTAGATGTGTTTATGGCTTCAATGATTGTGTCTTTTGAAAAGAATCCGGCTAGGAATGGTATGCCTATTAGTGCAAGGGTTCCGATAGTGATGCATGACGATGTTGTGGGTAGTATGGTTATGATTGCACCTATTTTTCGAATGTCTTGTTCATCCGTTAAGCTATGGATGATTGAACCTGAGAATAGGAATAGTATTGCTTTGAAGAAGACATGTGTACAGATATGAAGGAATGCTAGTTGTGGTTGGTTTAATCCTAGTGTAACTATTATTAGGTTTAACTATCTTCGCATAGCTAATTCGAAATTGGTTTACCGTTTCTTGGTGACTGAGGGATTGTGCACACTTCCAGAGTCTATCAAGGCCTGGAGGCAGGTCCTCTCAAGCTCCACTGAAATCACAAAGTTCTTTGTCCCAGGGTGGGAAGTGTCCACAAAAGCACAGGTGTGAGGGGTGGTTAGGCTGACACCCATAGGTTTCTTTGTACCCAGTGGATATTCACGAGGCAAGAGTCTCCGGGTCCCACACCTAAAACTGGTGAGGGGGTCATGGCTGGGGCCATGCCCTCACCTAGAAGGTGACTTTGGGGGTCAAAAAATGGGAAACAACATCAGTTTTGGCTTCTCCTTCCATCCTCCTGGGCTAACAGGTGACTTCTTCCCCTTCTCATTGTCCACAACAGTCACTGGCTGGGCTTCATGATACCCTTCAGCTATTTCTAGTGTACTTTCCAGTGTAAGCTTGGAGTGCTGATATACCCTCCAAAAACTGCTCCAATAGCAGAATCTTACAGTAGCTACCTCTGGCCCGGTGTTTCCCTCTCCTTGCAGCCACTTCCATGCAAGCTCTTTCAATCGGCAGAGGAACTTCCAAAGAGTCTCTTTTCTCTGGGACCCCCCTTTCTGAATTGTCTGTGGTAAGCCTCTGGTGTACAGCCAGCCTGTTCCAATATGATGGCCTTGACAGATGCATATTGTTTATTAGGTTTTAATATGCCGCCCTTGGCTAGGCAGACAGAGCAGTTTACAATGAAATCAAATATAATTCATATGTAGCTTGTCCATCAGGGTTGGCATCCTGGAATGCAGTCTGACTGATACCCATCAGCAGATTCCCCAAGTAAGTAGTCCAGGTTGCCTCCGGCCACCCGACCATGCTGTCAGTTCATTCAAAGTTCTCCAAAAAGGTTCATCTTCTGCCATCATTTTAAGTTGTGCTTGCGCTGGAGGGTGGAGTGGTGGTCTCTGGGGGGCTTGAGTCAACTGAGCGAGGGAACTCCTTTGCAATTCCCTTGTGTCTGAATACGATTTTGTAGCTGCTGCTGATATTGTGGTTGCTGTTGATATTGTTGTTGTTGCTGATATTGTTGTTTTTGCTGCTGCTCTTCTAGCAGGGCTTGTTGAAGCTGCTGCTGAAATTGTTGCTATTGTAGTGATACCGTTGCTGTTGCTTTTGACCTTCTGCCAGAATCTGGAGGAGGCACTCCATCCTGGCTTGTCACTCTTCTCTTGCAACACTACTATAGCTTCCTCTTCTGCAGCTGAGTTAACCCTGCAGTATTCCAGCTCCTACAAACTTTTCACAGCTTCTAATGGCCAAAACAATGCCTGCCTATCCGGCATTGACTAGACCTTCTTCAAGCTTCCTAACTAGGGTGAGAATAACCCTCTTAGCACATACAAACAACAAACAAATCCTGACCTGCTGTAGAGCCCCAGCCCTGGAGGGACATGGATTTGCCCACAGTAACATAATTAGAGGAAATCCCACCTTTACCACCATATGTGATAGTGTGGGTGCAGTGGAAGGGGTTTTCTTTAAAACACAGGCCAGACAGCAGTTCACAGAAATCATAAGCAGCTTTTATTCTGTCTCAACTTGTTAAACCTCCACAAAGCAAAACCCAGAGCATACAGCAGTTCAGGGAAAACAACATCAACTTATTTCTGTCCCAGCTTCTGTCCCCACAATCTAGTTCTCCCGGCCCTTCCTCCAGCCGTAGTTAAAGTTCTTACCTCAGAACTCTTTTGCATAGTTTGCCTTGGAAGAACCTCTGACTCCACTGGCCTCTCTCCCTCCTGCAGCCTGCTAGGTTCTTAAACTCTCCCTGTGAGTCATGATCTCCCAGCCCTGAACTCTGGACTGCAAACTCTCTTAAAGGGGATCGCTAAAAATCCTTTTGTAGAGGGACAGGTAATATTCTATATACCTCATCACATTGTCCTGCATCTTCCCATACAGTTAAAGCAGAGACAATACATTTACCATGCATTGCAAATAATACAAACCAGTTAATATTACCTGTTAAGGTGACGCTAACTGGTATACATTATCTGATGAGATTGCATATGTCTTTGTGTTAGGGCTACATAGATGCCTGTTTTATAAAGACACTTGAGGGTAATATTTAGCTCATGGCTGTTAGCATTCTTTCTTTTTTAAATGCCATCCACCACATCTAGATATTCAGCAGCACTATCCAGATAATACAATGCAATGTGTGCCTTCGAGTCAATGCTGATAGATGTCCCTAAATATACAGTTTGTGCGACCACGCACCAGATAATTATTGCCACAATCCAGATTGTGGGGATTTCCAATTGCTTCGGAATACTGTATCTGGATAGCGCATAGCAAAGTTTTCACCTGTCCTAAGTGATAACTTACCCACATAGCAGCTTAAAATTGCCATTTTCTGTATAATTCCTTTTTTTGTCCCAGCTCCACCCCCATACTACCCCAGCACTATCCAGATAGTGCCGAGGTCTATGATGATATTCAGGAGCACTAGCTTGCCCCATAGACTTGAATGGGGACAAGCAAGACAAATGCACAGATAATTCAGTGTAGGATGACTAACTGAGGGGGGTCCAGGTTATATACTAATCAATAGAAAAAATGTTGATGTGTATATTCCTAATGTCTGCTTTCTGTGCCACTTCTATTGCCGCAATGAATTAAAGTGATTTTGTGCCCTCACAATGAATTACTTTAAATTCTGAATTATCAACCATGGGTTGCTCTAACAAACTTTATAATAAGGCAGTTTATTCTTTGGAACATATCAGCAGTTTTTTAATGGCAAGTTACTCATAAAAACATTGTTAGTGTTTTGTGTCTTTCGCAGGAGGATTACAAGGGTGTAGAGTTATTGCCAATTTATCAGCCTCCATGTGCATAACTCAGCTTCCATTTTCTCAAAATGTTCTAATGTTTATGCCAAAACTCATTATCATGCATGCAATAATGCACTGTGCCGTTCTAGCCAATTAATTTGAAAATACTTTAGGATGGGAATTTCTTTTTTACAATACTGTCACAGAATATATCTTCAATTCCAAAAAAAGGCATAGGAAAATATACACTTCAATATATCCAAGAAGGAAATCTTAAATCTTCCCAACCAAAATTTTACGTAATTGCAAAATTAACCAGAATGTAAAGGGAATGAGAGAAAGACCTTAGGGACCATTTGATAACCTCTATGGACCCTTAAATTCACATAACATTATAGGTCAAAAAACCTTCCTTTTATTCTTTTTATATTGTTTACTGTAAATTTAAGTCACTTTTTTCCATTTAAACCAAAGGGTGCTTTTGAAGCAACATGTGCAATTTGTATTTGGATAGAGGGGTAAAAGGGGCAGTAAGAGGAGACAAGGCTATAGCGGAGAGACTGAATGAATTCTTTGCTTCAGTCTTTACTGAGGAAGATGTAGGGATGTTACCCAAGACTGAAGTGGTATTTAAAGGTGATACTGCAGAGGAATTGAGAGAAATATTAATACACCTGGAAGACGAATTACAACTATTTGATAAACTGAATAGTAGCAAATCACCTGGACTGGATGATTTATGTTGAAAGAACTGAAATATGAGATTACAGACCTGCTATTAGTAATCTGTGAACTTTCATTAAAATCATCTGTAATACCTGAAGATTGGAGGATCGCCAATGTAATGCCAATTTTTAGAAAGAGTTCCAGGGATGATCTGGGAAATTACAGACCGGTGACCCTAACGTCAGTACTGGGGAAAATGGTAGAAACCATCATAAAGAACAAAATTGCACAGCATGTAGATAGTCATGGCCTAATGGGAGACAGCCAACATGGCTTTAGACAAGGAGATCTTGTTTTACTAATATGATATGGTTTTTTTTGAAGGTGTGAATAAACAGGTAGACAAAGGTGAGTCGGTTGATATAGGGTATCTGGACTTTCAGAAAGCCTAAAAAGTCATGGGATAGGAGGCAGTATACTATTGTGGATCGGGAACTGGTTAAAAGATAGAAAGCAGGGGGTAGGGCTAAATGGCCAATTTTCCCAATGGAGAAAGGTGAATAGTGGAGTACCCCAGGGATCTGTACTGGGTCAGCTACTTTTTCACATATTCATAAATGACCTGGAAAAGGGAATAACTAGTGAGGTTATCAAATTTGCAGATGACACAAAACTGGAGACAACACAGGAGTGGAGGAGTGGCCTAGTGGTTGGGGCAAGGTACTTCAGGCTGGAAGGTCAGGGGTTCAAATCCCACTAGAGGACAGCAATTTTGGGCTGGAATGACTGGTGTTTCTAGTCCGATAGGTGCTCCTTGTGGTCTTGGGCAAGCCACTTAACCCTCCATAGCCCATGTTCCCTGTAAAATAGTTATCTCCAAGTTATAATGTCCTGTTCAATGTAATTTCAGTTTGTTCAATGTAAACCACACTGATGCAGAATAGCATGGTATATAAGAGAATGTAAATAAAATAAAATAAATAAAACTGTTTAAAAGTTGTTAAATCCCAAGAGGACTGTGGAAAACTGCAGGAGGATCTGGATAAATTGGAAGACTGGGCATCCAAATGACAGATGAAATTTAATGTGGACAAGTGCAAAGTTATGAACCTAGGAAAGAACAACCCGCACTATGGTTACACAATGCAAGGTTCCACATTGGGAACCACCACCCAGGAAAAAGATTTAGGAGTCATCGTGGATAACATGTTAAAACCTTCCGCCCAGTGTGCAGCAGCGGCCAAGAAAGCAAATAGAATGCTAGGTATCATAAGGAAAGGAATGGAAAATAAAACAAAGGATATTATAATGCCTCTATATAGTTCCATGGTACGACCGCACCTTGAATATTGTGTGCAATTCTGGTCGCCGTATCTTAAAAAGGATATAGCATTATTAGAAAAGGTACAGAGAAGAGCCACCAAAATGGTAAAGGGCATGGAAGGCTACTCCTATGAAGAGAGGCTACAAAGGTTAGGGCTCTTCAACCTAGAAAAGAGACGGCTGAGGGGAGATATGATAGAGGTCTATAAATTAATGAATGGAGTAGAACGGGTAAACGTAGATCGATTGTTTACGCTATCAGAATATAGAAAGACTAGGGGACATGTAATGAAGCTACAGGGCAAACTATTTAAGACAAATAAGAGAAAATATTTTTTCACTCAACGTGTAATCAAACTCTGGAATTTGTTACCGGAGGATGTAGTAAGAGCTGTTAGTGTAGCTGGGTTTAAAAAAGGTTTGGACAAGTTCCTGGAGGAAAGGTCCATAAACCATTATTAAAAAGGGACCCAGTGTATCAATGCTTGACCCGATACAAGCATTGTGGAACCTGTGTCTCTTGGGAATACTGCTAGGTACATATGACCTAGATTGGCCACTGTTGGAAACAGGATACTGGACTTGATGGACCTTGGTCTGACCCAGTATGGCATATCTTATGTTCTTATGTTCTTATTTTACTATTCTTTATATATAATCATTTCATCACGGGATGCTTCCCAACATAGAAACATAGTAAATGATGGCAGATAAAGAGCAGTACGGTCCATCTATTCTGCCCAATAAGGTGTCTAGAGTAGGTGTACCCACCATTCTGTGCAGGTCACCCCTCTCTATCCTTTGTTTAGGGTTGTGCCCACCACTCCATGCAGGTCACCCCCTTTTATTTGTTACATAGAAACATAAAAACATGACGACAGAAAAAGACCACATGGCCTATCTAGTCTGGCCTTCCATAACAACCACTACAACAGTCCCCTCTTTTCCTTTAGAGATCCTCTGTGTCTGTCCCATGCTTCTTTGAATTCAGATACTGTCCTCATCTCTATGCATAAAAGGCTCCAGAGCCCTGCTCTGTTGAGGCATTCCTAACAGGGGCTCTACAGGTCAAACAATGATAAGGATTTGAGGGTTTATTTTTATTAAATTGCTAGCTCTCTGACTGGGAGCTCTTAAAAGGGGTTTTGTATATTTTTAAAGCAAAGTTACTTTCTTTTTGGTGCTTTAGTAGAAATTTCCTTGAGCAGAGTAGGTTGTTGAGCTCTAGTAACCTTCTCAGCTTTTGGAAACTGCTGACACCTAATCAGGTGTTAGTTCCCTCCCTACCTACACCGACTCCCACCCACCCCTAGTGAGCAGTCTTGCTTTATAGGGCACCTCCCCATTTAACAAAGCACAGAGACTTGGAGCAGCACATTTTGAATATAATTAAAGAGATTTAGCTGCTTTTTCTCTGAAAGGACAGCTGGGAAACCGGCTGGTACTTGGTAGATCTCTCTCTTTTGCTTTAACAGATACCTAAGCTCCCCGAACAGAACAATGGCTGGGAAAAATCGTATCGCTAAAGATGTTGCCCCCATTACAGCCTCTGCCTATGTCCAGACAGAGGTCCTAATGCCAGTTGAAGGACTGGTTCGATGTGCAGAGTGCCTGCATGCTGAAGCTCTGAGGAAACAAGTGGAGGAACTCAGAGAAGAGGTGGCGAGGCTGAGGAGCATTCAAGACAGTGAGAAGTACATTGATGAGATGCTTCTTGCAGCAACCAAGCTCTCCAGCAGAAAAGAAGATGAGTGCCAACAGAATGTCAATGGTTGGGCACAAGTCACCAGGGCCTGCAAAATCACCAATCCAAATTATCCAGCCCTTGAATTGAAGAACCATTATGCAGCCCTGGAAGTGGAGGAGGTGAAAGCATCCCTGGAAAGGGAAGAACCAGAGCTCAAGTACCCCAATGTTGCAGAATCAGTAACCACAAGGAAGCGAAGGGTAGTGGTGGTTGGAGACTCTCTTCTGAGGGGTACTGAGGCGTCCATCTGCCGACCAGACTTGATGTCCAGAGAAGTATGCTGTCTGCCTGGTGCCAAAATCCAAGATGTTATGGAGAGTTTGCCGAGACTCATCAAGCCCACTGACTATTACCCAATGTTGCTAATCCATGTTGGAACAAATGATACTGCCAGGTATCCCTCGGAACGTATCAAAAGTGACTTCATGGCTCTGCGACAGAGGGTGAAGCAGTTAAGTGCACAGGTGGTGTTCTCTTCAATCCTCCCTGTTGAGGGTTAAGGCCAAGGCAGAGAGGCTCGCATCCTGGAGATGAAAGCATGCCTGCGTAGATGGTGTCATCGAGAGCGTATTGGTTTCCTAGACCATGCGATGCTGTTCCAAGGGTTGCAGAGCAGAGATGGCATCCATCTGTATAAGAAAGGTCAACGTGTCTTCAGTAGTAGACTGGCTAATCCACTGAAGAGGGCTTTAAACTAGATTCATTGGGGATGGGTGAAGAAAGCCCACAGGAAGGTGAAAGCCCCCAGGTAGGTGATACATTAAATACCTTTATGGAAATGGGTAACAGGGATAACATATGGAAAGTAGTGTGTATAAATGCCCGTAGCATGGGAAATAAGATCCCTGATGTTGAAGCTTTGGTGGGAGTGGCTGACTTAGATTTAGTGGCAGTTACAGGACTATGGTTCACAGAAAACCATGATTTGGATGTAACTATACCTGGCTATCTTTATTCAGAAAGGACAGGGTAGGAAGAAGGGGAGGAGGAGTGGCACTATATGTAAAAACTACTATTAAAGCTTTGGAATTACAGAGTTTAAAAGGGAGAGAGGAAGCATTGTGGGTTAAATTAGAAAGAGAGAAAGAGAAATCTGTTTGCATTGGTGTGATATAAAGACCTCCCTCACAAGAGGAAAAGGTGGACAGAGAGTTAATTGAAGACATACGCAGCATTGCTAGGAAAGGGGAAGTGCTACTGATAGGAGATTTCAATATGCCAGATGTTGATTGGCACAGTCCTGCTGCAGTATCATCTAGAAGTAAGGAGATCCTGGATTCTCTACAGGGAAAACTATTCAGGCAATTGGTAACAGACCCCATACGTGAAGGGGCCATACTGGACATGGTTCTTACCAATGGTGAAAGTGTTTCTGATGTTGTAGTGGGAGATCATTTTGCATCCAGTGATCACCAGATGGTGTGGTTCAGTATTAGGACTAGGGCTGTTAGAATCCATTCAAAGGTGAGGATCTTAGGCTTTAGGAAGACTAACTTTGCCAAGATGGGCCAATACCTCAGGGAGTCGTTAGTGGGATGGGAACAGCTGGGGGATGTAGAAAAACAGTGGGCAAAACTGAAAGGGGATATTTTAAGGGCAACCAACCTTTTTGTTAAAATTGCAAATAAAGGTAAAAGGAAAAGGAGACCGCTATGGCTTTCGAAAGAAGTAGCTGAAAAAGTGAAGAAAAAGAGGGAGGCCTTCATAAAATACAGGAGATCACAGAGAGTGGAAGACAGGCAACTATATTTGGAAAAACTTAGAGAAGCTAGCAAAGTAGTCAGGCAGGCAAAGATTCAAAAGGAGGAGGAAATAGCCAATGCAATAAAATGGGGGGATAAGACATATTTCAGATATGTTAGTGAGAAGAGGAAGGGCAAAAGTGCTATTGTCAGACTCAAGGGTGCAGGGGAGTAATATGTAGAAGATGATAAGTGAAAGGAAGCTTGTCTGTACAGGGCTGTGTACACAGTGAGGGTACTAAATAACATTATATTACTGAAAGCCCTCAGAAAGAGTTAACACCACAGATTCAGTAACTCAGACATTCCAGGGCTTATTACTCAGCAACAACCTTGAAAGACTACTGAAATAACTAGACTGAACTTTCCTAAAACAAAGACACTAGGTTTGTTATGAAAAGCTGTCTCTTCAGTCTCTCAGTCTCTTTTCAGAGATATCAAAACTGCTAGTGTTAGAATTATTGTTTAAGAAGTTATATCTGGGAATACATGTATGTCTCCTCATGATGACCTATGCTAATAAGATCTGACCAATGACATAGATACATAGAGATGCACATTATGAATATACGCGATGCTTGACGTAGAACAATAAGGTGAAAATTATGCTGTGTAATGTAATTTTGACCTATAAATAAAATAGTTAACCTCTGTGATGGTAGGGAGACATGGGGGTATGTTTACTAAACCGTGCAATTGTGCGGGGTGCACTTGAGCGTGCGCTAAGGTATCTTAGCGCACGCTAATAGTGCGTTTTTGTGCCCCGCACACGTGCACGCTGCACTAACGGGCCCGCACAAGTGTGCGGCACGCTGATATGCGATAGAGGCGTGGAAAGGCATTCTGAGGGCGGAGGAAGGCTTCCGAGGGGTGGAGGGACGGGGTCAATGGGTGGAGAGTGGGAGGGGAGAGGCTCCCCGCACAGGAGCGGGGCTGAAATTCAACTAAAAAAATACCGCGATTTAAAGGGAAGAGAAACCATTTCTGTCAGCAATGTACAGCAAAACCAGGGAAACCTACAGAACGTGAGCAGTGTGATACATGTGCACAGAACAAAATAGCAAATAAAAATAGAAAATGACCACACCAAAATTCTAAAAAATTATAATCCAGCTGGGCAACAGTGATATCAATGGGCAACAATAAAAAACACTCCCAGAAAGCTCCAAAAAAAGGAATGATTTTTGGAAGGGTCTACGCTTCGTAGACCCTTCCAAAAATCACTTTTTTTTGGAGTGTTTTTTTACAGTGTGGTGCAGTGAACACAGACAGTGTGTTCAGGAGCCAAAAGTCAGCAGCTCAAGTCCCAGCTGGGGCCCCTGCAAACCCAATCCCCATATTTTACCCACCACTAAACTGTGATAGTAAAGACCAACCTTTTTTGCAGAGAACATAAGCATGGTCCAAACACCTCTATTTTACCCTACAGAGCACAGACACCAGAAACATGCGCATTACCTAGACCACAGTCCCCTCAATGCAGTCCTGGAGGGCCACATATCATTCAGCTGTGATGCTGTCACCAATATAAGGCCATGTCAGCATGGTGGCGGAGGGGTACCGTTGGTGGAGGGGGCAGTGGCTGCTGCCCACAGCAGACGGTGGTAGTAGTATAATGGGTACACTACTCGTCAAACTGATTGACAGGTGAGATAAGGATGACAGGAGCCAATCAGCGTTCACTTCCGGTCTATGTCCCGCCTTAGGCCACGCCCCCTCCCATAGAAGTGAATGGTGAGTTAGCCCCGCCCACTCCCGCCCCCAAAATGTTGACAGGTACCAATCAGCGCCCACTTCCGGTGTATGTCCCGCCTTAGGCCACGCCCCCTCCCATAGAAGTGAATGGTGAGTTAGCCCCGCCCAGCCCCGCCCACCCCCGCCCCCAAAATGTTGACAGGCACCAATCAGCGCCCACTTCCGGTGTATGTCCCGCCTTAGGCCACGCCCCCTCCCATAGAAGTGAATGGTGAGTTAGCCCCACCCAGTCCCGCCCCCAGGCGTGGCCACCGCCCCCACTTGACACACCCCTGCCCCCGCCCCAAGGATGACATCATCCAATCAGCATACACTTCCGGGGGTGTGTCACACCCATGCCACGCCCCACAATATGGCATTAGCCAATCAGCACCCACTTCCGGGGTTTGTGCTACGCCCACAGCCTCCCACCCTCCTCCACGCCCCCTGCCTACATCATCGGAAATGACATCACCGGAAACAGGGCGTCATCAGAAGAGGGACTGTCCCTTTTTTGCTGACATCAGCGGAAACAGTATGGCTGACTCCGGAAATGTGTTTTTGCTTCTGCTTAATACTGAAAAACAAAAATGCTTTTCTCTCTGTCTCTCTCTCCCACACAGACTCAGTTGTTTCTTTCTCACACAAAAACTGATTCCTAGCACAGAGAGACAGGCAAGCTAGAATCTTTTTTCTTTCCAAAATGCAATTAGCACATCTTTGTTAGAGGGATCACCCTCTCACCCTCAACCACGCCCCTGCCTACATCATCGGAAATGGACTGTCCCTTTGTGCTGACATCAGCGGGGAGCAGTGTGACTGACTCCGGAAATGTGTTTTTTTTTTGCTTCTGGTTAATGTTTACACCTGCAAAAAAAAAAGCAGGAACCCTGGAAAAATAAAATGCTTTTCTCTCTCCCACTGCACCAGTTCTTATTTCTCACAAAAAGATTCACAGCACAGAGAGACACAATTTTCTTTACAAATGCAATTGTTAGAAAAACTAGTGCGGTCCATGTGATAGAATTTTACTTTTAAGACCTCACTGTTAGAAATATTCTGACAGACCTGTAGAGTTCAGACTGAAATACAGAGAGACCTGAGTTCAAATCCCCCTAATACAGCTATTTTTTTGAGAGAGCCGAGTTCAAATCCAAATACAGCTATTTTTTAGTGGCTTTGAAAAAACCAATACAGAGAGACAAGCCTGGACATGTCTCTCTAGGGTGTGGTAACACGTGATTGGTTGAAACAAGAGGTCTGTTCTGAGCATGCTCCAGGTGTTCTGAGCATGCTCCTGCTGTAAGGGGAGCATTTTAACACAGACTTTCAGAAAGGAAAAAATGTCTCTTTTTGGAACACCAAGCAGAATTTCCAGCAGGGCACACAACATTAATTACTAAAACCATTCTGAAGATGTTGGCAAAATAAAAAGAACAGTCAAAGCATGGCAATCATGAAGGAAACCTTTTTGAAGAGCATTTACTATAACCCCAAAGCAGCAGGGAGCTTTGGGGGCATAAATCCTCTACTTCAAGCTGCTAAAAAGCAGGATAAAACAGTCAACAGAAATGATGTAGTTAGATGGGCTACCGGACAAGATGCTTATACTTTACACAGACCTGCTAGGGTCCGTTTTAAAAGAAACAAGACGATCGTGTCAGATGTGGATGCGCAATGGCAGGCTGATTTAGTTGATATGGCAGCCTTGTCCCATTATAACAATGGCTATAAATACATATTAACAGTGGTAGACATCCTGTCAAAATATGCATGGGTTGCAAGTTTAAAATCGAAAACCGGTCATGAAGTTGCTAAAGCCTCTGAAAATATATTTAATCTAGGTCGTATACCTGAAAAAATACAGACAGACAAGGGTAAAGAATTTTTAAATAGGTCCCTGAAGAATTTATTAAAACAAAGAGGGGTTCATCATTTTGTAACCAATAACGATGTTAAAGCAGCGGTGGTAGAAAGGTTTAACAGGACTTTGAAATCCAAAATGTGGCGTTATTTTACTACACACAACACCTTTAGGTACCAAGATGTATTGCAGGCTTTTGTGCACAGTTATAATCATAGTTTTCACAGAACAATAAAGACGAGACCTGTAGATGTGACACACACAAATTCTCTGCAGATCTGGAAAAGAGTCTACGGTGATAGCATCAAGCGTAAGCATACCGAGAATCCCTTAAAGAAAGGAGATCATGTAAGACTTTCAAAAACTAAAGGAAAATTTGAAAAAGGTTACGAGCAAACGTGGACTGACGAGGTATTTATAATAACGGACATTTTAAACAGGGGCCATAAAGCAACATACAAGATACAGGATTATGACGGTGAAGCCATACAAGGTTCTTTTTATCCTGAAGAATTGCTAAAAGTCACGCAGCAACAGGACAGAATATACCGAATCGAAAAGGTTCTAAAGGTAAAAGGATGTGGCAGGAACAGATTCTACCTCGTGAAATGGAGGGGATGGCCTGTTAAATTTAACAGTTGGGTTAAAGCATCAGAGATTCAAGACATCTGATTTCTTTCTTTGTTTTGAAGCAGCATTAAAATAAAATTGAAAATGAATGATGGTGGCTTTTATATCACCCTGCCTAGCAATGCCTCAGCAGATGTGTTTTCAAAAAATACCAGCTCTAATTTTACCATACAACTAGCAAGGCCTTTGGACTTACAAGGACAGTGGGAAGTGGGGCTCGTGGAAATACAATACCCCAACACCTGGGAGAATATTAAGGAAGACCATAAGTATGTTATCGTTTCCGCAGCAGGAAATATACAGCACCTTATAGTCAGGAAAGGACATTACGCGACCATGCAGCGTTTAGTGGAATCCATGAATCAGGACATTAGCAACATCTATAAATCTGCGGCACCACTAATCATTTATGAGCCCCATGCGCGAAGAATCCGGATAAAATCGGAAGATAGGTCTACTATTTATGCGTATGGTGATTTGGCAACCATTTTGGGAATAGAAGCATACGTTAATACACAACGTTCCCATTTTCCAACGGATATCACGGCCGGTTTTAATACCCTCTACCTGTACACAGATATTGTAGAGCACCAGTTAGTAGGTGACCATTTTGTGCCACTGCTGCGCTGTGTTCCAACTAAAGGGGTTAGGGATGAGTTTATCACGTTAACTTATGATAAGCCGCACTATGTCCCTGTGAACAAACAGCATATTGATACCATCACATTTGAAATAAAGACGGATCAGGACAAGTACGTCTCATTTCGTTACGGGAAGGTGATCCTTAAGCTTCATCTGCGACCCCGGAGGGTGACTGTTTTTTAAAATGGTTGTGGCTAAAGACTACGGAGACCCCAAAGCATACAGGCATTATTATACAACACAAGCCGGCTATGGGCTTTCAGGATATCATGGAGTACCGGTCATGTATGGGGCCGGTGTAGGTGGTGTTTTTCGCAGCCTCTTTAGAAAAGCTATGCCGTTTTTGAGAAGGGGTTTTGAAATTATTAAACCACAGGTGAAAGGCGCCGCAAAAAACATAGCCAAGGATGTCATGAGCCATGTCACAACGGCCGTTCTAAATAAAATGAACCAGGCTACAGAACAGGCAGGATCAGGACTGGCTGTGATTAGAAGAGCTGTTAAAAGAAAGAGAACCGAGTTTCGGGAGTTACCACAAGGACCGCCCAAACCTTTTAAAAGAAAGAAACCCGTGGGTGGCAGGTCTCAGAAGCTTAACCGCCGGTCTAAGAAGAGAAGCGCTAGCTCTAGGCAGCGAGATATATTCTAAAAAGCACCATGGCTTTTGTACACCACGGCTCTGAAGAGTGTGTTAAATCGGAACTGGACCTGTTTCAACTAGCACCGACTCAAACAAGTATCGAAAAAAGTATTTATGTGGAAATTCCGCCATTATCGGCTTTGTCGGAAACAGCCCCTTTGGACTTCTATATCGCAGGTCATGGTGAAGACTACATTGATTTAAATAGTACACTTTTGCACCTGACCTGTAAAATTGTGGCAGAAGATGGCTCGAACATCGACCCGGCAGCCAAAGTAGCGCTGGTGAACTACCCAATCGCAGCTCTGTTTAGCCAGCTGGATGTTACACTGGGTGACCAACTCATTAGCCAGAGCAACAACTGCTACCCCTACAGAGCCCTCATAGAGCTGCTTCTCAATTATGGCGAAGGATCCCTCAATTCACAGTTTACAAGCGGTCTGTTTTATAAAGACACAGCCGGGCAGCATGAGGTGAGAGAGAGATAGGATCTCGCAACATCGGCTTTACTGAAAGGGCTCAATTTACGGTCTCTAGCAACAAGGTAGAGCTATTGGGGCATTTACATAGCGATCTATTTTTTCAAGAAAAGCTATTGATTAATGGCGTGGATCTCAAAATCAAATTGACCCGCAACAAAAACTCTTTCTGTTTAATGAGCGGTGATGCCGAAGAAAGTTATAAAATCCTTATCCTAAACGCTGCGCTCTTTGTAAAGAGAGTTAAAGTTTCCCCCGGAGTGCGCCTGGGACATGCGGAAGCTCTGCTGAAAGCTAATGTCAAGTATGCTATTGACCGTGTGGGGCTGAAGGTGTTTAGCATACCAGCCGGTGCCCGTGTGACTAACCAGGAAAATCTCTTTTTGGGGCAGCTACCAAAACTCATTGTGCTGGGATTTGTGGATAATGATGCTTTCAGCGGTAATTATGCTAAAAACCCCTTCAATTTTAAACATTATGATATTAATTTTGCCGCTCTATATGTGGATGGTGAACAAGTACCCGGGAAACCTCTTCAACCTGACTTTCAAAATGGATGTTGTGTAAGAGAATATATGCAACTGATACAAGCAAGTGGTAAACATCTGAAAGATACAGCATTGCTGGTTGACCGTCAGGAGTTTTACAAAGGTTATACCCTGTTGGCGTTTGACCTTTCACCGGATCAGGAGTGTGCAGACCATTACTCGCTGATTAAAACTGGTAACCTGCGGGCTGAAATACGTTTTGCCAGCGCCTTACCCCATACAGTTAACATGATTGTTTATGGGGTTTTTGACAATGTGATAGAAATTAATCATAGAAGGAATGCTCTTTTTGATCATTCGTGAAAATGAACACCCTGCAGATCTTCCGTATTTTAAAGAAGGACCCCTGTGTTGCAGATTTCTTTTTAGATGTGCTACCCAGCGATTGGTTAGCGGATGTACAAATATCAAGGAAGCCAGTGTGTTTGGTGGTAAATACACACCCTCATAACCTACCTGGAGAACACTGGTTAGCCATCTATATATGTGGAGATGGAACAGGGGAATTTTTTGATTCTTATGGACAACCACCTGATAGCTTATTCTTTCCTACCAGCATTATGAGCTTTTTCAACAAGCATTGTAAAACTGTTTTATACCACAACAGACAATTACAGCATCCAATGTCTACGGCTTGTGGATATCACTGTGTATTTTTCTTGCACCACCGCTGTAAAGGGGTGCCTTTTGAAAATATTTTAGAAATGTATTCTGAAGATTTAATGCAAAATGATGATATGGTGTTACATTTTGTAAAACGCAACAAACAAACTTTGTGTAGATCTTTTAGAAATCCGTTCCATAATCAGCAAGTGTGTGTTTCCTATCGTGAATGTTTTGATGCTTCTAAATAAAAAGTAACCCCTCTAAGGAGGTTTTTTGAAAAGAAACCACTGTCTAGTCTTTTATTTTTGTTTTTAAACATTTTATTGAAAATATATTTTTTACACACTCAACCACCGGTATCTGTGGGATAATTTACGTTTTTTGTGAGGGAGTAGCTCTTTGCTCTTTATCGGACCCGTGTACATTTTAGTAGACTTCACAGATGGGTTCTCTTTGAGGCGTGCCAGTACATCTCTGTTGGCTGCATTACCCATTACCGTAGAGGGCATATTTAATTCGGCTAGGGTTTGCATGAACTCCTCCCAGCCCCTGGGTATTCTTCGTTGTGAAAGAGCTTGGGGCTGCGTAGCCCCACGAACGAGGTCCAGTAGGTTAGAGCCATTGACGGGGTTTCCCCGGTATACAAATGTTCCATTTCCCTCCCAGGATGCCACATTCTTGTTTTTTAACAGTTTATTAAGCAGCAACTCAGCATTTTTCCTATAGCGCATATTGATGCTGTTTAACACTTCTTGTATTACAGGGTCTGGAGGTATAATATTTTCTAGAGATGTTGCCGTTGATGTCTCATCTTGTGCCTGTAGATACAAGTTTATTTTTTCTTTTTCCATATCCCTCTGTCTGTTAAGCACGAGATAGCGCTGTAGCACTTCTGAGTAACATTTAGCCTTTTCGTGTTCAGACATACCGACGCTTTGCAGGATGTTTTTCATTTCTTCATCTAACTTATGGATGGTCGTGGTTCTAATATTTTCATCCCGATCTGGCGGGTTTCTCAAGCGCTCAAGTTGTTGACTAGGGACTATGTACATTTTTTCAGCGTGATGCATTAGAGGTTTGTCAGAAGCCCCGTTATCAACGGTAATGCAAAACTTAACAGGGGCCCGATAAAGCCACCCGACTGTCTCACCAATTGCTTCTTTTTTTTAATGGGTAGTCTTTTATCGCACAGACTCTTTATGGCATGACGCTTCCCTTTTAAAACCTTTATCTGTTGTTGTGAAAGAGGAATGTTACCTTTTAGGGTGTTGAGAGCGATTTCAACTATAGCTGCTACCAAATCATTAGAAGCTGTATTCAGGATGGCTCTTCTGTGCTGCGGAGAGGCTTGAACCAAAAGTTTTAAAAGGGGCAGGTTTCTCTTTACACGGCGAGACATGTTGTCTGAGACACACAGGCATGTATGAAGGGGTTGGTTACATATTCATTTCTTTTTATGTGAGATTTGTGTTTTTTCACAGTATACCGTGGTCCAATCTGGCGGGAAGATATCCGTCCTCAGTCTGTAAGCCTCAGGCGTTGTGTTATTTAAATCCACGACGAGATACCCAAACGGCTTTCTGGTTGCATCTTCAAAGACTTCTAAAAAGAATTTTGATTTTCCAGGGTACATCTGCCTGGCTAGAATGGCAATCTGTAACTTATCTCTAGGATTCTTAAAGAGCACCATGTATTTGGTATTTAAAGTTATAGTTCGGCTTGCTTTACCTTGGCAGAAAACATTTTGAACAATATATGATGCTCAGGTTTCTGTGATGCACATACTTGGTAAAGGCTTTCTCTATTTCATCACTTTTACAGGCAGAATCCATTAGGTCATCAACAATAACCAAGTTTACTTTATTGATTGGAAACATCCGTTCATCATTAAAAGTATCAGGCAAAGTGTCCATAAATGTAATAAAAGGATATTTATTTAACATTTCTTTATACAGAGGTTGCCAGCAACTGTAACACCACACAATATTGTTAGGCATGACAGTCAATACACGACCAGCATGTTCTAACATCTTTTTAACAAAGAAGCTCTTGCCTGAATTGGACGGCCCCGCTAAAATACAAGAAAAAGGATGTGACCAGCGCACATCCACCACGCTAGTATCCATAGGGTAATGTGCTAAAGCCATCCTCCAACTTCACCCTTTTGTCATACACAACCTTTTGTGTTTTTTTAATCATACCAGTCTCTATTGTCCAACCCTTTTTGTTTCTTATAATACCAGGTTGTTGTACTCCTATCTTTTTCTGGGATAAATCTGCTGTCCCAGGCTTGTAGTCCAAAACTAGATCTTTCAAACTAGTGAAATTGATTTTCTGGCAGTTTTCTACGTTTAACGTAATCCCTTTTACTTTCATACAGGTCTTCCCGCTTGACAGCTTGTAGCCGTATGTTTTAGGCCCCGCTGATACAAACTCTGTGATATGTTCATCTGAGGGTATCTCGCTTGTGAGCTCACCTAAATAATCGCCCAAAGATGGGTTCCAATCACCCTCTCGACTTAGAAATATCACAGAATCTGTATCATGGTACAGACAGCGCTCTTGCAAACTATCTAGAAGGTTGTACAACTCCAGGCGTGCATAAGCCGTTGTAAAACAGGCAATGAAAACGTTGGTGCTACCCGACAATATACACTGGTCTTTTGAGTGCCTCCAAGACACACAGGCTGTTTCATCATCAATAAAATCGCATGATGAAACCTCGAATTCAGGAGAAAACAGATATTTAAAGAGATCATCAGGTTCTTTCACAATGCTTGTGGTAGGCAGGTTTGTTCTTTGACCAAATTTACCCCACAGGGAATTTAAGAAAAGTTTTGCTATTTGACGCTTAGCATGGTTTACATTAATCTGGTCTGTACGCAAACACACCCCCTCTTTTCTAAAGAAATCAGCTATGTACACATTTTGTTTTTCAGTATCATTGCACCATCGAGGGTAGCCAGAAGCCTCTTGTTTTTGACGGAGGTGCATTTTGATGTATTCGGAAAAGAGATGATCAGATTTTTGCTCGAAATGCCAGATTTCATAGATTTCAACAACCACATACCCTTTTGCAATGGCTAAATTCATCTCCACCGTACACCAAGTCCCCACAAAAGCTCTCTCCTCATCCGTGTGGGCACACATTTCCTGTTGCCGTGTGTCAGCACACGTGTGACACAGCGGAAACATAAGCTTACCGCCCAACCGTATGGGTAACACTGGGAAAAAGAGCTTTCGTGGGGGATATACTTTTGCTTTTATAAAACCAAAGTACTTTGTAGGGGGGCCAAATTTGTCACAAATGATTTTTGGATGGCCTATTGGATATTCCTTTGTTTTATTGACAAAAGGGTATAGGCTGGTAAAATCATAGTAGTGTATTTTTTCCCCAGGCCTTGTTTTGTGGTACAGACAAATGGCATTTGTTCTACCCCCGAAAAGGGCATCTCGTGGAATCAGAGGTTGCGGTAATGCGGAGTCAGCCAGGAAATCTGCGCAGCCCCCATCATTTTCTTTTACCATCCGCTTCCACTCGTGCTCCCATAGACTTATGACCTTGAACCCACGGCTTTCCAGGAATGCAGCTTTTAGCTGTGTTTTGTAATAAAGAAAACCATAGGTTGTGGCTGCTATAGGATTCTGGTCTTTATCGTTATAACAGCTCGGACAGCCGTGGTGAAAACAACCATTAAATTCAAAAGCTGTTTCTACCCCACCGATCACGGCATAGCCATCAAGAAAATAAGCCCCCACCTTTTTTTCACCACCACCTTTCAGAGCATGTGTGATCTGTATATTTTCTTTGGCCTCCACATACATCAGCCATTGAATAGAGGGGGTTGAATATCTCTTTGTCTGCCGGTGATAGTTATCTGGTGGGATGAGTGCCACAGTCTTGGGTTCTAAAAACATGAATCTGAACATAGCCATACATACAGATGCAAGGGTTATATATTGGAAAGGGTCTAAACACCTTGTTTGAATTTCTGAGATGTCACCCTGCTCTACAAACACTTCTTTCTCTGTCATTTTCATGATTTCAGCTCGGTAGAGAACACAGGCCTGTCGCAAAATAGATACATCCTGCTGGCAGTAATAAGCCAGCTCTTTTTGCAAATTAAAAGTTTTATGCCGATTGTCCTTGTACCATTGTAAAAATTCATCTTTTTCTTCAGGCAACATGTTACTCACACCGTAATGTTCAACACCCAGCTTGGGGCCCACATAATTTTGATTTTCCAGCATATTAAAAAAGTGTGGAAAGTACCCCTTGCTGCCTGTAAAACCCATGGCTTGTGGAAGTTTGCTAAGTTTCATAGGCAGGAAATTTAGAGAGTCTATAAAACGGATAGTCAGAGGTTCAACGGTAATTTGTAAAAGTTTAGCACCTTGAACCAACAGCCCCGTGTCCATCTTTTCCTTAAGCAGTTGTTTAAGAACAAAATATCCGTCATAACCTTTGGAATTATGGGCTATGAAGGTGTAACCTTTAAATTTTTTGTCACAAAAAATCTGTATAAAGGCAGAAATACATTCGAGACCCTTGAATTCCCAGTTTCTTTCATCATTTAAGTCCGTCGCATATATGTAATTAGGGACATGCCAGCCTGTTTCTTGCATACATTCACAATCATAAAAAATATACTTTTCAGATGTTTCAGTTTTACCAATAGGGGTCATAAAACATAAGTGGACGCCATCCCCGGTTAGGGGCTCGCGACATAGTTTACAATGACGGCCCTTGCACTTATGTTTCTTGTCCACATAAGACTCACATTTCTGGCACAGTATCTTAGATAAACACGCCACTTCTTTTTTCAGAGCCAGATCCGCGTGTCTATCTAAACACTCTTTAGAACGACAAAAGAGTTTGCAATTAGGGCATCTCTGTTGTACACCAACATTATTCGTACACGTTAGTGTCAAACAAAGACGGCACCATAATGTGCAATTATGATCGTGACTGTACGGTTTCTGGCAGTAACTACAGAAGTTGCGCTCCCCATAGAATTTTTTGACATCGGTTATACCATAGAAATGGTCATCGTGTAGCAACAAGAACACAGTCTTAGGGAACACAGGTCTGTCTGATGTCTTAAAACAAACCCATGATTTTGTGTAAAGCACAACGCGTATGTTTATCTTTAAATGCTGTTCAAATATTGCTACATCATCGAACATGACTTTTCTATGTACCGGCCACCCCAATTCGTTATGTAGTTTTTTAGCACCTTCTAACAATTCGACATCTGTCATTTTTACCTGTGACATGAGGGCTGTGAGGCTACCTGCAAAACACAGGCTATTATCAGTGTTGTTCAAGTCTATCAAATACATCCTTTTCTTATGAATAATATGGCTAAACGGTATGGTCTTTAAGACCCTACGAGCACCCCACCCCGATTTCTTATGACAAGTACAACAACCCGGAATATATCACAAACCTGGATTTCTCTGTGACTCTGAAGGAGTTTAGCGATCTAAGAAATCGTCAGCGTCTAATGCTTTGGGGTTTAACTTACCAGAATATAAGGAATTGTGGAAAAGAGATGAGTGTAGATGCACCTGTACATAATCACCGGGTGAAACCCGGCTGCTAACCTCATCCAGAATATGTTGAATACCTTGCCGAATGGCGAATTGAGCCTCAGATAATGATGTTATCCTGTCTAAATTAATAAACCGAAATTCCTCTGAATAAATTACACCATTAAACTTGTCCAATTTACGATCCCACCTTTTCACAAACTGAACATAGCTAACTGGTTCTGATTCTTCAGCGAGGCCTAATGCATGATTATTTGCGCTGTCCTCTGAAACACTGTGATCAAAGACACGGCTTTCACCACGCCCTCCGTATTCTGTACCGGCGTGTGTAGATTCACCGTCAGAAAAACTATTGCTGCGTGATCTTTTCCTGTTAGACTTCTCTCCCACAGCCGCTGATTTTCTAACATTTTCTCGGTCTGAAAAAGAAAATGTAGGGGCTAATACTTTTTTTTTTCTTGTACAGAGACCTTAAAATCTAGGTGCTGGATAAAACTGGAATACTCACGATTCTGCTTGTCTTTTGGCTTTCTGTAAGGTACCGTCTGTTGGTTAGACTGGCCATCTTGTTTTGTAGCATCTTCTTGGTCTAAAATAAAAAAGATTACAGGTTGAGGCTGTCCTCTGAAACACATTATAAAGAACATAGCTGTTAGAAAATTAAAACAACACAGGACATACCTTTTAAATTTCTTTGCCGCCTTCTTTTTGTAAGAGAAAGTTTATTTGTAACCCCCTTTTTCTGCTCCTATTTTTTAAAGACAATCATAAGAGACAGAAACATAACATAGCCAACAATATTTTTAAAAAAGTAAGACTCATATCTACTCACCATGTCTGAAGAAAAAGTTGCAGATGATACAAGCTATAGAGACTGTGTGATCTTTTCTGGCTGCTGAAATGTACTGGATCTCATAAGCTTATCATACGACCTGGCTAATTTACAATGCCTTTTTTTCGCAGACAGTACAGTATAATAGATGCTATATATCTGTGTATGTGGCTAATACACATTCCCACCCATTTCCCAGACGTCTTAAGTGGATTTTAGTTACACGATAGTTCTGCACATTCTTATCTTATGGCCTATTGTTTAGGACACACCTGGAGGCCCCATTTTTTTTTCCAGACAAACCATTGTAGGTTTAATTAACTAATCATTCCTAAAACACACCACACATAGGTTCAAAATATTTTATTTCAAATAAAATGTTTTCATCTTGTGAAATTCATTTGAGCATTACAAGTTTTTTTAAAAAATAAAAGGCATACATATAATTTTTGTTCATCTGTATGTTCAACTAATAGATTCTGGAAATACATACATTTTTCATAAAAAGTCAATTTTTACAGAACTTGGTGTTTTTTAAAGAACGATCTATAATCTCTGTCACAGATTAAGCCTTCCACTATTTCTATTTCGCTGTCTGCCACAGAATTAAGCAAAATATTGAGCAGTTGTCCTGGATTTCTACTGTTGTTAAAATCTCTGACGAGTTCAAACAAAAAATTCAAATTTTCATAAACTAGGACAGTTGCTTTCATTTTATGACCCGCAATCATGGCAACATTTAAAATAGGTCCTAGACACAACCTGTTACAAGCTTTATGGATTTTCTGATGTATTTCATTGCGTTCCCACTTTAAACAGTCATGGTGTCTTTGGCCTGGAGCATGTATTACACACGCTGCACAGTCTCTATGCATAACGCCCTGCCAGCATTTCTTGATAATACAGGCCACCGTTGTTTGTATAACAGATTTAAATCTGTTTATTTCATCAGGTTTTGTGTAGTCCCTTTGACTGGCTATGACATCAAATGCCTCCCTTTGATATGTACAGAGAAAGCACAAACAGCGTAGATTGGAAGCCTGTATGTGCCCCTGTAGGAGCAGAGATTCGTCACTTCCCTACAAAAAAAAACAACAAAATAATGTCAGTGTGAACTGCTGTTTCTTCTATAACACTTTTCTAAATAAAAAAAACTTCTCTTACCTCTGCTGATCCTAGGTCTTCCAATAAACAGTTTGTTTCTGCATCTACAGTGGCGTGATATAATTCTATATCCTCCGGGTCCATTGTGTTGTCAGATGTTAAGCCAAGTTCTGTGCCAGAATCGTAGGGTTCTTGAGAGTTGAAAAATATTTGGGCATCTGGATAATCCACAAAAGCTGCTATTTCTTGCTGAGGATCTGCCAGACTCTCCTGTAGTTCAAATGGATTTTCAATCGGTGGATACCCCTCTGCAACGGCATCATGATCCTTAAGGAAGTAATTAATGTTGTGTGCCCTGCTGGAAATTCTGCTTGGTGTTCCAAAAAGAGCCATTTTTTCCTTTCTGAAAGTCTGTGTTAAAATGCTCCCCTTACAGCAGGAGCATGCTCAGAACAGACCTCTTGTTTCAACCAATCACGTGTTACCACACCCTAGAGAGACATGTCCAGGCTTGTCTCTCTGTATTGGTTTTTTCAAAGCCACTAAAAAATAGCTGTATTTGGATTTGAACTCGGCTCTCTCAAAAAAATAGCTGTATTAGGGGGATTTGAACTCAGGTCTCTCTGTATTTCAGTCTGAACTCTACAGGTCTGTCAGAATACTTCTAACAGTGAGGTCTTAAAAGTAAAATTCTATCACATGGACCCACTAGTTTTTCTAAAAATTGCATTTGTAATTGCATTTGTAAAGAAAATTGTGTCTCTCTGTGCCGTGAATCTTTTTGTGAGAAATAAGAACTGGTGCAGTGGGAGAGAGAAAAGCATTTTATTTTTCCAGGGTTCCTGCTTTTTTTTTGCAGGTGTAAACATTAACCAGAAGCAAAAAACACATTTCCGGAGTCAGTCACACTGCTCCCCGCTGATGTCAGCACAAAGGGACAGTCCATTTCCGATGATGTAGGCAGGGGCGTGGTTGAGGGTGAGAGGGTGATCCCTCTAACACAGATGTGCTAATTGCATTTTGGAAAGAAAAAAGATTCTAGCTTGCCTGTCTCTCTGTGCTAGGAATCAGTTTTTGTGTGAGAAAAAACAACTGAGTCTGTGTGGGAGAGAGACAGAGAGAAAAGCATTTTTGTTTTTCAGTATTAAGCAGAAGCAAAAACACCTTTCCGGAGTCAGCCATACTGTTTCCGCTGATGTCAGCAAAAAAGGGACAGTCCCTGTTCTGATGACGCCCTGTTTCCGGTGATGTCATTTCCGATGATGTAGGCAGGGGGCGTGGAGGAGGGTGGGAGGCTGTGGGCGTAGCACAAACCCCGGAAGTGGGTGCTGATTGGCTAATGCCATATTGTGGGGCGTGGCATGGGTGTGACACACCCCCGGAAGTGTATGCTGATTGGATGATGTCATCCTTGGGGCGGGGGCAGGGGTGTGTCAAGTGGGGGGCGGTGGCCACACCTGGGGGCGGGACTGGGCTGGGCTAACTCACCATTCACTTCTATGGGAGGGGGCGTGGCCTAAGGCGGGACATACACCGGAAGTGGGCGCTGATTGGTGCCTGTCAACATTTTGGGGGCGGGAGTGGGCGGGGCTGGGCGGGGCTAACTCACCATTCACTTCTATGGGAGGGGGTGTGGCCTAAGGCGTGACATACACCGGAAGTGGGCGCTGATTGGTACCTGTCAACATTTTGGGGGCGGGAGTGGGCGGGGCTAACTCACCATTCACTTCTATGGGAGGGGCGTGGCCTAAGGCGGGACATAGACCGGAAGTGAACGCTGATTGGCTCCCGCCATCCTTATCTCACCTGTCAATCAGTTTGACAAGTAGTGTACCCATTATACTACTTGCTCCCTTGGATTTTTGCAGCCTAAATGTATGACCCTCCATTTTTTCGCATTAAATCTCAGCTGCCTAATGTTCGACCATTCTTCAAGCTTCACTAGATCTCTCCTCATGTTATCTACACTTTCCTGGGTGTCTACTGTATTGCAGATTTTGGGGTAATCCACAAAGAGGCAAACCTTACCCAATAGCCCTTTCTCAATATCACTTACAAAAATGTTAAAAAGAATTGAACCAAGAGCACATCGCTCTGGCACACCTTCTCCTCAGAGTGAGCTCCATTTACCTGTACCCTTTGTTGCATACCGCTCAATCAATTTCTAATTGTCACTTTAGGGTCCACCACATTACTGCTCTCCCTTGATCTAACTCTCTGATCACCCAGTCAAAGATATTAATCAGATCTGTTCAGACAAGACCTGTCTCTAGTAAAACAATGCTGCCTCAGATCCCGCAATCCATTGGCTTATAAAAGCCTCACTATCCTCTGTTTTAGCATGAATTTACTCACCACAGAGGTTAGACTAACCAGCCTGTAGTTCCCAACCTCCCCCTTATTTCCACCTTCATGTAGAGGGATCACATGTGCCTTTCTCCAGTCCTCTGGGACCATTCCCGACTCTAAAAAGCATTCAGAAAGGTCAGACAGTGGAGCCACCAGCACTTCCCTAAGTTCCTTCAATATTCTTGTATATATATCTCATCTGCTCCCTCTGTCTACTTTTTGTTTAACTAACTACTGATGAGCGTAGTCTTCTGAAAATTGTTCAAGATCTATCTCACTTCTGTTCCTATTTGTGGGTATTTTTCTGAGGTCCTGCCCCTGTCTGTTCATCTGTCAACACAAAACAGAGATATTTGTTAAACAATTCTCCTGTATCCTCCTTAGGTTCTTACATATTCCCTTGAATTTGACAATACCACTTTTGCACTTCTCCTTTCACTAACACATCTGAAAATGCTTTGTCCCCCCATTTTATTACATTGGCTATTTTAAATTCCATGTGTATCTTTGCTTTCTTGACTATTTTTCTAGATGCTTATGCCCTCTCTCAGAAAGAGGAAGACAAGCATCAGAAAAGCTAAGAGAATGTTTATGTTTTTATCAGACTTGATATACCGCCATGGCATGGTTTGCATTAAAGCAGTTTACATTAAACCAAAATAGGTGAAAAGAATGTCATAAATAAATTAACTTATTTTCTTAATTTATTTATGACATTCTTTTCACCTATTTTACATCATTTGGTTTAATGTAAACAGCTTTAATGCAAACCACGCCATGGCGGTATATCAAGTCTGATAAAAACATAAACATTCTCTTAGCTTTTCTGATGCTTATCTTCCTCTTTCTGTGATCTCTTGTATATTATAAAGATCACCCTCTTTCCTCACCTTTTCGGCTATTTCTTTCAAGAACCACAGTGCCCTGTTACTCTTAAAATATCCCCTTCAGTTTTGCCTACTGCTTTTCCACATTCCCCAGATTTTTCCCATTCAGCTAATGCCTCCTTGAGGCATTCTCCTATCTTGACAAATTAGTTTTCTTTAAGTCTAGAAACCTCACTTTTGAATGGATTATCTAAGATCTTGCCCTAATACTGAACCACATCATCCAGTGATCACTTCATGTGAGATGATCACACACTATAACATCAAAAACACTCTCTTCATTGATAAATACCAGGACCGGTATGGCCCCCTCCCATATGGGTTTTATTATTAGTTGCCAGAAAAACTTTCCTAGTTTCTAGACGACACCACAATGACGCCTTGACAAGTGGGCGGTATATCAAGGTATATAAAGATAAAGGTATACATCTATTTATTTATTTATTTTCAGAGTATCTACACATGTAGATTGTGAACCCTTTGGGGACAAGGGAATATGTCCGTGCCCCGCGGGAATAGAATCACGATCTCCTTTGTACATCCGGCTCAGCCCGGACGTACAAAGGAGATGGCCATCGGGATCAGAATCGAGCCCTAATTGGACAACCAGGATGTAGATTAGGTTTGGTATTTTAGACATGGTTTTACATAACTTCTGACACAAGCACACGGCAAAAGAGAAATGTTTGGAATAAATCTTTACAGCAGGAGTCAAAAGGCAAAAAATCCATTTAGTATTTTCCCTAGAATTATATACCAGATAAACTTCGGCCAATCAAGAAAAAGGAGGAAAATAATCAGCAATACATGAGTTCAAAGCAGGCTGGCTAGAGACAACCTCACGGAGACATGATGGCTAGATTGCCTGCTCGCCAACCCAAAGGTCACTCCTTTGAGATCAGCCTCTAACTGTGAGAAAAAAAACTCCAGCTGTATTTTTTATTTGTCTCAATTCTCTATTAAGCTTTCATCCATTTTGTTTTTCAAATGGGCAGCAGCTACAGCTACCTCTTTAATAAAAATTGCCCTGAAATGAATTTTTTTTAAAAAAATGGAATAGAATAAAAATGAAACACTTCAAACAATACAGGAAATGAAAGAAACAGGATTTTTTTTGCCTGCATACCCCAGAACATGTTAGCAGGGGCACAACCACCCCAGACAAACGTTAAGAAAAACAGCAGCTGACATAGGAAAGATATGGCAGAATAGAAGATGGCCTTGCTGCATGGAGAAGAGAAATGTAAAAAGCTTAGAAAAAAGGGAGGGGTAAGGAATTGAATGCAATGAGGCGAGTCATCTTTGACTTCTTCCTCTTCTTCTCCATACACATCCAATTGATAGCTAACACCTGTCATTTCTTTCTCTATAACATCAGCAAAATTTGCCCCTTTTTTTCTGAACACACTACTAGCACACTTATCCATTCTTTAGTCACCTCCTGTCTCGACTATTGCATCCTCCTCCTTACTGGTTTCCCTCTGGATCATTTCTCTCACCTTCAATCTGTTCAAAATTCAGCTGTATGGCTAGTCCTCTACCAGACTCACTCTGCTTATGTAACCCCTCTTCTCAAGTCACTTCAATGGCTCCCTATCTGTTTCCACGTCCAGTTCAAACTTCTCCTACTGACTTATAAGTGCATTCATTCTGCAGCTCCCCACTACCTCTCCTCTCTTATCTCTCCCTACACACTCCTTGGGAACTCCACTATTCTGGCAGATCACTTCTATCTGTGCCCTTCTCTTCCACTTCCAACTCCAGACTTTGATCTTCCCACTCTGCTGCTCCTTATGCCTGGAACAAACTACTTGAGCCTGTACATCAGGCTTCATCTCGGGCCCTTTTCAAATCCAGGCTAAAAACTCACATCTTCGAGGGTGTTTTTAGATCCTGATCTGCACAGTCTCCTGCTCTCTAACTATGTTTCCTTACCATTCCCCTAGACCAGTGATGGCTAACATTTTTGAGCCCGAGTGCCCAAACTGCCGCACAAAACCAAAGAATTTCCTCAAAGTGCCAGCACGTCAATTAAACCTTAACAACAAGATTTTAGTATCTAAAAACTCTTTATAAAGTTGCCTGAACTATGTAACATCATTTGTAAAGGTTGGAATCTTTGTATTGTCAGAGAATCAATTTGATTCACAATCCTTTGGTTTTCATTTCAATTTATTGGCAATTTATAATGTTTAATGATTTCATTCAATTTAATGAATTTAGGAAGAATTTGATTCAGTTACACAATATATTTTAAATGTATTATTCACATAACATGTCAAATGTATCCTGAGTAAAAAAAAGATAAACTTCTTAAAACTGTTAACTGTGTCAGGACTCGGTGTGTATTCCCAAAGAATCTATACATGAAAAAAATTAATGTGATGTTTGTTGTTGCATGCATGCTGATAACTTGTCAAAGAGATATCTTTCTACCTTTTGTGCATTTTTTTTCAGTTGCAATTGCTCCAGCCACTTTCTTCTGGTTTCTTCATGTTTTCTGCTAACTCTCCATCATCTGCTGTCCATTTGTCCTTTCTTCTCTATTCTAGTTTTTTTTCCCATTCTCTCTCTCTACATCCGCTTTAACATACTAATCTTTCTCCTTTTGCTCTTTCCTCATTCCTATTTCATCCACTCAAATTTTACCCCTCCATCCTCAATCCCCACTTACTCTCCCAATACCCGGCCAATTGTAGATTTTTTATCCCTCCCACACAAAATATTTTTCCCTTCTCCATTTTACTCTCCCAGCCCCATCCCATTCTAATCCTCCCCCAACATCAGCTCCCTTCTAGTTCCAGCCTCTCCCAGCATCCATTCCCTTCTAGTCCCTGCATCAGCCCATTTCCAGTCCTAGCCCCCCATCAGCCCATTTCCAGTCCTAGCAACCCCCCAACCCAATACCAGTCCTAGCCCCCCCCATCAACCCACTTCCAGTCCTAACCCCATCAACCCATTTCCAGTCAGCCTCCCATAGCCCATTGCCAGTCCTAACCCCCCCCATCAGCCCACAGCCCATTACCAGTCCTAACCCCATCAGCCCACCTCAAGTCCTAACCCCTCCCTATCAGCCCATTTCCTGTCCTAGCCCCCCCCATAGCCCATTATCAGTCCTAACCCCCCCATAGCCCATTACCAGACAGCCCCCATCAGCCAACAGCCCATTACCAGTCTTGGCCCCCAGAGCCCATTACCAGTTCTAACCCCCCCAACAGCCCACAGCCCATTACCAGTCCTAACTCCATCAACCCACTTCAAGTCCTAACCCCTCCCCATCAGCCCATTTCCTGTCCTAGCCCCCCCATAGCCCATCAGCACTCCTAACCCCCCCAGCCCCCCATAGCCCATCAGCACTCCTAACCCCCCAGCCCCCCATAGCCCATCAGAACTCCTAACCCCCCCATAGCCCATCAGCACTCCTAACCCCCCAGCCCCCCATAGCCCATCAGCACTCCTAACCCCCCCAGCCCATCAGCACTCCTAACCCCCCCAGTCCCCCCATAGCCCATCAGCAATCCTAACCCCCCCAGCCCATCAGCACTCCTACCCCCCCCAGCCCCCCCAGCCCATCAGCAATCCTAACCCCCCCAGCCCATCAGCAATCCTAACCCCCCCTCCCCCCGCCCAGCCCAGCCCAGCCCAGCCCAGGGAATTTTTTTTTTTAAAAGCTGTCTTCTCCCGCTGCCGGGGCCGCCGCGGCAGAATCGAGTGTGCCGCGGGGCCCCCCTGCCCAGCACAGCCTGCCCTCCCCCTCTATCCGCTCTCTCGTCGCAGCTCACAGTGACACGCGCCGGCTTTCAGAGCGCGAAGGGATTAGTTTCCTCGCTGCTCTGTTAAGCCCGCGGGGGCTGATGGGAACTTCCCATCAGCCCCCGCGGGCTTAACAGAGCAGCGAGGGAGAAACTCTTCCCTCGCTCTCTGAAAGCCGGCGCGTGTCACTGTGAGCTGCGACGAGAGAGCGGATAGAGGGGGAGGGCAGGCTGTGCTGGGCAGGGGGGGCCCCGCGGCACACTCAATTCTGCCGCGGCGGCCCCGGCAGCGGGAGAAGACAGCTTTTTTTTTTTTTTTAATTTTACTTGCGGACCTTCCCGCGTGCCAGCTGCAAGGCCTTCGCGTGCCACAGCTGGCACGCATGCCATAGGTTCGCCATCGCTGCCCTAGACATATCCTAGGCCCCTGCTGTTGTGTTGTCTGCCTTGACTAGACTGTAAGCTCTGAGCAGGAACCATCTCTTACCTGTCTGTACAGCGCTGCGTACGCTTTGCAGCGCTATACAAATGATCAGCAGTAGTAGATGGGAATAAAGGGAGAGTGCAACAAGGCAAGAGGAAATGAATATTTTAGGGAGAGGAGTGCAAGAGTTATGGAAATGGGGAAAACCAGGGGTGGAGACTGAGAAGGTGGACTGGGAGAAGGGAGGTGGAAGAAGCTGAGAACACCCTGGTTAGGTAGAGAGAAGCAAGACAGCTTATATAGCAAAATGAGGAGCCTCCTGTCACGTTTTGGCTGAATATGCTGACAGCCAAATATTACAACCTGAAGAAGCTGTTTCCGTCCAAATGAGTTGACAGACAACTGTAAACATTATAAGCTGAAGAAGCTGTGAGTGAATTTGATTGAGCCAAGAGCAGGTTCTTTCCTTTCAAGTTGAAGTAGTTGTTCCTCTTATAAATCTTCAAGAATTTTATGAAAATGCAAGACAGAGTAGACAAGATAAGTAACATTTGGAGATAGTCTTTACAATGTGAAATAGTGTGTTCTATTTTTAAAGAAACATAGGCTTGTTAGTTTGGAAAAGCACGGTTTCGGAAGCATGTTGACAATCATAAAAAATAAGGTTTTCTGACCCATGATGTTTTGAGTGGAAGTGGCTTATAATAACCCTGGAGGGATTCTGCACTAAAAATAAAAAATTCTGTGCACAAATTTAGAAAATTCTGCCACATTATTTTAAAATTCTGCATGTTTTATTAGTGCAATTTTATGCAGAAGTTTACACTTTTTTTGCACAGAATTCTTCCAGGTGTATAATCATGGGTCTTTCTCCAACACCCAAGCCTTCCCTGCCTTCCCTTCTCTCTCCCTCTAAATTCTAGGAAGATCCCAACTCACCATCAGTCCCCCTCCAGTCCCCAGTAACCCCCCTGACACACCATCAGTCCTCTTCAGCCCCTAATCATCTTCTGGAGCCACTAGCTGTGCAACTAGGGTTGCCAACCGGCCGGTTTTCAGCCGGCCTGGCCGGTTTTTCCATGGCCAGGCCGGCTGCCGGCACAGATGTAAAACCGGCCATTGAAAAGCCGTTTTTTTGCTCTGGCCGCAAGATCGGGAGCAGCCAGAGCAAAAAACCGGCTTTTGTGCCAAAGTCCGCGGCGCGAACGCGAACGCGATTCCCCATAGCAGTGCAGCCGCTGCTTCTGCTTTGTACAGAGCAGCGGCTGCAATACACTTACATTGAAAACTAAAGATAAACTGTGTGAGGAGCCCTCCGGTCATCGCAGAGCCCGAGGAAGTGATGTCATGGGGGCGGGCTCCTCACAGGTTGTCTTTACTTTTCAAATTAACTTTAGCTGCAATAAAGTTAATTTGAAAAGGAAAGACAACCTGTGAGGAGCCCGCCCCCATGACATCACTTCCTCGGGCTCTGCGATGACCGGAGGGCTCCTCACACAGTTTGTCTTTACTTTTCAAAGTAAGTGTATTGCAGCCGCTGCTCTGTACAAAGCAGAAGCAGCGGCTTGGGCAGAGGGGGGGGGGTGTGAGTGAACCAGCAAGGGGGGGGTGGTGGTGTGAGTGAACCAGCAGGGGAGGGGGGGTGATGGTGTGAGTGAACCAGCAAAGGGAGGGGTGTGAGTGAACCAGCAAGGGGGGGGGGGGTGATGGTGTGAGTGAACCAGCAAGGGGGGGGGGTGGTGGTGGTGTGAGTGAACCAGCAGGGGAGGGGGGGTGATGGTGTGAGTGAACCAGCAAGGGGGGGGTGGTGTGAGTGAACCAGCAGTGGAGGGGGGGGTGGTGTGAGTGAACCAGCAGGGGAGGGGGTGAGTGAGTGACAGGGGGGTGGGTGAGTGAACCAGCAGGGAGGGGAGGGGAGGGGTGGTGTGAGTGAACCAGCAGGAGAGGGGGGGTGAGTGAGTGAACCAGCAGGGAAGGGGGGTGAGTGAGTCAGCAGGAGGGAGGTGAGTGAGTGAACCAGCACTGAGGGGAGGGGGGGTGAGTGAACCAGCACTGAGGGGGGGTGTGACTGAATCCTCGGTAATTTTTGTGGGTGGGACTGGGGGCGGAGAATGGGTGGAGCATGGCGAGCCACAGGTGTCAGGTTTTTCTCGGTGAAAAAGTAGGCAACCCTATGTGCAACACTTCTGAGCCAGCATCACTATGTTTTAGAAAGGTTAACAGAAGTGCTTCCTGTTTCTTGCTAGGGACAAGAAGTGCTTCTATTGACCTTTTTAAAACAGTAGTGCCGGTGTCGGAAGTGTAACATGGCCAGGGGAGTGAAGGGAAATGCTCCCGTGGCTGTGCTGTAATGAACAGTAAGACAAGCTCGGGCGCCCTTAAAACTTGCATGCTCCAAGTCTGCCTCACTGTTCAGTGATGCTGAGGCCTGCACAGAATTCAGCATAGCAAGTACAGGATTCTGCACAGGTGAAGAATTCAGCGCAAATTCTGTGCTGCACAGTTGTGCAGAATTCCCCCAGGAGTATTATAAACAAATAATCAGGGTAATCCTTAACTGAGGTATTTTCCCCACTTTAAAATGAAGGGCCCGATTTTCAGCAGCAGAGGCTAGTGCTGCTAATGCAGCTAGCCATCACTGCTAAAAACTAACTCTGGATATTCAATGCCGGAACAATAGCTGACCACCAGCATTCAATATTCGGGCCATCGCAGAACCTGGAAGCTAACCGGGCAGCAGCGATATTGAGCCGCTACCTAGTTAGCTTCCACAGGTAAAGATAGGCCAACCTTTGCTGCCCCTAACTTTACCCATGGGTCACTAACCGGGCAGGGGGGCTCAATATCTCCGCTGCCCATCTAGCGATGAGTGCCCCTCTGCTCCACCCCAGAACACCTCGATGCTAACTGTGTAACATCATAGCATGTAGTGGCGTCACCCGCAGATATCCAGCAGCACTAACCATGTTAAGGCCGCTGAATATTCTGCTAACTGGCATTTACACAGTTTCAAGGTCTGCAAACCATGTAAATACCTTAGAATTTGGCAGCATTTTGTTTATTTATGATTGTTTTCTGCTGACCATGGTTGTTTTCTGTTACCCATGGTGTAGTAGATCTTGGGAAAAGGAAATATGTCATTGTGTCATACTCTTAAAAGGGGAATTCTATTCTGCCACATCACTTCTTCCACCCTTGAAAACTTTCCCTTCTCTGATCATCTGCTGCCTGCTCACATTTCCACCCTGTCCACTGATGATCAGGTTACCCTTGGAACTCCCACCTGTCCACTGCCCTTGATCAACTCGCCCCCTTTGTCCACTCCCCCCCCCCCCGAACCTCATTTCACCACTTGTAGTATCATCCTGGTCTCTGCTTACATCATTCTTTTCTTCGGCACTCTGAATGCCTTTGATGAAAGCACCTCTGACTCTCTACTCCACTTCCAATATTGTCACTGCCACTATCATTCACTTGTCCATGATGCCAAATGGTCATACTATTCCAACCTTATATGTGGCAGAAAGATACCGAGTTATTTCCCATTGTGTTGGGTGCCACAGGCTTAATTAAGAGGAATTTCCAAGCACACCTTGATAAATTACCCATACACTAACATCTTACAAACTCCAAAGGAAAACTCTCTTTGGCACGATGCAAGTACTATGCTGAGCATTAGCAGTAAATTAGAGAAACTGAGATCTTACTCCAAATAAACTGGCTTAGAAGTGAGGTTCATGACTGTCATGGTGTTGCGCAAAACTCATATCATTAAAATAACAATCACCTGTTACAAATTTACTTATATATTTTTTTTACATTTTTTCTTATATACCGCGCTATTCTGCATCAGTGCGGTTTACATTGAACAAACTGAAATTACATTGAACAGGGCATTATAACTTGGAGATAACTATTTTACAGGGAACATGGGCTATGGAGGGTTAAGTGGCTTGCCCAAGACCACAAGGAGCACCTGTGGGATTAGAAACCCCAGTCCTTCCGGCCCAAGGTTGCTGTCCTCTAGTGGGATTTGAACCCCCGACCTTCCGGCCTGAAGTACCTTGCCCCAACCACTAGGCCACCCCTCCTCATTTATTATTCCAAAAGCTGTATATACTTTCAATGATGGCATCCACTTTACAGCTCAAAAATGCTTATAAATTCCTAATAGCTGAATATAGGCACAATCACAAGCACTGATGAAATTCATTATGCCTTTTTATCAACTCTATGATGTTGAATCAATCATGCCCTAACGTTTGCGGGTGGGAGATCAGTGTCTTCCTCTTTTGATTTAGTGATTCAGTTTTTAGGATTCTGCAGTTCATCGGGATAGGTTCCTAGTTTCCATTTGATAAGACTGAAATTTTTAGGATGGGGCTATACGGAGGTAATGAGTTACTATAGGCTTGTATGTTGTTGTAATTATTAGAGCTATTGTAGTTCCATTTGGTAATACCACCTTCTGCTGTAATGACTTTCATTACTGTATATGATAAGCTGAATGAGAGAGAGTTATTTCCTTCCCTCCGGTAGCAGTTATGGCCCCTGACCTTTTGCGGTTCCTTTAGAATATTTTGATTGGGGGGAAGCAACTACAGTAATTCGTAGATGAAGTTGTCTTAATGAATCCTAGTAATTGAGTTGAACTTTGCGGCTGTGTAAGGGATTGCAGATAACGATGTGAGATTGGCTTTACAACAGCTGTCACTGATTACTCTGGGTCTTCCAGTTCCATTTAGTAGCTGATGGGCCTTTAAGAACGTTCTCATCTGCCACTGGTGGATAGAGGCCTTAATCCATTTCAGGGCCTTTGAGCTAATGTCTTTTGTTACACAACCAAACAATGCTGTGTCAATAGATAAAGTTTCATTCAGGTAAGCAGAGTTATGGAAGCTTAGCTATATTGAATTCTCAGGCTTTTTTGATTGCCGTTTAAGAGTATTGAAGATAAAGATGCTGAAAGTGATGATATGCTCATGTCTAGCTCAATCGCAGTGTTGATCTATGGGCAGTAACTGTGTTTCAAAGATAGGTGGCTTAGAGATATAACCCACGGTAGAGGGTGAGCAATGTGTATTTAGTATGTCTTCCAGTTTCTAATTTGTTTGCTTAAGGACTGTGGATTATGGGCCTGATTTTTTAAGGCCGTTACCCGTGTAAAGGCCTTATCTGGGATTTTCAAAGGACACTACACGGGTGTCCTTCGAAAATCCAGATAACTGCCTAACACGCCCAAATGATATACGGAGTGGGAGCAAAGGAAAGAGCTACACGGGTAGTAGCGATTTTCAATACTACCTGCGTAGGACTCTGTGCCTTAAAGATAGGTGAGGTTTTCCCTCACCTATATTTAAGGTGCAGAGGCTATGCAGATAGCATTGAAAATCATTGCTACTCATGTAGCCTTTGCCGCTGTCGACACGTCCAGACAAATGTGGTAGCAGAAGTGAAAATCAGGGTTAAGGGGGTCGGCGGGCAGGCTATGCACCGTCGCGGTGCATAGCCTGCCTATTTGAAAATCAGGTCCTATAGGTTTACTTGATGTGTAAGAGTAGCAAATAAATCATTTTTTGTATATCTGATAGATTTTAAGGATTCTCCTGTTTTTTGATCATTGAGTATTTATAATGACTTATGTATACCTCATTTCTTTAGTTATCTGGCTACACTCCTGAGGCAGCCTTGCGGTGAAACGGGGCCACGTTGGATGTATTACCAGGGTGGATTGTCAACTGCCAGCACTGCTGATGGTTTTGAGTGCATAACCAGCTCCCGGCATTTCTGAGTGTTTCTCTAATACCTTTGAGAGAACAACCATTATGGTGGAATTAAGATCAATTTTCAGACACTATCAATTTGCTTTTTTCAAGCACTGATACCATGAGATTTTTTAACTTTAATAAGTAGAAAATAAAAATAATCCAAACATTCTTAAAAAATCTTATAACCGAATAAAAAATATTCAAGAGGGTTTTTCTGACCAGTGAGGATGTCATTATGGAACTAAGGGACAAACTGAGGTCTTTTCCCCCTATATTCATCTCTTAGGAATTTATATGCATTTTTAGAGCTGTAAAGTGGATGTCATCAATGAAAGTATATCCAGCTTTTGAAATAATAAATGATATAAGGAGATTTGCAACAGGTCATTGTTATTTTAATGATATGAGTTTGCACCCGTTTAGCCTTTGGGTATTGATGCACAAAACTCACACATTTGGAGAAACTGCCTCAAAGGGAAGCACAGCAAGGGTCAAAGGGGAGAACAGCAAAAAAAAAAAGTGTATCTCTTAAGGGGAGAGAAACAAGTTTTATTCTCCTCAAGTCTTGCTGAGTACCTTCCCATGAGGAATCTGTTGTATAAAGATCAATACCAAATCTCAGAAAGGTGACACTGTGATTCAAGTATGGTGGGAAGCAAAAAGAAGAATACAATACAGGCCACATGATGCCCAGGATAAAAAAGCGCCGATCTCTAACATGCAGTAGGGTGAGAGATAGTGGTAATGGCAGTGCATATACTGCAGATGAAGATAACATACCTGCCAAGGATAAAGGCCATAGTGAGCTTGTTAATGAACCCATTGTGGCAGGAGATAAACTACAGAAGTTAATTAAAATGTTAAGAAGATTAACTACAATTACATGGACTCCTGCAGATAAAGAGGAGACAGTGGTATAAATTCTGCCCAAGCAGCCCCTGCAATGTGGGGGGCCCTGGGAGGAAGTGGGCCCACACAGCGGCGGTAAAGGCAGAGCAGCAAATTTAATTTAAAATGTTTGTGCGCTTCTTTTACATTTTGAGATCCGGCAGCCATCACCCCCCATTGCCAGGCTAAAGTCTCACAAGACTTCGGCCTGGCAGTGACCGGAAGGTGACAACTGCTGGGCCTCAAAACTTAAAAGAAGAGTAGAGGAGAGCGGAGGCAGTGAGGAAAACATTTTAAAGTAAGTTTGCCCATGCAGGACAATGACAATGAGGTGCCCTCAGCAAAATTTTGCTTGGGGGCCTCTCATTAGAACTTACGCCACTGAGAAGAGATCATGCTACAAACCCTATATTTAAATCGAGAGGGTATACAAGGAGAATCCACCAAAAACTAGAAGAGGAATATTGCCACAAGAAAAACTGCAAAAAGCAATTGATGCAAATTTAAGATCAAAGTGAAGAAATATATGCTTTGAAATGACTTTTGCTTTACCACCCTGTGCAGCCTGTATAAGTACCACGCAAACTGGGCTGAAGGTTCTTCATGCCTCCCAGAACTTGTTTCTTGAACTTGCCGAAGCAGTAGCATCTAGTCTCCACATTTATGACTGTTTCTCTTTGTGGAGGAACCAAGATGGGAGATCAGTGGCCTTGGGAGGCTCAAGAACTGAATTATTCCATCCCCTATGATCAGACTGATTTACATAATACTACTAGTGAGTGGGTATTGGCCCACCCCATTGTTGACAGTTTGTGTTTTTGTTCGCACCGGACCACAATTTGCTATGAAGATTGGACAGCTGGACTGTCTAAATCAGAAGTTTTACAACAGCACAACAAAGAAGACATCTTGGTGGTCCGGCATAAATGCTCCTGAACCTTCTAATCCTTTAGTTCTTTTTCCCACTCTTGCCAAACTATGGACTTTGACTATCTGCTTGTTGCTCCCTTGTTTCTTGTCATTTTGCTTGCGGATGCTAACTTCAGTTATTAATAACACTGTAGAGCGTAAGGCAGCTACAAAGCTATCAGCTATGTGAAACTACTACCCTGTACTTCAGAGTGATATCTTTACCTAGTATTATGTGATTTGATTCTCACCCTTTCTCACTTGCAGGTGAGAATAATCAAAGGGGGGAATGTGGTAGGCGAAGGCCTATGCTCCATGCTAATTGAACTAAACAGACAGGCCTAAGCAGCTTGACCTGTAAATGAAGCCTGTAGTTAGGCCCAGAGGAATGAAACCCCCCCTGAATGATGACACCGTAGAATTGAAACTTAACTGAACACAATTTAGTATAGCTAAGCAGAATCGAAACTTAGAAAATATAGAAAAACAAGTCTAATTGGTACTGATAAGAGAGCACAGCTTCTATGGAATTAATTAACTTGCTGTAAGAAAAGTTACAATGCCCTGCTTTCCCACATGTTCTAACTAGCTAAATGACCTTGGAGGAGGAAAGTATCTAAGTTGGTGAACTGACCATTGTAATTGGGACTAGAAGGGGGGTAAGCAGGTGCTGAGCCCAGACCAGAGTCCTAATTGGACAACTACGTAATGTTACCGGGACCAATAGATGGGTGAGAGGGGTTACTGGGACCAATGAAAAGTTTGCCTATGTCTAGAATGGAGAAGAACGGTATAAAAGTTGTTGTTTTGCTAGAAACCATTGCTCAGCCATTTTGAATTTGATTCTGCTTGAGACTTGTGCACAAATAAATGATTTGGAACTTCTGAACAGACTCCTGGTATCATTGGATTGTCTGCATTCTGCTGCTACAATATGAATGATAACATCTTATATCAACTAAAGGAGGATCATGTCTAGATAGGAGTAGCAGAAGAAAGGTATACACAGAAAAAGAATGAACAGCCTCAGAACAACAGGAGAAAAGCTGGTGCAGAAGAGAGAGGAATTCTGGAGGAGAGCATTAGAAAGAAGGCTGGCACACAAGGAGGAGAGGATCCAGACAGCTCAAGAAATTAACTGAAGAGGATGAAGTTAAATTTAACAGCTAAACTTAAAAGTATGAGGGGCATAGACAGAGGTGGCGGCCAGTGCAATTAAAGCAGCTAGCCATCTCTGCTTTAAATTAGTCCTGGATATTCAGTGTCAGGGCCATATCTGGCCAGTGGTTGCCCGGATAGTGATTTAGCTATCTGGTTAGTGCCAATATTTAAAAAAAAAAAAAAAACCAAAGGAAATGCAAGATGCTCACACACCAAGGAGCAAATTAAAAGTGAGAACTGCAGCACAGTTTATAGTACCAAATTATAAAATTATAACTAATTTTATTTTGTAATAAACTGTTATGGTTCTCACTTTTTTTCTTTTTGAATATATATTCTACATCCACAGAAACCTCTCCCTCAACAATGGGGGCAGAGCAGAAGTTTGACATTCACCCACAGACCTCAGTATAAAAAAAAAATCTTTTTCGGAGGCGGAGCCTGCGATGTCCCGACATGGCAGCGTAAGAGTGTCTCTCCTGGCTTCAGTCAGCAAATACTGGTTGTATCGGCAAGTCCACCTGCCTAGATTGGCGGAACTATAGTACAGTAGATCGCGATTATGTCCGGGGACAAGCAGACCCGCCTGGACTTCGCCGCAGCAGCGGCGTCTGGCACTAAAAGATCCAAGACCGACCCGCTATCCCCGCAAAAGATGGCGCCTTCCCAAGAAACACCGGAGGGCCTGCAGGAAATATTGAAAGAGGTGCGGGCAGTACGCAGCCGGGATGATTCAAAAGGAGAGTCCCTTACAGTAACGCAGGCAGACCTGAAAGAGCTAATGGCTTAAATGCAAATGCTAACTCAAAGGGTTGAGAGAGTGGAAGTGACAGTGGCGGAGCACGAGGATCGCTTGGCTCAAATCCCAAAGATCAAATGCAAGCTTGACGGGCTTGAAAGAAGCCTTGAAGACATGAGCAATAGGGCCCGCCGCAACAACATTTGCATCACAGGGTTAACAGAAGAGGCGGAAGGGGGTGATCCCATTTGTTTTTTGGAATCGTTTATACTGAAGCTACTGAAGCTTGAATTTTCTCACCCGTTGGAAATTGAAAGGGCCCACCGGCTGCCATCTATAGCTAATCAACGATCCAAATAACCGCGCCTGATGATCCTGTGCGTGCTGAGGCATCAGCATGCAGTCCAAATTTTGGCAGCAGCAAAAGCTTGTCATCCTCTTCAGCATGAAGGCCAGAGGGTTGCTTTCTATCCTGATTTTAGCAAGCCTACTGTCGAGAAACGGAAGCAATTTCTTGCGATGAGGCCTCGTCTTCAGCGCCTTCAGGCTAGATATGGCTTATTCAACCCTGCGCGATTCAAGGTGACCCTGAACAATGTAACTAAAACATTTGAGGATCCCGCTGCACTTGCTGGGAACATAGAAGACCAAGAGGCTCTGCTTATGCAGTCAAGCTAAGTTTAAGATAACCCTGGCACTAGTTATTTGTTTGCAGAGGTCGTGAACATTCTGACAAAAGCACCAGATCTGCGGCATGCAATGGCATTCCAAGCTAATCCCATTTGATTCATACCTCAACTTTTTGGACTTGTCTGGGCTGAGGAAACCTGAACTGATTGACTGTGTAGTCAGGGCTAGGGGATAGGGAGGTGCGTGGGCCTCCGTGGTCGGGGCCGTAGGGAAGAGGTTGTTTTTTTTCTTGCCTGCCTGTTTGTATTTTTCTTATCTACCTGCTTGTATGAGATGCAACGTGAGTCCTATGGTGGGAAAATATCTCAGGGGCCAGGCTGCGCTATGCGGGATGGTCTCGCTGTCTCACCCAAGCTGTTGTTGTTGTGTGTTTTGTTGGGGGATAAGGGAAGGCTCTCTGGGGAAGAATGTGGGCTCTAATGTCAAGGGAAGTCTTCCACGGGTCGCAATTGAGGATATCTCTGTAAGCTATAATGGCTGATGGGCTTAAGATTTTATCCCTGAATGTGAAGGGTATTAAGACGTCAGTGAAAAGGAAAAAAATACTAGCTTATTGTAACCGCCAACAAGTGGATATAGTCCTCTTACAGGAGACCCACCTCTCTTTGCAGGAAACTGGGAAGTTGGAGGATAAGCAATATACTCTGGTTGGTTCCTCCCCGGCTGATCAAAGGAGAAACGGGGTGGCCACGCTTGTGCGTAAATTGCTGGGGGCAACGATTGTGAATGCTAGTAATGATGCCCTGGATAGGTGGTCCAAGTCCCTAATTGAGGTTGGGAACCTCAACCTCTTAATTGTCAATGTGTACAGTCCTAATAAAGATGACCCCGACTTCTTCCGCGATTTAAATAGTACACTACAGAGGGATAACTCGGACCCAATAATCATGGGCGAGGACTTCAACATGGTAAGAGAGCCTCTATTAGACCGTAACCCAGGGAGGGTAGAGAGGCCCTCTCATGCGGGAATGGCTCTTTCAGCCCTTATGGAGGACTGTGGGCTAGTGGACATATGGAGACTGCTCCATCCGGTCGATAAAGACTATACCTTTTTCTCCCCAGTGCATAATTCCCTCTCTCGGATAGATTACTTTTTAATATCTAGATCCCTGGTTCCATGAAGTTGTGGAGCAGATATTTTGGGCATGTCTGTGTCTGATCATGCAGCTATTATGGTCAAAATTTTAGTGCAAGAGGCGGCTAAACCTAGCCCACCTTGGTCATTTAACAGAGCGTGGCTGGCGGAGCCCTCTTTTCAGAATGAATTGAGGGGCTCCATCAGGTCATACTTTGAAGTTAACAAATTGGGCGACACTGCCTGCTGGGCCTGGTGGGAGGCATTTAAGGCCACCCTCAGGGCAACCATCACCAGCTATAAGATCAAAGAGTGTAAAAGAAGGAAGGCTCAGAGCAATTACCCAGTTTTCAAAGAAAGCCTTTGAGATTGCTACCACGCATGCGTGGTCCTCTCCCTGCCCAAGGGTGCCATCTTGGTCAGTCTCCCTTTTTCCATGGAGCCCATAGGATGCACGTCCTCATCCCTCGAAAAAAGTTTTGCTTTTTCACCTTAACAGGTTTCTCTATTTTCCGGTTGCACAATTCCTCTACCCGTCCTCCCCCTGCTCTACCTTAGAGCTATCGGGCATACTCCTTTTCATTTTTTTGTTTGGGCTTCTCGCCCTTTTTTTTTCCTAACCACTGGCCGCGTGGGTCTTCGACCTCACAGGGGCCATTTTTGCCCCCATGGCTACCGGATTCAAAAAATGTGATAGATGCTCTAGGAACAAGTCGCTTACGGACACTCATGACTGTTGTCTGCGGTGTCTCGGAGCCGACCATGATCCAGAGCTCTGTTCGCTTTGCAAGAAAATGTCCTCTAAGGCCCTGCTCAGCCATAAGCAGAAGTCCGAAGACATTTTCCAAAAGGCCGCCTCAGAGTCCCCGGTGGCACCCTCGGTCGTCTCTGCTCCAGTGGGTTTTCCCCCCCCCCCCCCCCCCACGGCCCAGCATTCTTGGTTGCACTCCGACCATGGGTCCCCCGAGGTGGAGCGGCACAAAAAGAAGAAGGCCTAGAAGTCACTGTCCAGGGCTCTCTACAAGCGCGAGCGCTCTCATGCCCAGTCACTTAGCCCCTTCGGCGTTCCTGAGAGTCGGACAAGGAGTGGCCCTGCAAGGTACCCCGCACAGAAGTGGAGTCCTCTGGCGAAGGCGTCCAGTCTCCTGAGGGTCATCCTAGTGAGGACCCCCTCTCCTCCTCGACGCCCGACCCAGTGACCCCGGGATCGGCATCGCAGGGCCCCACACCCGTATGGGAGTCCCACATGCTGGCGCTGGAATGCAGCATTTTTGCATTCATTGCTTCCCAGCAGGCGCTCACGACCAGCTTTGCTGACTCGTGCCCAGAGACCATGGGTCCCTCGCATGGGGCACCCAAATCTGTCCAGGAAACCCTCGAGAGCCACAGGCCTCGTGATGGTCCTCAACGTCGGTCTCGTTCACCCTTCTGTTCCTCGGAGGCGAGATCGTCCAGGTTCTACGGCACCAGGCCACTGGCCATCAGACAGGGTGAACTGCCCAGCTCGGACTCCTTGACCGATTTCTCGGAGCGGGAGTTCGATGGGGACACCTCCCTGGAAACCCGTACCCATCACTGCCCGCATTCCAGCGGCGCTCACCACCCGAGGACACCTCCTTTCTGGTGTTCATTCTGGACATGGCATGGGCCCTTAACATGGTCACCCAGTCTGAGGAAGACCCTCGTGCTGAAGAACTCGACATTCTTCAGTACGAGTCCTCCTCCCAGGGAATCCCTCACTGTGCCTGTACCACCTATTCTATCTCGGCTGATGCTCCGCATGTGGGAGGCCCCAGACTCGGTCCCCATCGTGAGCAAGCACCTTGACACGATGTACAAGGTACAGCATGGGCCAGGCTTCCGAAAGACCCAACTCCCACACACCTCAATGGTGGTGGAATTGGCCATGAGGAAGCAAAAGAGCCCAAAAATCGCACTCGTCGCTACCACCCAGCCGAGAGTCGAGAGCCCTTGATGCCCTGGGCCGCAAGGCCTACCAAGGTTCCATGCTCTCTTGTCGCAACCAGGCATATCAACTGTACATTGGTATGTTCCTGCGTGATTTGGCTAAGGAACTCGGCTGTTTCTCCTGGGGCCTTGAAGGAGAGACCCTCGACAGATTCCGCGCCCTGTTAAAGTCCGTTGCTGACTGCTCCAAGTACCTCTCTCAAGCCTTCTATGATGGCTTTGAGACATCAGCTTGGGTAGCAGCCACGGGCATTGGGGCCCACCACCAGGCATGTCTCCAATCCTCAGATTTGGAGCAATGGGTGCAGGAGAAGTTCCTGGACATGCCATGTCTTGGCGAGCAACAGTTTGGCAAGCCAATGGAGAAGGCTGCGGAAACTGAGACGGAGTTCATCACCAGGACTCGTCTCTCCCGCAAAACCTATACCCTCCCTTGGAAGAATCAGCCAACCAAGAAGCCCTTCTTCTCTAGAAAGGGTCTCCAGTATCGGGGCTATCCGCAATATCCAGCTACCCCCACCCTGACCACTCCAGCACAGGGAAAATCTGGCCAGGGGCATCGTAAGCCAAAGGGACCAAAGGCCCAAATGCCGGCTCCACCACAGCCCACTCAGGGGTTTTGATGCCATCGGCATAGCCCCTCGCCTTCCGGCAACACAGCAGCCAGTTGGGGAGACGGCTATCCCGCTTTGCCCCATCATGAGCTTCCATCACCTCAGACACTTGGGTCCTCCAAGTCGTCTGGGATGGCTATCACCTTCACTTCGACAGGCTTCCACCTCCTTTCTTTCCGACGGAGCCTCCTCGACTCCCCGCACACCAGCTTCTGCTGCAGCGGGAATTACACTCTCTCCTCGCCCAATGGGCAGTCGAGAAGATCCCTCCCTTCCTTCGATGTCAGGGCTTCTATTCCCGGTACTTCCTCATCCCAAAAAAGATGGGGGGGTCTACGGTCCATCCTCGACCTCCACCGGCTAAACAAGTTTCTGGTGTGGGAGAAATTCAAGATATTATCTCTTGGTGTGTTGCTGCCCTTCCTCCGGCAGGGCGACTGGCTATGCTCCTTGGATCTAAAGGACGCTTATGCCCACATTTTAATCCACCTCCAACACAGGCAGTATCTGCGTTTCAGGCTGCAGGGGGGGCACTTCCAATACAGGGTGCTCCCCTTTGGCCTTGTATCCGCCCCACCGGTCTTCACAAAGTGCCTCATCGTGGTCACCGCTTTCCTTCGGCGCCAGGGTGTTCCGGGCTCCTTGGCCGAGGAGGCTCAGTGAGCGATGTCACGCGCTGTCCTCCTCTTGGAGAGCTTGAGGTTTTTGGTCAACTACCCGAAGTTTCACTTCGAGCTGCTGCAGGCTCTCGAGTTTATCGGGGCACTCCTCGATACTCAGCAGGCGATCACCTTCTTGCTGGTGGATCTCTCCACCCACCTCTGAGCTCTGGCGGCTTGCATCCAAAGTATTCACCAGATCACCGCTCAGACCATGCTACGTCTCCTGGGCCACTTGGCCTCAACCGTACATGTGGTTCCTCACGCCTGCCTGCACATGCGAACGGCTCAGTGGTGTCTCACTGCCCAATAGAGCCAGTCCCTCGGACACCTTAGGGACCCCATCAGGATTCTTCCCGACCTCTGCGTGTCCCTGAGCTGGTGGAAAACCCCCCACAACCTCCTGTGGGGATTGCCCTTTCAGGCCCCGTGGCATGGTGCGGTGCTGATGAAATACTCTTCCCTGTTAGGGTGGGGAGCCTATTACGGACCACTCTGCATGCAGAGGCAATGGTCACCCAAGGAGTCCCAGCAGCAGATAAACCTGCTCGAACTCCGGCCCATTTGGTGGGCCCTGAGGGCCTCCGAGGAACACCTCAGCAGGAAGTCGGTTCTAGTGCAGACCGACAACCGTGTAGCGATGTGCTACATCGACACGGAGGGAGGCACGGGATCACGCTCCCTCTGCCTGGAAGTGGTCCTCATCTGCTCTTTCCTGCCTGATGGAGGATGTCCCTCAGGGTGACGTACCTCCTGGGTCAGGAGAAAGTCCTGACAGACAGACTCAGCAGTTCCTTCACCCCCATGAATGGTGGCTGGATTTATTTTATTACAGTTTCTTATATACCGCGCTATTTAGTATCAGCGCGGTTTACATCATAACATAACGACCATAATGACAAGCTGTCAGGTTTTACATCGAACAGGGGTACAAACTTGGATAACAGGGTTAACTATATACATAAGCTATTTACACTGCAAGGGTAGGTAAAACTCAGATAATGCATGTAAGGGCCTTTCTAGATTGGGTCATTTCTTAACAAACTGGCTGTTTCTCCGCTGGGGGACTCCAGCGATAGACCTCTTCGCCAGTCCCCAGAACACACAGCCCCCTCCCACCCCCCCACACTTTTGCGGGCCAGTGTCGCACCCGAGCAGGCAGGGCCCCAATACATTTCTCCTGGACTGGTCCTCCAGTCTTCTCTATGCATTAACTCCTTTCCCCCTCATTGCGAGGACTCTTTTCAAGGCTCAGCGAGACGGGGCATCGTTGATTCTCGTGGCTACGGCAGCCTTGGTTTCCACTCCTGCTCTGGCTGTTGACGGAGCCTCCAGTTCCCCTGGACTCTGCCAAGGATCTGCTAATGCAGGAGGAGGGTCAGGTGCTGCACCTGAACCTAATCTCCCTATCCCTTACAGCCTGGCGGCAGAATGGGTCTCCCTAGCCTCTCTGGCCCTTCCGGAGGAGATTGAGGAAGTCCTCCTCGCTTCAAGGAAGGACTCCACTAGGCGAGCTTATGCCTTTAAGTGGAAACGCTTTTCCGTCTGGTGCTCGGAACACCAGATCGAGCCCTTCTCGTAACCTAGCCGGTGGGTTCTCTAGTACCTCCTCCACCTCTTAAGGGAAGGACTGAAGTCGAACTCTGTCAGAGTTCATTTGAGTACCATCTCAGCTAATCATCTCTCTATCAAGGGAAAACCCCTCTCGTGGCAGCCGTTAATCTCCTGCTTCTTGCGGAGTCTTCTGCTATCCAAGCCATCCATCCGTCCTCCGGCGGAATGGGACTTAAATGTGGTACTCACGCAGCTCACCCATCCACCCGTCGAGCCGGAGGTGATGTGTTCACTCCAGCACCTGTCCTGGAAGGTGGCCTTCCTGGTGGTGCTGACCTCGACCTGCTAAGTCAGTGAGCTCCAGGCTCTCATGACTGATGCTCCTTACACCAGGTTTTATCGGAAAAGGGTGGTCCTCTGTACCCACCCTAAATTCCTGCCTAAGGTCATTTCGGACTTCCATCACAACCAAGAGATAGTGCTGCTGACTTTTTTTGTGAGACCCCACGCCGAGCAGGCATCGATGGATCTCCACACCCTTGACTGCAAACAGGCCCTCACCTTTTATTTGCAGCATACCCAGACTCATCGCAAGTCTGACAGGCTTTTTGTTACCTGCAATCCCAATAGACCAGGGCAAGCAATCACCAAGCGCACCCTCTCAGTTTGGGTGGTGGACAGCATCGCTTTCGCCTATGTGAAGGTGGGCGTCCCACTGGATCGTTGAGTCACCGCACACAGGGTCTGAGCCAAAGCAGCCTCGGTGGCCTCGCTGCGCTCCGTGCCCTTGATGGACATCTGCCAGGCGGAAACCTGGTCTTCCACGAATACCTTCGCCACTCACTACTGCCTGGAGAGGGAGTCCCGCCAGGACAGCGCCTTCAGCCAGGCTGTACTCCGTAACCTATTTGGGGTATAAGCAACTCCTGCCTTCCAACCCTTCTTCAAGGCTACCGAGGACTTCGCCCCAAGGACTCGGGTTCCTTCGGGCTTCGGCTTCTGCTCACAGCCTCACGGAGGCGTTTTTTGGTTACAGATTCGGTAGCCTATATCTAGGGAGTCCCATAAGTGAGGACTGACTTCCTGTTTGTTCCTGGAGAAAGCGTGGTTACTCACTTGTAACAGGTATTCTCCAGGGACAGCAGGAATCAGTCCTTACTACTCTCCAGCCTCCCTTGATGAATTGCTGAATTTTTGTCCTTCCCTTGCCATCTGCTTGGTAGGGCTCGAGCTAAAGGACCTGAGCAAGATGTCACCCTTGGGCGGGAAGAGGACCACGCATGCATGGCAGCAATCCCAAAGACTTTCTTTGAAAGCTGGGGAATTGTTCCATGTGGGCTCCGTCGGTGCCAAAGTCACTCATAAGTGAGGACTGATTCCTGCTGTCCCTGGAGAACACCAGTTACAGGTGAGTAACTACGCTTTATCCAGTAACAGGCATATTGGGAACTAATATAAGACCCTATAAAAGTCACCGAAGATCTGCAAGGTCAAATCTACCATACCATATCAAGATAAACTTCTAAAACTCACATAAGGAGCATGCTCAGAAAAACGTCACACTATAAATACTGCTGTAATCTCTAGAACACCCATACACTTATTTGAAAAGCTGAACAAGTCAAATTACTACAGTACAGTATAAATTCCTATGCACAAACTCTATGTTAACAGAACACATGGCCTCAGTCACACACTCAGAACACAGACCCTCACCAAGTACAGAATAAGTGACTACAACCTAAAGTAAAAATAAAAATATGTAGACAAAAATTAAACTGAATCCCCAAGCCAGACTTTGCATGAAGTGCAACATCAGATAAATAAGAGTTGCAGTTCCCCATAAAGATCATGCAAAGTCCAATCACTAAACTGAAAATAAAATTATTTTTTCTACCTTTGTTGTCTGATAATTTTATTCTCTGATCATGCTGGTCTTGACCTAAGGTTTTTGCTTTCCTGTCTTCTCTTAGCTCTCTTTCTATGGTCTATGGTCTATAGTCCATCTGCCATTTCTCGTCTCTTCTTTTGTTTTCTTTACTTCCTTCCATCAGCCTATTTCCAGTCCTAGTGACCCTACCCAGTATCAGCCCCCTTTTCCAGTCCTCCCTTCCCAGTACAGTCAAACCTTGGTTTTCATGATTAATCCATTTGAAAAAATCTGACTAAAACCGAAACATATGAAAACTGAAGCAATATTTCCCATAAGAAATAATGTAAATCCAATTAATCCGTTCCAGACACCCAAAAATATTCACAAAAAATACATTTTATAGAGAATAACTATATTTTTACATACAGAAAACAATGAGAAATAAATATAAATGACTAATGAAATGGATAAATGAACATTTAACATCACTGAAAGCAAGCTAAGTACAGTACTGTACAGTACAGTATGTTAACATCTGGCCTTAGCCACCCCTGACAAGCTGCTGTGCCCAGCTCTCTTCGGAATCACATTGAATTCAGTCCATTAAAATACCTTTACATTATCTGCTCAATGCTTCAGAATGGCAGAAAATCTTAATGATATAGCTTCAGACGTACCCTGCAAGAGAAAGGACTGCCTCCCACATTCATGCAACATCTCCTGCTTACGTTGACAGCTTTTCTTCCCTGCTACCGGGACAAAATCTCAGTCAAAAGACGTTGAAAACCGAAGCAATGCATGAAAACCGGGACAAAATCTCAGTCAGAAAAGACGTTGAAAACCGAAGCGTATGAAAACCGGGGCAAATGAAAACCGAGGTTTGACTGTACCTTCCAATTTCAACCCTCTTGCATTCCCAGGACTTCTACTGGTGTCCATTCCCTTCCATCCCTCCTCCTTCCCCACTGTCCAGCCTCTTCTAGCCCAAATACCATCCCAGTGCCAGTGCCTCCTCCCTTCCAGCCCCTCCCCCATTACTCAGTTACCTACCAGTCCCATCCTCAAGTGTCAGCTCCCTTCCATCCCTCTCCTCCCTTCCCTAGTATCATCACCTTTCCAGTCCCTCTCCAGTACCATCCCCAGGTATCAGCTCCTTTCCAGCCCCCTCCTCCTCCCTGTGTCAGCCCCTTCCAGCCCCTCCCCCTCCGTGTCAGCAACCTTCCAGTCCCCACCTTCCAAACATGTCAGCTCCCTTGTAGACTCCAACTTTTCCTTGTCTGTTCCCTTCCAGCTCCTTCCTCCCCCAGTGTCAACCCAGTTGCAGACCCCACCTTCCCCTCATGTCAATTCTCTTCCAGCCCCCTCCCCCCACCGTGTCAGCTCCATTACAGATCCCACCTCCCCATCATGCCAATTCCCTTCCAGCTCCCTCTGCCTCCCCCCCCCCTGTGTCAACCCCATTGCATATTCCACCTTCCCCCGTGTTAGCTCCCCTGCTGCAGACTCACCCTCTCCTTTTCCTGGCAGCCACAGCTCATACCTCTTAGAACCATGGTGTGCTAGCGATCTGCAGTTTAAACTAAAGCCAAACCGGTTAATGTGACCTCCTTTGTGGGTGGGACGCAGCTGCACAGTTCCTTCACAGAGGTGAGAAGACTCCGCATTGGTTTGGCTTTTGTTTAAACTGCAGATCGCTAGCACAGCCACGGTTCTAAGAGACAGGAGCCACGGCTGCCAGGAAAGGGAGAGAGTGAGTGAGTCTGCCGCTGCTGAAAAGTGGATGCGGCAGCAACTTGTGCACTTATTTTGTTGGGTTTTTTTTACTTTTGAAGGCAAAGTGAGGCAGCTATTTTGGGGGCATTTTTTGCTGCCCTCAAAACTTTGCCACCTGAGGCAGCCACCTCATTTAACCTCATTATAGAGCCGCCCCTGGCAAGTTGCTTTACCCTCCATTGCCTCAGAAGAAAAGGCCTAGCAATCTACTTCAGGTAATACATTGCCAAGAAATTCCAGAGGCAGCTGGGTTGCCAGGAGTCAGCACTGACTTGACGGCACCAAAACATAATGCTATTTTTTAAAAAAGAGTTCCAGGGGTGATTCTAGAAACTACAGGCCAGTGAGCCTGACGTCAGTGCCAGGCAAAATGGTAGAAATCATAAAGAATAAAATTACCGAACATATAGAAAGCCATGGTTTAATGGGTCAAAGCCAACATGGATGTACCCAAGGGAGGTCTTGTCTCACTAATCTGTTCCTTTTTTTTGAAGGTGTGAATAAATGGGTAGATAAAGGTGAGCCAGTGATATAGTGTATCTGGATTATCAGAAAGCATTCGACAAGATCATTCATGAGAGTCTCTTGAAAAGTCTAAAAAGTCCTGAGATAGGAGGCAATGTCCTACTGTGGATTGGGAACTAGTTAAAAGATAAAAACAGAGAGTAGGGCTAAATTGTCAATTTTCTCAGTAAAGAAAGGTAAGTCATAGGGTGCCCTGGGGATCTGTAGTGGGCCCACTGCTTTTGAACATATTTGTAAATGACCTGGAATTAGGAACAAATGAGGTGATCAAATCTGCAGACAAAACAAAATTATTCAAAGTTGTTATATCACAAGAGGACTGTGAAAAATTGTGCCCCCACCTTGCCCCCATTCTGCACGTTGGGATCATGTCACCCCTCTCTTTATTAATCTCCACTGGCTTCCTCTGACGTACCGCATTCAGTACAAACTTCTTACGTTACTCCATCAGATCATCTACACCCATTCTCCTCAGTACTTATTTGATCTCATTCAGCTTCACACTCCTAGTCGATCCCTTCGGTCTGTACATATTAATCGCCTGCACCTTCCGTCCCCTGCACGTGCCCATCTTCAAGTCACTCGCAATTCTGCCTTCTTCTATGCTGCTCCTGCGCACTGGAACTCTCTACCCCTCAATCTCAGATTGGAAGAGAACCACAAGTCATTCAAAGCCCTCCTGAAAACATACCTCTTTGCCACTGCCTTTGAACTCCCCCACCCCACCTAATAGCACTCCTGTCTCAATAATGCCAGCACATTTATTAGGTAGTTGTGTCATTGTCTTTCGTCCTATTTCTGTTTGTTTAGTCCAGCTACCCCTATATATTTCTGTTTACCCTGGTTCCCTTCTTTCTCTTCTTTATTGTGTTCGTATATTGTGTCTGTCTATCCCTAGATTTCTCTCTTGGCTGTCCTGTTTGAAATTGTAACTTCCTTTCCTTTTCTAGGCCAATGGCCAACTTTTTCCTTTACAAATTGTAAACCACCTTGATTATTGTTTGAAAAGCGGTATATCAAGCTCAATAAACATAAACATAAACATAGTGGTGGGGAATGGGCATGATAGGAGCAGAGAGTTAGCATGGAGAGAACATTACAGTTAGCACGGGGTAGATATCATGTGCTGTCAAAGTTGCAATTAGTGCAGGTGCACTTAATGTCATCACAAAGGGTGGCAGTAAGTACACCTGTGTTAATTACGAATGTTGCTTCCGTGTGCCAGGAACATTCTGGCCATGACCCCGACAGTTAGCACATGGCTTTTGCACTTCCACACATTGATTTTTATGCAAAATGCACAATAAGTGCAAAAATATTCTTCACCTTAGTAAAAGGGCCCCCTTTGTCTTTATCTATGTCTCACTGGCTTTGGTAGGAAAAAAAGCAGCATTGCAATCTTGGAATTAGAAGAAGCAGCATTCATTTTACTCACAGAAAAACAGGATTTTCTCTAATCCTATTAACCCCCTGAGATGTACAGGCTTGATTAGGATCCAGGAATTATAGAGCTGAGAGAGAGAGAAGTACAGCTAAGCTATTGGAGAGACCCGTAATCCTTTTTTTGACACTTTATGGGAAATTCAAAAAAATCATCAACAAGGAGCAACTACAATAATGGCAAGTCCCAGTTGGGCAGGAGGGCCATACTGTTTAGCAGTAATTCATACTGCCTAATTAAACCATGAATGCTAGCATAAAATGTTTAATCATTCAGGCAGTAGTTAAAAACAAACTCAGTCATTACGATCTCACTTATTCAGTCTTTTCATGTCTAAATTTTGATGTGCTGCTAATCTTTTAAGTTTTTCAAAATTCCTCCCACTTACTGTATCTTCTCCTACCATTATGATTTTCCAGTAAATCTGACACGGCTCTACTGATCCTTGCTGCACGCATCACACTGACACATGGAGATCAGAAATTCAGCACAGACAGCAGGAAAGAGAGCACAGGCAGAGCTGGTGCTGGTGTGGGTGCAGCTGCTGTAATAACTACAAGATCCCCCACAGGCAGAAGCCCAGAAACTTTAAAAGGTTCAAAGTCCTTCTTAAGACTCTCCTCTTCGAAGAGCCTTTTGGAGTTAGGGGAGACTATCGGGACTGATATCCTCGTGCTTTAAGTCCCTGCTCCCTGCTTTCCTACTTTCTTTCCTATCAATAGTTTTTGTAGCTCCTTTCTCTTTCTGCCTAAAGTTTTAGTTTTGTAAACTGCTTTGTATGCATGCCAAAAACAGTATATCAACCATAAATAAACTATGGAGGGAGGAGTGGCCTTGTGGTTGGGGCAAGTTATCTCAGGCTGGAGGGCCAGGAGTTTGAATCTCACTAAAACACAGCATTCTTTGGCCGGAAGAACTGGGGTGGGGGGGGGTAGGGTTGCCAACTGGCCGGTTTTTCCATGGCCAGGCCGGCTGCCAGCGCAGATATAAAACCGGCCCTTGAAAAGCCATTTTTTTGCTCTGGCCGCAAGATCGGGAGCGGCCAGAGCAAAAAACCGGCTTTTCTTCCGACCCGAAGTCCAAAAAAAAACTACCCAGGGCTGGTCCACACACCAGAGGGCTTCAGAGGGAGCCGGGTAAGCTCGCGCGAGGCCCCGGCTCCCTCTTTACAACCGCCAGCGTGAAGATCCTTTTCCTTCACGCTGGCGGTTGTTTCTATAAAGCCGCGATTGCTAGGAAAGGTTAAAGGCAATACCCTTTAACCTTTCCCAGCATTCGCGGCTTCACAGAAACAACCGCCAGTGTGAAGGAAAAGGCTCTTCACGCTGGCGGTTGTACAGAGGGAGCCGGGGCCTCGCGCGGGCTTTCCCTGGCTCCCTCTAAAGCCCCTCAGACAGCTGCGGTGCTGGTCGGGGGGGGGGGGGAGGCCAAGGACTGCATGGGCTGTGATGGGGGGGCTAGGACTACAAATGGGCTGTGATGGGGGGGACCTGGACTGGAAAAGGGCTATGGGGGGGGACTTGGACTGGAAATGGGTTGTGATGGGGAGGGGGACCTGGACTGGAAAAGGGCTATGGGGGGGGGGAACTTGGACTGGAAATGGGCTAAGGTGGAGGGAGGGGGAACTTGGACTGGAAATGGGCTATGGTGGAGGGAGGGGGAACTTGGACTGGAAATAGGCTGTGATTAGGGGGTCTAGGACTGCAAATGGGCTGTGATGGTGAGGGGGGGGCTAGGACTGCAAATGGGCTGTGATGGTGCGGGGGGACTCAGACTGCAAATGGGATGTGATGGTGGGGGGGCCTAGGACTGGAAATAGGCTGTGATGGGGGACTTGGACTGGAAATGGGCTGTGATTGGGGGGGGCTAGGACTGGAAATGGCCTGTGATGTGAGGGCTAGCACTGGAAATGGGCTGATGAAGAGCTGGAATAGGACTGGAAATGGGCTGTTGTGGGGCATGGGAGAATGGGACTAGGAGGGAGTGGATGCTGGGTGGGTCTAGAACTATAAGGGAACTGATTTTGGGGGAGGACTAGAATGGATGGGGAATGAGAATGGAGAGGGAAAAAAATATTTTGTGTGGAAGAAAAGTCTATGATGGGCTGGGTATTGGGAGAGTAAGAGGGGTTTGAGAATGGAAGGGTGAAATTTAAATGGATGATAAAGGAATAAGGAAAGAATTGGGGGAAAGAGCAAAAGGGAAACAATCAGTATGTTAAAGCAGAAATAGAGAGAGAATGGAAAACATCTAAAAGAGAAGAAAGGACAAATGGATAGCTCGCAGAAGACACAAAGAAACCAGAAGAAAGTGACTGGAGCAATTGCAACTGAAAAATAAAATGCCGAAACAGAAGGTAGAAAAATACTTTTTATTTTGAATTTATTAACTGGAATATGTCTGGTCTGGGAAGTGTGTATTGCTAACATCTTTGCGTTTTTGTTTAGTGCAAGAGGAAATCACTTTATTTATTTATTTATTTATTTATTTAGACAGTTTTGTATACCGCCTTATCCTTCAATCAAAGCGGTCACAACACAATTGGGGGATACATTTAACACATGGGGATATGAGACACATACACTAATACTTACAGGGAACATGGGCAATGGAGGGTTAAGTGGCTTGCCCAAGACCACAAGGAGCATCTGTGGGACTAGAAACCCCAGTCCTTCCGGCCCAAGGTTGCTGTCCTCTAGTGGGATTTGAACCCCCGACCTTCCGGCCTGAAGTACCTTGCCCCAACCACTAGGCTACTTTATAGTTTTATTTCTTCAGTGTTGTACATTTCATGTTTGGATTTTGGGGTTCCCAGTTTAATTATTATCTGACCAAGGAAGTTAGCCTACACGTATCCTCGGTAATTTTTTTGGGTGGGGCTGGGGACGGCGCAGGGGTGGGACTAGGGGGCGGAGAATGGGTGGAGCATGGCGAGCCACAGGTGTCGGGTTTTTCTCGGTGAAAAAGTTGGCAACCCTGGGGGGGGGGGTTCTAGTCCCACAGGTGCTCCTTGTGGCCTTGGTCAAGCTATTTAACCTTCTGTTGCCTCAGGAATGAAAATGTAGATTGTGAGCCCTTCGGGGACAAGGGAAATATACATACAGTACCTGAATGTACACTGCTTTCGCTCTCATAAAAGCGGTATTTAGGTCTAGCTAAATAAATAAACCAAAACCTGCACGCTTCTGCAGAATGTGTGTGCTAGTGTGTTAGGTTTAGAGTGGAAGAAGCAGTCAGGGCCAAGAAAAGAATTCCTTTGGTGCTGCAGAACTCAGCTTTGTCAGAGCTGCTGCTAAGCTTTCCCTTGCAATGGTAAGAGTGTGTTTATAGAGCCACAGGTCTGTGTGATGTCATCCTGTTAACATTGTTCACTTGCCACAAAAAAGCTAAGGACAGCCCTATGGGGCCTCCTGAATATACGCTGGGTTCCCATGTAGTGGTGTCAGAAGTGTGCTTTCAAATGTACCTTGAAATACTAGGCTTGTGGCCTAGCTGGAATGTCTTAGTCTCTTTTGTTTCACTGTAGACTGCTTAGTAGTAGAACCACACAGTAAGAAATGCATAGTTTAGCAGCTTCTCACCTTACATAACACGCCCCAGCTGACCTCTATTGGTGAGCGATCAAGGGGAACTTAATATGTGCCTATCATGAAGTAGCTAGAATGTGATAACAAATTATCAGTTTGCATATAGCTAAAAGTCTATAAATGTAACTGAAATCTTTGCCCAGGGGGCTCAGTCTTTTTGGAAGCTATTCCACTGAGTTCTCGCATGCTATTAAAACGGTTTGATTTCATGAAGGCCTCAGGTGTCGTTTCTTGGTCTGGTAATCTACTACATTTCTTGGTTCCCTGACTGGGAAATGAAGACTATTTTGTCTCAGAGTGATGAGCTGTTCATCTAGCGGGCTCCAGGAGTCCCGAGAGGTCTCGAGGTGCCACAGGACTGTTTCCGGACGGGACTTTATGACAGTCCTGGAGCCCGTGGGACTGATTGAACTCACTCACGAACCTAAAAGGGGCCCAGAAAAAAAACCTGTCCTTTTCACCAGATCCGGTAAGTCTGATTTTGGTAATTCTCTGTATCTGGTATTGTTATCTGTAATTGAAAGGAGCGTGATCAACTCCTGGGACTGGTCCTAGTATGTCAAATGCTGACTGAACCCACCGGTTTCCCTTCTGGTATACTGTAAGATTATTCTGTTGGGGCTTTTTGTACGAAAAAACGGAACAAAAAAAAAAGACTCCGGAATCACAGCACAGCTCAGAGACAGAGAGTAGTTATTTATAGCACAGCTAAGAGAGATAGAGAGCAGTTATTTCTAGCAAGGAGAGAGAAACGGGGGAAAAAATAGGGGTGGGATATAAGGCGTGTATCCTTTTCACACAGACAGAATGAGAAAGTTTCAAGGGGCATATCCTTTCTACACAGAAAGAAAGTTTTTAACCCTCTCTGCACTCTCAGCTCTACCTGGATTTCTACTTCAGTTGTTTCTGTTATAATTACTCTGCTGATTTCTGTGGGATTCGGGAGGGAGAAACCTGAATGAGTGAGAAAGAGATGGTGTTTGTTTTACAGTTGCTGGAGTGTGAGAGAGACAGTGTTTGTATTGCAGCTGCTGGAGAGTTAGAGAGAGAGAGAGAGAGACAAAGGTTTTGAACAGCATTTTTGAACAGCAAGGGAGGGGATGTATTTATACTGAGCCTTCTGCAGTGTCTCCTTAAGAACTTTAAGAAGGGTTTCTCTGGTGATTATGTAATTGTAATGACCCCCAGGTCGATTGGAAGTTTTATGTGAAGGGAATGGGCCCCCCCCCCCCTCCTGTCTTTAACCTGGCCTCCCCGAGGGATCTCTATATATAGACCGGATACTAGATGTGCACACAGTCACCTTGCAAAGTCATATGACCTCAGTCCCTGTTAAAGAAATATTGTCAGAAAGAGCGGCAGAGTTTTAAATCTTTGATTATAATCTAGATGGCAGAATGCACCCAGAGGAACTCCTGTCCCGTAGTTCACAGAAAAATGTAGCCTAAAGTAAAAATAAAACTACCAGTTTTAGTACAGGAGCCAAAGACAGAAGAATTTCCTCCCCCCTATGTTCCCCAGCAGATGACTCCGGCTAGGTTAGCAGGCTCAACAGGGACTCTAGCTAGAACGGATACAGCTTTTCCCCCGCCCCTTTCGACAGCTACTACTTTTTCTGATAGTCAGAAGAGCACTGCCAGTGAGGCAAGAATGCCATTTTCAGATACAGACCTGCCCAGTACTTCAGAAAGTTCCCTGAGTCCCAGATCTGAGGGAAGTCAGTCTCAGTTTAGTACACCCCCCCCCCCCCCTCAGTACTGGAGCATTACGACCTCAGGAGAGACCCCCACACAGTACGTGCTAGAAAACAGACTCCAGAAGTTAGTTTCCACCTACCCCTCCGAGAGGCTCGAGGACCGGCTGCCTTTAATGCCCAGGGGGAACTCGTTGAAGGCTCTCGAACCTTTGTATATGTACCTTTTTCTACAGCTGACTTGTTGAACTGGAAAACTCATTATCCATCCTATACTGATAAACCTCAAGCTATGATAGATTTGTTTTCATCTATTATTCAAACCCATCGTCCAACTTGGGCAGACTGTCATCAGCTCCTTTTAACCTTACTCAGTACTGAAGAGAGATACCAGGTGACTAGGTCAGCCATGAAATGGTTGGAAGAGAACCCTCCAGGTGAACAGAATCCCCAACAAGCATGCTGAGAGATTTTTCTGACCTACAACCCCACTGGGCGGAAAACAGTGATACAGGCCGCCTTGCCCTGGATTGCTATCATCAGGCTCTGCTGGAAGGCCTTAAAAAGGGGGGGCCAGAAAGCGATGAATGTGGGGAAAATATCTGAGGTACTGCAAACCCCCGATGAGAGCCCTGGCCAGTTTTATGAAAGACTCTGTGAATCTTTCCGTGTTTATACTCCATTTGACCCCGAAGCACCTGAAAACCAGCGGATGGTGAATACAGCGTCATTCGTGGGACAATCACAGGGGGACATTTGAAGGAAACTTCAGAAGCTTGAATATGACCCAGCTGATGGAAGTTGCTATGAAAGTATTCGTGAACAGAGATCAGGAGATGAAGTGTGAGTGTGAACGAAAGATGAAAAAGAAAGCTGATATGTTAGCAGCGGCGCTAGTCGAGAAAGGACAAGGAAAGTCGACGTGGGAATTGAGAAGCTGAGGCCGGAGTAGAGGAACCTGGTGATGGTCATTGGAGCAAGGACTATTGGAATGAGATCAATGTGCCTACTGCAGAGAAATGGGCCACTGAAAAAGAGAAGAAAAATGACTGTCCCAATTATGTTAGGCAATATTCCCTGCCCCGAAGAGATGTTGAGGGCATTCATAAACATCTCCAGCGACTACTTAAGTCTGGACTCCTGAAAACCATGCCAATCACCCTGGAATACCTCTTTGCTGCCAGTTCAAAAACCAGATACTAATGATTACCGACCTGTGCAGGACCTGCGGAAGGTCAATGAAGCTATGTTGTTACCATTCATCCTGTTGAGTCAAACCCTTACCATTTACTGAGTTTGATTCCTGCACAAGCTACCTGTTTTACTGTTTTGGACTTAAATGATGACTTTTTCTGTTTGAGATTGGCCACTCCTTGCCAGTCACTGTTTGCGTTTGAATGGGAAGACCCTATTACTGGCAGTAAGAGACAACTGACATGGACCCAGTTACCCCAAGGATTCAAGAACTCCTCCACGCTGTTTGGGGATGCACTTAGTCAAGATTTGCGTCAGTTCCAGTCATGTCCCCTTCAACGTATATTGCTACAATACGTGGACGATCTACTCATCGCTGCTGTTTCCCGAGAAGAATGTATTGCCGCCACTTCAGAACTTCTGCACTTGCTTTGGAAGTCTGGCTATCGGGTTTCTCAAAGTAAAGCCCAGTTGTGCCAGACTCAAGTCAAGTACTGCCTGACGTGGAAAAAACATTCCATCTGTACGTCCATGAAGAAAGGGGGGTGGCCTTCTTGTCTCCGTGCAGTAGCAGCAACAGCTCTCCTGGCAACAGAGGCTGATAAATTGTCCCTTGGGCAAGAACTGTATATTAAAAGTGCTGCATGCAGTACTGACGCTGATGGAGTACAAAGACAATTATTGGTTTGCCAACGAGCGGATGACAAAGTACCAAAGCATGCTGTGTGCGAATCCTCGGGTCCACATGGAGATAGTGAAAAACACTCAATCCTGCCACTCTACTCCCTGTAGCACCTGGGCTACCCGAACATGATTGTATCCATGTTATGAAGTGTATTCCGGCCACCCAGATCTGAAAAAATGTACCACTGACCTTTCCTGATGTTCAGTATTTTACCGGTGGCAGCAGTTTTGTGGAAGATGGACAGTGGAAGGCTGGATATGCTGTGGTCACTCCTGAGGTTGTTGTGGAGGGTGAGCCCTTACCCCTGGGGACTTCTGCCCAGAAAGCTGAACTCATTGCCCTTACTCGAGCCCTCCAGTTAGCTGCAGGTCTGAAAGTAAACATCTACACTGACTCTAAGTATGCTTTTGTTACCCTACACGCCCATGGGGCCCTGTATAAAGAACGAGGTTTGGTTACATCAGGGGGAAAGGTAATAAGTATGCCCCAGACATCATGGCTCTAGTAGATGCCGTCTGGGAACCCAGGAAGGTGGCAGTCATGCACTGCCGGTGTCATCAGTCTGGGGATAGCCTGACTGCCTTAGGAAACCGGAAGGCAGACAAAGTAGCAAAGGAAACAGCCCTCCGCCCAATAAGGCCCAATCCGGCATTGGCTATAACAGCCCCACTATTCCTAGTGCCAGTGAATAATTGGGGTCCCCGCTACCAATCGGACGAGCTAGACTATTTCTGTACTCCAGGAGGGAGGGACACTGATTGAACAGGGATGGATCCAGCTGCCACCCCTCCAGAAAACTGAACCTAGTCATATTGTTATCCCTGACACCTTAGCCCCGCATTTTGTCCGGGCATTCCACCAGGTTACTCACATGGGAAAAAGCGCAATGGAGCAGGCCCTTCGTCCCTGGTTTTATATTTCAGTGTTAGGACCCCTAGCCGCATCAGTTTCACACCAATGCCTAACCTGTGCCCGAAATAATCCCCGACAAGGGAAATTACCACCCCTTGGTCTCCTAGCTGTAGGGATCGCTCCCATGGAAAATTTGCAGGTGAATTTTACTGAGATGCCCAGGGCTGGGGGTCATAAGTACCTTCTGGTGTTAGTCTGTACCTATTCAGGATGGGTTGGAGCTTTTCCCACCAGAACTGAAAAGGTTTGTGAGGTCGCCCGAGCCCTCATCAGAGAAGTCATACCTGGATTTGGACTCTCGTCAGTAATAGGATCAGACAATGGTCCAGTTTTTGTCTCTCAGGTCACCAGACACCTAGCCAAAGCTCTACAGATAGACTGGAAATTGCACACTGCCTACCGCCCTCAGAGTTCAGGAAAAGTCGAACATATGAACAGGACCCTTAAATCCAAAATTTCCAAACTCTGTCAGGAGACCCGTTTCCACTGGCTGTCTGTTCTTCCCATGGCCCTGTTGTACATATGGTCCTCTCCCCCGTCAGAGTTTGAATCTGTCCCCCTTTGAAATCCTGTATGGACGGCCTCCTCCCTGGATTAAGGGGGGTGCTAGGAGACATGGGTCAGATTGGATCTCTGCTGACCCGCCAAGAACTGGTGGCATTGGGTTCTGTATTGTGAAAAATGTTCACTCCTGGGTTGAATAATGACTACCAGTAACCCTTGTTGAACCCATTCACCCCCACAAACCAGGTTCCGTGTCTGGATTAAGGAGTGGAACTCTGACCCTTTGACACCCTGCTGGTGGGGGCCATTTACGGTCATACTGTCCACCCCCACAGCTGTGGAGGTTGCCAAACTTGTGCTGTGGATTCACCATACTCGAGTCAAGCCAGCAACCCATCTGACTGACAGCACCTGGACTGCCAGAACGGATCCTGACAACTAACTGAAGCTCATCCTGTCCAGAATGACTCACCCTGCACGTCAATCAGTGCAACGCCCTACCCCCGTCACCACCAGAAACTGACGGGTCTACGTATGGCTGAAGACTGAGGATCGACAACTGGGAATAAAGAACCCAAGGACCTGTTGTTTATAGACTGTATTTATACCAACTGCAGTATTATGTATACTTAGTTTGCAGTAGTTGTATTTCTGATGGCAACCATGAGTTCCATTGTAACTGATCCACTCCCCTGCACCCCCTGTTTGAAAGTAACTAAGACTGACCACAAAATCACTCAGACCCTGGTATATCATACTTATTATTCCTGTTCCAGTACCAAACAGACCCCCTGCCATCACAATACTACCGACCTTACTATCTGTTACCATGCAGGAAAGGAGTCTGTGTGTTTTAATCCTCAAGTGTTTCCTGTTTATTGGATCCTGGAAGTACGTGCCGACAATTCCCAGGGACCGCTCCTTAACTCTACCACGTTTGAGGATAGCCATCCTAAATCCTTGTTTTTCAATGCATGCCTCGCAATCGGAAAAACCTCTTATTCTGGTGGTTGCGGGTCCCTGAAATGGGAACACACCTTTTCTATAACGTGCCTATAATTGGGGCCAGTGCACGGGCGTCAATGTGCCCAACCGCTGGGTAGTGGCTGCAACAGGGTCATATTTCTGCCCCCAGTGGGAGCGTATATATTTCGCCTCTTGGCCAGGAGTGCCTACTGGCCACCAAGGGGATGATCACAAAGCAGTTTTAACGAGGATGTCGGCTTCCCCCCATTGTCAAACTTCCACCTGTAATCCCCTTAATCTCTCTATTTTGAACCCTTGTCAGGCTGACTGGCGTACGGGGCAACCTTTTGGCCTACTCATTTATAGCCAGGGTACAGACCCCCTGCTCTAAATCAAAACAGTCGCTCACGTGTAAAATAGGCATAAATATTTCATCCAATCTTCTCTAAATTAATCTCAAACATTTAAAGAGGCACAGACCCCGGCACTTATTTTTATATCCGGGTAATAGCAGAAAAACCCGACAATCCCACCTGACTAGTGTTTTCCACTCCTTCTACGAGGAGATGGCGACCCAGATGGACCCCATACCCACAGCTGTCAGAAATTTATTCCTTGAATTAGCTGAGACAGTGACGACACAACTGAATGTCACCAATTGTTACTTCTGTGGTGGCACCAATATGGGCGATCAGTGGCCCTGGGAGCTCAGGAGTGTAATTATTTTTTATCCTCCTATAATCAGTCCCAGTTTAAACCCACGGATAGTGAATGGGTATTGAAGACCATTATAGGGAATATATATCTCTCCCGGATTGGCCCAGGATTCACCACACCGGTAGGGAATGCCCCGAGCGCATTATACAGTATTATGGCCCTGCAACATGGGCCAAGGATGGATCCTATGGTTACCGTACCCCTATTTACATGCTGAATCGTATTATTCGCTTGCAAGCTGTTCTAGAAATTATTACTAATGACACCAGCAAGGCTTTGACCCTACAGGCAAAACAAAACACTCAAATGCGCACAGCTATTAATCAATCGGCTGGCCCTTGATTATCTTTTAGCCGCGGACGGAGAGGTCTGTGGGAAATTTAACCTCACTAATTGCTGCCTACAGATAGATGATGCTGGGAAGGTTATTGAAGACATTACTGATCGCATGCGAAAGTTAGCCCATGTTCCTGTTCAGACCTGGAATGGTCTGTCAGTTGACGGCTGGTTTGGGAATGTTTTTAATGGGTTAGGTGGTCTGAAGTCCCTTATGGCCTGCCTTGTTTTGCCTTGCCTAATGCCTCTCTGCCTGCGTGGTTTACACGCTGCCATTGACAGTACCGTTGACCGCAAATCTGTTGCCCGTGTCAGTACCGTCCGGTTCCAAACATGGACCCAGCACATGGTTTACATCCTGCGCCTGCTTATAATTCTTGGCACCCTGCTGGCGAGGGTGCTGAATTAAAGGGGGGGAGTGTAGTGGTGTCAGAAGTGTGCTTTCAAATGTACCTTGAAATACTAGGCCTGTGGCCTAGCTGGAATGTCTTTGTCTCTTTTGTTTCACTGTAGCCTGCTTAGTAGTAGAACCACACAGTAAGAAATGCATAGCTTAGCAGCTTCTCACCTTACATAACACGCCCCAGCTGACCTCTATTGGTGAGCGAACAAGGGGAACTTAATATGTGCCTATCATGAAGTAGCTAGAAGGTGATAACAAATTATTAGTTTGCATATAGCTAAAAGTCTATAAATATAACTGAAACCTTTGCCCAGGGGGCTCAGTCTTTTTGGAAGCTATTCCACTGAGTTCTCGCATGCTATTAAAACTGTTTGATTTCACGAAGGCCTCAGGTGTCTTTTCTTGGTCTGGTAATCTACTACACCCATACTACCAACAGCAGCTGCTTCTCGTCAGTGTATATGGAAGTCTGACCCCGCCCAGTGCATCCCAGGATGCACCGCGCAGGGCCAGACACTGCCATTTTTCAAGATGGAGGTACAGTGGAGGGGGCACTTGGGCAATGCTCCCACTTCAGATTAAAGGCACCAGGAAGGGGGTGAGGGGTTTGGAGGCCACCGGGCCACCAGGACTTTTTGTTATTGGGTGGGTGGGACTGGGGCTGCTGGGCCACCAGGGATTTTTTTATCGGGCGGGGATCGGAGCTGTCAGGGATTTGGTTTCTTTTGTAGGGTCGGTGTTGCGGCACTTACCAGGCCAGAAATTAAAAACAACTCCAGACTAGAGCACAAGTAAAAAACTTTAAAATGTTAAAAGGATAGTACGTTCAACTCATACTAATTACTCCAAGGGCAAACAAGAGGAACAGGGTGTGGTTGCACTTCCATATACTATGGGCAAGTCACTTAACCCCCCATTGCCTTGGAAGAAAGGCCTAGCAATCTACTTTCAATCACACTGCCAAAAAACCCAGCAGCTAATGGGTCACCAGGAGTCAGCACTGATTCAATGGCACACTTGGCACTATGCTAGTCCTTCAAAAAGAACAGAACATAATTATCCCTATAGTGGAGGAAAATAACACCTCATTAGTACTGCAGCTCATGCAGTAATTTTTGCAAGAGACTTGGCCCTCCTCCAGTCTGCATCTTCTCCCAGTCTACTAGCCCAGCCGGAGAGCCTGGTGACCCTACCTATGGAACATCACCCTCTCAAATCCCTTCCATATGGGAATTCATCATTGCCCTCATGCCGTGGATGGGAGTTTCTGGATGCTTAGTTAAGTTTGCCCACATTTCAAAACAAAACAACCCAAACCTGCCACTTCTCATGCCCTTGCCTGTTCTGCCCCTTCCCCTGCCCCCATCTTGCCCCCAATAAATAAGTGCAATAAGGATAGCAGTCCAGGCTTCAGTGCCTGTAAGCCACATTAGGTGCAGTCAGGGACAGGGGGCAGTGCAAGAGATTTCAGCCCTCAGGCCCCTTTGAGCCACTGTCCACTTCTCAGTCCCCCAACATACCTGTACTCCCCCATCAAATCCAGACACATATTCTGCATCCACAGAACCCACCAATTTCTGTCCAGATACTGGGTGCAGAATATTGGCCAGTTGAACTTACTGTACAAAAAAAAGCATGTCTGATTCTAGGGTCATCTCAGTAACAGAAAATAAACCCTCTTGGTACCAGACATATTGTGAAGTAATACAAAACTCTATGAAAAAATGACTTGGGACCTAGAGAAAATCTATCATTCCAGCATTAACTTCAAAACTCACACAATGAATGTTAGGAAATAATAATGTTTAGTTTAAGTGCATATACAGGAGGCCTGCACAAGGGAAATCAGAATCCTATATATGTGCCCTTTGTACATTTTGGTGTGGGTATGGAAAAGGAATGTGCTGTGCTAAGCTAAATTGATTGTTCTACTCAGGGATGACTCGTATTTGCATAGTTACTGATAAGCTATAGTGGGCCCCAGGAGATGGGTGGATGACGTATGAATATGTTTCTGATAATGTATAAAATACGGACAATCCCTCCACCCTATGGAATAAACTGCATATCACTTATGTGCAGGTGTGTGTATGTGTTTGTTCCCCTGGATTCCAGAGAAAGAAGGTAAGGTGATTCCTCGACCCAGACAGACGTCCCAAGGGTTAGTGATAAAAGGTGCTGGGAAAGGAATAATGTACCCTTACAATTTGGTCTCAGAAGTGGGATTTCCCCGATGCACTTTCTAAATTGAAGCAGCTTTGGTAGCTGCACAAGGATTTTTTAATTGACATTGCTTTGGTAGCTCGTCTTGGAAAAATGTGCTTGGGTAGCGCAGGGAATAACAGGGACGTCCTGCTGGGTCTGTGGTAATATCCTTCTCCTTCTCTGTGTGCTTGTGTGCCTGTGTGAGTTTGGCAAAATGCCCCTGCCGTACTCCGAAGCAATAGCGCTAGTGACGGGTACTGTGCAGAAAGCAAGTGGCCAGACGTGCGTTTGTTGTGAATTCATTAGAGGATGGGGGGGTCCCAAGGTAAGGGGACCACTTCAGAATCCGCGGGCGTGCGTGTGCAGCTACATGTTGTGATAAGGTTTAAAACTGCAGTTAAAATAGCCATTCTACATAAATTGTCAGTGTAGGTTACAGGACATTTGCTAATTCTGCTGAAGAAGTCTGTTAGCATGTTTACTGTGCTTAATTTATCTCTGTGCCTATACGACACCCCCCCCCCCCTCTCTAGCGAAGGTAAAACTGATGACTCAGAGTCCCTGGAATGCAAGTGACAAGTGGTGTTTGTTTATTCTTCCAATGCTTTTCGATGTGTGCTGTAACTTGCTGCATCTGGAGATAGTACAGCCTGAGCGAGACATTCTCCGCTCTTTCCCTCCCCCTCCCTTCCTGTTCTTTGTTGTTCAAAGGCTACGGACAGGCAGACAACAGAAACCTAAAGTTAAACGGCATACTAAAACGTAAATTATTATTTATTTGCAGAGTGTCTATTTATTGCCATATTGTAAGAAGACAAGCTAAAAAAAAAATTACTTTTGTATTCAACAACGGTATAACTGTCACTGAAATATGTAAAAGGGTGTGTCTGTATTTAGACACCCATTGCTATAGCAATGTACTGCATAATAAAAATACTAAAAGAGCTCTTAATCTGCTTCACAATATTCCTCTTCGAGTCTCGTTGGCCAGGTTGGCCAAAGGTGAATTGGCCACAGGTAAAGGTGTAAATAACAGCTGGGGCTCGCCGGGATTTTCCCACAGTAGAGTGACTCCTGCTGAGTGGAGGTGCGAAGACGCGTCCTGTTGATTTCAACAGTCTCACCTCCTCCTCTGCGGAGAGGTCTCTCTGCCAGCTGGTAATGGTCCCGGAGTTTAAAAAAAAAAAAATTAATTAATTAATTAATTAATTAATTTAAAAAAAGTGAACAGAGGTGTTGTGAACCAGCAAGCGCTGCAGCAATCGAGTAATTCTGTGCACAGACCGCGGTAAGGAAAAGGGGGAGAATGATAAGAATTGTAAGATGCTAATGATGAAATACTGTTGTTTCCTTTGCACAAAGGAAAGTATCTCTCCTCCTGCTGTTTTGGTTGCTTGGATTTGTTAGGTGTTAACCCTTTATGTGACTGGTAAGTCTGAAGTGGAGAAATCAAGGGAGAGGGTCTCGTTCATTATGCAGGGTGAAATTTCTTAAGAAAGCACTTATAAGCTTGACTTGTCTTCTGTTTAAATTAAAAACCATTGTCATATGTTTTAGTGGCTGAGGCAGCATTTAAGGAATTTGACTAAGCGTGTCTAGAATCAGCATCCTGTGGTCCCAAACCCTTATATATAAAGTTGAGCAAAAATTTTGCATGTACACAAATGGTTCAGTATTGTGGATGTGAGGTATATGTTTGAGCCTGCTCCCTAGGCACTATGTAGATGATCTTCAAAGTTCGGGGCAGGAGAAACCAGTTGTGATAGAAGCCATTAACAATCTGCTGCATTTCTTGGGAAAGAAAGGATTCAGGGTGTCCTGGAGAAAAAAAAATAGGTTGGGGCTATCCCTTCCCCCTACAGTATCAGAATCGAAACCAGAAACTTAACAAAGAGAACAAAGAAGAGAGAGGGAAAGGGGGCAGCCCCTCCCGTGGGCTACAGAAGGCACAAATAGTTTTGGATTATAGCACAGCCCTTCTCTGGCCATTTGTCAATGCATTTTGTAGCATGGCTATATTTACTAGCCAGGGGCTGAATTCCTTTTATCTTGAGGTGACTGCCACATTATAAGTGAAGGAAAGTGAAATTAAAAAATAAATCCGGAGAGAATAAAGGGTATTGTGGAGTTACCTTTGCCTAAATTAAGAGAGCTGATATCCGTTTGGCTGGGTATAAAAAGGGCTGTGATGATGTCAGAAAGGTCTGGTGGAAGCTGTTCTGTTTTCCTTTGACCTTCAAAGTAGGGGTTGGGAACCCTGTCAGGACAATGGGGCATCCTGAGCCAGTAATTAAAAGACTGCAACTTGAAAAAATGATTTGAATCCTGAGTGAATAAGAAGGTTATGTTATGTGTCTGGTCTTTGTTTGTGTATGCTATTGAGTAAACTTAAAGAGTTTTAAAAAAATGAATTTTATATTTTGTGGCAAGCACCTCAGAGGTCATAATTATTGTTCATATATTACAAAAACACATAGAGTTGTAACTATAGGAATTTAATAGCAATCACAATTAGTGACAATTCTCAAGCAACTTTTTCTTTTTAAACTCTTAGTATTTAGGACTCTTCTCTCTCTCTTGTTCAGCTATCTGCATTTGCCTGAAGGAATCTGGACTCAAGACAGACCTGCTGTTTACTTTGCTATTTGTGTTTGAGATAACATCAAGGTTGAACTGTTACTCTAAGCAAATTGCTTTAACATAATTTCATTGTTTCAGATCAGTTTGATACCAGTCTCAAGTATTATGTATAAGGTTTTAATTTAAATGTGACAAAGTATGATTCTGAATTCACCTTTTTGCAGTTTCATGTTATTTGAATGTCTGTTTCCTGAACTGTAAGATTTTAAGATAATTACTTTGCCTTGTTAAGCTTTGTGCTGATGACTGATGAACAGGACAGTAACATTACAGTTTAATTTATTACAATATTGGATTTTAGGATAAATTCACCTGTTTTCCTGTATTTGAATTTTATGTGTTGGGGTTCAGAGAAAAAAAATTGTACTTTGTTTTGAAAGTTTTTAACATTTCAGTTTTAGGAATACAGTATATTGTAGCACTATGACATACAAATTTTCTTTTGTTTATACACTTGCACTTATGTTACCAAATACACTTGTTGTAGTAGTACATTATGCCGAGGTCCAGTACACACACAGCAATTACAAGATGAGTAAAATATTAATAAGTTTGCTGAAATTTTGGACAGAGGCTGATATGAAATTGCTTTGTTCCCAAGCATATAGAGCAAATATAGATTAAAGATGGAACTGAGTTCCCAGAAAATAATGAGAACTTGAGTTGATTGGATAAAACCAAATCTTGCTTGTCAGCAATGATCCAGGGGCGGTTTGAAAAAAAAAAAAAAAAAGCAGAGAGTGAGAGAGAGAGGCAGAAGGTGAGGCTACAGCCTAGGAAAAGGCAATAAACGTACTGCTTCGAATGTGATGATCTGGGCTACCAGAATTCTGACTGCTCTAAGATCCCTCGAGGACCCACAAGGCCTGAAGAACAGGAACCTTGTATATTTATGCCTCTGAAGAGACATGAATAGGCAGGGGGGAATAGGCCGAGAAGAACCCGAGGATCGTCATGAGGCCCAGCCACAAATGCCTTGCAGGCCAAGAAGAACCTGAAGACATATCGCCATGAGGCCCAACCACAAATGCCTTGAACCTTCTTAGGCCTCTCACCTCAAAAGGATCTCTTAAACACCATGATTAGTGAGTAACTTCCACAGATCCTTGTGGGCACTGCAATTATAAGATCAGTCCTTGAATATTTTTAAGTTTCCACAGCACTCTCACTGAGAACCAGGTATAAGATAGACTTTAGTCACACCTGAGAGATTATGTGGCTGTTCTATTAGAAGCCATACTCTTTCCTATTGGGATTGATGTTATAAAATGCCGTGAAGCACTAGTCTATATTGTAAGGGCTTTACCTATATTTTGTTTAGGCAGTTGCTAATTAGAATGAGCATTGTTTACTCATATTGTTATGCTTATTGAAAAGGATCTACATTTATATTTTATATATACCTTTTGTTTACAAAAATACTAAGTTTTTAACAATTGTTTGATGTTCTTAGCAGCCTTGCCAAATAAGGATACACTAGTATGGTATAAAAAAGACAGAAGGACCTATGCATGTAGTTTGATGGAATGATGTAAGTGGAAAAAAAGTGGTGTTGAGAGGAGTGTGATGGAATATTCATGTTGGAAAGGAGAACTCAGATTTACATTATAAAATGGTGAGGGTAAATTGAAATGTGAAATGATGTATCCGATGTATCAACCTAGAAAGAAAACTGATAATGAATACTCTACAATATTTGATTATGCCATCCCCATTAACTCCAATTTTGAAAGTCATCTAGCCCAGAGATATACCCAATAATTGGAAATAGACACTTGAAGATAGGCTGAGTGCACTTTTCATCCTAATGAGCTTTGGGGAGACCCACACTGGCCATGTGGTGCTTTTCAGATGCTTTTATCCCTTTTTGCCTCTATGTGTCCTGGCCCAACACATGAAGCTAAAGGAGGAAAGTTACTTATACAAATTTTTACAAATTAGTATAATTCTAAAATTGTGAAAAATTTGAGGAAGTGTGGGCATCTTGTCAAAATGTATTAGCTAAATTGAGTTGCTTAGGATTGGCTGTTGTATGCAAACAGCAATCCACAAAGGGGGGAACCTCCGAAACCTTAAAAAAAAAAAAAAAAACTTTGTAAAGAAATTAAACTGTCTTGCCTTTGACTCTGTTCAAAAAAAAAAAAAATTGTCCTAAGGGAGTAGACTGAAATTTTTCTCCCTCTGAACTGTTATATGGAAGACTGCTTATTTTTTATACTCCTGAGCCTCACATTTGATCTCTTGTATTTCCTAGCAGCAGAGGCAACTCTTTTCCCTCCACAGGTATGCTCAGCAGGTCCAGTCCTTTCTGCTGGATGACTCAGCTCTTTTCTTTCAATCCGGAGACTGGATTTTGGTAAAGACATACCACCAGCACACAGTACAAGCCCCTTTTCCAGTATGGGACCATTCCAAGTTCTTCTGATAACACCGATTACAGTGAAGGTGGCGGCTAAAAGATCCTGAAGCCATTGCCCTCGCTGGAAACATTCTCCATCTATAGATCTGGCTTCACGACCAGGATGAGAAGTAGCTGACGACGGGGCAGCCAAGGCTCTAGCAACTGGAGAGGAGAGGAGAAGACTCCTGAAGAAAAGCAGCTTTCGGCCTAGAGGTACCGAACCAACATATCCCTTCAAGGTTGGTGACAGGTCAGAGCACCTCACAAGCACAGTACCCTAGACCCGCCCTACGGACCTCCAACTACAATGATCGCCATCACATGGACAGCCATCCTGTGGGACTCCTGCCCTTCGCGGATCCATGCGTCAAGAATCAAGCGTGTATTGTCTCCACTGACATCTTCGGTTCCAGCCTCCTGACCATCACGCACAAGACTGTGTTGACTCCTCCTACCACTCATGTGGTGCCTCCTTCAGCCCATCTCGGGAACTGTTAATATGGCAATACTACTTGTCCAGACTGCCTTACCTTTTGTGTGCGCAGCTCGCTACAAACTGGAGCTTTTCTCTCAACATGTCTCATTACTGTACCTTCTAATCTGTGTGAAATGCAGAAGTTTACTGTATTTGATAATTTAAACTGCACCCAGCCCCATGTTTCTTTTTCTACTTTCTTGTATAATATTGGTGTTACTCGCCCCTCTTTGGGATATGACTAGGTCCCTTGCTCATTGTAAACTGTCTCTAGTTTTAATGCTAAGGATTGTTTTATTGTTTTTGCTTTTAGCCTGTCTATGTATCTTTCTTTGGGGTGGTCTCAAAGGGCTGCTTATTGCCCTATTGAGCGGTTTTATAATTCTTGTTCTTTTTTGTTGTATATTTTCATTTGTTCTTGGCTGTTGTTGAAAGGCCCTACAAAGCTCTACCCCTTTTTGTACTCTTATACACCTGTTTCCATGGTGGCTGATGTACCTGTGCATGCCTCCACTGACCTCCCGTTAATGTCTGCTTAACGGCCCAGTAGACTGTTTGGCTGTTCTTATAGTGGGCCTATGCAGGCCCAAAGGGGGGATTGTTAGGAAATAATAATGTTTAGTTTAAGTGCATATACAGGAGGCCTGCACAAGGGAAATCAGAATCCTATATATGTGCCCTTTGTACATTTTGGTGTGGGTATGGAAAAGGAATGTGCGGTGCTAAGCTAAATTGATTGTTCTACTCAGGGATGACTCGTATTTGCATAGTTACTGATAAGCTATAGTGGGCCCCAGGAGATGGGTGGATGACGTATGAATATGTTTCTGATAATGTATAAAATACGGACAATCCCTCCACCCTATGTAATAAACTGCATACCACTTATGTGCAGGTGTGTGTGTGTGTGTTTGTTCCCCAGGATTCCAGAGAAAGAAGGTAAGGTGATTCCTCGACCCAGACAGACGTCCCAAGGGTTAGTGATAAAAGGTGCTGGGAAAGGAATAATGTACCCTTACAATGAAGGCCTTACCTAGGAAAAGACAACACCATAAATAGTGGAATGAGCTCTATAGCATCAGTACACCTATGGGTCTCATGCAGAAACATGGGCTGCGGGGCTACACGTCCCAGCAAGACGTGCAGCCTCACAAGCTGTCGGGGCTCCATTCAGCCTCCGACTCTCCCCAAATGTCTCGATGCTCAGAACAGGGAGAGCTGGCGGGGGGGCGGAATGGGGCAGGATCGGGGCAGAGCGTGGGCAGGCCAGCCCAGCAGGACATACAGAGCCAATTCAGGTCACGGCCTTGTGCATGCTGCTGGGCTCATGGGGACGTGCTGCTTATTCCATTTCAAAGGTCGAATAAGCAGCATTTTTGGCACGATCCGGTATGGGGATCCTCTCCCCCCCCCCCCCGGTGCTGGGGTCATGTGCGTGGGGGTCACTGCCACCTGATCCAGGTCACGGCAGGCCAGCCTCGGGTTGGGTGATGGGGAAAAGTGGGCCAGAGCTGTGGGAATTGGGGGCACCTGCCGGAAGGATGTCCCCGCAGGCGGCAGGGGCACGCCAAGCCATCCTCAGGCTCTATTCTAGCCACCACGGTAACATTTTGTTCCCGCAGTCCAGAATCGGGTCCAAATGGGTGCACCTACTGGAATCGGGTTCCACGTATAATATTCATGCTAGCAGAACACCAGGTCTCAGTCATATGCATCGAACAGCAAACCTCCACCAAATGCACTTAAGCCTCCATAGCCCATGTTCCCTGTAAAATAGTTATCTCCAAGTTATAATGCCCTGTTCAATGTAATTTCAGTTTCTTCAATGTAAACCGCACTGATGCAGAATAGCGCAGTATATAAGAGAATGTAAAATAAATAAATAAATATAGAATAAGTGACCACAAACTAAAAATAGAAATATGTAGATAAAAATTAAAACAAACTCCAAGAAGCCAGACTCTGCATGCATGTAATATAGCATCAGAGAAATAGAGAGAGATGCATTTCCCCCATATTGTGCAAAAATTAAAGACAGCAGATGTCAGGGCCAGCATTATCTATCTTTAATAACAAGTAGACACGCAAGACTCTTCCCTTTCCTATCCCACCCCACCCCTCCCTCCCTATTTCATCTAAGCTGTATATAGTTAATGTATTATGTTATAAATCCTGTTACTTATGTAAGTTGATCATTGATCAATGTATAGTTCATTGTTATATGTAAACCACCATTGATCTCTTGAAGAGACAGTATATAAAAGCTTTTAAATAAATAAATTAGGGGAGGTGCAACCAGGACAATTGCCCTGACCCCCAGGCCAAAGAGGGCTCCAAATCTGCATGAAGCTAAAGACATCAGGTTTTAGGTCCCCTCCCAAACTGCTGCCCTGGGCCCATCTATGTCTAATTCTAAGGTAATCAGATGTCCCCAATTTTCAGGGGTTGTCCCCAGTTTTAGAACTGTGTTCCCAACCCCTAACTATTTGGCAGCCTCCTGTCCCTGATTCCAGAAACGGGGACAGAGGTGCCTTTCAGGGAGATAAGGATGGATGGCACACTGCAGATATGGCAGAACAGGGCATTTAAAAGCCCTCAGTGTTGCAGGTGGCCCGGAGCTTTGGAGCACATGCCCGTGCTCAAGGCTTGTCATGTCACCCTTTCCCAACAGGAAATTTACTCAGAGAGAGCAGGACACTCAAAAGAAAGATGGGGGGAGGGTTCAGGAGGCAGTTGATAGGGGGAGGGTTCAGAAAGAGAAAGGAAGATGAACGAGATGCTGGACATGTCTGGGGGGGGGGGAGTAGTAAGGAATTTAAGGGACTAGAAGATGCTGGACATGGGCAGTAGGGAAAAGGAGATGCTAGATATATGGGGGGGCAGTTGGAAAGGGGAGATGCTGGACTATGAGGAGAGTAGAGAAGGGAAGAAGCAGGACTACAGGAGATTGGAGAAAGGAAGAGAAGTGAAGTTGAGGAATGTGGAGCAAGTATGTAAGAGAAGGGAAGGGGAAAGAGGCAGGGACAGGCACAGAAAGGGAAGTGGACTACAGGGTGAGGTGAGGAATATAAGGGAAAATGCAGGGAGATGGAAGGAGAGTGTGAGATACTGGACATGGGCATGGAGAAGGGAGTCAGAGATAGGTAGTGTTAGTAAGGGGCTGGGGAAGGAGAGAGAAATGGTGAATGGAAGGGCTGGGGTGAGGGAGATTGAGAAGCTATAGATAAGTGCAGTAAAAAAGTGGGAGATTGAAAGGTGAGAAGAGATGAAATCTGAGCAGATAGAGAAGTAAAAAATAAATGGATAAAAGCTGAAAGTGAAAAATCAATGTCCGAGGTAGATGTAGAGGAGGAAGAGCGAAAAGAAATGACAAATAGACAGGGGGCCATTTCATTTCATTCATTTATTGTGAGCCTGATATTCAACCCCTAGGCGCATGCTATATGTTTAAAAGACGGCCTTACAATGCAAGATGATAGCAGGCAGGGTCTAGGCTCTGGAGCTTTGTTCTTGATGGGACGGTGTGCTACCTCAGGCCACTATGCTGACATTTACTCCAGTTTCTTGTCCTTTGGATGCCTTTGTTCGATGCCAGGAGCCGCAGCCAGCATTGGGGACGGAGGTTCAGCTGGAGGACACTTGGGGCTGGGTAGCTCGGCATCTCTCTCAAGCAGTGACCTCATACCCCCCCCCCCCCCCCCCGGAAGCACAGCGGTCTCAGAAGCAGTTGTGCCCAGGATTGGCTTGTGGAGGTGCGGAGTTGGGAGTTGTTGTGTCCTTGCTGGGGTCACCTTCATGAAGCATGGCATATGGTGGTGTTCACCTGCAGGGTCAACAATCTGGGCCGGCTCCCGAGAACGGAGGTTCTGCCGCAGCATCTGGAGATGGCATCAAGAAGTCCCCCTCGGACCTGCAGACCAGTGCAGTGAAGCCAATTGTGCAGCATGGGGTTGGAGTATCTTTTCTTTTACAGCGTCCTGACCAATTCACCCTGGAGGCTATCTGGTTAGCTATTAATCAACTTGGAGAGGCTCTCATGAATCAGATAGTTGGGATTCAAGGACAGGTTGCTTCTAATACTGAAGGTTTGGCACAATTGGTGCAGGATTTGGGTTTGATAAAGAATACGATGGAAGATGTAACTGTAAGAAACCAGAATGTGGAGACTTTTTCTGATATGTTTATTAAAAACTCTAATCATTTGAAAACTAGGTTGGAGCAGTTAGACAATTATACTAAGCTTGCTAACCTTCATGTGATTATTTTTCCTTGCTCCCCTGCTATTTCAACTAGGGAAATGTTTAAACAATATTTGGTGGAAATTCTGGGGTCCCAGGGGGCTCAAGCCCTCCTATAGTAAAGATTTATTACCTTCCAAGGGGCCAGAAGTCCTTGGCTAATGCTAAGGCCACTGGGCTTGGGCAATTTGATGTGTTAAATGTCTCAGAATGTTAGAAACATCAGATACATCTAGTGTTAGGCCTGCAACCTATTTAGTAACCTTTGCTTTAGTTTCTGTCCAAGAATAGCTTTAAGGTTGTTTTTAGGAAAGGAAACTTGATGTTTAAGGAATAACTTGTTTGGATTTTTCTGGAGCTGACTAAGGTAACCCGCTGTCGCAGGAAAGAGTTTCTGGTACTGCGCCTGCGGGTTCTTCAGCTTGGGGGTTTGTATTTTCTTAAGTACCCATGTAAATGCTTGGTGAAATTGCAAGGTAATTCCTTTGTTTTTCTCTATCCTTCTCAATTGATTTCCTTTTTGAACTCTAAGGGCCCTTTGGGGGGCGAATGAGCGGGTCTCCTAGGCTAAGTATTGGTATATCTGGCTGTTGTTGTCTGTATGTTTCCTTTGTTTGGTTTATTTTCCTTTCTTGGATCCCTATATTGTGGCTGGTGGAGGGGTTTGCTTTTTGGATTATACCCGTTTATTACATTTCTGTATTATGTTGTTAGAAGTGTCCCCCCTTTCTGTTGCAAGTGATTTAACTTGTAATGCTATTTTGAAAATTCAATTAAAAAAAAAAAAAGACGGCATTGCCCATGTAAAACCGCCATAACCATGTAAACCAGATATTTAACAAGGTGGCTTGAATCGGAGAGGGCCAGCTACCCACACAGTGCCAAGCACCGAGGCTCGGGGGCGGAATGGGGGCGTGCCATCCTGAAACCCATGTAAAGTGGATTTCCGAAAGCCATTTGCGCCAACATTGGACATCACAAACCGGGTGTCTAAGCAACGTTTCCTTGCACATACAACTGCTGATGGTGTGCGGCGAACCGGTGTAGTGGCATTACAGTGCATAGTACAGTGAGAAGAGCGTGTGCAGGCCTGTAACCAAACTGTGCAGAGGTAAAGCATTGCTGGACCGGCCAAAAAGCTATGTGGGCCATGCACATGTTGTTCCAGAGGTGGAGACGCACTTGTCATCCCAGGTATAACAGAGGATGTGGCAGGCAGTGCGGATCCTTCAGCAGGCAGTAGCCTAGCGCCCAAGGCGCAGGTACCGTGCAGCACATATACACAGGCCCAGGGTGAGCTACTTGCAATTGATGGAGGAGGTCTACCACAGATATAGACTGGATGGGGCAACAATAACTGAGTTGTTCAGCATACTCAGTGTGGACCTAGAATCCTCCACTTCCAGAAGCTAGGCCCTGCCAGTGGCTATGATGGTGACCACTCCCCTGAGATATTTGTCAACTGGCAGCTTCCAGCATGTGATAGGGGCGACTGTTGGAATCACACAGTCTACTGCCAGCCACTGCATAACTACCTTCACCAGTGTCCTGCTGCGGAGGATGTGCCAACTCATAGCCTTCCCTTGGACACAGGAGATGTGGCAAGAGACCATGCAGATATTCTACAATGTTGCTGGATTCCCATCGGTCCTTGGAAGAATAGACTGCACCCAAAATGCACTGCAGGCACAACGGCTGGAGTAGAGGGCATACCGTAACGGCCATAGTTACACATCGATAAACATGCAGGTCATTGTGGATGGCAACATGGCCTTTACTGATGTGTGTGCCCACTATCCAGGGTCCTGCCATGATGCATTTGTCCTTGCACATTCCAGACTGAGACAGGCAGCATCCAGGGATCAGCTCAGAAATGCGTGGCTGCAAGGTGACTGCGCACATATGTGAGCTCCAGGACAAACCCAGAACAAATGGTTGCTGTAGTATGATGCTATGTATAATACAAACAGGTGGGGATATACAGTACTTGTTGCATACATATTGCAACATATGATGATCACTGCATGCACATGCGGTGCTTTTCCACAGATCCATGTGCACAGCATGCCATGGTGCACATCATGGAGACAACCAGGGGAAGCCCCATGGCCAAGACCAGACAGCACGCACCAATATGTGGCATGTGGAAAAGCACGGACTGGTGCCATGTAGAGCAGCCACATGGCAGCAGACCATGGAAGGACTCTCTAAAACAACTCCGCGCTGTCCAGCCTTTCCTTTCCTCTTCATCTATGGCTACTCTACTTCTCTCCTTAGTCCTCTCACATCTTGATTATTGTAATGTTTGTTTGGCTGGTCTCCCCCAATCTCAACTTTCTTGCATTCAACGCATTCAGAATACTGCTGTCCGCATCTTCACCCACGTATCCCATTTTGATCATGTCACTCCCCTTCTTTTGCACCAGCACTGGCTCCCCATCACATACCGCATACAGTTTAAAATACTTATTTTTGTACACAGAACTATTCACACTGGTACCCCTCTCTATCTCGCTGACCAGGTACGTCTTCACACCCCTCATCGTTCCCTTCATTCCATTCACATTAATCATATGTTTCTTCCCTCCCCGTCTCAGGCTCACCTAGAGTCCACTCGATCCTCCACTTTTTTCTTCCTTGAACCTCGGCTATGGAACTTGCCCCCCCCCCCCCGCCCTCCAAATGGATTCCTCTTTCAAATCTTTTAAAGCTCAACTGAAAATACACCTCTTCTGCACAGCTTTTGATCTTCCTTCCCCCACCCTCCCTCACTCACCTCCCAAGCAATAAAAGTAAATTAACGACTCCTTAGTTCCCTCTCCTACCCCTTCCTTTACTGTTTGTCTTGTCTTTGTCATTATCCTTCTGTTCTTTCTTCTTTCCTGACTCTGTCCTTTCCTTCCCTTTGAGATTCACTTATTGGTGTTCACCTTTCTTTTTCTGCAGCATTCTATGTATAATTTTTTAATTTTTAATTTGTAAACCGCTCTGACACTATGTAATGGGCGGTATATAAAGTTTTAAATAAACATAAACATAAGGCACATCCATGTCTTCTCCCATCCCAGCCAGCAGTCCCCCCAAACACATCTCCATGCCATGCCACTGTCCCCTCCTTTCCAACAGACTAGCCCATGTAACTGCCCCCCATTGCCCTGCCCCAAATGCCTGACTGCCGCACAAGCCATATGTTGGTGTACTCTCACTGCCACAGTGTCTCTGAATGTTACATATTGCATCCTGCCCTGCTAGTAGATGGTGTGTTGTATGCTGTCCGTAACAGCCCATAGACCGTAACCAACACATGTGGCTGCTGACCCCAGTGCACCACCCCTTGAGCCGGCAGGAGGAATGGTACAATGCTGCCCATCAGCATATCTGGGCAGTGGTGGAGTGAGCAATAAGAGTGCTGAAGAGCAGCTTCTAGTGCCTCAACCAGAGTGGCGGGGAACACCTCTGCAGCCCGGAGCATGTATGCCAGATAATTTGCATTGTGCTGCATACTCCATAATCTTACATGGATGTGTGAATTGCTTGACTCAGAGCCTGCAGCTGCGGAGAAGTGGGAGTTCGCAGAAGCAGCAGATGGTGATGTGCAGAGGCCTGGAGCCAGCAGCAGGCCCAGGCACTGGCCCACCATGCCCAGCTGATATAAGACAGTTTCTGAGGTGACTGCCCCCCACCATCACTTGGATAGGATACACACATTCACCAATAAAGTGTCCGCAATGATGCTACATGTGCAGAGTGTTTATTTTCCCCCACATGTGTCCCCTGTCCTTGGGCTTGCAGCCGGCCATGGCTGCTTGCTGACACGTGCACTGCAACATAGTGGAGTGATGTCTGATGAAGTGCTGGCAGAGTCATCACCCTCCCTAGCAAGGCAACTTGCTGAACATGGTTCAGGGCTACCAGGTGGCTGTTCTGGTGCGCTGGCAGCCCCAGCACCCACCCCCTGGGCCCGCAGGAGGCCCACCAAAATGCACAGGGAACCAGCAATCGTTGCCTGGTATGCCGCCATCTCCCTCATCAGACAAAAGGGTCCCTCCAGATGGCACTCCACTCGCAGTCAGTGTTCCTGCCATGCTTCAAACTCAGCCTCCCTTGCCTGTGTGGTTGCCTGCAGGTCCTGCTGGATACCGTGCAGCTCAGCCTGTATGCCCTCGGTGCCAGCCACCAGGCATGCACCTCCTGTAGTTAGCTCCTGGTGCACATCTGTGCACCTTGCATCCACAGGGTCATCCAGGATGGCGAACTGTAGCTCAGCAAGTGTGGCATCGGTCTGTCTCCACCACCTTAGCACTGGCAGACACACTGGCCTGCTCCACTGCCCTGGGAGCTGCATCGGCCTGCTCCTCTGTCCTGGGTGTTGAACCGGACTGCTCCTCTGCCCTGGATGTCTCACCGGACTGCACCTCTGCTATGGCAAATGCACTGGCCCCTGTGGCTGTGCTGCATCCTGTCTGCATACTGGCATCATTCACAGTGTGTGGTGAGGCTTCCTCTGATGCATCGGTTACAGGCTGTGAGGGTCAGGTCCCTGGCAGGCCTGTGGGAGATTAAAGGTGGCAGAGGGTAGTATCATGGGTTGCTAGATCAGTCTATGGGATGCCACCATGCCCACAACAGAACTGGCAGGGGATTACCAGTCCTCACTATCCCCAGCCCCTGCATCACCCTCGGACCAACAGACAGACAAGCAGGCCCTGGATGGACGGAACCATGGTGGGGATACATATATGGCTGTCACAGCGCCACCCAGGCATGGGTCAATCTTTACTCACCCTTCTCTGTGCCTGGGATGGAGCTATCGAAGCCCACAACTCCTGAGATGGAGTCCTCCTCCACAAACTGTAGCACCTGTTCCTCCAGAGGAGTGAGTCTGCGCTGCGGCACAGGTGGCAGCCTGCTGTTGCTGGCTATTTTCTCCTTTACAGCCTGCCATATTATCTGCCACTTCTTCTTAATACCCTCCATGTCCCTGTTGTGGTGGTGGATGGCATTGACTCTCCTGGCGAATTCATGCCATGCTGTCAGCTGTAAGCTGGCATCCTCTGCTGCAAAGAGGGCAGTATGCTGCCTAATGATTAGCCCCACTGCCATAGATGTCTTGGAGGGTGTGAAGTTTGCTCTCCAGGTTTGCTTTGTCCCTTTCTGCATTGTGCATTTCACTGTGCAGCTTAGGTGCTATGGCAGTGTTAGGCTACCCGCGTAGACCCTTTAACACATACCATGGATAAGATGCGCAGCCACACCTCGCCCTGTCCAAAGTTAAATCCAATACCCACATAGGTTCCTATGTGCTGATGGTATGAAAATCTGCGTGACAGCTATCCACCATAGAATTCCATAGATGAACACCATGGCGCGATGACATCATATGCATGCATGGATGCCCAGATGGTAATACCAGAGTAGGACAGATAGCACAGTATGCGGGCATGGCGGCGGTGGCATGAGGACAGTTACATGGTGTCACTCTGATCGTGTGCCCCCTTGGGGCAGGGGATGTTCTGCACGTGTAGCACCATTGTTCCACACCGATGTTGACCGGCGATTGTACATGCACCTTGCACTGGTAAAGTGGTGGCGCCGCCGCCCTTTCTGCATGGGTATGGCACAGAGGCACTACCTGTGCCAGGTGGTAGCTGCAGCCATTCTGTGCGGGTATGGTACAGAGACGCTACCTTTGCCGGGCGGTAGCTGCAACCACTGCACGGGTATGGCACGGAGGTGCTACTGTTCAGAGCTGAAACTGCCAACATTCTGTGCATGTGGTGCCTCTGTGCCATACCCACACACATGGACATGACCACAAGGCACACGCCTCATGCCCATAACACCCGGAACCCAACCCTGCCCCTACAAAATTGACAATACCTTGTGATTTCAAACTGGGAACAGTATATTGCAAACTCTGTAATATGTACAATGGTAGCAACAACAATATAAAACAAGAGAAGTCCACGCATCAACAGGGACATTGCACACCCATGTCCATGGCCATGCAGTGTACCCCATTTTGGCCCATCGCAGAGCAATCCCTGGCTTGGGGTCAGTCTATGGTGCAGGGGGACCCTGCTTGTGCCCTGTCACTGCAGCAATGAGGGCATCCAGGCGCACATGGATTGTCCGTGCTGCTGCCCACATGTTCTCCCTGAGGAGGCACATCTCTACCACCAGGGTGGCCAGAATCCAGTCACCAGATGTCCGAGTGGGTGGTGACACAGAGGGGCCTGATGTGGCATAGCCATGCCATGCCATGCCTGTGGGTGCTGGGGTGAATGTGGGGGCCCATGGCTGCAGAACGTATCCCATGAGTCTGTTGCACATTGTACACGGTCCATGACAAGCCTTGCAGTAGGCACATGGCACCCTGAGATGGACATGGGAAGACATGGCTGTGGGTTGTGAAGCACAGCCAGGGCTGCAGCTCTTCCTCTGGCCCCCCTGCCGGGAGCCTACTGGCTGTGCACTGCACTGTACTGCTATACCTGGGGCGCTTGGAGGGTGATGACTGTATCCCCCCTGCTATCCCCTCTGAGCCCGCCTCTGCTCCAGCTGTAGGAGATAGCTCTGGTCCTGCTGCCTCCTCCTCCTCCTCCTCCCCTCCCTGCCCCTGACTCTCCGATTCCTCCTCCTCCTCGGACTCTCCACCCTGCCCCTGACACTCTGATCTCTTCTCCTCCTCAGACTCCTCACTCTGCCCCTGACTCTCTGATCCCACCTCCTACTCGGACTCTCCGCCCTGCCCCTGACTCTCCGATCCCTCAGCCTCCTCAGACTCCCTGTCCTGCCCCTGTCCTTCTGATCCCTCCTCCTCTTCAGACTCCCCATCCCGCTGCTGCACCATGACCTCCTTTCTGCCCTCCCTCTCCATGGAGCTGTCCTCCATCGCAGTGCTGCTGGAGGTACTGCTGTGATTTGCATCTTGGGACACCTGCGCTGGTGCTGGACTGCTGCTCCAGGTTGGTGCCCGTGATGGGCCAGCATTGTCTGGGGCCTCCCTTGAACTGGCTGTGGGGATAGAGGGAGGGTGGGTTAAATGTCCGCACAGATGTGGTCCTGGAGTGGGACTGGCACATCTATGAGGGGCCCACACATTCATTGTGCAACCCACCTTCGGTCCACCGGGATGTGCTGTCATACAGTGCACACTGCATGCCCTCCCCTTTGCCCACCTCCAGCCAGCTCTGTTCTCCCCCTCACATGCCCAGCTGTGGCTTGTGGGCCACCCCCACCAGGCAATGGACAACCAAAAGGGTCAGGGTGGGCAGGTGCACAATGTGCATCAGGGCCCACTGCTGCTGGTGTGTGCACCTGTACCACCCTTCCATGTCGTGCCCCGGTCATGTGTGTGCACACCTGCATGTATTGGGTGCCAGCTAGTGCACACATGGGATAGTGGCACTGGGGGATGGCAAGACTGCCCCAAGCACATTCCCATCATTGCATACTGGAGATCTCCCACCAGATGGTCTACCTGTACCTGTCCGGCAGCCATGGCTATCACTCCCTGCATCTGCTGGGCTCCACCATGTACCCCACTGACCTTCCTCAACTGCCACCACTCCCTGATGCACTGCAGCTGGTTTGGTAGCTTCCAGCGCAGTGTCCTGTAGTGGCATTTTAGGGCTTCCAAGGTGCATTGTACACCATAGTTACTGTGGGAGAGAGAGGGAGGGGACACACATGGGCTCAGCTGTGTGCTTCTACATTACTTGTTGTGCCTACTTGTATCCTGCCTCAGCCTGGTGGCCTGCCCATCCTGGGGGCAGGGACATACACATGGGTAGCAGATGTGGGGTGCATGTGGTGGTATACCTCTGATGTCTGGGACCAGATTTCTACTCACCACTCCCCTTGTCCTTTGACATTTACCCCATGCCGCCACCAACAGTGCCATCTGGGCCACTGGTTCACCTGTGTCACCTCTCTAGTCCCTTCAGCCATTTCTGAAGTCCTCCCCTTCCCTTGCTCCCATCTGTTGCACACAGTCTTGCTTTGGCACCATAGTACATAGTTGTGGACTGTGAGTGGCCTCGGCTGTGGGCAAGTGACATGGAAGGGGGCATCCACTGCTTCAGGGGCCACATCACTGCATGGTTTGTTAGGTGCCATGCAGGACAGAGTGTTTTGGTTTGTGCATTCTGTGGCATCACATCATCGACATGCTGCCACAGCCGGACAGGGGGGTAGTGGGCAGTGGTGATTGATCTGCTTATAGGGACAGATGGGCAGCACATATGTGGATACGGCCACTGGTCCCCTCCAACTCCTGGGCCGGGGTTGCAGGGCTGTGGGGTGGAGCACATGCCCAGGGAATCCGCACTGGCCAGCAGAGTCCCCTGGGGTGGACAGCCCAACTCACAATTCCCCATGCACCCAGCAATGCCTTGTAGTGTTGCTACCATCTGCCACCAGGGAGTGCAGCTGCCTCTCTGTCTGCTGTATCTGAATATGCCTACTTCTGCGGGCAGCCAGGGATGGCACCTGTACCATGCTTTGCCCATCACCCCGCTGTCACCTGTTCTTCAACCATTGGTGCTGCCACCAGCATGTGGCTTGGCCCCACACCCTGCCTCCCTGTGCAGACATACAGCTGTGCCTTTCAGGGATGCATATGGCCTATCATGGTGTTCAGCTCCCTCCCCCCCCCCCCAGCCTGTTCAGGTTTCCGTTGGATGGTCCTCCATATGGCTATGGACAGCCGTAGGTTGGGATGCCGGCCCCCCAGGCGCCTGTCGCTGTGTTCGGTTTGAGCCACATATTCGAAGCTTGGCCGTTTTGGAGGTACATGACTCATGATTCAGGCACTTTTCCTCAGCAGGTATCCTTTTGCGGGTATGGCAAGCCTCAGTGCCTTGTTGAAAATTGGGCTCCATATTTACAGACTACAAAATAAAAATATCATCAAAGCTGTTTATAGCAATACATATACAATTATACAGGGGACCATGGGCGTAGCATTAAAGGAAGATAGACAAAAGAAAGCAGAAACCATAGATTGAGAGCAAGACAATTAGAAAAATAAAATGTTAAGAGAGTAAAGGTAGAAAAAAAATATTATCAGTTCTGTAACTGGAAAATATCAGTTTTTAGACTTTACATCTCTGCTACAAGGGAAGATAAAGCAAACTCTGCTATGAGGGGACATAGGATGAAGGTGAAAGGGATAGACTCAGGAATAATATGCAGAAATATTTCTTAAGAACATAAGATATGCCATACTGGGTCAGACCAAGGTCTATCAAGCCCAGTATCCTGTTTCCAACAGTGGCCAATCTAGGTCATACGTACCTGGCAGTTTCCCCAAAAGACACAGGTTCCGCAATGCTTGTATTGGGTCAAGCATTGATATCCTGGGTCCCTTTTTAATAATGATTTATGGACCTTTCCTCCAGGAACTTGTCCAAACCTTTTTTAAACCCAGCTACACAAACAGCCTTTACTACATCCTCCGGTAACAAATTCCAGAGTTTGATTACACGAGTGAAAAAAATATTTTCTCTTGTTTGTCTTAAATAGTTTACCCTGTAGCTTCATTGCATGTCCCCTAGTCTTTCTATATTCTGATAACGTAAACAGTTGATCTATGTTTATCTGTTCCACTCCGTTCATTAATTTATAGACGTCTATCATATTTATTTTATTTGTTTATTTATTTATTTATTTAATGCTTTTATATACCGCGCTTTTTAAAATCAGTGCGGTTTACAGATAACATTTTGTGCAGAGCAGGAAGAGCCTGCTTCGCACTTACATTGAACAGGAAATACAACTTTGGTTAATAACCATGGGGAGGTAAATACAGGCTATATACAGGCTATATATAGTGTGGGCAGGAAGTCGCTGCATGGCTATGGTAACAAGCTTTTCCTTGCGAACTATGTACAGGGGTGTAAATTGGGTCATAAGGTTGTGTCAGGTAGGGATGTGTTGTTAGCCTGGGCATAGTGCAGGAGAAAAAGGTGGTGCTTTAATGCTTTTCTAAATTGTGTGAGGTCAGTGATCAAATGGATGGACACTGGGAGCTCGTTCCAGCAGGTAGGTGCATAGAACATGAACGCTCTGTTTTTTGTTGCCTGAGTGCATTTTGTTACTTCACTGGAGGTTATTAGTGTTGGTGGAGAAGGACATTCTTGCTCTGGATGTGGGTGTGGAGTGGATAAGGTTTGTCAAGGAGCCGGAGGTTTTTTTGTTAATCGCTTTGAAAGTTAAAAGAGCAACTTTGTAGATGAGTCAGCAGTAGATTGGTAGCCAGTGGAGGTCCTTTAGGATTGGAGTGATATGCTCTCTTCTAGAGGCCCCGTGTAGGAATCGGGCAGCGGCATTCATTGCTAACTGTAGGGGGTTAAGTGTGTTCTTAGGCAGCCCATGAAGGATCACATTGGCGTAGTCAAAGTGGTGGGTTACTAGCGCCTGGAAGACTGTCCAGAAGTCCTCTGGTTGCAGTAAGGGTCGGAGATGTCGAATTGTCCTCATCTTATGGTAGACTTTCTTGACAGTGTTGCTTATGTGGGCTTTGAGGTCGAGGTGCTGGTCAAGTGTGACTCCCAGGTAGCAGATGGTGGGGTCGCTCGGGAGCTCGGTATCTCTTGTCTTTAATGTTGCCGGAGGGATGAAGGTTTGATTTCTCGTGATGAACAGCACTTCTGTCTTGCTGAAATTTATTCTGAGACTCTGTGAGTTAAGCCAGTCAGTGATGGCATCAAAGCATTTTACCAGTGAGGAGAAGTCTGGTTGATCAACGGTGAAGGGGGTGAAGAGTAGTACGTCATCCGCTGATGATGTCACATATGGGCTGCATATATATATATTGAATAATAGGGCAAATAGTGAAGAACCCTGGGGAACTCCATGTTTTTGTTGGAAAGACTTGGAGGTCGTAGAGCCTGTGCGTACCTGCTGCCATCTATCTGTTAGGTACGATTTGCACCAGTTCCATGCTGAGCCCTGGATTCCTTTTTCCTGGAGACATGTCAGGAGCTGCTCATGGTTGACAGAGTCGAAGGCCGTGGAGATGTCCAAGAAAATCAGGGCATATCCTTGTCTATTGTTGTTAATCCCTGTGATTAATGTGTTAAAAAGCGTGGCAAGAAGCGTTTCGAATCCATGTGATTCCCTGAAGCCATGTTGGCATGGATCAAGGGGGGCAGTGGAGTTGATTTGTTCCTGGATTTGCCATTGAACTACCTTCTCAATAATCTTGGCTAGAAGTGGGATGCTTGAGATTGGTCGATAGGACTCCACTTTTGGGGGTCCACTTTGTTGTTCTTCAGAAGGGGTCGGATCGACGTCTGCTTGAGGCATGCTGGGAACATTCCCGTGGAGAAGGATCGCTCCATGATCCTGGCTAGCGTCGGACTGAGTTCTTTGCACAGAGATCTTATCCAGTGAGCTGGATATGGCTCATTTGGAGCAGTGGTGGCATTGATGGTTGCGATGATGTCCTCGATGCCTCTGGCTGATGGTGTTGTGAGTGAGTTGAGCGGTAGTGGTTGACTTGTGTTGTGTCCGGGAGTGGGTTTCTTGGCTATGGTGATGTTGCTGGCTTTGGCTAGTATGTAGTCTGCATATTCCTGTGGGTGTATCATTGTAGTCTATGTGGGCGAAGGTTCTTTCGTCATGGACTTCACTAAGTTGAAGAGGTTGTGTGGTTTGTTTAGTGAGCGGAGTAGGACTTCGGAGTGGTATTCTTTCATTTTCACTGATATGGAACCTCTGTGTGAGTTAAGCTGGGTGATGTAGGCTGCTTGGTCGGTAGGGGACCGGGATCGCCGCCATCTTCTTTCCAGTTTCCTAAGGAGAAGTAGTGAAGACCATAGCTCTTTGGAGTACCATTGTGCTGGTTTCTTACCTCTTAGGTGACTTGCATAGGGTGGTTGGCTTGGTTGGGGTAGGTAGGCATGCATAGGAATTCAGGCTGTTGTTCCATGTGGCTATCAGATCATCCAGGTCAGGCGAGTCTAGCTGAAGGTTTGGAAGGACTTCATTTAGGATCGCCTCTTTGTCGAACAGTCTGAATCGTCTTATGGGTGAGGGCGGGCTTTCGGCTGTTTTCTTAGGCATGTTGCTGTCTTGAAGCATGAGTATCTGGAATTTAATTAGGTTGTGGTCGGTCCATGGGACTGGGGTGATATCTAGCTTGAAGTTGTAGTTTGGGCTTATGTAGGGTCGTGGGATGAATATGAGGTCTAGTATATTTCCCTTCCGGTGGGTAGGTGTTTCAATTGTCTGATTGTAGCCAAGTTCGTTGAGTGCTTCAAGAAAGGCTTTGGAGTCGGTATCTTGGAGAGCTGGAAGGTTAAAGTCTCCCAATATCCAGTTTGGTCTGTGAGTGTTCTTAGGGTTACAGGTAAGGTCAATTATAGTTGCAAGGTCTTCAGGGGAAGAGGACGTGATCTGTAAATTAGGTTGATGGTGTTGTGGCTGTTGGATATAGTGAGTGTGTCGAGGTGTGTTGTGCTGCTGGATTTGATCAGCTGATACATGAGCTCTGTTTTTGATAGGATGAATGTGCCACCACCTCTGCGGTTAGGTCTGTGGCAGGTGTGGCATGAGAAGTTGGGAGGGATGAGTTGGTTAATGAGGACTGCGTCTGAGTCCGTGAGCCATGATTCAGTGACTAGTAGGATGTCTAGTTCAAGGTAGGTTATAAGGTCGGTGATGGCTGGCCACTTCCTGTGGAATCAGCGTGCATTTATGAGGGCACATTTCAGGTTTTGCTGACCTAGGGGCTGTGCCGCTTTGGGTTTTGTGGAGTGAAGATTGGTATGTAGATTAAGCGTGGGTATGGGTTTTGATGAAATTCTGCTGGTTTAAAATGTGAGCTGCCTTGATATCTTTTTCCAAGGCCTTGAAGGGTTGGAATGAGGTTGTAGTTGGGGGTTGGATTAGGAGGGCTGATTAATGCGCTGCTAAGGAGGTACAGGCTGGTTAGGGTTAGGATGGATATGGCCATGTTGAATTGTGAGTCAACACAGTGTACTGGTATAGGAGACAGTTTGTGCAACAATAGATGCTTGCCTTAAATGAGGCTAACCTGTACAGCAATGTACACTTTAGAAACAACAAGGCAGCAAGGCTACTTGTATGGGAGTTCTAACTACACAATGGTAACCTTTAAAACAATGAGGCTAACTTGTACAGCAATGTATGCTTTAGAAACGAGGCAGCAAGGCTACTTGTATGGGCGTGGCTAGCTACACAATGGTGACCTTTAAAACAATAGTTTTGTTCGAAACAACAATGGCTCCAGGTTAAAGAGCCCTAACCTTTTTAGCCTTTCTTCATAGGGGTATCCTTCCATCCCCTTTACCATTTTGGTGGCTCTTCTCTGTACCTTTTCTAATAACGCTATATCCTTTTTAAGATACGGCGACCAGAATTGCACACAATATTCAAGATGTGGTCGCACCATGGAACGATACAGAGGCATTATAATATGCTTATGTTTATGTTTATTGGGTTTCTTAATAGACCGCCCATCACAACAGTGTCTGAGCAGTTTACAAAATACATCAAAAACTGCTGGGGAAAAAGGAAGAGAACGCCATAGTATGATAGGAAAGGAGAGAGAAGAGTAGTGATTAGATTACAGGTAGATTATAGAGGAAGTCAAGGAGCATCAACATGGGAGTAGAGAAAGAGGGCAGGGGGGAGGTGAGAGGCTGAAGGCTAGGCAAAAGAGGTGGGTTTTAGGTTCGCTTTAAAGGTTTTAAATGAGGGCTCTAGGCGGAGGTCCGGGGGGAGCGAGTTCCAGAGGCGGGGGCCAAGGAAGTAAAAGGCGAAGGAGTGGGTGGATTCTAGGTGGGCTTGGGATGGAGAAGGTAGGGTTAGGCGGTTCATGTGGATAGTGCGGAGGGAGTGGTGGAGAGTGTGGAGGTGCACCAGATCAGCAAGGTATAGGGGAGTTTCGGTGTGAATAGACCTGTGGACATAGATGAGGAATGTATACTGAATACGAAAAGGGATCGGAAGCCAATTCAGGCGAATGAGAAGGGGTGATATGGTCGAAGCGGGAGGAGCAGATGAGGATACAGGCAGCAGTGTTGTGGACTCGTTGCAGACGTTGGAGCTGAGATTGGGGGAGACCGGCTAAGGAGCCGTTGCAATAGTCTAGGCGCGATACAACAAGGGAGATGAGGAGGGTGGTCATAGAGGGGATAAAAAGGAAAGGACAAACAGATTGGAGTTGTCTTAGGGTGAGAAAACAGCGCTGAACTACATATGAGATATGGGCTTTGAAGGATAGAGAGGACTCAAGGGTCACGCCAAGATAGCGCAGAGAGGTAACGATAGGAAAAGGGGAGGAAGAGAGCAAGGGAGCAAGGGAAGGGGCAGGACTACCAGTGGTGAACCAAATGGCTGAGGTTTTAGAGAGGTTAATATGTAAGAAATTAGAGGAAAGCAGGGACGCCACTGAGGAGAGACAATTGTTAAGAGGGGTGATATTGGGGGAAACTGAGTCGGTGTGATAGAGAAGAAAGATGTTGTCTGCATAATAGTGAGCGGAAACACCATGTTGTTGAACCAAGAGTGTGAAAGGAGCTAGGAAAATATTAAACAGAAGGGGAGCGAGAACAGAACCCTGGGGGACGCCATAGGGAAGGAGGGTGGAGGGGGAAGAAAGAGAACCAGCGGAAACTGAGAAAGACCGTCCAGAGAGAAAAGAGTGAAACCAATGGAGAACATTGCCGGCTAGGCCGGCATCTTGAAGGCATGAGAGGAGAGTACGGTGGTCAACACCTTTGTTTTATTTTCCATTCTTTTCCTTATGATATCTAGCATTCTATTTGCTCTCTTGGCTGCCACTGCACACTGGGCGGAGGGTTTTAACATGTTATCCACAATGATGCCTAAATCTTTTTCCTGGATGGTGGTTCCTAATGTGGAACCTTGCATCGTGAAACCATACTTTGGGTTGTTTTTCCCTAGGTGCATAACTTTGCACTTGTCCACATTAAATTTCATCTGCCATTTTGATGCTCAGTCTTCCAATTTATCAAGATCCTCTTGCAATTTTCCACAATCCTCATGGGTTTTTTACAACTTTAAATAGTTTTGTGTCATCTGCAAATTTGATAATCTCACTCATTATTCCCTTTTCCAGGTCATTTATGAATATGTCAAAAAGCAGCGGACCCAGCACAGATCCCTGGGGTACACCACTATTCACCTTTCTCCATTGGGAAAACTTGCCATTTAGCCCTACCCTCTGCTTTCCATCTTTTAACCAGTTCCTGATCCACAATAGTACACTGCCTCCTATTTCATGACTCTTTAGTTTTGCCAAAAGTCTCTGATGAGGGACCCTGTCAAAGGCTTTCTGAAAGTCCAAATACACTATATCAACTGACTCACCTTTGTCTACTTGTTTATTCACACCTTCAAAAAAACATAACAGATTAGTAAGACAAGATCTTCCTTGTCTAAAGCCATGTTGGCTGTCTCCCTTAAAGCCATGACTATCTACATATCCAGCAATTTTGTTTTTTATGATGGTTTCTACCATTTATCACGGTACTGACATCAGGCTCACTGGTCTGTAGTTGCCCGGATCACCCTTGGAACCCTTTTTAAAAATTGGCGTTACGTTGGCCACCCTCCAGTCTTCAGGTATTACAGGTGATTTTAATGATAGTTCATAGATTACTAATAGCAAGTTTGCAATCTCATATTCAGTTCTTTCAACACCCTTGGATGTATATCATCCAATCCAGGTGATTTGCTACTCTTCAGTTTATCAAATAGTTGTAATACATCTTCCCAATGTAATGATATTTTCTTCAATTCTTCCACACCTTTATATACCACTTCAGTCATGACTAAGATCTCAACATCTTCCTCAGTAAAGACCGAAGCAAAGAATTCATTCAGTCTCTCCGCTATCGCCTTGTCGCCTCCTAGTGCCCCTTTAACCCCTCTATTATCTAATTGATCAACTGACTCTCACAGGTTTTTTTGCTACGAATGTACTTGAAAAAGTTTTTATTACACATTTTTGCTTCCGCAGCAAGCTTCTTCTCAAATTCTCTCTTTGCCTGCCTAATCAATGCCTTGCATTTATCTTGCCAGTGCTTGTGCTGTGTCCAGTTTTCGTCATTTGGCTCTTTTTTCCATTTCCTGAAAGATGCTTTTTTGGCAACAGGCTCTCTGACCTCACCATTAAACCATGCTGGCAGTTTTTTGGACTTCCTTCCACTTTTCTTAAAGCGTGGAATACAGCCTGTCTGGGCTTCCAAGATAGTAATTTTCAACAACACCCAAGCTTGATGTAAGTCTTTAACCTTTGCAATTGCTCCTTTAGTTTTTTCTTAACTATTTTCCTGGAGTGGAGGAGTGGCCTAGTGGTTGGGGCAAGGTTCTTCAGGCCAGAAAGTCAGGGGGTTCAAATCCCACTAGAGGACAGCAACCTTGGGCCAGAAGGACTGGGGTTTCTAGTCCCACAGGTGCTCCTTGTGGTCTTGGGCAAGCCACTTAACCCTCCATAGCCCATGTTCCCTGTAAAATAGTTATCTCCAAGTTAAAATGCCCTGTTCAATGTAATTTCAGTTTGTTCAATATAAACCACACTGATGCAGAATAGCATGATATATAAGAGAATGTAAATAAATAAATTTTATCATAGTCTCTCTTTCAAAAGTTAAAAGGTAGTACTGTGGATTTCCTTACCATCCCTCCTCCACTAATTAAATCAAACGCGATCATGCTATGATCACTATTGCCAAGTGGCCCCAACACCCTTATCTCTTGCACTAGATCTGGTATTCCACTAAGGACTAGGTCCAATATGGCTTCCCTTCTGATCGGTTCATGAAGCAACTGCTCCAAGAAGCAGTCATTTATTTCATCTAAGAAATTTATCACCCTAGCATGTCCTGCCCTGACTCTGACCCAGTCGATACTGGGGTAATTGAGATCACCCATTATAATTATTATTACTGTGCTGTAACTTTTGTTAGCTTCCTTGATTTCTTTGAGCATTTCATCATCCATTTGTTCATTCTGGCCAGGCGGTCGATAGTACACCCCCACTGCCATCACCTTCCCCTTTTTACATGGAATTTCAATCCATCGAGATTCTACAGCAAATTTTGTTTCCTGTAGAACTTTAATCCTTTCTGACTCAATGCCTTCTCTAACATACTGTAGAGCGCAACCCCTCCACCAATTTGATCAGCTCTATCATTACGATATAGGTTGTACCCAAGTATCACAGTGTCCCACTGGTTGTCCTCCTTCCATCATGTCTCTGAGATTTCAATCATATCTAACCTCTCATTTAGTGCTATATACTGTAACTCCCCCATCTTATTTTTTAGACTTCTAGCATTTGCTTACTTTCATTTTTTGCTGTTTTAGGGGAACTTTCCTTGAGCACAGTAGGTTGCTGAACTCCAGTAACCTCCTCAGGTTTAGAAACTGCTAACACCTAATCAGGAGTTAGTGGGCCTGTTTCCTGAGTGCAGTTGAAGCCTGCATAAAAGGCTCCAGTGCCCTGCCCTTTTGAGGCTTTCCTAACCAGGGCTCCACAGATCAAACAGGGAACTTTCCTTAAGCACAGTAGGTTGCTGAACTCCAGTAACCTCCTCAGGTTTAGAAACTGCTAACACCTAATCAGGAGTTAGTGGGCTTGTTTCCTGAGTGCAGTTGAAGCCTGCATAAAAGGCTCCAGTGCCCTGCCCTTTTGAGGCTTTCCTAACCAGGGCTCCACAGATCAAACAGTAAGGATTTGAGGGTTTCTTTGTTTGTTTTATTATATTACATTGCTAGCTCTCTGACTGGGAGCTCTTAAAAGAGTTTTGTGTATATTTTTTAAAGCAAGGTTACTTTCATTTTTGCTGTTTTAGGGGAACTTTCCTTGAGCACAGTAGGTTGCTGAACTCCAGTAACCTCCTCAGGTTTAGAAACTGCTAACACCTAATCAGGTGTTAGTTCCCTCCCTACCCACCCCGACTCCCACCCACTCCTAGTGAGCAGTCTTGCTTTATAGGGCACCTCCCCCTTTAACAAATCACAGTGAATTGGACCAGCACATTTGTATATAATTAAAGAGATTTAACTGCTTTTTCTCTGAAAGGACAGCTGTGAAACCGGCTGGTACTTGGTAGATCTCTCTCTTTTGCTTTAACAGATACCTAAGCTCCACGAACAGAACAATGGCTGGGAAAAATCATATTGCTAAAGCTGTTGCCCCCGTTACAGCTTCTGCCTCGGTCCAGACAGAGATCCTAATGCCAGTTGAAGGACCAGTTCCATGTGCAGGGTGCCTGCATGCTGAAGCTCTGAGGAAACAAGTGGAGGAACTCAGAGAGGAGGTGGCGAGGCTGAGGAGCATTCAAGACAGTGAGAAGTACATTGATGAGATACTTCTTGCAGCAACCAGGCTCTCCAGCACAGGAGAAGATGGGTGCCAACAGAATGTCAATGGTTGGACACAAGTCACCAGGGCCTGCAAAATCACCAATCCAACTTCTCCAGCCCTTGAATTGAAGAACCATTATGCAGCCCTGGAAGTGGAGGAGGTGAAAGCATCCCTGGAAAGGGAAGAACCAGAGTTCAAGTACCCCAAAGTTGCAGAATAAGTGACCAGAAGGAAACGAAGGGTAGTGGTGGTTGGAGACTCTCTTCTGAGGGGTACTGAGGTGTCCATCTGCCGACCAGACTTGATGTCCAGAGAGGTATGCTGTCTGCCTGGTGCCAAAATCCAAGAAGTTACGGAGAGTTTGCCGAGAATCATCAAGCCCACTGACTATTACCCAATGTTGCTAATCCATGTTGGAACAAATGATACTGCCAGGTATACCTCGGAACGTATCAAAAGTGACTTCATGGCTCTGGGACAGAGGGTGAAGCAGTTAGGTGCACAGGTGGTGTTCTCTTCAATCCTCCCTGTTGAGTGTAAAGGCCAAGGCAGAGATGCTCGCATCCTGGAGATGAATGCATGGCTGCGTGAATGGTGTCATCGAGAGCGTTTTGGTTTCCTAGACCATGGGATGCTGTTCAAAGGGTTGCAGAGCAGAGATGGCATCCATCTGTCCAAGAAAGGTCAACGCATCTTTGGTAGTAGACTGGCTAATCTACTGAAGAGGGCTTTAAACTAGATTCGTTGGGGATGGGTGAAGAAAGCCCCCAGGTAAGTGAAAGCCCCCAGGTAGGTGATACATTAAATACCTTTATGGAAATGGGTAACAGGGGTAACATATGGAAAGCAGTGTGCATTAATGCCCGTAGCATGGGAAATAAGATCCCTGAAGTTGAAGCTTTGGTGGGAGTGGCTGACTTGGATTTAGTGGCAGTTACAGAAACATAGTTCACAGAAAATCATGACTGGGATGTAACTATACCTGGCTATACTTTATTCAGAAAGGACAGGGTAGGAAGAAGGGGAGGAGGAGTGGCACTATATGTAAAAACTACTATTAAAGCTTTGGAATTACAGAGCTTAAAAGGGAGAGAGGAGGCATTGTGGGTTAAACTAGAAAGAGGGAAAGAGAAATCTATTTGCATTGGTGTGATATACAGACCTCCCTCACAAGAGGAAGAGGTGGACAGAGAGATAATTGAAGACATACGCAGCATTTCTAGGAAAGGGGAAGTGCTACTGATAGGAGATTTCAATATGCCAGATGTTGATTGGCACATTCCTGCTGCAGTATCATCTAGAAGTAAGGAGATCCTGGATTCTCTACAGGGAGAACTATTCAGGCAATTGGTAACAGACCCCACAAGTGAAGGGGCCATACTGGACTTGGTGCTTACCAATGGTGAAAGTGTTTCTGATGTTGTAGTGGGAGATCATTTTGCATCCAGTGATCACCAGATGGTGTGGTTCAGTATTAGGACTAGGGCTGTTAGAATCCATTCCAAGGTGAGGATCTTAGACTTTAGGAAGACTAACTTTGCGAAGATGGGCCAATACCTCAGGGAGTCGTTAGTGGGATGGGAACAGCTGGGGGATGTAGAAAAACAGTGGTCAAAACTGAAAGGGGGTATTTTAAAGGCAACCAACCTTTTTGTTAAAATGGTAAATAAAGGCAAAAGGAACAGGAGACCGCTATGGTTTTCGAAGGAAGTAGCTGAAAAAGTGAAGAAAAAGAGGGAGGCCTTCATGAAATACAAGAGATCACAGAGAGAGGAAGACAGGCATCTGTATTTGGAAAAACTTAGAGAAGCTAGCAAAGTAGTCAAGAAGGCAAAGATTCAAAAGGAGGAGGAAATAGCCAATGCAATAAAATGGGGGGATAAGACATTTTTCAGATATATTAGTGAGAAGAGGAAGGGCAAAAGTGGTATTGTCAGACTCAAGGGTGCAGGGGGGGAATATGTAGAAGCTGATAAGGATAAAGCAGAATTGCTTAACAAATATTTTTGTTCTGTGTTCACAGATGAAGAACCAGGAGCAGGACCTCTGAAAACACCCACAAATAAGAACAGAAGCGAGGGACATCTTGAACAATTTTCAGAAGACTGTGTTCGTGAGAAACTAGCTCAACTTAAAGTAGACAAAGCGATGGGACCGGATGGGATACACCCTAGAATACTGAGGGAACTTGGGGACGTTCTAGCAACTCCACTGACTGACCTTTTCAATGCCTCGTTGGAGTCGGAAGTGGTGCCAAAGGACTGGAGAGAGGCTCATGTGGTGCCTTTACACAAAAGCGGAAGTAAGGATGTGGTTGAAAACTACAGGCCGGTTAGTTTAACTTCGGTGGTGAGTAAATTATTTGAAACGCTGCTGAAAGAGAAAATAGTGAGGTTTCTGGAGTCCAGCGGATTACAGGATCCGAGGCAGCATGGATTCACCAGAGGCAGGTTTTGTCAGACAAATCTGATTGATTTCTTTGACTGGGTGACCAGGGAGTTGGACCGAGGGAGAGCTCTAGATGTGGTGTATTTAGATTTCAGTAAAGCCTTTGACACTGTTCCTCACAGGCGACTTATAAACAAATTGAGCACCCTAGGGATGGACCCTAAAGTTACTGCTTGGGTTGGAAATTGGTTGGGTGGGAGGCGACAAAGAGTACAAGTAAATGGAGCTCACTCTGAGGAGAAGGATGTTACCAGTGGTGTGCCCAGGGATCTGTCCTTGGTCCGATTCTTTTTAACATCTTTGTTAGTGATATAGCGGAAGGGCTGTCGGGTAAGGTTTGCCTCTTTGCGGATGATACAAAAATCTGCAATAGAGTAGACACCCAGGAAGGTCTAGATAACATGAGGAGGGATCTAGCTAAGCTTGAAGAATGATCTAGAATTTGGCAGCTGGGATTTAATGTTAAAAAATGTAAGATCATGCATTTGGGCTTCAGCAATCCAAGGGAGCAATACAGTATAGGAGGTGAAGTACTTTTGTCCACTAAAGAAGAGCGGGACCTAGGCATGGTTGTGTCTGATGATCTTAAAGTAGCTAAACAGGTAGAAAAGGCGACGGCAAAAGCTAGAAGGATGCTTGGGTGCATACGGAGAGGAATGGCTAGCAGAAAAAAGGAGGTGATAATGCCTCTGTATAAGTCTTTGGTGCAACCTCATTTGGAGTATGGTGTGCAATTCTGGAGACCGCACCTTCAAAAGGATGTGAACAAGATGGATTCGGTCCAGAGGGTGGCTACTAAAATGATTAATGGGCCTCATTATAAAGCATATGAGGACAGACTTAAGGATCTTAATATGTACACCTTAGAGGAAAGGCGGGATAGAGGTGATATGATTGAGATGTTTAAATACCTCTGTGGCATAAATGTTCAGGGAGAGAGACTCTTTCAATTGAAAGCAAGTTCTGCTACTAGGGGACATGGGATGAGGGTGAAGGGAGATAGGTTCAGGAGTGATATGCGGAAATATTTCTTTAGAGAAAGAGTAATGGATCCGTGGAATAGTCTCCCAGTGGAGGTGGTAGAGATGAGGACAGTAACTGAATTTAAAAAAGCATGGAACCAACACAGAGGATCTCTAAAGGTAAAAAGTGGACTGTTGTAGTTGTTGTTATGGAAGGACAGACTAGATAGGCCATGTGGTCTTTTTCTGTCATCATGTTTCTATGTTTCTATACAAGCATTTTAGAGACTGTATTTTATTCATATTAATCTGGCTATTAGTAGGCATCGGTAATTTGGAATCTTTAAGCTCTATCTGCTTTACAGAAAGAGTGGTAGATGTGTGGAATAGTCTCCTAGTGGAAGTAGTAGAAATGAAGAAATTATCTGAATTCAAAAAAGCATGGGACAAACACAGAAGGTCTCTTAAGGGGACTATTGCAGTTGATATGGAAGGGAAAACTAGACAGGCCATGTGGTATGTTTCTATCTATTGTGTACAGTGTGGGTCGGAAATGCATCGTTGTTTATATTGTTGCTGTCATGGGATGGATTGGGGGGGGGGGTAGGGTAATGACTCCTCTTTCCTCCTCCACCCCTTGTTGCTCAAATCTGGAACCAAGATGCCCCCTCACCCCACCACATCCCATCCCGTATCAGATAACAAGTGTCCCAGATTTGCCTGCAAAATATCTGATAACCTTAGTGAAGTAGTGCACTATTTGGATGTGTTATTGGATCATTCTCTTTCATTTTGACCTCAAGTTTCTGCTGTGACTCACGTGGTTTAAGTTGTGCATGATATGTCCATCAAAATTGTATTTGGATTTTGATTGTTTTAGGATGGTTGTGCATAGGGTTACCAACTTTTTCACCGAGAAAAACCCGACACCTGTGGCTCGCCATGCTCCACCCATTCTCCGCCCCTAGTCCCACACCTGCCCCGCCCCCAGCCCCACCCACAAAAATTACCGAGGATACGTGTAGGCTAACTTCCTTGGTCATATAATAATTGTGGGCGTGGCCTACCCCAGCTAGGCCCCAAATGTAAGTTGGATGTAATTAATGAAGTAGATGAGAGCACTGCTGATAAACAAATCTATACACCTATGATTTATCCTGGATATGCAGATTTGGACATGTCAGACTCAGATTCAGATATAGGAACAGACAGCAGATCAGGCTCAATAATCTCGATTGGAATAAAACCAAAGTCAGCTACACATGAAACCATACATGACACAAAGTTATAGTAATCTAGCTCAGTATAGGCCTAATAGAAATACAGGTCAAGATTGCATTTGAATCTATTCCTTTAAATCATAGTTCTGCTTTTTAGCTAGACATAAGTTGGGAAATTAGAAGCATTTTGCGCTTATGCAAACAGTCTGTGTACCGAACAGATATTAGGTCAGATTGAAGTTCCTTAATTAAATAGAACAAAGGGTGAAGCTGATCATTCTGCAAGAGGATAGGCTAAGCTGTTTCTGGGGCAGGATGCCCTGCTCTTATGAAATTGACTCTAGTCCATCTAGTAAATATAACCGAAATCAGCAAAATATAATGAGTAACTAATTAGCTTTTAGCAGCACAGCGACACCTGCTGGATCTAATGAATGTAATTTTTATATAGAACTTCTGCTTTTTGGTATAAATAATATTGTCTATGTTGGCAAAATTGATGTACACGTGGAATTTGGAAAGTACCAGATGTTAATTAAAGATTAACTGAATCAGCTGATATCACCTAATAAAAAGCTAAGCTCTTCGGAACCATCTTTGAAGAGGCATGTTGGAATAGTCGAATTAGACTCGGTGTGTCTCTTCCCTATAGAGCTCAATAGCAATTGATTGATTAATTAACTGTGTCGTGTTTTTTTCTTTCCTGTTGATAAGCACTGGAAGATAAGAGCCCAGGTATTTTGTGTGTGGGATCGTTTATTTGAGTCTACAGGTTGTGCCGTGACTCGGATTCCTTTGCTATTTAGCAGGAAACAAACAACCTGAGGACACAAGTTGTGAGTATATTGGCAGATATCTGAAATATTACAATGGGTAATAAAACTGCTAAAGGGAAGCAGGAGTCTCAGTTAGAAGACTGGAAAGAGAGGGTTCGTGCTATAGCAATCGATAAGAGAGGGAGTCCCAATTATGTGATGAAAAGAGAATATGGGGACAGTTCTTTAAATTATGTGGCCAAATGGCATTCTGTTACTGCGGTGAACCCCAAACTGCAGTTTCCCCTTGGATAGGAGGCAGTGTACTATTGTGGATCTGGAACTGGTTAAAAGATAGAAAGCAGAGGGTAGGGCTAAATGGCCAATATTCCCAATGGAAAAAAGTGAATAGTGGAGTACCCCAGGGATCTGTACCGGGTCCGCTACTTTTTGACATATTCATAGATGACCTGGAAAAGGGAATAACTAGTCAGGTTATCAAATTTGCAGATGACACAAAACTGTTTAAAGTTGTTAAAACCCAAGAGGATTGTGGAAAGCTGCAGGAGGATCTGGATAAATTGGAAGACTGGGCATCCAAATGGCAGATGAAATTTAATGTGGACAAATGCAAAGTTATGCACCTAGGAAAGAACAACCCACACTATAGTTACACGATGCAAGGCTCCACATTAGAAACCACCACCCAGGAAAAGGACTTAGGAGTCATCGTGGATAACATGTTAAAACCCTCCGCCCAGTGTGCAGCGGCGGCCAAGAAAGCAAATAGAATGCTAGGTATCATAAAGAAAGGGATGGAGAATAAAACAAAGGATATTATAATGCCTCTGTATCGCTCCATGGTACGACCGCACCTTGAATATTGTGTGCAATTCTGGTCACCGTATCTTAAAAAGGACATAGCGTTATTAGAAAAAGTACAGAGAAGAGCCACCAAATTGGTGAAGGGGATGGAAGGCTACTCCTATGAAGAGAGGCTAAAAAGGTTAGGGCTCTTTAACCTGGAAAAGAGACGGCTGAGAGGAGATATGATAGAGGTCTATAAATTAATGAATGGAGTGGAACGGATAAACGTGGATCAATTGTTTACGCTAGCAGAATATAGAAAGACTAGGGGACATGTAATGAAACTACAGGGTAAACTATTTAAGACAAATAAGAGAAAATATTTTTTCACTCAACGTGTAATCAAACTCTGGAATCTGTTACCGGAGGATGTAGTAAGGGCTGTTAGTATAGCTGGGTTTAAAAAAGGTTTGGACAAGTTCCTGGAGGAAAGGTCCATAAACCACTATTAAAAAGGGACCCAGGATATCAATGCTTGACCCAGTACAAGCATTGTGGAACCTGTGGTCTTTTGGGGATATTGCTAGGTGTGTAGGACCTAGATTGGCCACTGTTGGAAACAGGATACTGGGCTTGATGGACCTCGGTCTGACCCAGTATGGCATGTCTTATGTTCTTATGTTCTTATGAGGGACTTTTCATGAATCTAAATTGAAATATTTGCAATCAGTGCTAGCCTTAGATGAGAATTCTTATCATGAATGGATTGTTTATAATTTCTGGTGTTCTAAAGCGGCCGAGAAGAGCAAACATACTATTGATTCTACATTTAAGAAGGTCAGAGATCAGGTGTATCGCATGGAAGAGCAAATATGTGTTTTAACTAAGAGAGGTAATGACGACACTAAAACTGTAAATAGTTGTGAGCCTTGTGAAGTGGCATCTGCGCCACCGGCCTACGAGGATGAGGTTAATGCATTAGCAATTTCTCTGTCTAGAAATAATGTCCCAGCCATAGTCCCTGGTCCGGATCGAGAGGCGCCCTCTATCCAGCCGGGTGCTTTGTCTACTATCTCTACCCCTGTTAAACTTGATGTGTCAAGTATAGTATCTGTTGATTCGCCACCGGGAGCAGTTGGGGGTGATGGCCCCTTTGTCTCTACACCTGCAGCTGTTCACCATGCCACTAGAGCCACAGTGTTAACTAAGGATATTCTAGAGCTTGAACAGTTAATTGGTGTTGAAGCAAGTCAATTAGGATGTTTAACTACTGTGGACCAATTGAAAAAGTATTATGATTATCTTTTGTCTAAATCTCGTACATTAACTGAATTAATTACAACCATGTTTGAAGCATTAGAGTTACAAATTCAACAGCATACTGTGACCTTGTTGCCTTTTAGTCAGGCTAAGGGAATTTTGGCCGAAGCAATAGATGCTACTGCCAAGGGGATCGGGCATTGGACCAAGGCTCCATTGCTTCCTAAGTGGCAGAGTTTGCAGAGTTTAACTTTGCAATTAGGTGAATCATTGACTCAAGATAAACAGTTTAAAGAAATGAGCACAGAATACAACCTGCTGGCTCCATTCAGGGCATTCCCGAGAGGAGATGGGGGGTTAGTTACCTTAGCAACGAATTGGTCCCCAGCCGAAATTTTCAGCTTAGCTAGATCATGTCCTGACTCAAGGGAGAAGCCTGGTCAGTTTGTAGATTATTGGCGACAGCTAATAACTACATATGATCCTACTTGGGTAGATTTACAAAATTTATTGAAAGCAGTTTTTCTGAATCCTATAGAGTTAAGGGCAGTCACCCACCCTCAACTGCATGATAATATTAATTGGGTGTGGCCTGGTATAGATCCTGTAATTAATGCTACTGATGTTGCTCAAATGACTGCATTTAGAGAACATAGGGATAACTTGTTAAAAGCCATAGAGAAGAAATGTACTCCAGTCCGGGATCTGTCCAAACTCTTGGAAGTAAAGCAGTGTGGGGGTGAGACGGTAAACCAGTATCACACTAGATGTTGCCTAGCGTTCAGAGATTTTTCTCCTCAGAACGCTGAGATGGAAGGTTTTGCTTCTATTTTTGTGAATGGACTGCAACCAGAAATAAAAGATATTCTTGAAAATGCTTTGCTTGGCTGGTCTACTAAGTCTGCACAGGAGATCCTGGAAGCGGCTTTGCATGCCGAAAAGCGAATTCAACGGCAGAAGGATGCTGACAAAGGTAAACTTGACCGCCAGCGTCAAAAACTTTTAAATTTGCAAGTAGCAAGTTATGAGTCCAACTTCAGAGGACGTGGTAGATCGAGGGGTGGAAGAGGTGCAGCCCCCTTCAGAGGAAGAGGACGTGGCTATATGGGGGGACAGCAAGGGGAGCGTACTTGTTATGGTTTTGGGCAAGTGGGCCATTTTATTAGAGATTGTACTAAGCCAAGGGGCAATATTCCCCAGCCTGGGATACAGGATGGTGCTAGATATCCATCTGTTTCATACCCTGTATCTACCCCTAACCAGCCTTCAGTGATGACTCAATACTATGCAGAGACTGATGTGGATTATAGTGAGGATTGAATAGGCCTGGTTGTGTGTCCAAACACACAGGGGGAGATACGTGCTACTGTTATGGGGTGTGAATTGCTTTTCCTGCTAGATACAGGTGCCTCTACATCTGCCATAGCGCTATCCCAGTTACCTCCACCTCTGTTTGAGGCCCTACCTGCAGCTCCTAAAGTACCTTGTGAAGGAATTGAAGGAAAGACTATAATGCATCAAAAGTTATCAGATGTGCCAATTATAGTGGAGGGAAAATTATATCATACAGATTTTCTGGTAGGCCCTACTTTGCCTGTCAACTTGCTTGGTCGAGATTTTTTATCTAGGAACAAGACTGTTATAAGCTGGGAAAACTGGCACTTTGACATGTACCTTGTGTCCCCTGCAAGTACAACAGCCTATAGCTGTAACACCGGCTGTTGCGACTACTCCACCATTGGATACCCTTCCTTCCACCTTGTGGGCAGTACCAGGTGATGATATTGGGCATCTCAATATTCCTCCAGTCAAGATTGAAGTACAACCAGGAGCTCCACTACCATATGTGCGTCAATATCCATTGCCTGCAACGTCGGTGGCTGGAATACGGCCAGTAATTGAAAATCTGCTAGCCCAGGGTGTGTTGGTGCCTACTTCTTCTCCTTGCAATACTCCTATTTTACCTGTGTTAAAAGCTGATGGTAAGTCCTATAGATTCATGCAAGATTTGAGAGCAATCAATCGTATTGTCATGCCCATCTTCCCTCTTGTGCCCAACCCTCATGATATCTGGACTCGCATACCATGTGACTCCACCCACTTCTCAGTTATAGATTTAAGCTCCGCCTACTACTCCATAGCGGTAGGGGAGGAGTCGAGGTACTTACTGGCATTTACGTTCGAAGGGCGCCAGTATACCTGGACTACCCTGTCTCAAGGCTACACGGAAAGTCCTGCTTATTTTTCACAGGCCCTAAAAGCTGCTTTACAAGACTTGGCGTTGGACAAATCTGTGCTGATCCAGTATGTAGATGATTTATTCATTTGTTCTCCATGTTATGATGCTTGTATTGCTGATACTATGTTAGCTCTTGTACATATTTCTCGTCTAGGATTGAAAGTAAACCAATCAAAATTACAATTTGCTGTACCACAAGTGATCTTTCTAGGTGTATGCCTTTCTTCTGCTGGACGCTCTATTACTGCTCAGAGAATTGGCCCTATAATGTCAATGCCTTTTCCTGCTACTGTACCTCTAATACGCCGCTTTCTAGGCCTTCTGGTGTTCTGTCGCCAGTGGATACCAGATTTTGCTGAACTTGCTGCTCCACTCTATGCCCTGCTAGGCCGTGAAGCTCCAGAGGGTATTATAGTTCCTACTGAAGCACAGCATAATTCTTTCCATTCTCTACGACAAGCGCTATTGAAATCTCCTTGTCTCTCATTTCCAGACTATAACTTGCCTTTCCGCCTTTATGTAGCCACATCTACTAAGGCTGCAGTATGTGTTCTAGCACAACGTTTTCCTTCTGGACTCAAGCCTCTAGGCTTTTTCTCTCAAGCTTTTGATTCTGTTGTTGCTGGCATGCCACCTTGTTTTCAATCTTTAGCTGCTGTGGTATTTGCAATACAGACCACTGACTTCCTTGTTCTCCAACATGAACTGCATGTGTACACATCTCACTCAGTAGCTAGGCTATTGCATTTAGCTAAAACTCAACCTTTATCTAGTTCCCGTTTACTGTTATTTGATTTGGCTATTTCTCAAGCACATGTAACCTTGCATGAAGTTTCCTTGTTACAACCAGCTCAAATTTTGGCTTCTTTGGAGCCTTTGTTACATTTGTCTGACCCTGATGGAACTCATGATTGTCTTTCTTCTGTAACTGCCTATTCAAAGGCTAGGCCTGATTTATCTGCTGTACCTTTGTCAAACCCTGATTGGGTTCTATTCACTGATGGTTCTGCCTTCCGTGATGAACATGGACATTTACTTGTGGGGTATGCTGTAACTACTGTTGATTCTGTACTAGAAGCAGGAGCGTTGCCATTTGCAAGTGCCCAGTTGGCAGAAGTATTTGCTCTCATTCGGGCCTTGGAGATGTCTACGCATTTGGTTGTTAATATCCATAGTGACAGTAGTTACGCAATCGGAATTCTGTGGGATTTTGGAAATATTTGGGCTCAGCGGGGGTTCCTGACGGCTGCCCATAAGCCCATCAAGCATGCCCGCTATATTGAGCGTCTACTTGCTGCAGTACTTAAACCAGCTCAGGTGGCTGTATTGAAATGCAAAGGACATGATCTTAATGGTACTATGGTGTCACAAGGCAATCAGTTTGTAGACCAAGCTGCTAAAACTGCAGCAGCAGGACCTGCAGTTCCACCACACCTTTTATTAACTCTTCGTTCACCTGCAGCTTCTACTTCTGGCTCAATATCTTTGGACTTGATGCGTTCCCATCAGGACTCAGCGGACTTCACTGAAAAACAGAACTGGCTCACTTGGGGAGCATCTCCTGATGGTACTGGACTTTGGTTAAAGGACAATTTGATTATTTGTCCTAAGTCTTTGCTATATCCTGTTGCCTTATTTTTGCATCACAAGTTGCATTTAAGTGTACTGGCTATGACAAAAGCTTTTGCTCAATTGTGGCATAATCCTACATTTGCTTCTGCTGCTCATGCTGTGTGTATTTCTTGTCTCCCGTGTTTGCAAGCAGGAAAGTCCGGGAGCACTTTGCGTGCATCGCCTTCTCCGTCCTTGCCTAAGCCTCGAGGACCCTTCCTCTTCTTGCAAATGGACTTTACTGATCTGCCTTGTGCCAAGGGGGGAAGGAAACATCTTTTGGTTTTTACTTGCTTATATTCTGGATGGCCTGAGGCCTATCTGACAAATTCTTTGTCTGCTGCTACTGTTTTGAAATGCTTGCTTACTCAGTTTATTCCTTTGTGGGGTGTGCCTTTACTTTTGTCTTCTGATCAAGGTCCAGCCTTTACGGCGGAGGTATGGAAGGGCATAACTGCATTTTTTGGCCTTCACCAGCAACTTCATCCTCCGTACCATCCGCAAAGCTCTGGCCAAGTGGAACGGATGAATCGGACGCTGAAGGCGCTTCTCCGGTCTCTGACTCATGATTGGAGTCAGGATTGGGTGGAAGCTTTGCCGTTTGCCTTATTCTCAGTCCGTAACTCTCCTCAGAGAACTCGACAAGGTCTTACCCCTTATGAAATTGTGACGGGATGTCCAGCAACCACTCCAGCACATGTGATAATTCCACCAGATCAATTACCGGATCCCCAACTATTGCGCAGCGATTTATTATCTTACTGTAAATATTTGTACCAAACGCTGGTGTCTCCTTCCTTTTTGCAGCTTACAAAGCAGGGAGCTCAGTCACAATCAACCCCAGACGTGGAACCAGGAGATTGGGTGCTCATCAAGGATCCAGCACCAAAGTCAGCTCTAGCAGCGAAGTTTCTGGGACCGTTCCAAGTGTTGCTGGTGGGATATTCGGCATTGAAGGTGAAGGGGCGCAAAGCGTGGATACATCTGGACCAGTGCAAGAAGGCGCCGTCCTCTGGATAAGACAACTTCCACCGAGACCACCTCCTGAAGAATTAGTTGAAATAGAACTGGACTCATTTCCTCCAGGATCATCTCCACTTGATCAAGAAAGTGACTGTGAAATTGTTGAACACTCACAACGTAATCCAGAGTTGGTTATTGATAAGTGGTTAATATGCATATTTGCAATAGCATTGGCATTGTTTTTGTTCTTCTGGATTTGGTGTCTGTCAGCTCTCGTAGTAGTATCAACAGCATAGATGAGTTGATAAGAAGATTATCAGAAAAGCCAACAATGCCCCCTAAACAACAGGCAATAATAGATAAGATGCTCAGGGACTTTCATGGTGTTACTACTCCTCCAGATTCAGTTCCTACAGTCCCTGATCATACAGTTCCTGAATATGACCCACATGCGCCGTGGGCAAAACATGGTACTTTTTATAATGTGTTTCATTCACACATTTACTCCTTAATTCAGCGATTTAATATTTCCAGCTGTGCAGTCTTCTTGCCTCACCCAGTAGCTACACAGTTTGGATTTCTGCCTAGACCTAGACCTCTTTCCTTGCAAGAGCTGAAGGAATTATCTATGAATGAAACCCTGTTTAATCTTACTATAACATGGCCAGAAGGAGTCACTCCTGCTCCAAGAATAATTAGCCCTCAGCCAATGGCTGATCCTCCTATCTGTTTCCAAAGGAAAGGAACATATCCTGTGGGTGAAACTCCTTTGTCTAAGTGTCAGACTGTTATGACTAACAACCATGTCCATTTAGTGTTAGAGTCCTCTACACCAAGTTCTGTGCAAGCCCTTTCAAATTTGAAGGTAGTCAATGTCATCCCTGATCCCAAGTCTCGTCTTGATCAGTATGAATTACAGTATTATGATCAGGATGGGTTCCCAGTATATGGGAAGTATAGATTGCAGAATAGTAAAGATGGTTTGTTATCTGGGTTTGTTGACAACTATGTGTATCCCTATTTAGGATATTATCACCCATGGTTAAGAAATATTGAGCCTGGAACTGAAGTTCTAATCACAAATCCTAAAGATTTTAAAATTTGGCCTGATGGACTACTTGCCTTGGTAGGTCACTATTTTGTGTGCGGAACTCTTGCTTATGTTCGATTGCCTGCTGATTGGTCTGGCAATTGTTACATAGCTACTCTTGACTTACCATGGAAACTGGTCCCTTATGAGACTTTATTAGGGACGCCCTCAAGTCGTCAGCGCAGAGCAACAGATGATTCTAGTGTTGATATACGTGCAGCAAGGAAATTGTTAGAAGATACCACTATGTTAACTCAACAAGAAGTGAGCACTTTCACAGGAACAGTGTGGCTAAGTACTTTTGGTGCCATACGTCCTACACAACGTTATGGTGAGCAATTATTGCGAATTTATGCTCTAATTGAAGTAACAGCCCAAGATTTGACTGATGCTCTTACAATCATGCAAGGTACTGTAGATAAGTTGACTGCTTACTCTGCACAGAATAGGATGGCCTTAGATTATTTGCTAGCCAAAGACGGTGGAGTTTGTGGGGTCGTAAGAGATCATTGCTGTACGATTGTAGATTCACAAAGTAAGGTAGTCTCAGGTATCCTAGAACAGGTGAGAAAAGAAACCCACTTCTCCAAAGATAATATAGAGGGAACTTCTGATTCTGTATGGCCTTGGTTTGATAATATATGGAGTGGCTTGTCAGGTCCAGTAAAAGCGATACTGACAGGCCTGTTTGGTTTCCTAGTAGCTCTCCTACTTTTGGGAATTGGTCTTGTTTGTTTTATGAAGTGTTGTACTACATACCTGCCTAAATCCACGCACACTATTGCAGTTTTGAAATTGCGAAGTGTTCCTAGTACAGGAGACTTGCTTCGTGAAATGCCTTTCTATAAAGATTGTGGTTCTGGGCAGAACCAAAGGGAGGACTGTGGGCGTGGCCTACCCCAGCTAGGCCCCAAATGTAAGTTGGATGTAATTAATGAAGTAGATGAGAGCACTGCTGATAAACAAATCTATACACCTATTATTTATCCTGGATATGCAGATTTGGACATGTCAGACTCAGATTCAGATATAGGAACAGACAGCAGATCAGGCTCAATAATCTCGATTGGAATAAAACCAAAGTCAGCTACACATGAAACCATACATGACACAAAGTTATAGTAATCTAGCTCAGTATAGGCCTAATAGAAATACAGGTCAAGATTGCATTTGAATCTATTCCTTTAAATCATAGTTCTGCTTTTTAGCTAGACATAAGTTGGGAAATTAGAAGCATTTTGCACTTATGCAAACAGTCTGTGTACCGAACAGATATTAGGTCAGATTGAAGTTCCTTAATTAAATAGAACAAAGGGTGAAGCTGATCATTCTGCAAGAGGATAGGCTAAGCTGTTTCTGGGGCAGGATGCCCTGCTCTTATGAAATTGACTCTAGTCCATTTAGTAAATATAACCGAAATCAGCAAAATATAATGAGTAACTAATTAGCTTTTAGCAGCACAGCGACACCTGCTGGATCTAATGAATGTAATTTTTATATAGAACTTCTGCTTTTTGGTATAAATAATATTGTCTATGTTGGCAAAATTGATGTACACGTGGAATTTGGAAAGTACCAGATGTTAATTAAAGATTAACTGAATCAGCTGATATCACCTAATAAAAAGCTAAGCTCTTCGGAACCATCTTTGAAGAGGCATGTTGGAATAGTCGAATTAGACTCGGTGTGTCTCTTCCCTATAGAGCTCAATAGCAATTGATTGATTAATTAACTGTGTCGTGTTTTTTTCTTTCCTGTTGATAAGCACTGGAAGATAAGAGCCCAGGTATTTTGTGTGTGGGATCGTTTATTTGAGTCTACAATAATTAAACTGGGAACCCCAAAATCCAAACATGAAATGTACAACACTGGAGAAATAAAACTATAAAATAATTTCCTCTTGCACTAAACAAAAACGCAAAGATGTTAGCAATACACACTTCCCAGACCAAACATATTCCAGCTAATAAATTCAAAATAAAAAGTATTTTTCTACCTTCTGTTTGGGCGTTTTATTTTCAGTTGCAATTGCTCCAGTCACTTTCTTCTGGTTTCTTCGTGTCTTCTGCGAGCTATCCATTTGTCCTTTCTTCTCATTTAGATGTTTTCCATTCTCTCTCTATTTCTGCTTTAACATACTGATTGTTTCCCTTTTGCTCTTTCCAATTCTTTCCTTATTCCTTTATCATCCATTTAAATTTCACCCTTCCATTCTCAAGCCCCTCACTCTCCCAATACCCAGCCCATCATAGACTTTTCTTCCACACAAATATTTTTTCCCCTCTCCATTCTCATTCCCCATCTATTCTAGTCCTCCCCCAAAATCAGTTCCCTTATAGTTCTAGACCCACCCAGCATCCACTCCCTTCTAATCCCATTCTCCCATGCCCCACATCAGCCCATTTCCAGTCCTATTCCAGCTCTTCATCAGCCCATTTCCAGTGCTAGCCCTCACATCACAGACCATTTTCAGTCCTAGCCCCCCCATCACAGCCTATTTCCAGTCCTAGGCCCCCCCATCACATCCCATTTGCAGTCCGAGTCCCCCCGCACCATCACAACCCATTTGCAGTCCTACCCCCCCCCACCATCACAGTCCATTTGCAGTCCTAGCCCCCCTAATCACAGCCTATTTCCAGTCCAAGTTCTCCCTCCCTCCACCATAGCCCATTTCCAGTCCAAGTTCCCCCCCCCATAGCCTTTTTCCAGTCCAGGTCCCCCTCCCCATCACAACCCATTTCCAGTCCATGTCTCCCCCCCCCCATAGCCCTTTTCCAGTCCAGGTCCCCCTCCCCATCAAAACCCATTTCCAGTCCATGTCCCGTCCCCCCAAATAGCCCTTTTACAGTCCAGGTCCCCCTCCCCATCACAGCCCATTTCTTTCCAGTCCAATGCCCCCATAGCCCTTTTCCAGTCCAGGTCCGTCCCCCCCTTCACAACCCATTTCCAGTCCATGTCCCCCTAATCACAGCCTATTTCCAGTCCAAGTTCCCCCTCCCTCCACCATAGCCCATTTCCAGTCCAAGTTCCCCCCCCAGCCCTTTTCCAGTCCAAGTTCCCCCCCCCCCCCATAGCCCTTTTCAAGCCCAGGTCCCCCTCCCCATCAAAACCCATTTCCATTCCAGGTCCCCCCCCCCCCAGCCCTTTTCCAGTCCAGGTCCCCCTCCCAATCAAAACCCATTTCCAGTCCATGTCCCCCCCCCCCAAATAGCCCTTTTCCAGTCCAGGTCCGCCCCCCTCCCCATCACAACCCATTTCCAGTCCATGTCCCCCTAATCACAGCCTATTTCCAGTCCAAGTTCCCCCTCCCTCCACCATAGCCCATTTCCAGTCCAAGTTCCCCCCCGAGCCTTTTTCCAGTCCAGGTTCCCCCCCCCATAGCCCTTTTCCAGCCCCGGTCCCCCTCCCCCTCACACCCCATTTACAGGACATGTCCCCCCCCCCAGCCCTTTTCCAGTCCAGGTCCCCCTCCCCATCAAAACCCATTTCCAGTCCATGTCCCCCCCCCAAATAGCCCTTTTCCAGTCCAGGTCCGTCCCCCCCTTCACAACCCATTTCCAGTCCATGTCCCCCTCATCACAGCCTATTTCCAGTCCAAGTTCCCCCTCCCTCCACCATAGCCCATTTCCAGTCCAAGTTCCCCCCCCATCCCTTTTCCAGTCCAAGTTCCCCCCCCCATAGCCCTTTGCCAGACCAGGTCCCCCTCCCCATCACAACCCATTTCCAGTCCATGTCCCCCCCCCCCCAGCCCTTTTCAAGTCCAGGTCCCCCTCCCCATCAAAACCCATTTCCAGTCCATGTCCCCCCCCCCATAGCCCTTTTACAGTCCAGGTCCCCTCCCATCACAGCCCATTTCTTTCCAGTCCAAGTCCCCCCCCCCCCCCCCCCCCGTAGCCCTTTTTCGGTCCAGCTCCCCCCCCCCCCCCCATCACAACCCATTTCCAGTCAAATTCCCCCTCCTAGCCCTTTTCCAGTCCAGGCCCCCTCCCCCCATCACAGCCCAGGCAGTCCTTGGCCTCCCCCCCAAAACCGCGGCTGTCTGAGGCTTTAGAGGGAGCCGGGGAAGCCCGCGCGAGGCCCCGGCTCCCTCTGAACAGCTGCCAGCGTGAAGAGCCTTTTCCTTCACGCTGACGGCTGTTCCTGTGAAGCCGCGAATGCTGGGAAAGGTTAAAGGGCATTGCCATTATTTTTGTCAGTCCAGGCTCCGCTTTTTTTGTTCTCTTGTATTGTGCGGATCCTTAGCTCCTTTTGGTACTGAGATGGCTTACATCCAGCATTGAAAAAACTGGCAAAAAAAGACATATGTAGATTTTGTAAGAAAGAATTGGAAACAGCAACTCGCCTCGTAGCTGACTGTGAAGTTCTGATAGCAAAATAAGTTCTATACAGAAAAGCACAGTAGAGTAGTACTTCTCATCCACTGGAAATTCTATAAACATTACAAAATCACTATTTCCTCATCCTTCATCTTACTGTATGTTAGTTGCCACCAAAATACTAATCCTAAATGAGAGGCAACCAGGAACTCCCACCCTCAATCTGAGATTAGTCTCTGTATAATAAGAAGCAGGGTAGGTAAGAGAGTGGAAAGATCTAAGCATGTAAATATAAGTGGCTGGTAATTATGAAACTACAGAATGTATTAAATCACAGCTTATAATAAAACACAATAGAGTTACATAATTATATATCAGTAGTGTAGCCAGAACTGTTTTTTTGGAGGGGGCCCAAGGTCAACAAAGGGGGAACTAGGCATACAGATCTGAGCTGTGCTAATTATACTCTTATCAACAAATAATGACTTAGAGTGCACTTAGATAGTCTGCAACAGCTGTCATGCATCATAGATGACGTTAAAATATTTCAAGCTCAATTATTTCAAGCAATTATCAATGCTAAACCACACACACACACACGTGGAAACAATTCAATTATATTTAAAAGATTACTTCAAAGACAATTTAAACTTGACTAGACACAAGTCTGTTATAAAGACAAACATAGCAGCCCATGTTACATCCCGCAAACAGTTCTCAAACCCCACTGGATGTTATGACAAAATACCACAGTTTAGCATATATCTTTCAATCTTGTTTTATGGCAAATGGCTTACTAATCTATATTAAAAGGGGTAAACATCTTTGAAGTCTTCCTTTTTCTTATGTAAGTTTATAAAATATACGCAAAGGTACATCTTAGAAAGGAAGTAGAGAGAAGCATTCACATGTCCATGTCACAATGTTGAGAATTCCGACACTGTTATCAAGGAGGTTCTGCCAAGCGCAGGCCCCTTGTAAAATATGTGCAGGACTACATGGGCATGCATTACTGCATCTGGCAGGCACAGCAATTTTAAGAAGCTGCATGGGGGGTAAAAATCTATGGAAATGCCTCCCCCAACCTAGGTGTGTGAGCACAAGCCACAATCCAGGTACCAGCACCAAATATTCAGATTTTAGTTAAATACTGTAGCCAGCATTTAAAAAAAAACACCACCTACAATGTTTAAATATCAGACTGGATCATCTTGTAGTTGTAGTGCCTAACTCATAGATCTCAAAAACACTGCAAATTCTTCTTTATGTTTTATTAGGCGTGTTTAGTAACAAGTGATATTGCCTATCACTCATGCACATGTAACCCCTCTTCTCAAGTCACAGTGACTCCATGTTTATACAAACAATTCAGACTTCTACTGACCTGCAAGTGCATTCACTTTGCAGCTCCTTGTTACCTCTCCTCATTTCTCTCCGTACAACCTTCCTTGACAACTCCACTCATTGGGCAAATCGCTGTTATGTGTGCCATTCCCTTCTACTGCCAACTCCAGACTCCGCTTGTTCCACCTTACTGCACCAAATCCGTGGAATAGAATTCTTGAGTCAGTATTTCAGGCCCCATCTCTGGTCCTATTCATATCCCACATGTGTCTTTTATCTTCTTCCCTCAAGAACTACCCTCCCCCTCCCGTTTGTTCAGTTTGTCTTGAATAGACTGTAAGCTTAATGAAGTAGGGATTGTCTCTTATGGGTTTATATATAGCACTATGTCTGCCTTGTAGCACTATACAAAAAAGTAATAGTAGCAGAACTATCGTGAAGGGTAAGTCCATCTGTCTGAGGCCCAGATTTAGTCATAGGCAAAACAGGCAACTACTTCCACTGCCAAATTTTACTAGGCTTTGGAGCGTCACCAACACTGCTAAGCCTCAGTTCAGTCCTGAGGCCGTGGCTCTCTTGTCCTGCACAGTTGTGGTTATTCCCAAGCAGGAACAGCTTAGTACTAAGCTGGAATTCAGTGCAGGGCATACAAGCGCTCCTGCAATGGAGGCCCTCTGGAACCCTCCGTCTGTTTATTTGCACATCCAACAACACAAGGAGGCGAGAAGTGAAAACACAGGTCCTTTATTGAGAACCCCCAACACAGCCGTGTTTTGGCTGAGCCTTCGTCAGGGGGAAACAAATTTTTATGCATGCATTTCATAAACATAAAGATAATAAATAATAAATAACCATTATGTATTACAAATTCCCTCCCCCTTTCCCTTCCCCGGCTGTGACCAGGCAGTTTAGTTTTTATTTCTAATTTTATCCTCAAAGTTTTTAGGTGTCTATTTTTGATGTATGTTCTCACTATTGTTTACATTCATTATTCTCCGTATTATTCTTTTTGATCCATCTTAATTTTAAGATGGCACAAAGATCCTTTTAGAATGATTTAAATTTTTCATACAATTAATATATTATTCTTAATGCATTCATTATTCATTTTTTAGTTCACATTTGTGCCCTCTCTTTCTTTTAGATATTCAATTAAGCATATAAGTATGTTTCAGCTTTGCGTATATCCAATCAATTACACAAGCTTTTTTTAATGGGACTTATACTGGATACTTTTTTAAATCTGTTTTTTATTTTACAAGTGAGTAACAATTATTATTTTGTAACCTTGATTCTTTGAGTTTTTTAAAAAGTTATTTTCTTTATGCTCTTTGAGGTGATACACGTCCATATTTTTTAATATTGTAATCTCTTTTGTATATTAGGATTTTTTATTTTAGAGTTTTACTGTTTTTATTATATTTTTTCTTCTTGCTATCCTTTTATTTTATATCACTCCCTCGGTTTGGCTGCGCTGCTTTCTTTCTTATAGTGTTTTTTGATGAGCTATTATTCACGACTTTTTGATGGATGTGTTTTAGTTAAACTTTATAGACTTCAACCTATCTATTGCATATCTAAAAGAAATCTTGATTTTTTTGTTATCCTATAAGTCATATTTTCTCTAGGCACAGTCAGTATGGCATTATCATTTTTTCTGGGTTTAACTTGCTTAGTCCACTATGTGCTTTCTGTATCCCGCTCCTCCTTAAGCCAATTTGGCGCCACACAACAGCATTTAAATAGTTCAGAGTTTGGCGTTCAAACCCGTTTACACACTACTCTGGACTGCTTCATCCTTTGGATACTGGTTGGGCAAGTTTTCTTTCTTAAGATACTTTCAATTCAGGATAGTGGGTTTCCATTTGACAATTATTAATATTGTAAATCACATATGATATATTTTTTTATTGCATTTCCTAAGTCTTACTGTAACTTGTAAGGATAAGAAGCAAAAATGTTATATTCAATACCCCACACCAATAGGGATACACACATTAATGGATACAAATATGAAAACAGCTCAAGCCCTCATCAAGGGAAACCTGGAGCTCCTAATTCTCATGGGAACCAAAGTCAAATATGCCCTCTTAACATAGTCAATTCAGAGAAATAACATAACATAAAATACAGACCATAAGAAGAAAAAAGAAAAAAAAATGTTCCATCACTTGCCCTGAAGGAAGGTTTCCAACTGGTTGGATTCAAAAAATACATATTGCACATTATGATACATTATAATACATTTACAGGGAAATTTGAGATGGAAGGTGACCCCCAACGCCAAAACCGAAGGTTTCAGCATTAGGAACGACCTTCTCTTCAATTGCATAAATCTAGAAACATGACATTAATATCTTAAAATTACTCAACGTCTGATATTATCTTTAAATTATAGATTAACATTGGTTGTAAGTTTAGCTATATTTTGTTCGTACAACACTTGGCACTAGTGGGTTCAAGATATTTCACTTGATCTAGTGATTTTGCAAACACAGATTTGAGTGGTCTTTACATTTGCGCTTACAAGCTGTTTACAAAATCAAAAACATTGTATTGATTATGGGATAATCTGGTTCATATTAGATTTGCTAAATTAATCCTTCTTATAAAACTATGTACCATAAGTAGACCTGCGTTGCACTATATGATGTTAAACAAGGCAGTCACTATTTTGAGCATTTCTCTTTCATCAATGTGCCTGCGAATCATGATTATTCATGGAGACAGTTACATACTTACGGGGTATCATGATATGGCTTGTCTTTGGTTTAAATGTTGCTCTCTTCATTGGTTGCTGGGTCACAAGGTGCCAGCAGAAGTTCCCAGTAGTAAGGCCTCTTTCTGCAAGCCTTTACCCTAGGAGAAAGCTTGGCATTCACCTATGGTAGTCACCTCACTCCTTCAATTAAGCCTCTGGGCATTGGCGGTCACCATGTCTTAGGTTGCACACACCAGGGCACATAGCCAAGAAAGGACCAGAGGCAGAGTGAATCTAGGGAAGGAGAAGGCAATGATCAGGTAATAGAAGAAGAATCAAGACCACAAACCTAGCCAGAGCGCCAGGACACAAGCAGGCAGTGAGGTCAGAAACAGACTAAAGTCTACGGAAAAAGAGGGTGGCAAAGTCATGAACAAGGTAGGATCATTAGCAAGCTTGAATCAAGAATGTCAACAACCAGTCAACAAAAGAGCGGTCAAGAAGAGAAGCAGCATTCCAAGGGGCGTGTTTAGAAAGCCGCGGTAGCGGTTTCCGATTGTTATCGGAGCCGTGGTCCCACTGAAATCAATGCGGCCACGGCTCCGATAACGATCGGAAACCGCTACCGCGGCTTTGTAAACAAGCCACCAAGATTAAGCCCACGTAGTATTCAGTAGTGGGTCTAAACATCAGAACTGCTGGTTGTGGTCCTCACCCGATCAAAGTGCCCACAGCACGCAGGTGTACAGATGCTTCTCTAAGGGGACTGAAAGACCAGGCATTCTCTCCCTAGTACCATGAGCCTTGCAGTTCCACTTAGCCTCTTTTGCCAGGGTCATGGCTCCCCTATCCCTTCAACTGTTGTATTGATTGATTGATTGATTAATTTAAATTTGGTATGCTATCAATCAAACAAAATAAATGCCAACAAGGCAGTTTAGAATAATCAAATAATAGAGAAAAAACAACCAAATAATCCTAAAATTAACTCCACAAGAGGAAGAGAATGAATAGAACAACAATCTAATACCTAGACAACATGCAAAAAGTAGGGACATAGAAAAGAAGGGAAGAGGAGCGTTTTCACATGCAGCTCCCACCCTATGGAACTCCCTCCCTGAAGAAATAAGGGCATTAAATGATGCAAAGGAACTCCGCAAGAAATTAAAAACATATTTATTCATCTCCCATTTCGGCACACTAGAAAATACCTTACCACTAACAGGAAATGGTTAATAGAGACCTCAGGGTACACCAATTCCAATTTTTCTATCTAACTACAATTAAAGTCGATTAAATAACTATTTGTAAATCCTGTAAATAGATATATGTAAATAGTTTAAAATATGTAAATAGTTCGATTGTTGTTTAACAAATTATTTACCATACTTAGTCCAATTCATGTTTAAATGTATTTAGCAAAATTGTACCTAGTTAATTAATGTTTCATGTATTTAGCAAAATTGTACCTAGTTAATTAATGTTTCATGTAAAACAGACCTGTTAATCTGTTCATTCCTTGTTCAATGTAAACCGCACCTGATCAACTGTTAAATAAATAAAAAAATAAAGAGGAGGCCCAGGCATCCACTATCTTGTTCCAAGTTGCCGAATAATTGCTCTAAGAATCCCGGAATGCATTACTGAATAACCATTCTTTTACTCCCCCTTTTAAATTTTCTATCTGAATTCTCAAGACAAATATCCACAGGAACAGGGTTCCCTTCAATTCACCCCCTCTTTTATGTGTAATACCCCCCCCCCCCAATCAGGGAAGTCATCAAAAAGAAGACAAGGAAACTCATTTATTTCTTTATTCAATGGGCATTTGTAGGCCAGTCTCTGTGGGTTATCCCGTGGGATGTGGAATTCTATTAGCAAATCTTAAGGAACAACAAAGCAGCCAGTCTAAATCATCATTCACAAATATATACACTTTTTTCTGGAAGTGAAATTCACCCAATGCATTTTTAGGATCAATTTTAGCAGGTACCTCATTACGTGCAGTGGCCCATTAGTTGAATCTGTAGAAATGGACCTTTCCCACACTCTTCCTGAGGTTATAAAATCATGTTTCCTGAGCTCAAAATAAGCCTCCATAGCTCATTGGACAAGAGGAGGTACTCTGTATGTTGTGTAGCATGGACATGGTTCAAGTCGCAGACATGACTGCACTTCTCTGCTGGCTGAGTATTTGTGCAGATCATGGAAGAGCCAGTACAAGTTCCAATCACTCCACTGTGAAAATACAGTGGCCAAGCAGGGATTGAAGTCGAAGAGTGGCAAGGAGGCAAGTCCCCACCATCCAAATATGCTGTGATCCAGCACTAGTAGTAAATGCCTTCCCCTGTCTTTTTGCTGGCAAAAACCTTAGAAGAGACCCTTGGATTCCATCTGGCTAGGCAATGAAACTGGCTGAGCTAAGAAGAAATAGAGTGAGTGGGGGAGGATGAGAGTGCAGGAAGCGGAGGGGGTAGGAGGAAAGAAGGGAAGAACAGCCACACCCCAACTAATGGCTCCTTCAATCTATTCAACCCCAAAGACCTCACCCTAGACACCCCATACCCACAGTCACACTATTTGTTAGATAAATATCCATAAACAGGCATTTATACCTTCCACATAGACACAAATATTCATCTCTCATCCAGGGGCGGCCCAAGGGGGGTGCAGGGCCATGTGCGGAGACTCGGTGCGGGGCCTCATTTGCATAAGGGACCTCATTTGCATAAATATTTGCGTAATGTTACCTTACACTAACTTTTTGTAAACATGCCTCTTAATGAGTGTATGGATAAAGACAGACTAAAAGATTTCTATATTACTATAATCCAGTGCCAACTGCCAGGCACATTAGGAACTACTACAAACACTGCCCATTTAGAACCCATAGCAAACCTGCCGTATCATAATAGCACTACCAGGACTCACAAAGCACAAGACCCTACCTATCAAAAGGCTACACTGAAAATATTTAACCAATACATTTCAGAGAATAACAATACATGACCTACTGGGGAAAGAGAACAAGTGGCAATGTCAAATAGGAATTACATAAACAGAATACCTCAGCTCAGTTACACATGCAGAACATAGACCATCACCAAACAAGGAATCACAATTTACAAACAGGAAGACAATAATTAAACTGGGAACCCCAAAAGCCCAACAACACTGTAGAAATAAAACTATAAATTAATTTCCTCTTGTACTAAACAAAGCGCAGATGTTAATGATGCACATTTCCCAGAGCTGGCATTTTTCAGTTAATAAATTCAATAAAGAGATATTTTTCTACCTTTTGTGCATTTTTTTTTCAGTTGCAATTGCTCCAGCCACTTTCTTCTGGTTTCTTCATGTCTTCTGCTAACTTTCCATCATCTGTTGTCCATTTGTCCTTTCTTCACTCTTCTAGTTTTTTTCCATTCTCTCTCTACATCTGCTTTAACATACTAATCTTTCTCCTTTTGCTCTTTCCTCATTCCTATTCATCCATTCAAATTTTACCACTCCATCCTCAATCCCCACTTACTCTCCCAATATCCGGCCAATTGTAGATTTGTCTTCCCTCCCACACAAAATATTTTTCCACTTTCCCAGCTCTATCCCATTCTAATCCTCCCCGAACATCAGCTCCCTTCTAGTTCCAGCCCCACCCAGCATCCGCTCCCTTCTAGTCCACGCATCAGCCCATTTCCAGTCCTAACCCTCCATAAGCCCATTTCTAGTCCTATCCTAGCCCCACCATCAGCCCATTTCCAGTCCTAGCTCCCCTCCATTCAGCCCATTTCCAATCCAAGCCCCACATGAGCCTACTTCCAGTTCTAACCCCTCCATGAGTCCATTTCAATCCAAGCCCCCCCAACAGCCCATTTCCAGTCCTATCCTAGCCCTCCATCAGCCCATTTCCTGTCCTAGCCCCCCTTACTCAGCCCATTTCCAGTCCTAGCTCCCTCCCCTCACAGCCCATTTCCATTCCAAGCCTCCATCCCCATCAGCTATTTGCAGTTCAAGCCCCCTTCCACTCAGCCCATTTCCAGTCCTAGCAACCCCCCAGCCCATTACCAGTCCTAAGCCCCCCATAACCCATTACCAGTCCTAAGCCCCCCATCACCCCATTTTGTCTTTGCCCCCCCATAGCCCATTACCAGTCCTAACCCCCATCAGCCCATTTCCAGTCTTAGCCTCCCCACAGCACATTCCAGTCCTATCCCCCCCATTAGCCCATTACCAGTCCTAACCCCCCATCAGAACATTTCCAGTCCTAGCCCCCCTATAGTCCATTACCAGTCCTACCCCCCATCAGCCCATTTCCAATCTTAGTCCCCCCATAGCCCATTACCTGTCCTAACCCCCATCAGCCCACTTCCAGTCTTAGTCCCCCCATAGCCCATTAATAGTCCTAAACCCCCATAGCCCATTACCAGTCCTAACTCCCCTCCCCTCATCAGCCCACTTCCAGTCTTAGTCCCCCCATAGCCCATTAGTAGTCCTAACCCCCCATAGCCCATTACCAGTCCTAACCCCCTCCCCCCATCAGCCCACTTCCAGTCTTAATCCCCCCCATAGCTCATTAGTAGTCCTAACCCCCCCATAGCCCATTACCAGTCCTAACCCCCTTCCCCCATCAGCCCACTTCCAGTCTTAGTCCTCCCCCCATAGCTCATTAGTAGTCCTAACCCCCCCTCCCCCCACCAGCCCAGATAGATTAAAAAAAAATGGCTGCTGCTGCTGCCGCTGTGGCAGCGGCAGAATCAAACGTCCATGCCACGGGGCCCCGACTGCCTGGCAGAACCTCCCTCGAGCATCAGCTCCTGAATCCCTCCCAAAGCGCGGGCTTTCAGAGCCGCGAGAGTTTCCCTTTCTTCTCACGGCTCTGAAAGCCCACGCTTTGGGAGGGATTCGGGAGCTGATGCTCGAGGGAGGTTCTGCCGGGCAGTCGGGGCCCCGCGGCATGGACGTTTGATTCTGCCGCTGCCACGGCGGCAGCAGCAGCAGCCGTTTTTTTTTTAAAAATCTACGTGGGCTAATGTAGAATGTTTTTTGCGCGGGGCCCCCTGAAACGCGGGGCCCTGTGCAAAAAACATTCTTGCTCAATGGACGGGCCAGCCCTGCTCTCATCATACATAAATATACCTCATGTATAGTGACCATCCCCATACATCCCCTGCCACCCTTTGTCACAAGCCTCCACAGCGAATCCCTCAAACAGATGAGCCTGCCTCTGTTAATAGAGTTAGGAAAGAAGCGTCATTGTGTCGCTCTGTAAGTGAACATTTTCCAGCTTGTTTGTGATAGTGAAAGAGAATCTGTATAACAGACCAATACATAGAATCCAAATAGCTTTAAATGCAGGGATGCATTTCACTTAAAGTAAACCACATGTTGTTTCCATTTGCTATGATAAGGTTCCATCATGTTAATGCATCCTTTCAATGGCAATGATCAAATCCATATTTTCTAGTTCTTTAAGTGTACTTTGGAGTACCGACAAATGATGAGTTCCATAACAGCTGTTTAGAAAGGATGTTCACTCGCAGCTCTTTTATGCTCAAAATGCCATTCTCATCTGCATAATTGCTGATCTCTATAGGTAATTATGAAATCAGTCCTTCAGTCTCAGCATCTCTGCAGCATTGCTTCAATTTACTTTGCTGCCCCGAGTTTGAGCATAAGAGACAGTTACTGCCTGCGCTTTTAAAGCAACTAAGCTGTTTTTCTAAGCTGTCGTTTGCAGCCTTGCTTTTAAAGGCACACACCTGCCCGTACTGCAAGAACTAAAAAAAGATCTACCAAAAATCAGTTTATTTAACAGAGAAAAGATATGCACCGAAGTCTAACTGAAAAAAGCCAGAGATCAGAGCTCAAATTCTCTTACACAAAGCCTAAATTTAATTCTAATCAAACAGCAGTATGTTTGAAACAGCTAACCAATGTGAATTGTCAAGGCCTCTTCTGAGAGGCATACGAAAGTCTACAACTCCTAATTTTTACGCTACATAGAGACAGAGTGCTCATCCACTCTCTCACTCATGTTCTCCCTGATTCATGTTTATTTTTGATAATTAGAAATCCTTCTGGTCTCTGCATCATTTTTCCTTTATTCCACTGTGACCCGTGGAGTCCGATCCAGGAAAGGGTACATCCAGGTTGTTCAGATGTCCCCAAACAGGACGGACTCCGTTGTACCTGATTCAGCACCGCGGGAGTTAGACACTCCTGCAGGTGCAGGATCAGGCAACGGGACGGCCCAGCTGCTCCTGCAGCCATAGTTGTTCTTGGAATTCTGGTAGCTGCTACAAAATCATTGTAGTGAAATGCCACCTTCTTCAGTCTTTCTCCACCGTGGCAGGCCAGAACAGGTCTGGCAGGAGCAGTGAACATTGAGCAACCAATGACAATCTAGCTGCTCAGTGCTCAGCCAAACACCCTCAGCGTTGGCATTAACAGGGGGAAAAGGGAAAGGGAACTTAGAGGGCAAGACCGATCAGTGGCTAAAAGGTTTTCAGAAGAAATGATAGTGATACTTGCTCATGGCACACCCGTGTGTGTGTGTATGCATGTGTGTGTATGTGTGTGTCTGTGTGCAGGCTGCAGCAGGCTGATGACTGGGATGCATAGTGTCCAGTTACAACTTCTAACCGGACACTGTACATGAAATTTAAAAACCAGGTTGTCTGGTCAAAAACTGGGCAGTTGGCCATCCTATCCAATGAGCCAATCATGTGGTGCTCTGGAGGCTGTATAGAAGCAGTGCGCACTTTTTCCTTATCTCCAGGAACAAGCAGGAATGTAGTCTTCACATATAGGTATCGTCAGTACCAACAGAGCCTGCGTGGGAATGCTCCCCAGCATTCAATAGGAAAGCTTTTGGGAGCATCCCACAGCAGCTGCGTGCTGCCTTCCCGTCTTTCCAACTCTCCCTCTTCAGTTCTTCATTTTCCATGGAGCCGACAGCACGCACACCCTGTCACCGCAGAAAATCTATTCTTACTTTATTGTTTTTTTGTGGTCACGTCTGCCTTCATTCGATGCCTACCGGTACCGCCGGTTCTCTTTTTCTTCTTTTAAAAAAAAAACAAACAAACCTATCTTTCTGAAGGATTTCTTTCTTCAGGGGCCTTTCCCCTCTCGGTGCTAGGTGCCATTTTGGGCAGTAGGCCCACTTTTCTTCAAACATGGAGAAACCAGCTAGTGGTTTCAAGAAATGTTCTAACTGTGGCAGTACAATATCTGTCACCGACACCCATGACTGGTGTCTTTTTTTTTAAATATCTTTATTTAATTTTTAAATTGCATATACAACACATCAAAAAATAAACATATCGCAGTGCAAACAGAGCATCGTCAACTTCATTAACCTCCCCTCCCCCCTCATTAACCTCCCCTCCCCCCCCTCATGACTGGTGTCTTAAATGTTTAGGTCCTGACCATTCTCCATCAGAGTGTCTCTCCTGCAGGAAGATGACCAAGAGTGGCCTGCAGAATAGAGCTGAAAAACTCGGTACCCTTTTTGCTGCAGATACGATGTCCGTTGCATCATTGTCTTCCAGGGCTTCATCTTCCTCCCATGGATCTCAGGTAACTAAACTTAAGTCTTCTAAAACTGGCCGGTCCTCAAAGGGTAGATCTCCTTCTAGGTATTGAGATGCCACTGGCGTTGCCCTCGAGGAAGGTTCACTGGCAAAACAGCCCCAGTGGGAGGCTTCGGCTTCCAAAGTATTAACGGGGCTCCAGAATGTTCCAGAGGCTTCCACCTCTGCAGAACTACTTGTGCCATGTTCTGTGGTCATGGCCGCTTCCACCGGTACCCGACACCCAAGCATCGGCAGGAGCGATGGATCAAAGAATCCTCGCTATCGAACGCAGTCTAGCGGCTCTCTTAGCAGCTTTGGTACTGCTAAGACCGCTACAGACAGTTTCACAGGTATCAGTACCGACATCGGTGCCGGTACCAACTGCACCTGCCTCGGACGGTATGCTTCCCCCATGCCAAGCTTTGAGTCTATCTCTGGTATCAAAAGATCTGTACCGAGACCCGATACCAACTTCGAACAGTACCGGTACTGTGCGTTGCAGGACCTCCCGGCACACAGATACTTCGAATCTTCCGATTCCGATGACTCTGATGATTCTGCCGGTACTAAAGCAATCCTTCCAGAGGATCCATCTCCTTCTCCTCAACGTAGAATGTCTCCTCCAGAAAACATGTCCTTCCATGATTTCATACGAGGACTTAAAATCACGGTGACTCCTGAAAAGGAACCCAGAGCAGAAGAATTAGAAATGTATCAATACCCTAAGGCTCCTAAAGAGGCAGCTACTCTGCCCATTCATAGGATCTTGCATGACCTTATGCTAAGATTGTGGGAAACTCCCTTAACGGTGTCTCCACACTCTCGACGACTCGATACCATGTATCAAGTTCCAAGCTGTTCTGGTTTTCAAAAGACTCAGTAACCACACCATTCAATGGTAGTGGAATCGGCGATGCATAGGATTAAGAGTGCTAAAACGCATTCTTTCCAATCCTCCAGGCCGTGAATCGAGAACACTCGATGCCTTTGGGCGTCAATGCTTCCAATCCTCTATGTTGTCAGCCAGGATCAGCTGTTACATTCTCTATATTTTATTTATTTATTTATTTACGTACAAATTTGTATCCCGCTGCTTCCAATGATCAGCAGTGGTTGCAAAAAAGGTAAGGCTGGCTGTACTGGCCAGTAATTATGTGTAGGTACAATTTGATTAGTGAGATGGGTAGCACACATTAAGAAGGGTTACAGATTTACAGTTGATTGAGGTAAGGACTATACACAAGGTGCTTATATACATATTTTACACTTTACCCAAAGGAGGTACATATTTACATGAGCCAGTATGCTAGGACTTCACTTAGGATCTTTATAACATATTTACATATGCCTGAATGAAATTCATGCGGTTAAATTGAAATGGGATTGGAAAAGGTGCATTTTTAGTTTTTTCCTGAAGTCTTTTAGATCACAGATCACACACAGTTCACTTGGTAATCGGTTCCAGAGTGCTGGAGCTATAAAAGAGAAAGCCCTGTTACTAGTACTTGCATTAGCCTTTCTGAAGGTCTTTGGGAGGCAGAGGGTGTTTAGGTTTGTTGTTCTACGGCTTCTGTTGTTGGGTAGATTGGATAGTAGGCTACTGAGATGTGAGGGCGCTACATTCTGGATGAGTTTGAAAGTGGTAACTAATCATTTGTATTGAATGCGGGCCGAGATGGGGAGCCAATGTAGCTCAATTAGGACTGGTGTGATGTGGTCAGCTAGTCTTTTTTGCATAATAATTCTGGCAGCAACATTTTGAGCCATTTGCAGAATGTTAATGGTTTTTCTTGGTAGGCCTTGGAGTATGGCATTGCAATAGTCCAGGTGTGGGATGATGAGGGCTTGCGCGACAGATCTGAAGTCAGCATGATCGAGTATGCTACGTAGGGGCTGCAAGACTCTTAGTTTGTGGAATATTGCTCGGTTTGTAATTCAAAGATGCTTATCCATATTAAGGTTGCTGTCCAGTAACACTCCTAGGTATTTTATCTCTGTTTTGATGTTGTAAATGTTATTGTTCATGGTGATCGTTTCCGGGGGCACGAATCCTGGTTTCCTGGAGATACACATTGCTTCTGTTTTCTTGTGGTTGATGGCCATATTATTGCGTTGAAGCCAGATTTGCAGCTCGAGTAAGCATTTCTCAAGGTTGCTGATGTTTGGGTTGTTTGCATCTAGTTGCGTGTAACGCATTAGGTCGTCCGCGTAGATATGGTAGTTGATGTCGTGATCTTGGAAAATCTTGCATACAGGTTGTAGGTATAGGTTGAAAAGGAGGGAGGAGAGGGCGGAGCCTTGTGGAATGCCTTGGGTTTGCGGGAAGGGGGTTGCTTTATCATTGTTGAACTGGACCTGCTGCATCCTGTTTGCTATGTAAGATGAGAACCATTTTAGCGGGGTTCCTGAAATGCCCATGGCCTCGAGTCGCTCTAGTAATGTGGGGTGATGCACCGAATCGAAAGCTGCTGATATGTCTATGAATATGAGCATATACATCTTGCTCTTATTTTCAAGGCCTTTGAGAAGGTTGTCTAATAGGGCTAACAGGAGGGTTTCTACGCCGTGATGTTGCCGAAACCCAAAATATGAGAATGTTCCTCAAGGAGGTTGCAGGAGACTTGGAACTCATGAGCCCTCTTCTTCCTGAGGACAAAAGAGGGGAATTCCTTACTCGGTCAAGCATGCCTAGGATGTATCCAAGTTTGTAAACCATGCAACATTTGATTGCTTTGAATGTATCAGCAGAACTTCTGATATCTCCATCGGTGCATATCGTATTGCTTGGCATCAGGCATCAGACTTGGAAATATGGGTGCAAGATAAACTTGGAAACATTCCTTGCACAGGAGAGAATCTCTTCGGCAAGGATTGGCAAGACAAGGCAAATCAGATAGGATCTGATGATATCACTTTGAATAGACTATCAAAGTCTACAACCAACCTAGCAAAGAAAAAGTCAACCAAGAAACCCTTTTTCAACAAGAAAAAGAAGTTTTACCCATCTTACACCCATCAGGGTTACTGTCCAGTTCATGTTCCCCAAAAGGGGCAACAGCAGAGGAAGCCACAAGTGTCAAGAGCTCAGCCATCTCAGCAGGTTCAGCCTCCTCAGGGGCTTTGACTCCTTCCTAGAGAACTTAGTCTTTCTGCCCCTGCAAAGTCCAGAACCCTCCACCATCCCCAGCAGGTTGTGCCATTTTGCCAAAAGATGGCAACAAATAACATCAGAAAATTGGACTCAGTCCATTGTACGAGAGGGGTACAAACTTCATTTTCAAAGCATGCTCCCCCCCCCCCCCTACAATCATAAAACAGTTCAATTCCCAAGTCCCTGCCATCGATCTCTTGGGTCAAGAGGTCGCATCACTTCTTGCTCAGGGAGCAATCGAAGAAGTGCCCATACCCCAACAGGGTACGGGGTTCTACTCCCCCTATTTTCTCATTCCAAAAAAACAGGAGGACACAGACCCATACTGGACCTCAGAGAATTGAACAAATATCTGTTCTGAGAAAAATTAAAGATGATCTCCCTCGGAACACTTCTGCCATACCTTCATAGTCAGGATTGGCTATGTTCTCTAGATCTAAAGGATGCGTATATGCATATTCTCATCCATTCAGATCACAGAAAATTCCTTTGATTCCTTTTCAAGGGAAGACACTTCCAATACAAGGTTCTTCCTTTTGGTCTAGCTTCTGCCCCAAGAGTCTTCACAAAATGCATGGCAGTAGTAGCAGCATTTCTGAGAACTCTAGGAATATTCGTCTTCTCCTACTTAGACGACTGGCTCATTTGAGCATCCACAGCTCCAGAAGTCAGCTTCGCTCTTTCTTGCACAATGCAAATTCTTCGCTACTTGGGACTGGTCATAAACCTCCCAAAATCTCAGCTCAACCCTTCTCAGTCCCTGGAGTTCATAGGGGCTCGACTGGATACCAGACGGTCAAGGGCTTTCTTACCACAGCCTCGTTGTCTTCGTATAGTGCAGCTAGCATCCCAAGCAGCTATGAAAGTCTTCCTGACTGCTCAGGACATGCTTCAGCTTCTGGGGCATATGGCATCCACTGTCCATGTGGTTCCCTATGCTCGCCTTCACATGCATGCAGCCCAGTGGACCCTCTCCTCTCAGTGGACACAGGCCTATCAGGTCGCCTATCAGACAAATCAGAAACTCCACACATCTCATTTCATCCCTTCAATGGTGGCAATCGCTGGAAAACCTTCTAGTAGGCTCTCCTTTCCAGCAGCCTCTATTCCAGGCCACCCTAACAACGGATGCGTTCAAGTTGGGTTGGGGAGCTCACTTGCACGATCTCTCGACTCAGGGTCTTTGGACCCCACAGGAGGCTTGTCTTAACATAAACCTCCTAGAACTCAGAGAAATTTTCCATGCTCTTTGAGTATTCCAGGACCAGCTCAGCTACAAGACAGTTCGGGTCCAGACCGACAATCAGGTAGCAATGTTCTACGTGAACAAGCAGGGCAGAACAGGCTCTCTGTCGTTATGCAATGTAGCTTTGCAACTGTGGGCCCTCGCCAGAGAACATCAAATCCACCTCCTAGTGGTATAAAATTGATGCCTTTGAATTATGGTGTTGGTGGCGAATACTGTGTATACCATGGACTGCCCGAAGAACAAACCAGTCGGTACTAGAGGAGATCAAACCTAAGCTTTCTTTAGAAGCTCAGATGACAAGACTTCGACTTTCATACTTTGGACACACCATGCGAAGAGAGAGATCATTAGAGAAAGACATCATGCTTGGCAAGATAGAAGGTAAACGCAAAAGAGGAAGGCCAGCAATGAGATGGATTGATACAATAACAGCAGCTACGGGTACCAGTCTGTCAACAATCAGCCGCATGACTCAAGACCAAACACAATTTAGGATAGCTATCCAGAGGGTCACCATGAGTCGACTCCGACTCGATGGCACTTAACATCAACAACAGTGGTATATCTTCCAGGCATTCAAAATCTTTGGGCAGGCAAACTCAGTCGAATACTGCTGCCACACGAATAGTCTCTTCACTCAGACCAGATTGCTCGAGTGTTTCGAATCTGGGGGACCCCAGATATAGACCTCTTTCTTTACAAGTCCACAGAATGCCAAACTTCCCCGATTCTGTTCCATAATTCCGGCTCAAAACTGTCAGACAAAAGATGCTTTCCTCCTCCACTGAGGGCAAGACTTCCTCTATGCCTTCCCACCCATTCCCTTCATTCCCAAAACACTGTTCAAGCTTCAGAGAGACAGAGGACGTATGATACTCATAGCTCCACGTTGGCCATGGCAAACGTGGTATCCTCTGCTTCTACGTCTCTCTCAAGCCACGCCACTGGAGTGGGGACATGCTCCAGATCTTCTGTCCCAGGAGAACGGGACGCTATTGCACCTGAATCCCCAGTCCCTGCATCTCAAGGCCTGGTTGCTGAGGGTGTAGAGCTTCCAGATATCAACCTGTCTCAACAGGTAAGGGATATCCTGGTGGTCTCCAGAAAACCCTCCACAAGATGATCATATGCCTTCAAGTGGAAAAGGTTCTCTGTATGGTGTTCTCAAAGGGGACTTCACCCCCTTTCGGTACCTCTGGAATCGCTACTGGAGTATCTCCTCCATTTATCAAATTCTGGTCTTAAAACCAATTCAGTAAGGGTCCATTTTAGTGCCATTGCAGCTTCTTGCAAGCCTCGAGATAGACAACCTATTTCCTCTCATCCACTAATAGCAAGATTTATGAGAGGTCTACTCTTAACAAAACCTCCCATTAAGCCACCGCCGGTGGCATGGGTTCTAAATCTTGTTCTTGTGCAGCTCATGAAACCACCCTTTGATCCTTTAGCCTCTACAGCTCTAAAGTTTCTTTCATGGAAGGTCATCTTCCTAGTTGCTCTCACTTCTGCTAGATGCATCAGTGAGCTACAGGCTTTAGTGGCAGATCCTCCTTATACAAGATTTCACCACGATAAGGTAGTTCTTAGGACTCATCCCCACTTTATGCCAAAAGTGGTTGTGCCTTTTCATTTAAACCAAGTGGTTTACCTTCCTGTATTTTTTCCTAGGCCGCATGCCTCTAATGCAGAAAGGAACCTTCATACTTTAGATTGTAAAAGAGCCCTGGCTTTTTACCTTCAAAGAACTAAGCAATACATGAAATCTTCTCAGCTTTTTGTTGCTTTTGATTCTAGTCATTTGGGACTTCCAGTTTCCAAAAGAACTCTCTCTAGATGGATTGCAAATTGCATATCCTTTGCATACGAGAGTAAGGGACTTTCTCTCGAAGGCCATGTCACAGCTCACAATGTGAGAGCAATGGCAGCCTCTATGGCTAATCTTCGTTCTGTGTCCATTGACGACATCTGTAGAGCAGCCACTTGGGCTTTGGTACACACCTTCACAGCCCATTACTGTTTAGACAAGGACTCCCCTAGGGATGCCTCGTTTGGCCAGGCTGTTCTCCAGCATCTGTTTCAGACTTAGTACAACTCCTACCCACCATCCCGGGTTTGTATGCCAGAGATCCATGGGAGGAAGCATGACCCATCTCACCATGGGTTTCCAGATTCCTGGGATCATCTCCCTGGCATCTTTCAGCTAGGGAGTCCCCATATGTGAAGACTACATTCCTGCTTGTTCCTGGAGATAGCGTAGTTTCTCCTGTAACAGGTGATCTCTGGGAACAGCAGGAATTAAGTCTTCACAACCCACCCACCTCCCCAAGGAGTTGCCTCTCTCTCTCTCTCTGTTTCTCTCCTTCTCTCCTTTTATCTCAGCTATAAACTCAACTGAAGAGGGAGAGTTGGAAAGGTGGGAAGGCAGCACGCAGGCGCTGTGGGATGCTCCCAAAAGCTTTCCTATTGGACGCTGGGGAGCGTTCCCGCGCAGGCTCCGTCGGTACCAACGATACCCATATGTGAAGACTTAATTCCTGCTGTTCCCGGAGATCACCTGTTACAGGTGAGTAACTACGCTTTTTCAGTACTTGCTGCATAGAAAAAAATGCATTTGTGTTCAGTTTCTGATCCCCCCCTCCCTTTGATGCTCACTGATCCTGATTCCTACAGCTGCAACGTCCCTTTAATACTGTGAACACTGCAGTGTGACCTCATGTTGCCCAGACTGAGCCTGGTTGACTCATTATACAATATATGCTTGTTATCGTCCTACTTTTGAAACCAACTTCAAGCGGCAGCCAGTGTCTTTGATTCCAAGAGTGGCCAGCAACTACTGCTCACTGGAGGTGACAAGGAAAAAGTATAGAGGAGAAAGAGACTACTGAGGGGGTGGGGGGACAGGGAGAGAGAGAGGAGGGATTCTTCTGCTTTCATTAGTCTAAGATCCCTGCTCTAGACTCAAAATCTACTAGCCTCCTGCTCTGAGAATATACTTGATGTGAGGTGTCATTTTATAGATAAGACAATTTTCCTAATTTGAATTTGAATTGAATGTGCATGCTAGAATAATATATTTGACTCTATTGAACTGCAAGCAATTTGTGGTGTTTAGGTAAATCGTCATCTGATTAAAAGGCCAAAATTTATTAAATAAACAATTTTGCTTTGATTTTGGTATAATTTGATATCCAATAGGCTAGTAGGAAAAAAGGTTCCCTGGGCTGATATTTCGCTAAATTTGTCCCTGCCAGCACTTTTTGTGCTATACTGAGTCAGGTAAGATCAACCAATCTAAAAAAAAAGAAATCTGTAAAAATACCTGGAGTAAACCAGCTTGCATTTGATTTACACTGCACTGAAAGTTAGTGTTCAATGTGCACTGAGTGATTGCCTAATTCAAATCAACATACTATTACTGCTACTGAACATTTGTATAGCGCTATAAAACATACGCAGCACTGCACAGACACATGTAAAAGACGATCCCTGCTCATCAGAGCTTACAGTCCAGTCAAGACAGACAACTTATCAGCGGCAAAAGTTCTAATGAGGTCCCCCAAGCAAAATGTTGATGAGGTCCCCCCATGGCACCCCACAGCCTACCCACAGCGCTCGCATCCCCCACTTCATGCATTTGACAAACTTACTTTAATTTTTTGCCGCTCTGCCTCATCTCCAGGGCCAGCGACTGTCACTTTCCAGACCAAAGTCTCGCGGTATGGCTGTTATCGTGAGACTTCAGTCTGGGATGTAACAGCTGCCAGGTCTGGAGCGAGGCAGAGCGGCAAATTATTAAAGTAAGTTGCCATGCTTCCATGTGAGTCACCTTCCTGTCCAGACCTCCCCGGATTATGGGGACTGCTGGGCAAAATTTATGCCACTGCTACAAATTAGAAGAGTGAAGTAAAACTTAATCTGAAGTCCCTCCACAGTCTTATATTCCCTCATTAGATGCCCCTCATTGATCAGTAGTTAAAAGCCATGATGAGCTTGTTCATGGACCCACTGTGGCATAAAATAAAATAAACCACAGAAGATAAAGAAACATTTAAGAGGAGTAAATACAATTAAGTGGATCCCTGCTACCTGTACCTGGCTTAGGAGTGAGGTTCATGACTACCACGGTCTGCGCAAAACTAACCCATTTAGAGAAATTGACCCATCTCTCTCTTTTTTCCCTCCTGTGCTGACCTTGATAGGATTTTTCTTGGACTTTTGATTCCTCCATTTCTCAGGGAACACAGGGGTCAATTCCATGCCTGGAAATTCTGGCTTGCTGCAGTGTAAAAATAAAATAAAAAGATTTTAAGGCTGTGAGTCAAAATAAAAATCAATTTGAGAAAACCATTAGACAAGTACAGGTAAATCATTCACTGCAGAAAGATGCAATCAGGATCGTTAAGGGCTGCAAAGGGAAAGCTGTGGATGATCGCGCCTTAATGGGAGGATGTTATGGGGAGGAAAGACGGAAGAGTGTGAGGAAAAGAATCCATTCAGAGAACAGGAAGAGAGAGGAACAGACTTAGGATATGCAAAATTGTGATATGAGAAAAAAAAAGCTGAACACTGCATAGACTGCTGAACTGAAATTATTAGTATAAGAGATTGCTTTCTAGAGTATGCGTACTTTGAATTCTTTATTTCTTCTTTGTTTTGCCGTTTATCTAGGTTTTCTATTCCTTATTCTGTTTTGTGTGCAATTGCTTAAGTATAGACAAACCTCATAATTTTCTAGTATCATTTTTCATCTCTTTGCACAAAGCACGTTTGTTTACTTGTCTTTTTTCTCTTTTCTTCCCTTAACCCTTGCTGTTTTTTCCCACCAGAATGATAACCTTGTTTCCTTCCGATTACCATAACATGTACACTTCTAACTCATGGTACAACCTATTAGCCTGACATGCTCAGTCACAGAATGCCTCTGCTTGTGTAATTTCTAGTTATCGTTTCCATGCTTCTTCTATGGCAACTTTTTTCCTGACAGAGGGAGTAGATTATTCTCAAATTCCTTGTGCTCTCCTTATGGGTGCTGGTGCTCAGCGTTTTTGGACACAGGTCCGTGTGTTCACACTCCTCATTAGGAATGGCTCAAGGGTATATGAGCAAATGCAACTTTCCCTTCTCTCTTCTTCAACTAACATTACTTCTGGCCTTGTTAATGTTTCTCTGTTTATTTCTAAATGCCATGCCTCAAGTCCCCAAAGGGTTACATGGGATCCTGAAGGCCCAGCTTCCTGTAGTATACTTTTTCTCCTCATTACTTAGTGCTCTCCTGTACCTATGATTCACCTAATGCTCCTGACCTTGCCTCTCGTCTTCTCACTGCCCCCCAGCATTCATGCCGCACGGTTGGCACTGCTCATCAGCTTAGCTTTAATACCTAGTGGTGGTCCATTTGTAGGTAACAATACTTATTGTAAGTCCATTATTTCTCTGACCAACCTCACTATACCCCTTGCAGCATGTGGGATGCCATTCATGGATCTGTTTTTATCAGTGTGGTACAACTGTTTACTCTTGTCTGCCAGTTAATCGGACAGATATGTGTTCCTTTGTTTTTTTAACATCCCCTATTGCTGTTTTTCCCTTATAGAACTTTTTCTTTCTTTTATCTACCCACTCCTATCATCATCAGGCTCGTCCTACACATTCTCTACGTGCTAAGTATTCTAATTACTTTAAAGAAAATGATGTGCCCTATGAATTTCGTCTCTTCTCTAACTCTGAAGTACGTCTGCCTCTTTCTTTACCCCAGGTGTGCAAGCTGCTACCAATGCTAAATAGTTACAAAAAGTGTGATATGATTTGATGTTATTAGTTAATTCTACTACTGATGGTTTTAATGCAATCTCTGCTGAACTTGCTGCTAGCACTCTTATGACACAGCAAAACAGACTTGCCCTTGATTATCTTCTTGCCTCCACTGGAAGTATCTGTGCTTTGGTAAGCAAGGCTTGCTTGCTATACCTTGTCACGTGTCCCTATCCCCAGCCACATGCTTAGGGGATTAGGGTTGCCATTTTAGTCCTCTTTAAAGGGTTTGAAAACTATTTCCTTCAGGAGCAGTGCCCTCTGGGAGTTGTAGTTTCCCTCTTAAAAAGGATAGTCGTGGAGACATCGAGTGAAGGCAAACATGACACAGTTTATTTCCCCAAAATATGCACAAATAAGATTCAAACGCAAAGTATCTGGATATTTCCTCCAGGACAAAAAGTACAGAAAATATTTACATCCTTAAGCTGAGTAACTTCTCAAAGGCATTAACCCTTTCAAGGCCTACTTTAAATTTTTAATCTACATTCTGCAGCCGGGTTAATTTTTGCATATTTCAGGAAAATTATACCCGTCTTATTCAATATGTTCTAATAGTGATTTTCCTTCTGCTATGGTCATGTATTATATACCATTTGATAGGAATATTTAGTCAGAATTTTGGATCCCAAGAGTTTTGGGCTTGGCCTGGAAAGGGTTAAACAAACACAGACGTTTCGTCAATCAAAACAGGCAAATCAAAAGTACAGCTTCTTAGGTTCAGCAAAGTAAAGAACGTCTTTCTGCTTCCTTAGTGAGGTAATATACAGTGCTGTGCAAGCTTGTCTTACTTAACCTGGTTCCTACCTTAGCAAGGTTAAGTTTTCTTGGTAGTGCTTTTCCCAAAAGCACTTACTCAGGCTGCTACTCCTTAACCAAGGATTCAGTAGCCTCTGCACGACACAAAAAAACAGTCCATTGGCAGTTCAGTAATCAAGGGGTCTGGTTCATTATACTCCACTTGCATTTCCTCCTGCTCTGGAATTATAATATCCTGCACTGAGCCCTCATGACCTGCCTCTGGTGGAATTCTTGCTGAGGATTCCTGTAACTCCCTCCAGGACTTCTCTACCCGGTAAGGAATATGGAGAACTGTATTACTGGATATCTTTCTTTGGTTCTCTTGCCCCAGTTCCTCTCTGAGATTTAACCACGGCTCTCTGTTGGAGGCTGTGTTCTTCTGCCTCCTGGTTTGAAACCTAGGCACCCACCTCTGAGTGCCAAAATCCAAGATGTTACGGAGAGTTTGCCAAGACTCATCAAGCCCACTGACTATTACCCAATGTTGCTAATCCATTTTGGAACAAATGATACTGCCAGGTATACCTCGGAACGTATCAAAAGTGACTTCATGGCTCTGGGACAGAGGGTGAAGCAGTTAGGTGCACAGGTGGTGTTCTCTTCAATCCTCCCTGTTGAGGGTAAAGGCCAAGGCAGAGAGGCTCGCATCCCGGAGATGAATGCATGGCTGCGTGGATGGTGTCATCGAGAGCGTTTTGGTTTCCTAGACCATGGGATGCTGTTCCAAGGGTTGCAGAGCAGAGATGGCTTACATCTGTCCAAGAAAGGTCAACGCATCTTCAGTAGTAGACTGGCTAATCTACTGAAGAGGGCTTTAAACTAGATTCGTTGGGGATTGGTGAAGAAAGCCCCCAGGTAAGTGAAAGCCCCGAGGTAGGTGATACATTAAATACCTTTATGGAAATGGGTAACAGGGGTAACATATGGAAAGCAGTGTGTATAAATGCCCGTAGCATGGGAAATAAGATCCCTGATGTTGAAGCTTTGGTGGGAGTGGCTGACTTGGATTTAGTGGCAGTTACAGAAACATGGTTCACAGAAAACCATGACTGGGATGTAACTATACCTGGCTATACTTTATTCAGAAAGGACAGGGTAGGAAGAAGGGGAGGAGGAGTGGCACTATATGTAAAAACTACTATTAAAGCTTTGGAATTACAGAGCTTAAATGGGAGAGAGGAGGCATTGTGGGTTAAACTAGAAAGAGGGAAAGTGAAATCTATTTGCATTGGTGTGATATACAGACCTCCCTCACAAGAGGAAGAGGTGGACAGAGAGTTAATTGAAGACATACGCAGCATTGCTAGGAAAGGGGAAGTGCTACTGATAGGAGATTTCAATATGCCAGATGTTGATTGGCACATTCCTGCTGCAGTATCAACTAGAAGTAAGGAGATCCTGGATTCTCTACAGGGAGAATTATTCAGGCAATTGATAACAGACCCCACACGTGAAGGGGCCATACTGGACTTGGTGCTTACCAATGGTGAAAGTGTTTCTGATGTTGTAGTGGGAGATCATTTTGCATCCAGTGATCACCAGATGGTGTAGTTCAGTATTAGGACTAGGGCTGTTAGAATCCATTCCAAGGTGAGGATCTTAGACTTTAGGAAGACTAACTTTGCGAAGATGGGCCAATACCTCAGGGAGTCGTTAGTGGGATGGGAACAGCTGGGGGATGTAGAAAAACAGTGGGCAAAACTGAAAGGGGGTATTTTAAGGGCAACCAACCTTTTTGTTAAAATGGTAAATAAAGGCAAAAGGAAAAGGAGACCGCTATGGTTTTCGAAGGAAGTAGCTGAAAAAGTGAAGAAAAAGAGGGAGGCCTTCATGAAATACAAGAGATCACAGAGAGAGGAAGACAGGAATCTGTATTTGGAAAAACGTAGTCAAGTAGTCAAGAAGGCAAAGATTCAAAAGGAGGAGGAAATAGCCAATGCAATAAAATGGGGGGATAAGACATTTTTCAGACATATTAGTGAGAAGAGGAAGGGCAAAAGTGGTGAACGTGGATCAATTGTTTACGCTATCAGAGTATAGAAAGACTAGAGGACATGTAATGAAGCTACAGGGTAAACTATTTAAGACAAATAAGAGAAAATATTTTTTCACTCAACGTGTAATCAAACTCTGGAATCTGTTACCGGAGGATGTAATAAGGGCTGTTAGTATAGCTGGGTTTAAAAAAGGTTTGGACCAGTTCCTGGAGGAAAGGTCCATAAACCACTATTAAAAAGGGACCCAGGATATCAATGCTTGACCCAGTACAAGCATTGTGGAACCTGTGTCTTTTGGGGATATTGCTAGGTACGTATGACCTAGATTGGCCACTGTTGGAAACAGGATACTGGGCTTGATGGACCTCGGTCTGACCCAGTATGGCATGTCTTATGCTCTTAAAAGTGGTATTGTCAGACTCAAGGGTGCAGGGGGGGAATATGTAGAAGCTGATAAGGATAAAGCAGAATTGCTTAACAAATATTTTTGTTCTGTGTTCACAGATGAAGAACCAGGAGCAGGACCTCAGAAAACACCAACAAATAGGAACAGAAGCGAGGGACATCTTGAACAATTTTCAGAAGACTGTGTTCGTGAGAAACTAGCTCAACTTAAAGTAGACAAAGTGATGGGACCGAATGGGATACACCCTAGAATACTGAGGGAACTTGGGGACATTCTAGCAACTCCACTGACTGACATTTTCAATGCCTCGTTGGAGTCGGGAGTGGTGCCAAAGGACTGGAGAGAGGCTCATGTGGTGCCTTTACACAAAAGCGGAAGTACGGATGTGGTTGAAAACTACAGGCCGGTTAGTTTAACTTCGGTGGTGAGTAAATTATTGGAAACTCTGCTGAAAGAGAAAATAGTGAGGTTTCTGGAGTCTAGCGGATTATAGGATCCAAGGCAGCATGGATTCACCAGAGGCAGGTCTTGTCAGACACATCTGATTGATTTCTTTGACTGGGTGACCAGGGAGTTGGACCTAGGGAGAGCTCTAGATGTGGTGTATTTAGATTTCAGTAAAGCTTTTGACACTCTTCCTCACAGGCGACTTATAAACAAACTGAGCACCCTAGGGATGGACCCTAAAGTTACTGCTTGGGTTAGAAATTGGTTGGGTGGGAGGCGACAAAGTGTACAAGTAAATGGAGCTCATTCTGAGGAGAAGGATGTTACCAGTGGTGTGCCCCAGGGATCTGTCCTTGGTCCGATTCTTTTTAACATCTTTGTTAGTGATATAGCGGAAGGGCTGTCGGGTAAGGTTTGCCTCTTTGCAGATGATACCAAAATCTGCAATAGAGTAGACACCCAGGAAGGTGTAGATAACATGAAGAAGGATCTAGCTAAGCTTGAAGAATGGTCTAGAATTTGGCAGCTGGGATTTAATGTTAAAAAATGTAAGGTCATGCATTTGGGCTGCAGCAATCCAAGGGAGCAATACAGTATAGGAGGTGAAGTACTTTTGTCCACTAAAGAAGAGCGGGACCTAGGCGTGGTTGTGTCTGATGATCTTAAAGTAGCTAAACAGGTAAAAAAGGCGACGGCAAAAGCTAGAATGATGCTTGGGTGCATACGGAGAGGAATGGCTAGCAGAAAAAAGGAGGTGATAATGCCTCTGTATAAGTCTTTGGTGCAACCTCATTTGGAGTATAGTGTGCAATTCTGGAGACCGCACCTTCAAAAGGATGTGAACAGGATTGAGCCGGTGCAGAGGGTGGCTACTAAAATGATTAGTGGGCTTCATTATAAAGCATATGAGGAAAGACTTAAGGATCTTAATATGTACACCTTAGAGTAAAGGCGGGATAGAGGTGATATGATTGAGATGTTTAAATACCTCCGTGGCATAAATGTTCAGGGAGAGAGGGAAAGTGGGGGTGGGGGAAAAGGACGCATTTAGTTTCAGGTTTGAGCAACAAGGCATGGAGGAAGGAAGTGGAGTCATTACCCATCCCCCTGTCCATCCCACGACAGCAAGAATACCACTTCCAAGCAGACAAAATGACAGAGAAATAGAAACAGTGATGATTTATCCCCTACGGTGCAAAATATAAAGATAATGAATTTAAATTCTAAAAACTTTTTAATTTTTTATTTATGCAATTTTCAAATATTTGCAAGAGTAAATCTTGCACGGAAAAAAGCAAACAAGTCAAGATAATACAATAACATGTATACAAATCAAAAGAAAAATAAAACAGATCTGCACCCACAGCAACCACGCTAGAGGAGAGAGAGGTGGCAGGTGCTGCGGGTCAAGAAAAAGAAAGTTGGACCCAACCAACTTAACTAAACATTTACAGAGAAAACATAAAAAGAATAACCTGCCCAACTGAAGCACCCCAGCTTTAAGCAATAAAAATTGCTTCCTTCTTTTCTCTGTAGATTTGGAAACATCTGGGAAAATCCTGACATCACAATCCATAAACACCATATTCGAGGAACAAAAATATATTTTTAAGAGCCAATTCCAGTCTACATCTAAAACCAAGGTGATAGAGCAAATTAGCGGTCAGCTTGGGTTCAAATTCAGACCTTTCTAAAAGAGCTGTAAAATCAAAACTATCACAAGACAAAACTGAGGACTGACTGTGGCACTCCACAAATTTAGCCTTAGCAGTAAGCAAATAGAAAGCTTTAGATTTTGGGGGTAAAGATTCAGTGGGTATCTTCAAAATTGAAACCATAAATTTCTTGAACAGTTTCAAAGCTGAAATAGAAGGAACCTTGGGAAAGTTCAAGATTCTTAAATTCCTACTTATGGAAGAATTTTCAAGAGATTCAAGCTTCCTATGTATAACCTCGGAGTCCTTCATAATTGTCACAATAGTATATTGGAATTGATCCAACCAGACTTCTACAGAAGCAACTTTTGCCTTAAGATTGTCCGATAAAGTCTTGTGTGCCTCGATCTTCTGACCAGTCTGAACAAACTGTGTTGAGAAGGTCTGGAGCTGAGAAGAAAGGGACTGTTTCAACTTAAACAGTGCTTCCCACAAAGTCTCCAATGTAAACACTTGAAGCTTCACCAACACCGATCGGACACTAGTACCAAGATCCTTCCAAGCAGGTCTGTAGGAGGCAAGGAAACATCTTCCCCACAACGTGGCTGGGCTGACCATTGCTCCATGGCCCCATGCTCTCCAGGCACACCAGCAGAGAATTGGCGACCACTCGGCCAACACTTCCAGGGCAGTGCGGCTGCAATATATAAAGGGAAAAGCCGCTGGATTCTTCCCATGGTAATTCCCCAGTTGCAGCCTCAATAACCTTCTGTGCTGACTGCAGTGCAGGGGCTTGGCACTCCAAGCTCAAAGACACATCAGGCTCAAGAGTAGGCAAAGGGTCTCCTTCTACCCCGCCAAACCCAATGGGCCGTCCAAAGCTCTCCCACCCCCACCAGCAGACCTCACAAATGAATCCATGAGCCCGCTAATCTCCATCTCCACTGCCAACAGCTTTGACTTCTGTTTACGGACAGAATGAGGCATCAGGAAAAGAAACAAAGGCAAAAAAGATCAGCAAACACAAGATGCTCCACGGAGGTGAGTCAGAGAACGTCTGCTGCCACCATCTTCCCCTTTTCTTGCTAAATTCTAAAATATCCTGACATATTCAAATCACTACATTGAAAATGTTTTTTTTCTATCCACCTGTCCCCATTGCTGGAATTGGGGACAGGAGGCTGCCAAACAAGTGGGAGCCAAGGACACAGCTCTAAAATCGGGGACAATCCTTGAAAATTGGGACATCTGGTAACTTTACTTTAATATGAATTATTTTGGGAATGTATGTAGAAATTTTCTTGCCAGTAAAGCTTCTTGAACCTGAACAGTCAAGATTCAAGAAACTTTATTGGCATGAACTCTCTCTTTCTGTCATTTGTTAATTTGAGAGAACAGAGTGACAATTCAGCAAAATGGAAGCAAGAAATGGAGGGAAAGATGTAAAGGATGGATGAGGTAAACATCCATCCTTTTTCTCTCTTTCTGTCTTTATCTTTTCCATTCTCTCTTTCAAAGGCTCCCTCTCCATCCTTATCTCGTGTTATCGTTTTTTTTTTCCCTATCATTCATGGTCATTCTCAAACTGCAGTTACCAAGGTAACCTAGTAGGCCTCTGTCTCCTTAAGCTCACACCACATCTCTGTGCATAGGCTGTGTACGTGTTGACATTTCAATATAGCTCCCTAGAGAGCTATCATTCGAGCCTGTTAACCATTCCTCTGACTCCCAAGTGCTAAGGCATGAATTTATCCTGTAATCACTACTTAATTCAACACCATCTATGCCCTCTTTATTCACATATTACAGTACAGCTATATTATTACTGTTCCTAGAAAGGACAAGAGAGATATACAGCTGAAAAGGCCTTACTACAGTCGGTCAGAGATCATCCACTGGAGTATAAAGCTACATGCTTTTAATTCACTAAATAATCAGTAGTGTAGTGGCTATTAGTCCACTTAGCTATGTAAAAATAAAGGTCAACAAGCAAGCTGTAATGATGCCTTTATACTATAATTTAACTTGTTTTGGACTGGCTTTGAAGTGCATTGCTTCTTTCATTGGGTAAATGAAAAGAGTTAAGGATAGGGTTGCCAACTGGCTCCAGATGCGCCCGACAGGGTCAATCCAGGCCTGGGTTTACCCCATTGCATGCAGGGATATGTAGTTCTAATTTCTCCATTGCACTCCATAAGAAATGGAAAACTACAAGTCACTGCATGGAATGGGGTAAACCCAGGACTGGATTGACCCTGTCGGGTGCATCTGGAGCCAGTTGGCAACCCTAGTTAAGGATGATGTTACTTGAGTATCAGATCTTGGAATCCTCATCTGGAAACTTTGAAATTCTGAATGAATTGTCGGGTCTCAGGAGAAATACTGGAAATCTCCAGGTGCTGGCACCAGATGAATTGGCCTTTGTGCGCTTGAAGGAAGCAATGCTGTGTCAGTTGGGATGGAATGGAAGAAGGTGAAAGTCTGATCTGTCTACAAAAAGCAAGCGGCTGTGCTGCCACCTGCACATGGCAGAAAAAGGAGGAGGAAGCTTCACCTGAACTGATGGCAGGGTAAGAAACTGGTTGATCATACATGGAGGTAGGAAGGGGGAGAGTGCCGGACAGGGGGTGTGAGAGAGCGGGAAGGGGAGACTACAGCAATAGTATACTCCATGGCCTTCCAAAGAAAACCCTAAAGCCCCTTCAAATTGCCCAAAATACAGCTACACACACAATCATGAAAGCTGATAAGTCAGACCACATAACACCCATCCTGTATCAGCTACATTGACTCCCAATATTTCAAAGAATCAAATTCAAAGCTCTCATGATCATTTTCAAAACGATAAACAGTATTGCACCAACATACTTCAACACACTAATAAATATGCAACAACACACAATAAAAAGAGAAAGCCTAAAAAACATGCTACCCACCCCTAATAGGGCAAGAAAACTGAACCAATCTACAACCATTCTCCCTCTACACCCCTATCCTATGGAGTAGGCTTCCTAATTCTCTAAGAGAAATCAAAGATTTAATTCAATTCAGGAAGCAACTCAAAACATTTATCTTTACGTAATATGATCAATGTGAGCAGCCACCATAGACCTCTACCACCTCCGTACCAAAACCTGATCACAATTCAAACACCTCCAATCCCATGCTCTTGACACACACAACTCTAAGTCACCGCCCAAACCACTTATGTTCAATTTGCCTGTAAATAGTTCAGTACTACTCTGTTGTTGTCAAATATTTTTTTTAACCTTGATTAGTTGTTATTAGTACAATTGTTCCTTGTAAACTATTCTACAATTGTTTCTTGTAAACTGACTTGTGCAGTAATTAAAATGTTATATGTAAATCACTTTGATTACCATGACAAAGCGGTATATAAAAACCATTAAATAAATGTGTGAGTGTGGGAGACAGACAGGGTCAAGAGCACACTATATCCTATGCAATTGGCACAAAACACAGTAGCAAGAGTCATACTAGGAAAATCCCGTCAAACCCATATCATTCCATTCCTCGATCAGCTTTACTGGCCACCCATCATGAGCAGAATCAAATATAAAGTTATCTTCAGTACTCACAAAATCATAAATAATCTATCAGCGGTCAGTCTCACATCATTACTAGCAAAACCCACCAACAGCAGGCCCAGGAGACAAAATACACTCAACCTCCTGGACATACCAACAGATAAACCCATGAGTAGCCAAAGGTTCAACAGCAGCGCATTCTCACTGTGTGCCCCATCACTTTGGAACTCCCTACCACCCCAAACAAGATCCATCGAACACACAGGTGACTTCCGCAAGAGGTTGAAAACTCTGCTGTTCATGGAGCACTATGGTCCAGACTCTCAATAGGAACCTCTCAACAATTTTATCAGTGTACATAGTTAAGTTCATTACCCGTTCCACCCTTAATACCTATTGAGCTACTGTTAAATGTAATGTTAAATTTAATGAGTACGTTTGGTTAAAGTTGTTTAATGTTCAAGCACTGAGTTAAATGTAAACTGTCTTGACTTGTAGAAAGACGGTATAAAAAGATGTTAAATAAATTAAATAAATAAATATTAGATTCCAAGGTGATCCTTCATCCTTGGACTAATCCCCAGCCCTCACCTACCTCCCTACAGGCTCCAGCACAGAGCTCCCTTCTTTGGTAAAAAGGGCTCTGACATAGGAGCTTTCTCTCTCTCTCTTCCCTTACCCTCTGCCCAGCACCTCCCTTCCTTTGTCTCATGCCTATAATATCCAGCATACCCTCTCTCTCCTCAATGAAACACCTTTGAAACACCACCTCTTCCTATTGTATTACCCAGTAACCAATGCAGTTATTTCAACCACCTCACAGACCTCCCAAAACCAATAACGCTGAAACCAAGAAATGTTCATGATTCTGTCTTAATTTGTAAATAGTTACCTGTCTTAATTTGTAAATAGTTACCCCTGTTATCCAAGTTATTTCTTCCTGTTCAAATGTAAACACAAAGTACCATCGGAAATGTGTAAATTCTTTGTTCAATGTAAACCGCGCTGATGCTGAATAGTGCGGTATAGAAGAGACTTTAAATAAATAAAATAAATAAATGTACAGTATCTCTTCTCTTTTTTCCTCCGCATCACAGTATCCTCCTCTCCTCCTCTTTCCATTCAACTCCTCGCCCCGCACCCTAGCATTACCAAAGACCTTGCCCTCTTTTTGCAGTGCTGGGTACCCTCTCTGTCCACCCAACTACCTGTTCAACACCTTCTCTCTCCATTCTGCACCTCTCAGCACACTCTCTACCCCCACTACTCACATCTAGTACACTCTAACAATTGGAACTGCTCCTGCTACTATTGGTGCTCTGAGGGGACTGCAGAATCAATGTAGCACAGCTGGAAGAGTCAGCTGCTTTGGCATAGAGTTAGTTTATCAGCTGAAAAGCCCTGGAAGGAAACAAATGAAGGGTACAGTTTTCACAGATTTGCCAGTTATGGAAGGGCTGGCCTTGAAAAGAGAGGAGAGGGTTTTGTTGGGGTGAAAGTTTCTAATCTTTGCAAATCTGAGCCTGGAGAGGAGGAGAGTTTATGACCCAATCCAATTTCCCGCTAATCCATGCTAATCTCAGGGCGAGCAGAACGCAAAAATTCCCAGGTACGACAAACTTACAAATAAATCAGGGATTGTTTTATAGCATTAGTGTTTGGATTCAGTACTATGGACAGTTACAAAGTTAATGTGGTTAGAGAGGGCCGATAAAACTGAAGGAGGCAAACGGGTAAAGAACAGAATGTATCCATTTCTTTCTTTCTCTAAAACACTTGATAAACTGCCCCTCTAATACAGTTCTCAGCAGTGTATGAAAAGTATAGTAAATACAGTAAGCATGTATACTCAGCCATATACACATGTAAATTACATCTACATGTAAAAGGCCAGTTCAGTTTACACGTAGATGACTGTGCCATGTTGAAAGTACATGAGGAATATCAGGGACGTGTCTAAGAGAGACACACATTTACATATGCATTCTTCATTTCATATAGAGAATGCATGTGATGCTCAAAATTGTCCACTTCTGACTTTAAGCCTGGCATGAATGAGGTATTTGAAAACTGCTCCTTTGGGCTTTACAAGAGGGATTAAGTACTGACATTTACAGGTGTTTGTTGTGAAATGACGGCACTTACATGTGTAAGTTGCTGGGTTTTCTCCATCAATTTTCCCTCCTGTACATTTGTGAAATGGCGCCCCCAGCTGCATACGAATATCCGTCCCACACATTCCTGCACTTCCTTGTAGGAATCACAAAACATCTGGAGAACATTGGCTGTGTCTCTCAATTATGCCCCATTCAGTCTTCTATGTGAATTTCTTTCCCCCACACTATCCCTAGTAATGGATGCTCTAGCATTTAGCTCAGGGCTGGACAAATTCCAGGAGCCAGATAACCATGGCGAACATAACTTTGCTCCCATTGCCTGGGATTCCCTTGCCGCCCCCTCCTCCCCATACGATTTTGGCTGCCCACGGGGATCAGATTTCTTGGGGGCAGAACTGGAGGAGAAAGCTGCGATTGCAGCCCCGAAGGCAGCTGACTGCCCTAGTGATCCCATCCCCCATGGCAGAACGAGAGAAGGAAGCCATGATCATGCAAAAGTCCCCTTGTGTCTCCCACAGACAGGTAAACCACCGTTGTACCACACACACACGTATGATACTTCCTATTTATATACTTCTGTCTAAAGATGCCTCATTCAGCCCCTTTACCATAACAAGACACACTTTATCATCTCTTTTCAAACTCTTCTACCCTCATCAGACAAGAAGGAGTTTGCAAATGGAGGAACATCAGAGGAAAATGGAGGCAATGGGGGGAGGGGGGCCTGGTTCCTAAATCCAAACAAAATTTGTCAAGGTCTAATTTAGAGGATGATTTTATAAACTCTTTTCACACCTAAAATGCTGTTTTGGACATCTATGTGGACTCTGATAAGATTAGGACCAGATGAAAATGTCCACGGGGTGCAAGCTGGCTTGTACTTTTAAAGGAGGCATGTACAGCAGTAGAGTTTGGGCAGATTGTGGGCAAACAGTGAAGAATGCATGTATTTAGTGCCCCAGCTCCCACCCCTCCAAGCGAATGGGGAGTGGGGTGGGTAATTTGGCTGCGCTCACCATCCATTCACTTGAGGGGAAGGGAATAGGGGAGGGGTCTGGAGGCAGAGGAAGTGGTGTGCAGACTCACAAGAGGGCATAGTGCTTTGGCAGCAGCATCGGGTGGCGGGAGCTGGCTCGGTGCGGCCAGATCACTGGCTGGCTTCCCCCTTCCGTTTGCTGTGGCTAGCTTTCAGTTTGCAGACTTCCGGTACATACCGGGTGATCAATGGGAGATTGCTGGGTCATTCAGCAGCTTTCCCTCTGCTGTGGGCCATCAGGGTGTGCTGGAGTGGGCCATGAGTGGAGTGAGTTGAGGAGGAGTTGCTCTGGCTCCGGGGGAGGGATCTGCGGCTGCTTGAGTGACAACTTGGGATTTGGGCTACTGGTGGGGTCCTAGTGCCCCCTGGGTTTGGAGAGTTGGCTGCCTTTTTCCCTCTGGCAGTGTTCTGTTTGAGTACTTTGCTGCTTTTGGCAGGGTGCTGTGAGTGGCTGTTTGAAGGTGGGAAGGTAGTCTGGGTGGGTGTGGGGGAGCGGTGTGTGCAGGGTATCAGTGAGTGGAGGTGCAGCTCAGTGGGGGATGAGGTGTGCATGGGTGGGTTGGCTTTGTGTAGGTGGGGGGGGGGCCTCGGGTAACATGTAAGGAGAGCAGTTCACATGGGCCCACGCAAGGAGAAAGAGGGTAGGTCATTGGGGTAGCTGGTGCATGGGCCATCACAGTGGCAGACTAAGCAGCCAGTGCACTTCATAGCTGAGGGCTGTGCCAGGGATGGGGCTGGCCTTGCTCCACGAAAAGGCAGAAAGGGGAGTGTGGGTGGAAAAGGGAGGGGTCAAGGGAGTGGGTAGAAGTCTGGGAAAGGAAAGAGGGGTGGCACAAGGAGAGGTGCTGGGTGGTCCCAACAAGGATCATGGCCTGACGTGGGGGTAGGGACCGACCTGGTAACCAGTGAGGAGGACCAGCCTGAGAACGGTCAGCAGTGTTCCAGTGCAGAGAACCAGCAGAGGACAGATACTGCCTCCAGGAATGCAGGTCGGTATTTGCTGTCAGACGAGGGGTCGTGGGTAGAGGCTTCAGATGTACAGAGGATGGCATGGGTTGAAAGCATGACCGGATGGTCACCTGGACGTTGAGGGATAAGAAATTTTTGAAGAACTTGCAGTGGGTCGTATATCGCATGCATCACGAGAAGTGTTTGCATCGCTCGGGTTATGAGTCAGCAGTGCACGTGTGGGATACTTTGGATTCTTGAGACTCCTCTTATTCCTCATCCTCTGAGGGCACTGAGTCAGATGATGATGGCATTGGTCCACACAATTTGGACTGTCCAGGGTCCATTTCCATGGGGCAAGGTGCATGTGGGGCCAGCGACGACCTACGGTTAGCGGAGAATGGGCACACCATGAGCAGAATTGCTCAATTGGATTGTCACATGTCTTGAAAGCTTCAGGCAAAGGTGTTGCAGGGGCGGTATGTGGATATTTTTTTGCTGTTGGTTCATGATCAGGCTCACAGCCTAGCCAACAAAGTTCCTGACCTGGAAGTCCTAATGATGGAAATGGACTTGGACCTTATGGCCATTACAGAAACATGGTTTAATGGGTTGCATGAATGGGATATAGCCATAGCTGGCTATGATTTATTTAGAAGAGATAGAGAAGGCAGAAAAGGAGGAGGAGTAGTCCTATATGTTAAAAGCAATATTAAAGCTGCTGAAATGCAGGGAATGTGGGGAAAAGAAGAAGTGCTGTGTATTGTGTTGGAAAGAGGAGATGGCACTGTCATCCATACTGGTGTAGTCTACAGGCCTCCAACTCAAATTGAAGAAATGGTTAGAGACCTGATTATTGATATTGCAAAAGTAGCCATGAAGGGGGAAGTGATTATATTGGGTGACCTTAATCTACCTGATGTGGATTGGAGTATTCCTTCTGCAAATCGGGAAAGAAGTAAAAAAATTGTGGATGCCTTCCAAGATGCATTGCTAAGACAAATGGTGATGGATCTGACCAGAGAGAGTTTGATGCTGGATTTAGTACTCACCAATGGAGAATGTCCAGGTGGGTGCCCATGTGAGCAGCAGTGATCATCACACAGTGTGGTCTGAGATAAAAAACAAGGCAGAGTCCAATCACAGCAAACTCAGTCCTAAACTTCAAAAAACACTGACTTCAGTAAAATGGTCAAGTGCCTGAAGGAGGAGTTGACAGGGTGGGAGGAGTTAAGGGAAGTTGAATTGCAGTGGGTTAAACAAAAGGAGGCAATAAAAGGGGCAACAGATACATATGTAAGGAAAGTAAATAAAAACAAGAGGAAAAGGAAACCTATTTGGTTCTCCAAAGAAATAGCTGCACAAAGACAAAAAAACACATCATTCACAACATTCAGAAGTTCACGAACAGAGGAACACAGAACAGAATACAGGATAACGCTAAAAGACAACAAAGAGAAATAAGGATAGCAACATCAAAGAGAAAAGAAAAGATGGCTAAAAATCTGAAGCATGGAGACAAAACTTTTTCAGTTATATTTGGGAGAAGAGGAAGATCAGAGGTGGAATTGCAAGATTCAAAAGTGCCGAGAATGGATTCATGGAATGTGACACTGAAAAAGCAAAATTGCTAAACAAATATTTCTGTTCTGTTTTTACTAAAGAAATCCTGGAGAAGGACCACCTGTGATTGAGAAATATACAAAAGGGAATGTAGTAGATACTATACCATTCACAGAAGATTATGTGTTTGAACAGATCTGCAAAACTAAAAGTGGAAAAGGCCAAGGGACCAGATGGGATATAGCCCAGGATACTGAAAGAGCTCAGAGAGGTTCTTGCAGGGCCTTTGAAGGATGTTTTTAATAGATCCTTGGAGATAGGAGAAGTTTCACAGGACTGGAGAAGGGCTGATGTGGTACCTCTTCACAAAAGTGGTAGTAGGGAAGAAGTGACAAACTACAGGCCAGCAAACCTTACCTCGGTGGTGGGAAAAATACTGGAGGCACTCCTGAAAGAAAGAATAGTGAGCTTTCTTGAAACCAATAGGTTGCATGATCCGAGGCAATCATGGACAATCGAGGACAATCATGCCAAACAAATCTGATTGAGTTCTTTGACTAGGTGACCAGAGAAATAGATTAAGGGCATGCCATGGATGTGATCTACCTAGATTTCAGCAAAGCCTTTGATACTCTTCCTCATAGGAGGCTTATTAATAAACTGAACAGCATGGGAATGGGTTCCAAGGTGATGAACTGGATCAGAAATTGGTTGACTGACAGACAGCAGAAGGTGATGGTAAATGGAACTCACTCGGATTAAAGGAAGGTGATTAGCAGTGTGCCCCAGGGATCGGTCCTGGGACCCATATTGTTCAATGTATTTGTGAGTGATATTGCTGAAGGACTGAATGGAAAAGTCTGTCTTTTTGCAGATGACATGAAAATTTGCAACAGAGTGGACTCTCCTGAGGGAGTGGATAAGAACATAAGAACATATAAGAACATAAGATATGCCATACTGGGTCAGACCAAGGTCCATCAAGCCCAGTATTCTGTTTCCAACAGTGGCCAATCTAGGTCATATGTACCTAGCAGTTTCCCCAAGAGACACAAGTTCCACAATGCTTGTACTGGATCAAGCATTGATATCTTCAGTCACTTCTTAATAATGGTTTATGGACCTTTCCTCCAGGAACTTGTCCAAACCTTTTTTAAACCCAGCTACACTAACAGCCTCTACCACATCCTCTGGTAACAAATTCCAGAGTTTGATTACACGTTGAGTGAAAAAATATTTTCTTTTATTAGTCTTAAATAGTTTACCCTGTAGCTTCATTGCATGTCCCTTAGTCTTTCTATATTCTGATAAGGTAAACAATCGATCTACGTTTACCCGTTCCACTCCGTTCATTAATTTATAGAGTTCTATCATATCTCCCCTCAGCCGTCTCTTTTCCAGGTTAAAGAGCCCTAACCTTTTTAGCCTTTCTTCATAGGAGTATCCTTCCATCCCCTTTACCATTTTGGTGGCTCTTCTCTGTACCTTTTCTAAAATCGCTATATCCTTTTTAAGATACGGCGACCAGAATTGCACACAATATTCAAGGTGCGATCTCACCATGGAACGATATAGAGGCATTATAATATCTTTTGTTTTATTTTCCATTCCTTTCCTTATCATACCTAGCATTCTATTTGCTCTCTTGGCCACTGCTGTACACTGGGCCGAGGGTTTTAACATAGTATCCACAATGACGCCTAAATCTTTTTTCCTGGGTGGTGATTCCTAATGTGGAACCTTGCATCGTGTAACCATAGTTTGGGTTGTTCTTCCCTAGGTGCATAACCTTACACTTGTCCACATTAAATTTCATCTGCCATTTTGATGCCCAGTCTTCCAATTTATCAAGATCCTCTTGCAATTTTTCACAATCCTCTTGGGTTTTAACAACTTTAAATAGTTTTGTGTCATCTGCAAATTTGATAACCTCACTCGTTATTCCACTTTCCAGGTCACTTATATAACATGAGGAAAGATCTACCAAAGCTGGAAGTATGGTCTAATGCTTGGCAGATAAAATTTAATGTGAAGAAGTGCTGTGTCAAGCACTTGGGATGCAGAAATGTAAGGGAACTGTATGCAATAGGAGTCAAGAGGTTGGTGTGCACGGACCAGGAGAAGGACCTTGGAGTGATTGTTTCTGAGGATCTCAAGGTGGCAAAACAATGTGACAAGGCAGTGGCCAAAGCCAGAAGAATGCTGGGTTGCATACAAAGAGAAATTACCAGCAGAAAGGAAGAGGTTCTAATGCCCCTGTACAAGTCACTGGTGAGGCCTCACTTGGAATATTGTGTTCAGTTTTGGAGACGGATATAAAAAGATTGGAAATGGTTCAGAGGAAGACGACAAAAATGATTTGGAGCCTGTGCTAGAAGATGTATGAGAAGAGACTTGAAGTCATAGTAACATAGTAAATGACGGCAGATAAAGACCAGAATGGTCCATCTAGTCTGCCCAGTAAGATGGCCAGAGTAAGATGGCAGGAGTAGGTGCCACTCTGTGCAGGCCACCCCTCTCCATGTCTTTGTTTAGGGGTGAACCCACCGCTCCATGGAGGACACCCCTAAGATTCCTACACATTGCTCATTTGTGTCTGTTTTTAAAAAGTCAGGAGCAATAAACTGATGTTTTTAACATTCATTATCACAATTTTGCACGTTTTTCTTTAATTCTTGGAGAAGAGTTAAGTTCTAAATATGTATATGCTAAAGGAAATGAGAGACAGGGGAGATATGATATAGTCCTTAAAATAGTTAGGAGTATTAATGAACAAACAACCCTTTTTCAAAGCTGCAAAATTAGAAACATAGAAATATGATGACAGAAAAAGACCACATGGCCTATCTAGTCTGTCCTTCCATATCAACAACTACAACAGTCCCCTTTTTTGCTTTAGAGATCCTCTGTGTTTGTCCCATGCTTAGCTACTTTAAGATCATTAGACACAACCACGCCCAGGTCCCGCGCTTCTTTAGTGGACAAAAGTACTTCACCCCCTATACTATATTGCTCCCTTGGATTGCTGCAGCCCAAATGCATGACCTTACATTTTAACATTAAATCCCAGCTGCCAGATTCTAGACCATTCTTCAAGCTCAGCTAGATCCCTCCTCATTTTATCTACACCTTCCTGGGTGTCTACTCTATTGCAGATTTTGGTATCATCCGCAAAAAGGCAAACCTTACCCGACAGCCCTTCCGCTATATCGCTAACAAAGATGTTAAAAAGAATTGGACCAAGGACAGATCCCTGGGGCACACCACTGGTAACATCCTTCTCATCAGAATGAGCCCCATTTACCTGTACTCTTTGTCACCTCCCACCCAACCAATTTCTAACCCAAGCAGTAACTTTAGGGTCCATCCCTAGGGTGCTCAGTTTGTTTATAAGTCTAAGTATTAGAGGGCATAACATGAAACTGCAAGGGGGCAAACTGAAAGGCAATTTCAGGAAATACTTTTTCACTGAAAGGGTGGTGGATGCTTAGAATGCCCTGCCGATGGAATTGGTAAGGGCAAATACAGTATAAGAATTCAAAACGGCATGGGTCAAACACAGTGGATCCCTTTATAGCAACAGGATAAAATCAAAATAAACTTAACTCTCTCTTATATATCAACAAATAAGGGTGACCTGCACCGAGTGGTGGGTACATCCCTAAGCAAAGACATGGGGAGGGGTAACCTGCACGGAGCAGCAGGTGCATCTAGTCGTGCCACCTTTCTGGATAGACTAGATGGATCATGTGGGTCTTTATCTGCCATCATATACTATATTACTATGTTACTATGTAAGAAGGGAGAGGGTTCTAAGGATTAGGGTAAGAAAAGATTGTCTCAGATTCCTAAGACCATTAGTAACTGGTTATTGGTGTTCCATGGTGTTCCATGTTTTTTCCTCTATTCTGGATGGGGCCAAGTCAGCCCTTTACTCAGAGCTCTTGTGGTATTCGGATGTGATCTTGCAGGCACAGAGGACTTATGGGGGTTGTGCCTGGCTCAACTATGATGAGCAGTTTCGGAAGCACTTAGCAAAGGACAAGGTGTCGGGATGTGGACATTTGTTTAGCAGAAATGATGTCGTGTCAGTCTCCTTTTGCACCCACTGCTTGGAAGACAATAGTCACAACCATCCAAGAGCAACGTAGTCTTTCAGTCTCTACTCTTAGGAAAATGTTAGTGGGTTCTATGAACAGTATATACTAGGAGGCCTATGGCACTTAAAACTCTACTCACTCTTCTTTCCTTTTCAAACTAACCAAGTCCAGTCCAGAGTTTGTGTTCAGGCGCAAGTCCTTTCAGTTCCCGCCACCATCATCAGCTCTCCCCAGTCGGGGGATCGAGCCTCCAGCAGCGGGAGGAGCACCAGAGCCATCTCTGCCCAATCAGGGCATGCTCCTCGAACTTTAAAAGTTCGCGCCGTCAGGCACACGTCCTTTCAGCTCCTGCCACCATCATCAGCTCTCCCCAGTCGGGGGATCGAGCCTCCAGCAGTGGGAGGAGCACCAGAGCCATCTCTGCCCAATCGGGGCATGCTCCTCGAACTTTAAAAGTTTGCGCCGTCAGGCGCACATCCTTTCAGCTCCCACCACCATCATCAGCTCTCCCCAGTCAGGGGATCGAGCCTCCAGCAGCGGGAGGAGCACCAGAGCCATCTCTGCCCAATCGGGGCACGCTCCTCGAACTTTAAAAGTTTGCGCCATCAGGCGCACGTCCTTTCAGCTCTCACCACCATCATCAGCTCTCCCCAGTTGGAGGATCGAGCCTCCAGCAGCGGGAGGAGCACCAGAGCCATCTCTGCCCAATCGGGGCACGCTCCTCGAACTTTAAAAGTTCGCACCGTCAGGCGTGCCCGCGCCTGAGGGCCTCGCCAGAGGGCCCTTTGGCGTGGCCCTTAGGCAGTGGCACTCCAACAACCCACAAACGAAGTCAGAAGTCACACCCGGAACAGAGCCAGCCAACACTATCAGGAAAAGGCAAGTCCTTATCCGTTAGCTGATCACATGCCCTAAGTCACAAATATTGCATTACCTATTCTATACTTTACAACTAAAGTAAGCAGAAGGCAAGCCCTTTTTCCTGCAGCTTTGGAAAAATCAGCCTTTACTTTCGCTATTAACCTGCAGTCATCTGCAGTGTTAGCTGTATTCTGCAGTTAATCGCTTAATTTCTAGTAACTAGAATCCTCCTGTACCCTGTTACTGTTGCTAATAACTTGCATTCACTGTACTGTCTTCTTGCAGTTAATTTATTGATTACCAGCAACTAGAATCTTACTGTACCATTGTCACTATTGCTACCAACTTGCATTCACTGTACTGTTGCAATTAATTATCCCAATTGCTAGTATCCAATATCTTCCTGCACTGTTGTCAGTATTTCCACCGTTAACCTTGCTAACACTAGCAACCTGTATCTACTCACACTGTTGTCTCGAATTGACTCGACTGTACTGTACTGCTACCAATCTAGAATGTACAAAGTCCTGATTTTATTCATTACCCTCTTTACCCTTGGTCTCCCCTGCATCTCAAACGCTTTCAACCATGGTACCAATTACATACCAATCCTACACACCTATGGAAGGAGATGGTCTGAATTCCCCCACCACACCAAGGCAAAAAACAACCATACATCCCACTCCCATCTACTTAACATTCCTCTCCAAATCATCAGAAAGACACAAGCCGAGAAGCAACATCACCAGCGCCTACTGAAATGTGCGTTGATAAATGCCAGATCAGTACGATCAAAATGGCCTGCAGCCATTGACCTGATACCCCTATACAATCTCGACATCTTGATGATCACGGAGACATGGCTATCCGATTGTGACAACGTCCTCTTGAATCAGATGCTGCCACCAGGATTTGATCTATACACATGCCACAGGTCCATTCAGAAAGGAGGCAGGATGCTCATCCTTGCCAAAGCTGATCTACATTTCAAGCTGTGCAACTCCTCCAGCTCAACCCACCTTGATTCCCTCACCATATCTAATGAGCTCTGCACAATCAACCTTCTCTATCGGGCACCCACTCCTTCACCAGATGACCGTCCAACAATAATTGAGCTTGCGTGCACTACATCCACTTCACGCTCTCCAATTTGGTTAGTTGGTGACTTCAACCTCCCATCTCTTCATGACAGCCACTCAGCAGCATTCCTAGATGCCCTAGAGGACCTAGGCTACAAACAATATGTTGACTCCCCCACTCACACTAAGGGAGGCAAACTAGACCTCATCTTCGCACCTCATTTCAACGCCACAACACCCCAAACCCTTGCACTGTCTGTAACACCAGTGCCTTGGTCAGATCACAATCTTCTCAGATTCCATATACCCATTAATACATCCCACAAGAGCCGAATGTTATCAAACACATCTGGAACCCTTACAGCCCGCTTCCGACCACTCAACCGGAGCATAGTCCTAGAGAATCTTCAATCACTTATGACCAACACATCCCTCAACTTAGACGATCTCATATCCAAATGGGACGAGAACCTTAGAGCTGCCTCTTGTCCATTACACACTGAAAAGAAAATAAGAAAATGGGAACATGCACCATGGTTCTCTACGGACCTTCGTACATCTCTCCACCACCTACGCAAACTTGAGAGACGGTGGCGACGAACCCACTCCCAGAGACGCTTGCTGCATACAACTCATACTTAATTACCCACCGTGGGAAGATAACACAGAGTAGGAAACTTTACCACACAGATTTATTAAAACGCTCCATCAATAAACCACATGCCCTGTTCAGTTTAGTAAAATCCATAACAGGAGAGCCGGTTTCAGACCAACCTACAATGCCTCAGCCACAGGACTACGCAAACTACTTGCAATCAAAGATGATTAAGACCAACACAAACATAAGTGTCAGTAACTCCTCCGTATCACCTAAGGCATCCCAAGCAACACCATTATGCAATTTCACTACGGTATCAAATAGAGAGATTGAGAACATTATCGCTTCTATCAATCCCAGCACAGCACCTAACGACCCCTGCCCAGCCAGCTGGATCAGAGAACTGCGACATGACCTAAGCCAAATCTTGTGCAATATACTGAACCTGTCCTTTTTAACGGGCTCATTCCCACAGAGTCTGAAACACACCTCTATCAGGCCCCTACTGAAAAACAGCAGACTTGACCCATCCAAAGTTGAATCTTTTAGGCCAATCTCGAGCATCCCCCAGCTCACAAAAATCATCGAAAAAGCTGCTCAACAACAAATCCAGCATCATATCGACACTGAAGCACCACTAGATCCATCACAACACGGCTTCAGGGAAGCACATGGAGTCGACACAGTCCTTACAACCCTATTCAATGATTTGGTCACAGGAATAAACAGCATCCAACAAGGATTTGTCCTCATCTTCCTGGACATCTCCGGCGCCTTCGACTCTGTGAGTCATGATATACTTCTACAACGCCTGAAAGAAAAGGGGATTCAAAGCACAGCACTAGAATGGTGTAAATCCTACCTATCCAATAGGTGGCAACAAGTCAAAACAGGCCATGCATCCTCAGAACCATTCCTGCAGTCACAGAGGGTACCTCAAGGATCGTCCTTATCGGCACTGATGTTCAATATCTATATGCAGCCAATATGTGATTTGATCCGATCTTTCGACGTACAATGCCTGGCTTACGCAGATGACATCCTCCTCTACATGCCGTTCAAAATTGACCAACCAGTGTTCTCCCCAATAATCAATTGCTTCGGAGCTGTAGCCGAATGGCTGCTGACACAAAATCTACGGATCAATCATAGCAAAACTGATGTTCTTTTTGTTACGAGGAACCGTAAGTTCATACCTCCCCCATCGCTACTTGTCAACAATGTAGAGTTGAAATCCAAACCCACAATCCGATATCTCGGCATCACATTGGACCAGCACCTGGATATGACAACACATGTGAAGAACGTTACAAAGACTATATATCATAAGATCAGAACACTACGTCACCTCCGCCCCCTACTGGATTCCACCGACTACCAAACAACCTTCCAGGCATTAGTCCTCCCACACCTGGATTTCGCGAACATCATCCTCCACGGTCTCTCTCAATCAACTTTAAATCCGCTCCGCCTGGCTATGAATGCAGCTGCAAGAGTCCTCTCTGGATCGTCAAGATCTGACCACATAACGCCTATCATGAAAGATCTGCATTGGCTACCTTTACATGCCAGACTCCAATATAAGTCATTAGTCCTTACCTTCAAAGCCCTGAATAACTACCCACCTACACCAATCAGCAAGCTAATTCACGGCACCCTGGAAAATAGAAACAGGAGGCCTACTGCAATGAACACCTTAATAGTCCCCAAGATGATGACGTCGTGTACTAAGGCTACTTCCAACAGGGCCTTCTCTATATTCGCTCCTTTAAACTGGAATGCCCTTCCCCATGAAATCTGTGGCATCAAAAGCCTAATCCTATTCAGAAAAGCTTTGAAACACCACTGTTCACAAAATGCTACCCAGAAGCCATCCCAGACAATCACACAACTGGCAAGCTTCCCACATGCCCCAGACGCCTTAGCACCTTAATACAACCAGAAAATGGTTAGCCTACACACTAGCCCACCTGCTAATCATCATACTTGTACCATCCACATGAAAAGCACATGCAATATCCAAACGAGTTTAGAATATTGTATATAGTATCAAGTTAACCTGTACATAGTTCTCCCGGTTATCCCCTGTTTTATTTTCCTGTTCATTGTAAACTCAATGTTGCCTGTATGCATTGTAGTATGTTTTTGTTCGATGTACACCACGCTGATTATAATAGCGCGGTATAGAAGAAATGTTAAATAAATAAACTTTAGAGTTACTGATAACAATAGCCAATACACAAATGGCGAAACAGCAAAACCAGAACTATACTCCAAGCAGTTAACTCCTTTTCTTTTATATCAAAATACGTTACAAGCAGATTTATTCATTCTACTTTCACTCCCTTATATTAAAATAATTCACTCTGAATACTCCTTCCTGGTTGCTGGAATTTTACTCCAAGCTTCTCCACTCCACGTTTGTTACTCCGTGTGGGAACTCTCCTCCTGCTCTAATAATCTTTCTCTGTGTAGCTTGAGCTGGTAGCTGTGCAGTCACAAGTCCCTGATACTGCCCTGTGTTTACTCCTGGCTCTGTTGTCTCTAGTTGCTGAAGGACTCTCCCCCTTAGAGATGGTGGCTTCAGTAGATGCAAGGCCCCTGATACTGCACAAACTACAGGCACCCCTGCCTCTGGTGTCACTAAGTTGCTGAGATGATGATGTACTCTCTGGATCATCTCTCTTTCCTTCTTGGAGTATGTGGCTGCCCTCTTCCTACTTCTCCTTTCCACAGTTAGAGCTGTTTTCCTCTTGAGCTAGTGGGGATATTGGCAGGGTTTGCAAAGTCTCTCAAGAATTTAGGGTGTAGACTTCAGCCAAAGACACCTTTCTACCCCTCTGTTGCTGCATGTCTCGTGACTCCCACTGGATGGTATGAGATGCTGGGGAATGGCCATTAACACCTTTCCTTCTGGGGCAGACTGTTCATTCTCTCATAGTACATTGGCAGATTGCCAACGAGGATTCAGCCTTTAGAAGTGATTTATATAGTAGCTGTGTGCTCTCTCCCAAAGGAATCTCCTTCCAACCTGATGTAAGTAGGTAGAAGGTAGCTTTCCCTATTCAGGAGAACTATCAGGTCATTTCCAGGCTACATTGTAGTAATTTAGCAGGGGCATTGAAGGGCTGGGAATTAGAGGGGCCTCTACAGATAGTATTCCATTAACCTCTGCTTCAGGGGTATCAGTCATCTCCAAGACCGCAGTGATAATTCAAGCGATGTCCAAATATGCAATGGTAATTCCTAAATCTTGGACAATTCCTTGACAAACATAGATCTATGGATTAAGATAAGTGATTTTAATTGCTTTATAAAAGAATAAGTTGACATTGGCTGTATGTAGATCAGGTGATGGTTTAATGACACTAAGCAAAGTTAGTATGCCTATACTGATAATCCCCTTAAACGTTCCTTCTTGGACACTTTTCTTCAAATTCTTTGTGTGACTATTAACATTTTAAAAAACATTTAAGAATTATTACATCAATTACAAGACCACATCGACAGCCATGCCCAACTAGACCTCAACCAACACGGTTTCCGCCCCAACCATGGAGTAGAAACACTCCTACTATACCTTTTCAACGACATTCTACACATCATGGACAACAACAAGAAAGGAATACTCATGATATTCATCGACATATCATCAGCTTTTGACACAGTCGACCACAAAAGACTACTTGCAAGACTACAGAGCATCGGTCTACACGGTACCAGACTGAGATGGTTCCAATCATATCTAACAGACAGACAGATACAAGTCAAGATTGGGCACAACATTTCCAGACCCATAAAAGTCATGCAAGGTGTACCGCAAGGATCCGCCCTATCAGCGCTTTTATTCAACATCTACATACAACCAATATGCAGCATCATAAAAGAGCACGGGATAAACTACACAATCTATGCGGATGACATAATGATATACACACCAATTACCCTCGACAACCCAGACCACACCAAGATAACAGACTGTCTCATACACATGAATACCTGGCTACAAGACAACAACATGACCATAAACTTCAGCAAGACCGAGGCGCTAGTCATCACACGGAACGCCGACTTCATCCCCCCTCATGACATCAAGATAGGCACCACAAGCATACCCATACAACCCGAAGTAAAATACCTCGGAGTGACCATGGACAAGGAACTTAACCTACAGTCCCACATCAGCAGTACCACCAAAAAAGCATACCACAGGATGAGACTTGTGCGATGACTCAAACCACTCCTCACTCAAGAAAATGGAGGAAAACCAACAACGAAAATGACAAAATAAAATACCTTTATGAACTCAACGCGTATCACTATGAGACTGACAAAGCGAAGAAAATCTACCACATGAAAATCATCAATACATCCATAAACAAACCTCGAGAGCTCTTTCAGATAATCAAAAAGCTGACAAAAACACCACACAGCTCTGACCAATTACCGCAGATCCCACCAGAACTACTGGCCCGTCAATATAGACAGCTACAACAACCACAAAACCCACACCCAACCGCACAATCAACTACGGAGAACCTCCACCCCAACCTGCACAGTGACTGGACTAACTTCAAAGAAACATCAACAGAAGAAATTTCAGCCACTATCTCACGCCTCCACACCACCACCACCTCACCGCTGGACCCATGCCCCACTGACTGGATAAAGAAATCGAAAAACGACCTAAGCACACCACTAACCCATATCGTCAAAGAATCCTTCTCCAGAGGACACATGCCAGACACACTTAAAACCACGATCATCCGACCTTACTTGAAAAAGCAAAACCTGGACCCTCTTGACCCCACATCCTACAGACCCATAGCAAGTCTACCTTTCACAGCCAAAATAATCGAGAAGATCATCCAGCAGCAGCTTCAGGAACACCTGGATGTTAACAACATACTGGACCCTCAACAACATGGCTTCCGACCACTACATGGGGTCGAGACCCTCATGACCACGCTGATGAACACCCTCCTCACAGGAACTCAAGGGAGACAATCCGGATATGCCATGATCTTCCTTGATATATCTGCAGCCTTTGACACCATATCCCACAACATCCTCATACATCGACTACAAACTATTGGGATCAAGGACACCGAGCTGAAGTGGTTCCAATCCTACCTGACAAACAGACAACAACTCATCCGCACCAGCACCTCAACTTCCCCCTCATTCCAGCAACACCAGGGAGTACCCCAAGGATCCACACTATCAGCCATGCTCTTCAATATTTACCTCCAGCCACTCTGCACCGTCATACGCACCCACAACGTCAGCTTCCACATCTACGCTGACGATATCATGCTCTACGCCCCCATTACAACCACAAACCCTACAAACAACCACCTATCAGCATGCTTCACCGCAGTCTCTGACTGGTTACAAACAAACAACCTATCCATCAACATAAAGAAAACTGAAGCCCTCATAGTGACAAAGGACCCTGATTTCACACCACCCACACACCTCATCATTGGAACTACAAGCATCTGAATACAACCACAGATAAGATACCTGGGCATTATTATTGACCAAGCCCTCACCTTAAAGCAACAGATCACTAAAACCTCCGAAACTATATTTCACAAGGCACGAACAGTGCAACATCTCAGACCCCTCCTGGAACATCAAGACTTCCGAACAGTGATGCAGGCCATGACACTCCCACATCTGGACTACTGCAACATAATCTACCATGGCCTTCCAGCCACCCACACCAACCCCCTCCGAACTGCATTAAACACCACCGCAAGAATCATTCAGAGGGCAAAGAAAAATGACCATATCACCCCAATTCTGAAAGAACTACACATTCTCCCCCTCGAAGCACGGACAAAATACAAAGCCATCCTCCTCACCCACAAAGCTCTCCATCAAACACAAGACACCCAGCTTCGCACCCTACTGGCTCGCCCAGCTCACGGCAGATCTACTAGACAAACCTCCAGCATTTTCCTCACCGTCTCCCACAAAAGAACCAAATGCTCACAACGGACCTGCAATCGAGCCTTCGAACTTTATGCTCCGTCCCTATGGAACTCTCTACCAAGCTATCTCAGAAACAATACCGATCTACTATCTTTCAGAAAACAGCTAAAAACCATCCTGTTTCAGGAATACTTCAACTCGAACCCCACCGAAAAACCCACAAACCCCTGATCTCACCCACAATGAACCTCTAACTCAAAGCTACTCTAACCTGTCTTTGTCCAACGTTTGTCCTATGTCCAAAGTCTTACCTATGTCTAAATCATCAATGTTGCCTCCCTGGTGATGGCACCACCCTTGTACTTAATTCTCCCACCCCCCATGTAACACCGCTTTGACCCGGTGAAAAGCGGTATATAAATACAGCTAAATAAAATTAAAAAAATAAATAAAATAAAGAACACTTCTGCACAGTATGCCAGGCTCTAATAACCCCTATCCTGGACTTCTGCAACCCAATATATCTGGGCCTAACAAAACAAAAGCTAAGACCATTACAACTTGCACAGAACACTGCAGCATGCATAATAGCTGGCACCAAAAGACAAGAACACATCACACCCACCCTAAAAGAGCTCCACTGTAACCTATCAGTGCCCGCATTACATACAAAACAATCATAAACATTTTCAAAATAAAACAAGATGCGTCTGCCTTCAGCCTACACCCACTCATACAGCCTGACAACAGCACAAGACCAAGGAGAAGGGGCACATCCAACCGGGTCAACACACCTAAAGACAACAACAAAATACGTAAAGACACCGAAAGATGAGCCTTATCAAATGCAGCTCCAAATATAGCGCACTCTGTATATAGCACACCTAGAATCAATTACAGACACACATACACGACTCACTGCATGTCCACACCTAACACGTATATTGTGATTGTTTGCAGTTCAGACCGCTTTGATTGAAGGATAAGGCGGTATAGAAATCTGTTTAAATAAATAAATATTTATGGCAGTTTTTTTGTTTGGGTTATTCAGTGAATGAACTAGCCATTTTTGGAATTTTTTGTTAGCTTTCCCCAGTAGATTAGCCTTGCCCAGTAACAGTGTTTAAAAGGCTGTCAAACTGAACTTTTTTCAAAAGGGCACTTCAGTATAAAATATCTCTTTAATTCAGTTTCTTCCTGTAATCTATGGCTAGAAGGAATCAGATTACGAGGAACTAATTACAGAAAGCTAAAGCTGGCAGCAGTTCTAAGTTATTTATACCATGCGCAATCCTACTCAATCAGTATGGTTTGGCTTTATTGCTATAACAAGAGAATCTTTTGTAAAGTAAGACCCTAGCAAATGAATTCATTTCTTGCTTGAGGCCTATATGTTAATTTTTTGGAGATGTTCCAAAATAACTAGAATGTTTGACATAAATAAGAGGAACATCTGCAAAATAGAAAGTTGCCTGTAGGCGGCTGGATGGACACTGGATGGGGGATGTTCAAGTATAAGGATATGTCTTCTTTGTCAACCATCCCCATTTGGAGGACAAAACTGCAAAGCCCCTTTGATTTGGTTTACAAGTTTTGAAGAAAGTGAACAGATGAGATGGGAATGCTTTCCTTTTGCACCTTGCCCTCAAGACAAGTTACCACTATGTCACAAGTACTGAGATCACTTCCCTACTGATTCTCACCATATCTGGGCACTGAGTAATTAAGGAAGAGACAATGGGGCCCTTTTACTAAAGGTTAACACATGTTAATGGAGTTAGCATGCATTAAGTGACATTGCACCCATAGAAATAAAAGGGCTGTGGGCATTTAACGCACATTAACATCATTAACACAAGTTTAAACCTTTAGTAAAAGGGCCCCAGAATATGAGTGACCGAGAATGCATGTGCAAGGATCCCTTGGGACCCTCACTCATCCAGTATGCTCCCTGGCAGCAGTGTGTAGTGAGGAGACAGAAGCACGAAGCAATCTGCACTTGTGAGTATTTACTTGCTAAGAAATTTTCTTGAAGCTTGGGGAAAACAAAGTTTTGGACTACAGTAAAATTCTGTATCTACCTATGAATTCAGTTAAGTCTCAGTTTAGCTGTAAAATTTGCTGTTAGTGTTTGATTTCTACCCTCTCCCCACCCCCAATTCCAACCCATCCCAGGTTCAAGCTTTGATTTTTTTTTTTGGGCTATTAAGCCAGTTAATGGGATAGAAGGGAACTTTTTCACCTTAAGATTTAAATTTGCCATCTTCATCAGCAAGTTATATAGCCCTTTGGAATAGATTAGTTCAAGGTCTTTCAGTTCGTCTTCAAGCAAACAGAAAATAAATAGCATACAATATATCCAATAAGCTTAAAATAAACTTTATACTAGTTAAGGTCTCCATACTCCTTTAACAACTTTAAATAAGTAAACAATTCACCAATACTAAAATACAGACAGCAGTCCAGCAGTGAGATAGAGGCTATTCAGACTTTTGCACCAGTGGCCACATGTATGATTATCTCCTGGTTATTGAGAAGTTATACTGCACGTGTGCACTCAGAGCGAAGAGCTCCTAGCTCTCAGGTAATGAGTCTGATTTCTGGAAGCTAGAGTAGTGGAGGAGGTGAGGCAAACAGGTTTATAGAGGAGACCTTCAGGTACAAAGCAGGGAAGTCACACATCCAGCCTGGCTGTCTCTGTCCTGCCATGAGAAGAACATGACCTTAGCATGGCAGGAAGTGATCTTGTAGCCAGGACCTGCTCTTCAGTTAATGCAATATCCTCTTGCACCAAGGATGTGTCTCCAGGTGCATGTGCCCAGGAGGGAAGGGTTAAGACAGCTATTATAGCTGGCGATTCAGTCAGGAGGCATGCAGATAGCTGGGTAGCCAGTGGTTGTGACAATCTCTCGGTAACTTGTCTGCCTCATGTGAAGATGATGGACCTCACATTTCACCTAGATAGGATTTTCGATAGTGCTGGGGAGGAGACCACTCTCTCTTTTTTTTTTTAAATTTCTTTATTTATATTTTCCAACAAATGCAAACAAAAAAAAGAAAGAGAAAAGAAAGAATCAGATTACAACAAATTAAAATACACAATTCTTCTCTGTAACATGAGATATTCAAAGACAGAACACAGCCTACCCCACCCTGACCCTCTCACTATCCTATGATCATCAGGAGCCAGATGGAAAAATAAAAAATCATAAAACTTTTGCAAGCCTACAAGGCCTGCAAGGGCTATATAAGAGCCAATACTCCACTACAGAGAACATAGGCACAAATGTGCCATCATGTATATCTACCAATCTCAGTAGTATGTTCCCAATTAGGAATAACGGGAAAGGGCCACTCCCGATATGGAGATAGTTTAGACTGACAGTCCCATTATAAGGACGAGATGCCAAATTGCTGATTGAAAAACGACCCCAAATCAGGAGAGCGTGGCCCTGAGTCCCAGCACCACCCAGTACAATACTATGTTTAAGCCCAGTGTAATTGAATGTTAGGTCATTCCTACATCACATATCCAAGTTGTTGACATCTCCTTGATGAGACTAACACTTATTCTCATCTGCATATTGAACTTATTGAACCAGCATAACCTCTTAATCAATCAATCCAAGACTGAAGTTCTCCAGGTATTTTCCAATCCTGCATATACCCCACCTCCCACTCTTATTATTGGTGATCTCACACTTACTATAAAAAAAACAAGTGAAATATCTTGGTATTATCCTGGATCAGAACCTTTCCTTCACTGACCAAATAAAGAGAACCACTAATATAATATACGCAAAGTTCCGTACCCTCCGGAACCTCAAACCCCTCTTAAGCCCAAACTCCTTTCGTACTGTCTGCCAGGCCCTCACTATCCCTTCTCTTGATTATTGTAACCTTATCTATCATGGCCTTCCCAAGAACACTATCCAACCGCTCCAACTAGCCCAGAATACGATAGCGCGGCTCATAACTAACAACCCTAGACGTTCCCACATCACTCCTGTCCTCTATGATCTCCACTGGCTCCCCATCCAATACAGAGTTAAATTCAAGGTCCTCACTCTTACACATAAAATCATTTCTAATGAGTCAGCTCCATGCCTCTCCCCTCTCCTCCTCTCCTCCAATAACACAAGAACACGCCGCTCTATTACCAAAAACTTACTCACCATCCCTATAAATAAGATACACTGCAAACAATCCACAAATAACAGTGCTTTCTCCCTTTATGCTCCATCCTTATGGAATGCCCTTCCTCATGAACTTCGGAACTGTTCAAACCACTCTGAGTTCCGAAAGAAGTTAAAACCCATCTTTTCCTTGAACATTTCTCCCTCCCACCTTAGTTCATAACCCTTTACACCTTCCTCCCTACTCCTCCTGCAACACTCAAATTCTATTATACAACCATTTGGCTCATTGTAAACTCATTTGTAAATAGTTGATCTTTGATCTTTGTATTTAGTTCTTCTCGTTACCATATGTATCCATTGTTATCATGTTCCATGTAAACAGTTGAAATATACTGCCAAAACTGTTCTATGTAAACCGTCTTGACTTGTAGAAAGACGGTATAGAAAAATTGTTAAATAAATAAATAAACTTATGCCTACGGCCCCCTCCACCCATCGCAAACCTTGCTTTGGCAAAAGCCATAGTATAGGCCAGACAATCAGGGAAACCCCTCCCCCCTCCTCCTATTAAAACCCATGTTTCCAGCAAGCAAATCTAGGCAGTTATTTTCCACGAAAGCTGAACTAAAATTCTATCTGTATTAACAATATGCTTTGTTTGAAGGAACACTGATAGTATTCCTATTATACAATTCACTTTAGGAGTGATAAACTTACTTATATCATCAAGACGACCCCCACCAAGAAACAGACCAATGACCACGCTACTGTGTATAATTAGAGCTCATTAATCAAAGAGGATGAACGAAATTATAGCATAAACCTAGCTGTGAATCACATGGATAATAAACTCACTGAATCTTGAACAATACCCTTGGAAGATAGGGAAAATCAGTACAAAGAATTTAAAAAACCTGGGGGAGAACCCCTTTCCCTCCTAAGATGGCCATTCCCTTACTCTTATAATGGGCAGTAGAAATTCCTTTGAAATCAGGCCTGCGTGACAGATTTCAATAACTCCATTACATTCAAATGTATCTCTTACAGCAATGAGATGTCAACATTCCTATCCTACCATATAGTATAGAACATTCCTCTTGGTAACAACTATTAATACCATTAACATTCAAGTACCTAATCCAACTCCTTATCCTCCAGAAATGCACATAGATCTCCAGGATCATCAAAAGTCTTAGTCTGGCTGTGCAACGTAACTTTCATTCGGGCAGGATATAGCAGTCCAAAATGGGCCTTCAGTTGTATCAAGCGTGGACGCAATGCCATAAGATTCTTTCTTCGATCCACTGTCGCCTTTGCAAAGTCAGGGAAGAACAGATGTTTATGCTCCTGATACTCCAAAGCTGTAAGTGCTCTGGCTGCTCCCATTATTTGCAACACTTGTTGAAAACGCAAAACTTTCAAGATGATTGGGGGTGGACGCTTGTTCATGGCCCCGGACTGCGTAGGCACTCGATGAGTGTGCTCGATCTCGAATGGCATAGTGAAATGCAGTTTTAACACACCTGGAATCATAACCTGCAGAAAGGATATCAAGTCATGCCCCTCTGCTCCCTCAGGCATTCCTAGTATTCTTATATTGTTTTGCCGTGAGCGATTATTGCCATCTTCCACCTCTCTTTGCAGTGAGCGAATCAACTTGGCCTGCTTTTCAACGGCCTCGAGCCTCTCCTCATGTGACGCCACCACCTTCTCTACCTTCTCCAAATGAGTCGTATTAGACTCCAACGAAGATCTCAAAGCATTAATATCTTCCTGCATTGCACTTAACGCTTCTCTATTAGCTTTGACCATTTCTTTGACTGCCCGAATCTCAGCCAAAATCTCCTACAAGGTCTCAGGGCTATCTCGGATGACCGCCATCTTGTGAGGTGAGAGAGGTTCTGTCTTGGTTCTCTTTGCACTAGCATTCTGAGATAGTTGGAAATCCAGCCGCGTCTGCTTGGAGCCCGACATATCCGGGATCGAATGGCAACCAAGTAGGTAGGAACTATTTGATCAAGTACTGCAGAAAATCAGGATTCTTGTCTTTTGCCCTCCAGAGCAGTGCTCTTAAATGTCCATCTTGACCAGATACCAGGCTCCGCCCCCCAGGAGACCACTCTCTTGATACATGTGGGTCTCAATGACGTAGGAAAGTGTGGGAAGAAAGTTCTGGAATGCATATTTAGGCTTTTAAATAGAAAGCTGAAATCCAGAACTTCCAGGGTAGCATTCTCAGAAATGTTCACCATTTCATGTAAGGGACCCTAGAAGCAGGCAGAACTCTAGAATATCAATACATGGCTGAGATGATAGTACAGGGAAGAGGAATTTACATTTTTTAGGAACTGGGAAGCATTCTGGGGAAGGGGGGACCTATTCCAAAAAGATGGACTCTATCTTAACCTGGTTACTAGCCCTAATGTTTAAAAAAGAGATAGAGCAGCTTTTAAAGTAGAAACTGGGGAAAAGCTGACAGTCGCCCAAGAGCACATGGTTTGAAGGATACTAGCAAAACAGGGAAGATATGGCATCCCAATAGAAAGGTTGCAATAAAGGTAAAGTAGCCCAAGTGTCTTTAAATAAAGAGAAGACAGATTTGAAGGATTGCAGAGTTTCCCTGTCAAAGAAGGTTATAAATATAAACAAAACATACTTTGAAATGTTTGTATGCAAATGCTAAAAACCTAAAAAATAAGATGGGAGAATTAGAGCACTGAAAGAAGACATATATATAATGGCCGGCATGCTAAGACAGGAATAGCAGAGGTCGGACGTCCAACCCCGCTATTCCATGGGACTCGATTCCAGAACCGAAGCTCCCTGCACATACACGGCCGCTGTGCGGGGAGCTCTGGATGGAGGCAGGAGGGGATGGGCCAGAGGAGGGGCACCAATGGGGTAGGGGCAGGCCCAAGACCCTGGATGTACAGGGCCGATTGTGGTCCTGTACATCCGGGGAAGCAAGGAGGGCCAGAGAACTTATTCCACTCAGAGGTGGAATAAGTCTCCCCAGCCGAGATGAATGGAGAATGGCACAGGCGGCAACTGAAGAACAGGTGGGTGGCAGCAGTGGGTTCCCCGCAGCCCGATTCTGGCTGTGATAGGCCGCTCTGGGGGTCAGGCGGCAGGGAAAGGCCTGGTTGCTGTGCGGAGGGGACCCGGGGCTCCTGCATGGCATCCCGGTGCCATGTCAACAGGACACCTTGGCACTAAGACTCCATTCAGGGGTATTAGAAGAGTTGGATGGGGCTATGGCTGGACGTGCAGGGCGGCTGAATAGGGGGCACGTCCGGCCCATCTAACAGCCCAATTCTGCTCCCACAAGAACGTCTAACTCCTGTGGGTTCAGCATGGGTGCAAATCCATCCCATCAAGATTTTGGATGCTGGGCTGTGCCGGATGTGCGCCTTTCGGCATCCACAGGAGGATAGCCGATGGGCCACTCTTTATACTGGGGTAAAAAGTATATCACAATGATAGGGTAGATCATATTGGTAGAGAGGTGGCCTAAATGTTAGAGTGCATTGAGTCAAACAAAATAAAGGTTTTTCTCTGTGCAATCTTAATGGATTCCTCAGGGAAAAATGGTGATTGTATTTTAACACACAATCTTGCTAACAGTTTATAGATATTGTAAGGGTCTATCTATGCCAGAAATAGTATTTGATGGTGGTGATTTGGAGGAACCAAAATAAATCTCTGTAAATCAAAAAGATATAATAGGCCAAATCAACAAATTACATAGCTGCAAATCACTTAGACCAGATGCTTATACCTCAGAGTGCTGAAAGAACTCAAAAATAAATTGCTGATATACTATTAGTAATCTGTGACCATTCATTAAAATCATCTATGGTATCTGAAGATTAAAGGGTGGCCAATGTAAGGATCCAGATTGATTTGGAAAACTATAGCCCATTGAACTTGATTTCAGTTCTGGGCAGACTAGTCAAAACTATTACAACAAACAAAATTACTGAACACATAGATAGTCATAGTTTAATGGGACAAAGTCAACCTGGATTCAGCCAAGGAAAGTCTTTCCTCAATCAGCTCCATTTTTGTGAAGGTGTGAATGGATAAAGGACGGACAGTTGACAAGAAGGCACATTTTAGAAAAGCCGTTTATGTGGTTGCAGCAATGTCCAAGTGAAAACATCTGTAAATCTATATCAATTTCAGAGGAGAGGGTGGATATATGGAAATCCGATGTAAAAACAACATACGTCTTGCCCTCACTGTGGACATGTGTTTTCCATCAAAGAAGAAAGCACAGTAACACAGGGATGGGCATCCACATACTGCAGAAGAATCCATTTTACAAAGATACACATGGGAAAAACTTTGACATCAGAAACTTCAAAACTTACATATGTAAGTGCCAGCATTTTACAACTGGCACATGTAAAGATCGGCACTTACATATGAATTTTTGCCATTTTGCAACTCTAGACATCTAGATGCTGCTAATTAACTACTGAGGCCTCTATCGTTCCTTCGAGATTAAGAGAGGGAAGTAAACATTGGGGATGAAGAGGGATAACGTCCTTAATTTCTCATGTAAAAGTAAGGGCAAAAGGAGCACTTTTTTCCTATTCATGTCAGACAGCAGGTGTAGATCCAGATGTGAACAATTTTAGTCTTTGTACATGCATCCCCTATATGAAATCAGGAATACACCAGTAGATTTTGGTACCACCCTAACATGCCCCTGACATGATGCCTTGCAGCATAGACATATGGAAAAGGCCCTTTCAAAAACAATCTTTTACACATGGATGTGATTTATACATGTAGGTGGTGATGTTTACACAAGTACAGTAAATCACATATAACGTTTCTAATATACAGTAAATAAAGTTTCTAATATAGTATCTGGATTTTCAGTCTTTGACAAAATATCTCATGAAAATTCCTGAGGAAATTTAAAAAGCCATGGAATACGAGGCAATGTCTTATTGTGGATAAGGAAATAGTTAAAAGAGAAAACAGAGAGTAGGTTAAATGCCCAGTTTCCTTAATGAAAGACAATGAATAGTGGAGTACCTCAGGGATGTGCATTGGAACTACTTTTTAACATATTTAAAAATGATCTGGAAAAGGGAACAAGTGAGGTCATTAAATCTGCAGAAAACACCAAATTATTCAAAGTTATTAAATTGCATCCAGACTGTGAGAAACTGCAGGAGGACCTTGCAAGGCTGGGAGACTGAGCATACAAATGGCAGATAAAATTTAATGATTTAATGTGGGTAAGAACAAACTGATGTACATAGGGAAGAATAACCGAAATTATAGCCACACAATGCTAGGTTCCACATTAGGAGTCACCATCCAGGAAAATAATCTAGCATTACTGTGAACAATACATTGAAATCTTCTGCCTATGAGTGACAGCGACCAAAAAAGCAAACAGAATGTTACGAATAGAGAATGAAACAATATTGTAATGGTGCTTTATCACTCCATGGTGCAACCACACCTTGAGTAATGTGTGCAATTCTGGTCACTGCATCTCCAAAATGTTATAGTAGAATTAGAAAACGTACGGAAAGAGGTGACCAAAATGACAAAGAGGATAGAACAAATCTCCTATGAGAGAAGGCTAGAGGTTAGGCAATTTCAGCATGGAGAAGATATGATAGAGGTCTATAAAATTCTGAGTGGAGTGGAATGAGTAAAATGAATCCATGGTTTATTCTTTCAGAAACTACAAAGACTAGGGGACACACCATGAATTTACTAAGCAGTACATTTAAAACACATAAGTGGAAAAATATTTTCACCTAACATAAAGTTCTGGAATTTGTTGCCAGAGGATGTAGTAAAAGAAGTTGGCATAGCTGGGTTTAAGAAAGTTTAGACAAACTCCTTGGGGCAAAGTCCATAAATTATTAATGTAGACCTGGGGAAAGACACTGTTAATCCATGGGGAAAGGTAGCATAGAATCTCGCTACTTTGGGGATATGCAACATACTTGTGACCTGGCTTAGCCACTGTTGGAAACAGGATACTGGGCTTGAACAACCTTTGGCCTAATCCAATATTGCAATTCTATTATTCTTATATTGTTAACACGGTTATTTTAAACTTGTGAAGCGGCCTTTCCATGTCTTTGAAAATTGTGGCAATCACCCCTTTCTGCTTTAGATTTGAAAGTGGTTTTCTGCTGTTCCAGTAACTGTAATTATAGTATGTAAATCTCCTTGCTACTCAACTGGAGAGAGGTCGTATAGAAAGCACACCATAAACATAAACATGAACATGTTCTTATGTACACCGTCCCCATCTGGAATGGTGGCAATATCGGTGACCTATATAGGTTTGACACTTCTAGTTGACTGCATCGATCTCTGTGGATTTCTTTTGGCTTGCTCTGGAGAAGTCATATATTTTTTTGTCTCAGCCTTTGGGTTTGTACTTTGTCTTGTGAGGTCTTCTTTGAATTTATGTCCTTCATAAAGTACATGTGAAAAGTTTGAGAATTCTGAGAATTTGATGGCAAAGCAAGGCGTGAACTGAGGAGCTTGGAGGCTTGGGTTCAAGTGCAAAAGAAGTGAAGGCGAGTGAAAGCTCCAAATCAGAGCTTAACCAAAAGTATAAAAAGCACTGTGTGGGAAATTCTCATTTGCAAAATGTCTGTATGTTGAAAAGGATCCCAGAGCAGAGTGGAAGGCCCTTACATATTTAAACTAGAAGCTCAGTTCAAGGGACTAGGTTTACTCAGCACCCAGGAAAAAGCAAAAAATGGTCTTATCTGCTCATTTTCTTTCATTGAGTTCAGCCAGACCAGCCCAGAATGCATGGGTCATACCCATCAGCCAGCAGTTGGAGACAAAGAACAGAGCTCATAACTCTTCTCTAAGAGGCACTTTGCAACCACATGCCCTCTAGTATCTCTGTATCAAAGCAATGAAAAAGGAGGGAATCTAGAAACCAAACAGAAAGCAAACTCCAAGCGTCATAACACAAAACCCTGCAAATGGCATGTGACACCGGCATCAAGAATTCATAACCTTACGTTTGGAAAATCAGCACTGCAAATATTCTAGAAACCCAGTAAGCTCCAGTTGAAAAAAGAGTACAAGCTGAACTACTACAAATTCCTAGAAAGAACCTCCATATTAACAGAAACCCTCATTGCAGCTGCACATGGAAAACACAGATCTTCGACAAATAAAGAATAAGAAACTACAAAATTTGAAACAAGTGTATAGTAAAAAATTGAAATGGAAAGCCCTAAGACTAATAAGAGAAAATATTTTTTCACTCTACACATAATCAGGGGCGGCCCAAGGGGGGTGCGGGGCCATGTGCGGAGACTCAGTGCGGGGCCTGATTTGCATAAGGGAATCATTTGCATAAATATTTGCATAGTGTTACCTTACACTAACTTTTAGTAAACATGCCTCTTAATGAGTGTATGGATAAAGAAAGACTAAAAGATTTCTACATTACTATAATCCAGTGCCAACTGCCAGGCACATTAGGAACTACTACAAACACTGCCCATTTAGAACCCATAGCAAACCCGCCGTATCATAACAGCACTACCAGGACTCACAAAGCACAAGACCCTACCTATCAAAAGGCTACACTGAAAATATTAAACCAATACATTTCAGAGAATAACAATACATGACCTACTGGGGAAAGAGAACAAGTGGCAATGTCAAATAGGAATTACATAAACAGAATACCTCAGCTCAGTTACACATGCAGAACATAGCCCATCACCAAACAAGGAATCACAATTTAGAAACAGGAAGACAATAATTAAACTGGGAACCCCAAAAGCCCAACAACACTGTAGAAATAAAACTATAAATTAATTTCCTCTTGTACTAAACAAAGCGCAGAGGTTAATGATGCACATTTCCCAGAGCTGACATATTTCAGTTAATAAATTCAATAAAGAGATATTTTTCTACCTTTTGTGCATTTTTTTTCAGTTGCAATTGCTCCAGCCACTTTCTTCTGGTTTCTTCATCTCTTCTGCTAACTCTCCATTGTCTGTTGTCCATTTGTCCTTTCTTCACGCTTCTAGTTTTTTTCCATTCTCTCTCTACATCTGCTTTAACATACTAATCTTTCTCCTTTTGCTCTTTCCTCATTCCTATTTCATCCACTCAAATTTTACCCCTCCATCCTCAATCCCCACTTAGTTCCAGCCCCACCCAGCATCCGCTCCCTTCTAGTCCACGCATCAGCCCATTTCCAGTCCTAGCCCCCCATAAGCCCATTTCTAGTCCTATCCTAGCCCCACCATCAGCCCATTTCCAGTCCTAGCTCCCCCATCCGAGTCCCTCCATCAGCTCATTTCCAATCCCAGCCCTCCATCAGCCCATTTCTACTCCTTTCCTAGCCCCACCATCAGCCCATGTCAAATCCTAGCTCCCCTCCATTCAGCCCATTTCCAATCCAAGCCCCTCATGAGCCTACTTCCAGTTCTAACCCCTCCATGAGACCATTTCAATCCAAGCCCCCCAACAGCCCATTTTCAGTCCTATCCTAGCCCTCCATCAGCCCATTTCCTGTCCTAGCCCCCCTCACTCAGCCCATTACCAGTCCTAGCCTCCCATAGCCCATTACCAGTCCTAAGCCCCCCAATCACCCCATTTTGTCTTAGCCCCCCCATAGCCCATTACCAGTCCTAACCCCATCAGCCCATTTCCAGTCGTAGCCTCCCCTCAGCCCATTCCAGTCCTAACCTGCCCATTAGCCCATTTCCAGTCCTAGCCCCCCCATAGCCCATTACCAGTCCTAGCCCCCCCTTCAGCCCATTTCCAGTCTTATCAAGCCCATAGCCCATTGCCAGTCCTAACCCCATCAGCACATTTCCAGTCCTAGCCCCCCTATAGCCCATTACCAGTCCTACCCCCCCATCAGCCCATTTCCAGTCTTAGCCCCCCATATCCCATTATCAGTCCTAACCCCCCTCCCCCCATCAGCTCACTTCCAGTATCATTCCCCCCCCGTAGCCCATTAGTAGTCCTAACTCCCCATTGCCCTTTTCCAGTCCTAACCCCCTCCCCCCATCAGCCCACTTCAAGTCTTAGTCCCCCCCATAGCTCATTAGTAGTCCTAACCCCCCATAGCCCATTACCAGTCCTAACCCCCTCCCCCCATCAACCCACTTCCAGTCTTAGTCCCCCCCCATAGCTCATTAGTAGTCCTAACCCGCCCATAGCCCATTACCAGTCCTAACCCCCTCCCCCCATAAGCCCACTTCCAGTCTTAGTCCCCCCCCATAGCTCATTAGTAGTCCTAACACACCGGTAGCCCATTACCAGTCGTTACCCCCTCCCCCATAAGCCCACTTCCAGTCTTATTCCCCCCCCATAGCTCATTAGTAGTCCTAACCCCCCCCCCATAGCCCACTACCAGTCCTAACCCCCCTCCCCCCACCAGCCCAGATAGATTTTAAAAAAATACCAGCTGCTGCTGCTGCCGCCGTGGCAGTGGCAGAATCAAACGTCAATGCCGCGGGGCCCTGACTGCCCGGCAGAACCTCCCTCGAGCATCAGCTCCCGAGTCCCTCCCAAAGCGCGGGCTTTCAGAGCCGCAATAGTTTCCCTTTCTTATTGCGGCTCTGTTAATCTTGCCGGGGCTGATGGGATTTCCCATCAGCCCCGGCGGGATTAACAGAGCCGCGAGAGGTCAGAGAAGCTCTCGCGGCTCTGAAAGCCCGTGCTTTGGGAGGGATACGGGAGCTGATGCTCGAGGGAGGTTCTGCCGGGCAGTTGGGGCCCCGCGGCGTTGACGTTTGATTCTGCCGCTGCCACTGCGGCAGCAGCAGCAGCCGGTATTTTTTAAAAATGTACTTGGGCTAATGAATGTTTTTTGCGCGGGGCCCCCTGAAACGCGGGGCCCTGTGCAAAAAACATTCTTGCTCAATGGACGGGCCGGCCCTGCACATAATCAAACTCTGTAATTCGTTATCGGAGGATGTAGTAAAAGCTGTTAGTGTAGCTGGGTTTAAAAAAGGTTTGGACAAGTTCCTGGAGGAAAGGTCCATAAACCATTGTTAAAAGGGACCCGGGATATCACTGCTTGACCCAGTACAAGCATTGTGGAACCTGTGTGTCCTTTTGGGAAACTGCCAGGTACTTGTGACCTGGATTAGCCACTGTTGGAAACGGGATACTGAGCTTGATGGGCCTTGGTCTGACTCAGTATGGTATTTCTTATGTTCTTATGTTATATTCTTAAAAATAGACACTGAGCTGTGAAAAATGGAAGAAAGAGAAACAGAAATGCATTTCCTCCTGCATTGAACTAACTATAAGAAAAGTACATTTTCAAAGCTGACATTTCATTCTCTAAAAACTGATATTCTTTTGCACCTTTCTTTTCTGATAATTTTATTTTTCTATTTGGATTGGTCCCTTTCTCTCTTTTGCAATTCCTCTTGTTGATTGTCTTCTAAGTCCATTTCCAGGATCCCATTTCGATTTTCTGTTTCTTCACACTCCCTGTCTTCATCCTTTCCTTCACTACATCTCTCTCTTGCATTGATCTTCTATTTCTCTGATTTGCCTTTTACATAACTAAAGTTTCATTCCGTTCCTCTTTCTCCTTCCTTCAATCTTCAGTCTCCCTCTTTTCACCATTCACATATTTACTAGCTTTCCATTTCCTAACCTTGCTTCCCTAGTCCTACCATTTCATATCTGCCTCATTCCATTGCCAGCATCCAAACCTCTTTGCTATCTTAAATGCCACTTTCTAGGAAACCCCCTCCCCCCCCCCCCATATCCCCTCATTTGTCATCTTCTGCTTCTCATCCCTTAATTAGCCCCGGCTCATTCCTTAGCATGCATTCTCTCTCCACGTCCAGGCCATTTCTTATGTCTTACCCCCATACAGGTTTCCATTTCCCTTTTCACTTCTTCCATTTCTACTCCCTTTCACCCCCTTCAAGGAAGACCTTCCCTTCCTGTGGCTCTCATCCACTCCATAGCACTCTGTCCTTTTCAACTGCCCTGCAATCCCTCCAGGTCCTTCAAACCTTCTCCCCTCCTCATATTTCTGTACGTGGTCTCACAGCCGTACTTATACTTCTTACCCAATCACCTTGTCCTCATTGTCTTCCTAATTTCTGGTCAATTTATTAGTTTCCCAAGCAGCTCCAAGTCCCAACTCACAATCCCACTCAAACCTGGAGTCCCCATTTACACTCCCAATATGCAGCCTGTTTTAGAGACTTTCTTCTGTTTTCTTACCCAATCTTAGAGTCTCCACCTGTCAGAGTCCCTGCTTTCCCACATCTCATATCCCTAGTACCTGCCTCCTACCTCCTACTCCCCTTCCCCAGTACCCACCCATTTACTTCTGTCTCCAATATTCATTAACCTTATGCTTACTTCTTCTTACCCCAGCATGTGTTCTTATGCTCCTCACTCTCAATCTTCCCCTGGTTATAAATTTGCTTCTTCCCCACTCCCCACAATATCTATCCTCTTCTCCCTTCTCATGCCCCCAGAATTTCCCTCTTTTTCCCACATCAACAATCCCCTTCCAGTTCCAGCCCTTTTCCAGTCCCATCTCCCCAGACATAGTATCAGCCCATTTCTAGTCCCAGCCCCCCAATCCCAGTATCAGCCCATTTCCACTATCCCTTCATTTCCAGTCCCATCCTCTAGCCCAGTGTCAGCCCATTTCAAGTATCAGTCAGTCCCCTAATCCCCAAAATCAGCACATTTCCAGTCCCCCCAGTCCTAGTATCAGCCTATTTCAAGTATGAGCCCCCCATTCCCAGTCTTAGCCCATTTCCAGTATCAATCAGTCCCCCCAGCCCCTGTATCAGCCTATTTCCAGACCCCCAGTCCCAGTATTGGCCCCTTTCCAGTCCAAGCCCCCAGGCCCAGTATCAACTTTTTTCCAGTCCCAGCCCCCCCCCCCCAGTCACAGTATCAGCCCACTTCCAGCTCTCCAGTCCCATTCCAGCTAATTTCCAACCCCAACCACCCTCCTCCCCCCTCCCTGCAGCAATAAAGTTATGGGAGCATTTGCTTTTGCTCCCATGGCTATGCTGAGCATTAATACAGCCACAGGAGCAAAAGAAAATGCTCCCATGGCTGTGTTAATGCTTAACACTGCCGCGGCTCAGGAGGCAGAGAGCAGGCTGGGAATGAGCCAGTGAGGCAGGTTTCCACACCCCTATCGTGGTGCGTCCTGCGCCAATGCCTCACTGATTCAACTCTTAAGCCTTTTATAGGGCAGAGCTCACAGCTCTTAGGTCTCTGTCTCCATCTGCAGGCTGATAGGCATAATCCATGCATTCTAACCTAGTCTTCTGGACAAAAAGGAACATAATCCTTAAAGAGAAAAATGGATCACAGACACAGATGAAGTGGCAGTATGTGTTTTTAATGCACAGAGAAAATTGGAGGAATGCTTCTACAAACATAAACAGGAATGAAAGGAACAATAAGCAAAACCATGCAACAGCAAAGAACTTTATTACAGGGCCCAATTTGGCAAAGTTTTGGCTGACTAGACTTTGTCAGGGGCCTATGAAAATAAACAATACAAAACAATATAAATAGACATCAGTAAAATGAATAAAAATACATTGAATGAAAACACACATATATATAATAAAATATAAATGGTGAAATCAATAAAAATCAGAAACATTGTGTGGAAGATTGTATAAAAAATGACTCCTGAGGGAGAGGAGAGGGAGTTAGGGGAAGGAGAGAGAAGGCAGGGGGAAGGGAGGGGGAGAAGGCAATGGGAGAGGAAGGATAAAGGGGAAGGAAAAAAGAAGAAAGAAGGGGAAGGGGAAGGGAAGGGGAAGAGGAAAGGAAAGAGGGGGAGAGGGGAGGGGAGGGAAGGGGGAGTGGGAAGTGAAGAGGATGAAGGGGGAGGATAAGAGAAGGAAGAGGAGGGGAAGAAGGCAAGAAAAACAATATGTATACTATCATATACTAAAAAAGGAAAATGGGGTGGTGAAAGAATAAGAAACAAGCCAGTAAAAAAAGGGACTAAAAAAGGACTAGCGGAAAAGTGCAAAACCCCATTTCAATATAAGCAGCTCATTAGCATCTCATTAAAAACATCCTACTCATTTGCCAAAATGGGAAAATAGGGTAATGACTACATTTGACACCAAAGTAAGGAAACAGTATTAATACAGTAATATTATATAGAAAATAAATAAAAAGAAATACTAACTAAAACATACTGAAAACTAAGCAACAGGATCGCGGCATGGACTGCCGTCATGCTCACAGCAGGGAAATTTGTGAGAAACAGCAAGCACCTTTATCAAAACGAGGAAATTGTAAACTAACTAAAGATATTAGAAGGATCATGGCTAAGATAGCCAACAGATAATCAGATAGAGACAATATTGCAAATATTAAAACATATCATATCTGAAGGACACTATGAGATTTGTTAAAAATCATATACAAGATATATAATTTTTAAAACCCTAATGCAAAGGCTACATAGAATCTTGCCCTCAGTCATACCATAGCGCTATTAAAACAAATCTAATGTAAGGGGAACCACAAGTTTGAGGCAGTAGTGAATAGCATCATAAAAGCTAGCCTCAATCCTTATTCTGAAGCATCACTAGACATATAAAAAAATCAGGAGCTTCATTGTCAATATATTGAAAAATAAAAATGAACATATGCAAAGCCGGCTTGTCAAAGCGATTGTTTGCCAAAGAGAATAGGGAGCAAGAGCAAAATAACCCCTCAGCATAAACATACTTTAAAAGTAAATAGTAACAAATGAACGAGAGGAAACAAATTTTGAATAAAGGTAAGCATATCTGTTGAATATTACAAGCAAAAGCGCATAGCATTGGTTGAAAGGAACGCCATTGCTCCACAGCCATTTAAATAGAGGCCTCCCGCCAAACATAGCCAAGATTGACAGCTGGCTCTCATTCCCATTGTAATAAAAAATGGTTATGCAAAGAATAATTTTCATTGTGCATCCTCTAAATAAAGTAAAAATCCCAGGAAATTAAACAAGGGAAGATTAAAAATATAATAAAATAAAATAAGAGGGGGAGGGGGAGAAAAAGGGGGAAAGAAAGGAAAGGGAGGGAGGGAGAGAGAAGAGGGAAAGGGGAAGGGAACATTATGTATGAACCAAACTGTATTACTCTGTAGTCCAAAGGGCATGAAACCATTCCATAGCAAAATATTTCCAATCATGCTGGATGTCACAGACTTGATTAAGAGGAATTTCCAAGCACACCTTGATAAATTACCCATACCTATTGCATCTTATGAACTCCGGTGATGCAAGTACTACATTGAGCATTAGCAGTAAATCTGAGCAACTGGGAACATACTCCACATACCCTGGCATAAGAGTGAGGTTCATGATTGTCATGATAAGCGCAAAACTGACCCATTTGGAGAAATTGCCCCATAAAAAAGAAAGATTACCTCAAAGTAATTTTCTGTTTTGCAAAGATCTTTGATAAAATTTAGTTGAAGCACCTCATATGAACCTTTGTGTGTGTTTTTGTGAAGCCTGAGAATATATACCTTCAGCCTTGAAGGGATATCTCATCCCCTGGAAGAATCTGCCCTGGAGATGAGAGTTCAGGTACTGTGTGACCAGGGGTGGGGTGGGGGGGATCATTTTTGTGTATACCTCTTGGATACAATAAGGTGTTCCCAAACAGAGTTACACGTCACCAAAGTAAGACTAGTTGGGATATGCACATTGACCATTTTTCATTTCCTTTTGTTTTATTCAGGGGAAGGGCATCAGCCATTTTCATTTTGTTCAGTTTTTGTCTTTTTTAAGTGCATTTTGCTAGTGCAATAATGCTTATTAGGGAGGATTGTTCCATCTATCTGACTTTTGTCCATCCAGTTTTATGGATAAAAATCGGTTTACAACAGCAGGAAGCTGCATGGTGGCAGGACAAGGAAGCCCTAACACCTGAAGATTTTGTAGGGCTCTGGCAAAAAAATCAAAGCTATGGGGACCCTAAGCTATACAGCAGAAATTATGACATAAGCCTGCATCGGTACAGTCTTTGGTTCTCCAACAATGACCCAACCACCATTGGTTACAGAGGCAGTAACTTTCCATAGTGCAGCACAAAAACAGACCAGCATGAACCCAATTCCTGTCAGCAGAAAATAAGGCAGCTTCCACAGAAGTGAAGGAGCTGGCTGCTATAAACAAGGTAAGAAGAATGTTGCCTGGGAGAATAAGGTGATGTATCAGAGGAAATGAAGCAAATCTCAATAAATCGGGAAGATGTAATACAGTTATTTGATAAACTAGAGCATCAAATCACCTAGACCAGATGGCATACAACCTAGGGTGCTGAAAGAACTGAAATATGAGATTGCAGATCTACTTTTAATAATCTGTGAACCATAGTAGTCATCTGTATTACCTGAGGATTGGAGAGTGGCCAGTGTAACACCTTGATAAATTGGAAGACTGAGTGCCCAAATGGCAGATGAAATTTAATGTGGATAAGTACAAGGTTCCACATTAGGAACCATCACCCAGGAAAAAGATTTAGGTGCCATCGTGGATAATATGTTGAAACCCTCTTCCTGGTGTATAACAGCAGCCAAAAAAAAGCAAATAGAATGCTAGAAATTCATAAGGAAAGGAAAAGAGAGTAAAACAGGATATTATAATGCCTTTGTGTCATTCCATGGAATGACCACACCTTCAATACTGTGTGAAATTTTGTTCGCCATATTTTAAAAAGAAAATAGCAGAATTAGAAAATGTAGAGAAGAGCCACCAAAATGCTAAAGGGGATGGAAGGATACCCCTTCAACAAAAGTTTTAAAATGTTAGGGCTCTTCAACCTGGAAGAAAGACGGCTGAGTGAAGATACGATAGAGGTCTATAAAATAATGAATGGAGTGGAATGAGTAAACATAGATCGGTTGTTTACTCCTTCAAAAAGTAGAAAGACTCGGGGACATGCATTGAAGCTACTATGTAACCCATTTAAGACTAACTAGAGAAAATATTTTTCCACGGAACACATAAACAAACTCTGGAATTTGTTACCCGAGAATGTAATAAAAACTGTTATTGTAGCTGGATTTAAAAAAGGCTTGCACCAGTTCCTGGAGGAAAAGTCCATAAACCATTATTAAAGAAGACCCGGGAAATCCACTGCTTCTCCCAGGACAAGCATTGTGGAACCTGTATACCTCTTTGGATACCTGACAGGTAACTGTGACCTTGATTGGCCACTGTTGGAAACAGGATACTGGGCTTGATGGACCCTTGGTCTGACCCAGAATGGCATTTCTTATGTTCTTATGTTCTTAAGTGCAAGGGAGAATGGCTGCAAGGTTCAGGAGGCATGAGTGTGAGGAGTCAGGATAAGGGGATTGATGGGAAGGGAGAATGATGGGGATGGGGAAGAGAAGAAGAGAGGTAATTTATTATTATTTATTTATTTAACAGGTCTTTTATACCGCCTTATCATACATTCAAGGCAGTTTACATAGAACAGTTACAGCAATGAGCTTTACATAGAACAGGGTTATACAACTTGGAGGTTAACTGGGGTATAACAAGCAATTAACAATTGCAACTATTTACAAGGAAACTGTAACAGTGTTTTATGGTCGATTTCATTAGTGATCATTGTCATCTTGAGTAGCTCCGAAGTATTCTAGGAAAAGGTGGGTTTTTATTGCTTTCCTAAAGTCCACTAGGTTTTTGATTTCATGTGTTGAGGTGGGGAGATTGTTCCACAGCTGGGGTGCAAACAGGGAAAAGGCTCTATTGCAGGTGGATTGATTTGCTTTCCTGAAGTTTAGTGGGGTCTCTAGGATGTTGTTGTCTGTTCCTCTTCTTGTTCTGGTTGGAGGTGTCTTCCTGATCAGTGGTTGGAGAGTTGCTGGAGAGAGGTTATTTAATGTTTTGAAGATTACTATTATGTTTTTGTATTTGGTGCGTATAGCAATGGGGAGCCAGCATAGCTGATGGAGTGTGGGGGTTATGTGTTTGTATTTTGCCGTTCCAGTGATGATTCTAGCCGCAGTGTTTTGCACCACCTGTAAGGGGAGGGTTGCTTTCTTTGGAAGTCCATGGTAAATTGCATTGCAGAAATCTATTAAAGGCATTATTATGGCTTGGCATACATTTTGGAAGTCGTTGTCGGTGAGTAGTGGTTTGAGTTTGCGTAGCATTCTAAGTTTGTGGAAGGCTGATCTGGTCATCTTTTTGATGTGTGGTTGGAAGGTGAGTTGCTGGTCAAAGGTGACTCCGAGGTATCTGACTTCCTCTTTATTACTTATGATGTGGTCAAAGATCTTTATTGAGTCCGGTGGTGAGAATATACAGTAGTGCTCCTGGTAATGTGCATGAGGTCAAATTTCTTGACGTTTATGAATAGGCCTTGACTGTTGAGACATTCTGACATTGATTCAAGGCATGCTGTGATTTGTGTGTAATCTGGATGTTTGATGTTTATGGGGGTGAATATCATGATGTCGTCTGTGAATATTCTGTAATGGATGTTGAATTGTTTTATAATGTTGCATATTGGCTGAATGTAGACATTGAATAGTAGATGACTGTAAGAGGAGAGAGATTTACAATAGGGAAAGGGTGGATAGGAGAGAGGTGCAAGGGAGACGGGATGGAAAGGTGTTAAAAAGAGATTGGTGAGATGGAGGAACTAGAGACTATTTCAAGTATGAAAGAGTGCACCAGTATGAAAGAGTCCACCAGTCCCAGGGCCAGCGTGACCCAACAGGCGAACTAGGCAGTTGCTTAAAATGCCAAGTTTCCCAGGGCAGCCATTGCTGACACTCCTTCCCTCTACAAGACCTGTAGTGGCAGCAATGCCCATTAAACTGCAGCACAGCGACTTGCCTGTTCTCTCCAGGGCTGTGTTGCAGTTTCTAGCTTCTATGACATGCTGCTTTCACCCCCTCCAATGCAGACTTCCTGTTTGCATGGGGGAAGTCTGCATCAGAGGGGCTGGAAGCAGCAGATCATAGAGACCAGGAACTGCAGTGTAGCGCTGGAAAGATCAGGTAAGCACTGTGTTGCAGTTTAAAGAGCACTGCCGCCGCTACAGATCCTGAAGATGGGTGGCAGCAGTAGCAATGGTGCCAGGGATGGAAGCAGGGGAGCAGAAGGATTGAAGGCTGACCTAGGGCATCTCATGTCCTTGCTCTGGCCCTGACTAGCCCCACCTCTAACACTACCCATCCACATCTATCCACTCATACAAACACACACACACACACACCCCTTCCAATCACATGCACTCATGCACCATACATACACATACATCTGCACCAAAAACACATACATCCCATACACATACATGCACACCACTCACTTACACACCTCTCGCCATACAATCCCACTCTGACATAAGCACATCCCACCCACTCACCAAAATTTGCTTATTTGCAGTGCTTCTAGTATGTACTTTATAATTTATTTTCATTTTATTTTGTTTTGATTTTAAGGGTATTTTTTTCTTCATTTTTTTGGTTCACTTTGACATGAAACAAAATAAAACAAATCTGTTTCATGGCATTTTTTTATTTTATTAAAGCACAAATGCACATCCTAACACGTCAGTAAGAGAGAGAAGGAGGATACATGGGAGAGGGGCAATGCAAGAGAGTAATTGCAAGTGGTGAACAAGAATGGGTAATATTTGAAAATGGAAGCAGGCAATCTAGCTGCTGCCCAACAAAAATGTACTGTTGCTGCTAGGTTATTATTCCTATCTCTGTAAGATTTAGTGACAGAAGGAATTCATTAAATCTGCACAATCGCACAGCTGCATTTGGAAGACAGCTGCTGGTACTGGGCTGAGCTCCATCAAGCTCTCTGAAGGTCAGTTTTGTAATGTTCCCCACCTGGGTGCACTTCCTTCTTCAACCAGTTCTATAGGCAAACAGCCAGGATTTCAGGGCACGTGGCTAATTTGCATAAAGTGCTGCAAATCAAGGACATGTTGTACCATTGGGCCTGAATTAGCAAAATAGGAAGATACAAGAGAAGGCAGCTATGTGGGCATAGTGGATTGCTAACTGATGACTTATGTATTCTCCAGAAAACTGGCCCATTTTAAAAGAAATAAAAATTGCTTGCCAATCCATTTATCGGGAGAAGGAAATCAGAAGAACAATCTGTTTTTATCGGCTTGCAAGGTCATGTCAGGATGGTATCATAAATGAGAACAGTCACGAGTTTTGCTTATTTACATACTTATTTATATGCCATTTCCTGTGTCTCTTATCTAATTGGAGTGGGCCACTTGAAAAATGGAAAGCATAACATCGAAATGAGAGCTATCATAAATTTTCACTACGATATGTTTGGTTGAATTTCTTTGCTAGACAGAATAAAAAGCTGAAAATTAATAGGTAAGGGTTTTTTTTTAAATTTAATATTTATAAGTTTCAACATTACATATCAAGAATACATTCTTGAAGCAGAAACTGAGAAGGGTAAGGAAAAACTTCCACAGAACTAAACAGTCCCACTAATAACACATGAAGAAATAACAAAATCAGAACCCAACCCACTCTAGCCCTCAATTAGAGAGGATACCAAAAAGGAAGATAAACATCCACAATTACGAAAGGAAAATAGAGGTGTACTAAACAGTTGAATCCATTATGCTCAGAGAGAAGCAGAAGGAGGAGCATCTATCTCCGCATGATGACGGGCATTAATGAAGTCCAGCAATTGGGAAGGCTCATAAAAAATATAGGACTCAGACTGATACTTGATCAGACATTTACATGGAAATTTTAGAAAAAAGAGCCCTCCCAATTGCTGAACTCAAGGACGTAGAAGGAGAAAATCCCGCCTCCTCTTCTGGGATTCCCTGGAGAGGTCCGGAAATATACGGACAGTCAAATCCTTAAATGCAATATTTTGCTTTTTGAAAAACAACTTCATAAGCCATTCCTTATCGGAAAGCAAAGCCAATGTAATCTATAACGTAGAGGGCACTACTTGCTCCTCCTACGATGATTCCAACATTGCTGTTATATTTAAGACATCTACATTTGATACTCCTTTAATCATGCTCAACCCCTCATTCTTTTTCCCAGATGGCAAATAATACATTTTTGCAATAGGAGGATGAGATTCAGGAGGAATACTCAGATTCTCCACCAAATACATCCTAAACATATCTCTCGCAGAACTCTATGGCACCCTAGGAAAATTAACCAAGCGAAGGTTCACAGCTCTAGAAGTGTTTTCCAGCATCTCTAATTTAAATCTCATAGGCAATATAGTCTTCTTGAGGATTTCCACCTCCTTCTCAAGGGACACAGAGACATAGAGTTAGTTTGAACTTCTTCCACAACCGCCTGAAGATTAGAGATTTTTACCACATTTTCCTGGATAACCAGTTCATTATTAGTAACCTGAGACGCCAAACCAGACATCCACGGAACCATCTCTTTGCTGCATGATAGCAGCCCATATTGTTTCCAGCGTTACCACCTCCGGGGTCTCCAGAGACGCTGCAGGGAGTGTCTCCCCCACTGCTCCCAAAGATGATCTGCCCGGCAACGGAGTCGATGTATTCGGACCAGTCACAGGGCCAACACCACCTTCTGCCATCTCAACTGCGACTTCTGCCCTCTGCCACTGTTCTGGGGAAGCAGCAGCGTCCAACCTTTGCTCCAAGACCAGACACTGCTCATCAGGGGAGTCCGATGACTCAACACCCTTCACCTGCTTCCCTACACCGCTGGTATCCTGACAAGGGACTTTCGAGGCCTGGACTGAGTCAGGGGAGGAAAGATCACTGCCCAATGCAAAAGACGAGGACTCCACCTCTGAACGTTGCAAAGCCGAGCCGCACTCCCCTTCTTCTCTCAACTGTCTCGACGCGGAGAGAAAATAAGAGTCCAAAGGACCAACAATAGCAGCAGGTAATGGTGACGAAATCTGAGGGGCTATAGAAGGCTATTTAGCCCCTCTAGTTTTCTGCTTCTTCCCCATATGAAAAACGCCATGCCGATCAGCACATGCCATAATCGCCATCTTGGATCCTTCGCCCATTAATAGGTAAGGTTAATTTCCTTTCTCCAAGTCCTACCAGACCAGTCCAGATGAAGTTCCCCTGTCAGTAGATGGAGACAGAAAATAAAATAATTCTATAGCCCTCAGTGTCCTAATAAACTGTTGTAGCAGAGAACCTTGGTGTTCCATGACAAGTTTCTGAGAACAAACAGTATTAAACTAATAAAAAAGCAAGCAATGAGTCCAAGATAATTGATCCTTCCACCCCAGAAAGACCCCTGCAGGAATTCCAGAGATGCCAAAAGTGAATTATCCCAAACAGTGAGATTTATGATCTCAAAAGGCAAAACTGAAAGCCAAAGGGGCCTGTCTACTAAAGGCATTTTTCCCCATTTTGTGCCTATGGTGAAAATGCTTAGTAGATAGGCCCCAAAGAGTGTGATTTCTTTTTCTTTTTATTAACCCTGAAATTACCGAGATTTTTTGCAAACACTGAATACCATTGGGGTCATAAATGACCCCACGACAAATTTTAATTGTTAACCATGAAAAATTTAAACTAAACAGACAAAATATTATTCCGAATTAATTATTTATTATATGAAGGTTAAATGTTTTGAAATTTAATGCTTTATCATAAAATTACATGAAGAAGAGTTGCCATGAAAGCAGGTTTTGCATGCACTTGATGAACACAGTAGAGTACTACAATCATTTGCATGAGACACAGACAATTTCTGAATGTTCTTTGCAAACATTGCGCTTGCAGGAGGTGTAAACTATGTTGCTTTTCTTGTCTTATTCTCTGGAACAGCAGTGACACCTTGCCCTTCCTTTTCTTTGGCATCCCGACATTGCAAACAGCATCAGTGGCTTCTTCAATGCTGGAAGAAGTCTCGCTGCAATTACTCTGAAGCAGCTGCTTTCCTAATTCCAAGAGGAATAGACGATGTCTGTGCTTTGACTTGGACTGCCATTCTGGATTTAGTGACATCCAAACAATGAAAGCATTCAAAGCACGATGTCGAACATGTTGTAGAAGATTTTCACTGGCCAGGGTCTTGTCATTCGTTTTGTGGTATACGTGCGCAACATTTGATCTGCCGTATCTACTCCACCTTTACTAGAATTATAGTCCAAGATCATGCGTGGTTTTTTTGTCTGGACGTGTGTTATCTACTTCTTCTTGATCATGCAAACTTCTCAGAAGAACAACCACTTTTCCTTTCTTCGGGCAATAGAAAACCAGAGTGGCGTCATCGCAAAAGGCAAACAGTGAAGTGAATACCTCTCGGCCCTTTGCTGTTACAAATTCTGGAGGTAATTCTTTTCTGTTCTTTTGAATTGTCCCCAAAAGTGTCATTTGTTTTTCTAGCAATTTCCGTGACAGGGATAAACTGCAGAAGAAATTGTCAACAGTAACATTTCTGCCAGATCGCGTCAATCCTTCAGTGAGTTGCAGCACAACCCTTTCCCCCTTATTCTGTTCCCTGTTTTGTCTGAGTTCCCTTCCTGTATATACTTGAAGATGCAGAACATATGATGTTGCACTGTCACACAACATCCATAGCTTTATGCCATATTTCCCAGGTTTGCTGGGAATATAGTATCTGAACTGAACACGGCCATGAAATGTAAGCAGTTGCTCATCCACGGTAACATTTTCACCAGGAACAAAGGCATCACTTAGAGTTGCTTCCCAGGTATCAAAAACGTGTCTGATTGGAGCAAGCTTATCCATGCCTCATTGTTCACATCTGTTGGTTGCATCATCAAATCTAAGAGCACAAGAAATTTGCTGAAAATGGTTACGGGCCATATTTTTGCCGAAAACAGAACGACCATCTTCAAGGTACCAAAACTGAACTATGGATTCATTTCATGACTTGTACATGTCTGAGAGGATCAGAAGTCCAAGAAAATGTTGAAATTCTCCGTCTGTCAAATCTTTCCAGGTGTCGTCATAAATGTGTCTTCCTTGTTTGCTCGTCCACATCATGATTTCATTCAATAAATTCTTCCTCATGAACAAGTGGAATGCTGCGAGAGGGCCATCAACATTTCATACAGCATACCTTGTAGGACCTTGTTGTATGGGCATGACATTAGCTCTGGAGTATCTTCCAGCAGCTTGCTTTATAGGTTTCCTGTTCCATGATGTGGCATCCTTAGATACATAGGCTTCAATGGCAACATTTGTGCTTATAGTTGATGACCTCTTAGCTCCTGTAAACGGGGGCGCTAGATGAGAATGTCCACAGTCTTGGCAAAGGCAAATATTAATATGACATGCAAAGGATTGTGGGAAATGTAGTCCATTCATTCCAGAATCAGCCGTTCACAAATAAATTAGTTGTGCTTGCTCGAGTGTTTAAGCAAAGAAAAGATATTTTATTTATGGGGTTATTTCTCCCAACACAGATTTGCTTGGTAGCACAGAAAAGGATACTTGCTTTCAGTATTATACTTAGAAAAACAAAATCAGGAAAAACAACAACTGAACTTCTTAAGCAATCAAATCAAATCATAAAGACCTTGATGGGAACAGAAAGGTCTTTTCTGTGGGCTCCTGCTAATATCTTTTTAGCAGTGCTTCACAAACAAACAAAACCCACAAAGTAATGAAAAACTGTTCTTTTTTAAGGCTAACTTCTGATATTTCAACACACACCCACTTCAGAGCTCACAGGCAATTAGGCAAGGCTCAATTGCTATCAATTAACCAGCTGCAAACCTCTTGGCTGGTTTACTTTCTAAACGTGGCCCAAATCCTGCTCAGAAGCTTTTCTGAGTAGATCAAAGAACAAGTTTATATTTCTTTGTGATGGTTGTTGTATTTTGTAAAAGAATATTACCACAGAAGTTTAGACAGAGAGCAATCCATGTATTCACACTGCTCATTTACAATATCCCCTTCTTCAACTATCATAGAATCAATATCATGGATTGGCACAGAGGAATTTCTTAATGGAGCATTCTCAGAACAATACTTGTTTCCCTTCTGTCTTCCAAGTGAATAGCTAGGGCATAGATCAGTGTTCATACCTGAGCTTCCATTGCTGTTAGGGTTCCTCTCTAAATATCCTGGCCAGTATGTAGTCCAATTTTTTATGTCCAGCCTTCCAATCAAGATCCCTGGACACTGGGTCTCTCTTCACATACCTTCTAGCACTGGTCTTAGGACCCCTTCCAAATGCAGCCGTCTCCCTCACAGGTCCCGTCCGGGGATTCCTGGCTCTGCAACCCCACTCCTCTGGTTTCCTCCAGTCCAATGGAGTATGCTTGCCTCTGGAATGCCTCCCAGCACACATACGGCTATGGACTCCTTTAGACCTCCCAGATGCTTCTCTCTTCTTTCTTCCAAAGTGTTTCTTGCTCTCTCTGTCCGTGAGCTTTGGCTTCTGCTGCCTCTGCTCCTGCTGATGATGATCATGAAGATTCTGCTGATGATTCTGCTGTGTAGCTTTACTTTTAACCTGTTTAGAGGGCTGCTCCACCCTAGCACAGCGCAGCTGTGCTGAATCAAGCCCTGCCCTTGGAGATGAGTGCTTGGGGATTACCTCATAGCTCTCCTGATTGAACACACGTTTCCTCACTTCAGCTCTTCTAGTGGCTGTTGGAAACCTGGTGCATTCTGGGGCTGGTAGTCTTTTATGGAAACATTCTGTTTTATTATTTCTACCAGAAAAGACAGGTTGCTTGTTCAGAGCCAATTCACCTCTATTATAGCTCCTTCCTGAACTATGATAAGCTTCCTTATCACATACCCCCCTGCTTAAGTTATTACGGACTGGTGTAACTGGTGAAACTTCTTTCCTACAGTCCGTAATACCTACGAGAGTATTATCTTTTTGAAGCTCACCTACTTCCTGACTGGCTTCAGGGTCATTATTAATTACAGGCCTCTCCTTCCAAGACTTAAGTACATTAATATGGTAGGTCTGTCTACGCCCTCTTGCATTTTCTACCACATAAGATACTGGGCTCACTTGTCTAACAACCTTCCATGGCCCTTTCCACTGTACTTCAAATTTTGGGGCAGTACCTGCTACTTGAACCAAAACCTTTTCACCAATACTTAATTGGTGGCTTTTGGTCCTCCTATCATACCACCCTTTCTGGCACACCTGCCTGTCCTGCAGGTTTTTCTCAGCAACCTGCGAGGTCCTTTTCAAAGTGCTCTCAAGTCACGTAAAACTATGGCATCTCCTGACTTCCTGGTTCAGGATCAATCCATTGTTCCCTCAAAATATCTAACAAACCCCGTGGAGCCCTACCATACATCAATTCATATGGAGTTACACCTAGGGACACCTGAATTATTTCCCTGCAGGCATATAAGGCAAAGGGCAATAACATATCCCATTCTTTTACCTCTCCTGCTAACCCCCTTCTCAACATTTGTTTGAGAGTTTGGTTGAATCTCTCCACCAAACCGTTTGATTGTGGATGGTAGGCTGAGGTTTTCACGTGATGAATGCCAAAGGCATCCCAGACCTGGGCCAAATATTTGGATACAAAATTGGACCCTCGGTCAGTCAACACCTCTCTTGGGAATCCCACTTCACAAAACAATTTGACTAGCTCCAAAGCTATTGTTTTTGCAGAAACATTCCTCAATGGTATGGCCCAGGGAAACCTTGTTGCCTGATCTACCATAACTAGGATTTTTTGGAAACTTCGGGGCGTTTTGACTAATGGGCCTACAATATCCATAGCAATGCGACCAATTGGGTCTGTGATAATTGGCATGGGAATCAAAGGCACCACCGGTGGGTGAGTCGCTGTAACTCGCTGACACGCAGCACAAAACTGGGCAGTTTCTTTGAAAATACCTGGCCAGTAAAAACGCATAAGTATTTGATCCAGCATTCCTTGCATCCCTTTATGACCTCCAACTGGATGATCATGTGCTAATCTAAGTACTAGTCCTTTGAAAGTTGTGGGTACCACCAATTGTTTACGTATGGTCCCATTTCTGGGGTCCTGACTCTCTCTATATAATATTTCATTATCTAGTCTGAATCTGAGCAACTCCTCCCTGACCTCCTGAGCATAATTAAAAGCTCGGGTGAGAGCTTGATTAGCTCGCTGTTCTTGTGGAAAGTTAGGAAACTTTGCCACTAACTCAGCTGGCACCCAGGGTAAACTTTGACCGGCCAACATTTATTTATTTATTTATTTAACATCTTTTATATACCGCGCTATTTGTTTTCAGTGCGGTTTACAAGTAACAGAAGCTGCACAATCAGAGGACACTGGTGTGCTTACATTATAACAGGAAACTTAAACTTGGAACAACAGGTGTAAGAACTGTGACTATGTACAAACATTGGATACAAACATGTCAGCCCTACCCTGTGCTCTGCAAAGTCTTTCACGATGCTTTTGTGCTTTCAACTTTCTTACTTTCCCAGATGGTGGAGTTATTAAATCATCATGAGAGGGTAAGTCTCCTAATAACTCTGCCTGCTCCCCCTCCTCCTTCTGGCTCTCTACCTTACTTAGCCTGTGAGCGGGTGGATACAAGGCCCCTCTTATTACTTATTTCCTTCCTTATAGTTTGGCCTTCTGGAAGCTTAACCATCTTTTTAGCTAGGGACTGAGGACTTCCAAACAAAGGCCCGGGAGCTATTTCTATCATTCCTTCTCCCTCCTTCTTTCCTAGCCCTTTCACTAGTCCCTGCTTAAATCTTGGCCAGTCTCTTCCTAGAACCAAATCAAATGGTAGCCTAGGCACCACTTCTAAAAGAACTTCCTCTTGTTCCCCCAGGCACTTAACCATTAGCCTATAGGTGGGATATGATGTTGCAGCACCATGAATGCATCTGATGTGAACTTGGCTTTCAGGGGTTCTAGGCACAAATCCTTCTTGGGCCTCTATCCTCTTCCAAAGCCTCTTTGACAACATACTCTGGTCTGCCCCAGAGTCTAACAGAGCATTTGTGGTAATTCCCTGCACATCAACCATCAAAAGAAATCCTTCTTTGGGCTGTTTTAAATCAACACCCATTAAGCTAGTGTGTATCTGGCATCCCCTTTCTAAATGTCCCCATTTTCCACATTTGAAACATTTCTTTTTACTCCACTTTGTAATCTGGTTTGGCACAGTACAATTATTTTCAGAAACATTTTTAACAATTTTCTTTTCTGATACAGCACAGCTTGCCTCAGCACCAATCTTCAGAGGGCCACCCATTCTATGGCAAGCCTGCGTGGCTTCCAAGAATCTCTCTGCCAGCATGGTTGCCTCTCCAAGATTTTGGCAATTTTGCTGTATAAGGAAAGTGTGCAAATCTTTAGGTACAGCAGACATAAATTGTTCAAGCATAATAATGTCTAATAACATTTCCACAGTCTTTCCCTCAGGCTCCAACCATTTTACAGCCAATCCTCTGATTCTCTGACTCAGAGCCCTGGGTGTTTCACCCACTCTTAATGTAGTAGCTCTAAACATTCGCCTATACTCTGAAATAGACAACCCTAGGCGATCTCTAATAGCAGCCTTTACATCTTTATAATTCAAAGCCTGATCTGCTGGCATTGCTTGTGATAAGGAAGCTTATCATAGCTCAGGTAGGAGCTATAGAAAAGATGATGTGACTCTGAACAAGCAACCTGTCAGTTCTGGTAGAAGCAAGAAAACAGAGTTTTCACATAAAAGACTACCAGTCCCAGAATGCACCAGGTTTCCAGCAGCCATGAGGGGGCTGAAGTGAGAAAACGTGTGTGCAATCAAGAGAGCTATGAGGTAATCCCCAAGCACTCATCTCCAAGGGCAGGGCTTGATTCAGCACAGCTGCGCTGTGTTAGGGAGGAGCACACATTAGAACAGAATAAGAATAGAGCTTATTCTACAGATAACAGCTACAGAAAGAGCTTCAGGAAGAGATACAGCAACAGCTTCAAGCTCAAGCACCAACATCACCTGGAGAAACAGAAGCCAAGCCAAGCGGATAGAGAAAGAAGGAAACTCTCTGGAAGGAAGAGAAGAAAGCCCATTGGATGGTCTGGGAGAGTCCAAGGCAGTACCCATACTGGGAGGTATTCCAAGTGCCAGCAGAGACCATTGTACTGGAGTCAGCCAGAGGAATGGAATGGCAGAGATAGGAATCACCAGTGGCTACCTGGGAGAGAGAAGACTGCACGTGGAAAGGACTTTCAGACCTATGCCAGAAGGTATGTGAGAGAAGATCCAGTGTCCAGGGATCAAGATTGGAAGGCTGGACATCAGAACTGGATTACATACTGGCCAGGCTATACAGAGAGGAATTATGATAGCAGGAGAGGCTCAGGTATGAACACTGATCCAGACCCTATCTATAATAGAGAATGGCAGCAAGGGAATAAGCATTCTCATGATAGTGCCTTAATGAAAGACTCGTCTGTGCCAATGTATGATAGTGACCCTATGCTGATTGATGAAGGGGGAGATACAGCAGATGAAACTATTAATTACATGGACTGTTCTCTATCTAAATGCTATTGCTAGCTTTCTGTGAGCAAACACATCAGCCATCACAAAGAAACCTAACTTTGTTCTTTATTTCCACTGCAAACAGCTCTTAAAGCAGGATTTGGGTTCACACAGTAGCAGCCAGCCAGCTAAAGGGTTTCAGCTGGTCAATTGATAGTAATTAAAGCTGCACCTGATTGTGTGTGTGAGCCTTACCACTGGTTTCACAACTCAATTATTGTCTTCAGCTGTGTTTGGGAGTGAATGAACTACATTACCCACAATACCTTGCAAGAATCATATGAATATATGCATCGTCAAGATTGTGTAAGTTCTCACCCTAGGCAGCCGTCTGACAAATGGCGTAGTTTTTCGGATTGCTTTTGCACCAAGAGGATTTACTTGCTGTGGATTACAAATAAAATTCAAGTTTGAAGCTGAAAGAAGATTTGTTCCCTCATCTACACTTTGGAGGAGAAGTGGTTGTTCCAAGAAGCTGTCCCAGATGAAAAGACCCTGTACAAAGCTGGATTCATCACTGAGACAAGGTAATATGTACCTGGGCATGTCTAGTGGTGGATGTGTGTAAGCACAGGGGGTAATTTAAAAAAAAAAAAAGTTGAAAAAAAAAAAAAACACACCTGGTTGGAAGGTGCTGCTCTTTGGGTTTTTTTTTTGGTTTTTTTTTTTTCTTGCAGGGGTCAAGATGGATCCGAGGGAGATGGCTCAGTGGATGGCAGCCCAATTTAGCAAGCAGCAGGAGCTATCACAGCAGGCCCAGGACACTGCTATGAAGGCCTTAATGGAACAGCAGAAACCAGTGCTTGATCTGGTGCAAGCTCTAGTTCAGCTGCAGAGCCAAAGTGGAACAGATGCAAGACCAGCAGTTAGTACTGGTACACCACATGTGGACAATTTGGGACTCAATCAAGGGATTGGGGCATTTAATTTTGGGAAATTAACTCCAGATGATAATGTTGATGATTTTCTAGAGTCTTTTGAAAGAGTGGCACAGGCTTTAGCATGGCCAGAGACCCAGTGGGCAGTAAGGCTGGCAGCCTCTTTAACTGGAGAGGCACTAGCAGCTTACAGAGCAATGCCAGCAGCCCAGGCTTTGAATTATAAGGATGTAAAGGCAGCTATTAGAGATCGCCTAGGGTTGTCTATTTCAGAGTATAGGCGAATGTTTAGAGCTGTTACATTGAAAGTGGGTGAGACACCCAGGGCTCTGAGTCAGAGAATCAGAAGTTTAGCTGTAAAATGGTTGGAGCCTGAGCAAAAGACAGTAGAAATGTTATTAGATATTATAATGCTGGAACAATTTATGCTTGGGGTACCTAAAGATTTGAATGTTTTTCTTATACAGCAAAATTGCCAAAATCTTGGAGAGGCAACCATGCTAGCAGAGAGATTCTTGGAAGCCACGCAGGCTTGCCATAGAATGGGTGGCCCTCTAAAGATGGATGCTGAGGCTAGATGTGCTGTATTAGAAAAGAGAATAATTAAGGATGTTTTTGAAAATAAATGTACTGTATCAAACCAGATGACACAATGGAATAGAAAGAAATGTTTCAAGTGTGGAAAATTGGGACATTTAGAGAAGAGATGCCAGACACACACTAGTTTAATGGGTCTGGATTTAAAACAGCCCAAGGAAGGATTTCTTTTGATGGTTGATGTGCAGGGAATTACCACAAATGCATTATTAGACTCTGGGGCAGACCAGAGTATGATGTCAAAAAGGCTTTGGAAGAGGATAGAGGCCCAAGAAAGATTTGTGCCTAGAACCCCTGAAAGCCAAGTTCACATCAGATGCATTCATGGTGCTGCATCATCATATCCCACCTATAGGCTAAAGGTTAAGTGCCTAGGGAAACAAGAGGAAGTCCTGTTAGCAGTGGTGCCTAGGCTACCCTTTGATTTGGTTCTAGGAAGAGACTGGCCAAGATTTAAGCAGGGTCTAGTGGAAGGACTAGGAAAGAAGGAGGGAGAAGGTTTAATGGTAGTAGCTCCCGGGCCTTTATTTGGAAGTCCTCAGACCCCAGCTAAAAAGATGGTTAAGCGTCCAGAAGACCAAGCTACCCCAAAGCAGATATTCGTCCTAAAGTACCACAAGGTCTCAGAGAAGGCCCAAGCTCCTAAGCGGGCAACCCCTCAATCTGCTGGGTTTGACCTGTGCAGCATAGAGAATGTGACTGTACCTAGCCAAGGGAGAGCCCTGGTTGACACCGGTCTCCAAGTGGAAATACCAATTGGATGTTATGGGAGAGTAGCCCCAAGGTCCGGATTAGCCCTTAAATATTTCATCGATGTGGGTGCGGGAGTAATTGATCCCGATTACAGGGGCAATATTAAAGTTCTGTTGTTTAACTTTGGACAGAATGAGTATCACGTGAAGACAGGAGACAAAATTGCCCAATTGATCTGTGAGAGGCTGGGTTTTCCACCTGTGGAGGAGGTCACATCCCTAGAGAATTCTGAACGTGGAGCCAAAGGCTTTGGTTCTACTGATGTCAAAGAGGTTAAAAGCTTAGCTGCCACCTGTGCCCGAGAGAGGGAGGTGAGTGAAGAGGAAGATTTGGGACCCCAGGTATCTGATTGTAAAGAAAAATCAGAGCCCCAAATAGGTGAGGACCTGACAATGGTACAACAGGAAGAAATTAGGAAGTTGCTTAAGGAATTCCCAGATGTGTTGACACCCATACCTGGGGAGACCCATTTGGTGGCCCATGAAATAATAACTCCACCTGGGAAATTGGTTCGTCAAAGGCCATACCGCTTGCCTGAAGCCAAAAGACAGGAGGTAGTGGCACAAGTCCAAGAGATGTTGGACATGGGGGTAATAGAGGAGTCAAAGAGTCCCTGGAATAGCCCCATAGTCCTGGTGCCGAAGCCTGATGGATCCTTAAGATTTTGTATTGACTTCCGGCAGGTAAACGCCATATCAGTTTTTGATGCATATCCAATGCCAAGAATTGAGGAGCTGTTGGACCAGCTGGGACAGGCTCAATACTTAACCACCCTTGATATGACAAAAGAATATTGGCAAATCCCTCTCACCAGGGAGTCGAAGCCGAAGACTGCGTTCAGCACCCCCGTTGGCCTTTTCCAGTTCAAGAGGATGCCTTTCGGACTGCATGGAGCAGCGGCTACCTGCCAAAGGTTAGTGGATCAGGTACTTCGACCCCACCAAAGTTATGCTTTTGCATACATGGATGATGTCATAATCCATAGTAACACCTGGGCGGAGCATTTGAAGAGGATCAGGGCAGTCTTGTGCTCTATGAAGCAAGCGGGAATCACTTTAAACCCAAAGAAGTGTGCCTTTGCAAATAGGGAGGTAAAATACCTAGGCCACCTAGTGGGAAGAGGAAAAATTAAACCTCTATTAAGCAAAATAGATAGCATCAGGAATTTTCCTCCTCCAACAACAAAGAAACAACTAAGAAGTTTCTTAGGACTTATTGGATACTACCACCGGTTTATACCGCAATTCGCAGAGAAAAGTGCCATTTTCATGGATATGCTGCGAAAGAATTGTCCAAACCAGATAAAGTGGACACCAGAAGCTGAAAAAGCGTTTTCAGTATTAAAAGAAAAATTGTGTACAGGACCGGTACTGAAAGGAGTAGACTTCAAGAAACCCTTTCTGGTTCAAACCGATGCATCGGATGTAGGGCTAGGAACAGTCCTATCCCAGTGCCATGATGGGGAGGAGCATCCTGTGATGTACCTGAGCAGGAAGTTGTCACCGGCTGAACAGAAGTATTCCACAATAGAAAAAGAGTGTTTGGCTATCAAGTGGTCAGTGGAGGCGTTAAGGTTTTACCTTACAGGGAGAAAGTTCCAGTTGGTCACGGACCATGCCCCACTTAAGTGGTTGCAGCAAATGAAGAACCACAATGCCAGGTTGACACGCTGGTACATGGCCTTACAGGCGTTCGATTTTCAGGTTGAACATCGTGCCGGGAAGTTACACAAGAATGCGGATGCACTTTCCCGTATTACGGACTGTAGAGAAGAAGTTTCACCAGTAAAACCAGTCCGTAATAACTTAAGCAGGGGGGTATGTGATAAGGAAGCTTATCATAGCTCAGGTAGGAGCTAGAGAAAAAATGATGTGACTCTGAACAAGCAACCTGTCAGTTCTGGTAGAAGCAAGAAAACAGAGTTTTCACATAAAAGACTACCAGTCCCAGAATGCACCAGGTTTCCAGCAGCCATGAGGGGGGCTGAAGTGAGAAAACGTGTGTGCAATCAAGAGAGCTATGAGGTAATCCCTAAGCACTCATCTCAAAGGGCAGGGCCTGATTCAACACAGCTGCACTGTGTTAGGGAGGAGCACACATTAGAACAGAATAAGAATAGAGCTTATTCTACAGATAACAGCTACAGAAAGAGCTTCAGGAAGAGATACAGCAACAGCTTCAAGCTCAAGCACCAACATCACCTGGAGAAACAGAAGCCAAGCCAAGCAGATAGAGAAAGAAGGAAACTCTCTGGAAGGAAGAGAAGAAAGCCCATTGGATGGTCTGGGAGAGTCCAAGGCAGTACCCATACTGGGAGGTATTCCAAGTGCCAGCAGAGACCATTGGACTGGAGTCAGCCAGAGGAATGGAATGGCAGAGATAGGAATCACCAGTGGCTACCTGGGAGAGAGAAGACTGCACGTGGAAAGGACTTTCAGACCTATGCCAGAAGGTATGTGAGAGAAGATCCAGTGTCCAGGGATCAAGATTGGAAGGCTGGACATCAGAACTGGATTACATACTGGCCAGGCTATACAGAGAGGAATTATGATAGCAGGAGAGGCTCAGGTATGAACACTGATCCAGACCCTATCTATAATAGAGAATGGCAGCAAGGGAATAAGCATCCTCATGATAGTGCCTTGATGAAAGTCTCGTCTGTGCCAATGTATGATAGTGACCCTATGCTGATTGATGAAGGGGGAGATACAGCAGATGAAACTATTAATTACATGGACTGTTCTCTATCTAAATGCTATTGCTAGCTTTCTGTGAGCAAACACATCAGCCATCACAAAGAAACCTAACTTTGTTCTTTATTTCCACTGCAAACAGCTCTAAAAGCAGGATTTGGGTTCACACAGTAGCAGCCAGCCAGCTAAAGGGTTTCAGCTGGTCAATTGATAGTAATTAAAGCTGCACCTGATTGTGTGTGTGAGCCAGGGATAATCACTGCTGGATCTGCGTGGAAAATAAGCAGAAGTTAACCTAACAAGCAAAGTTTATTCATTTCTTTGTGCCTTTTTACTTGGTAATTATTTGTTAAGAAAACATTAGCTAATTGCCTGACAAGTTGAAGGTTGTTTTCTGATTTGCTTTGTGACTTTATGTTATCCATTTAAACACTGCAAGCAAGTAACCTCATTTATATTGCTACCAAGCATATTTGTGCTGGGTGAATTAAACCCCATCAATAAAAGAAGTATTTTATTGGCCTTACCACTGGTTTCACAACTCAATTATTGTCTTCAGCTGTGTTTGGGAGTGAATGAACTACATTACCCACAATACCTTGCAAGAATCATATGAATATATGCATCGTCAAGATTGTGTAAGTTCTCACCCTAGGCAGCCGTCTGACATGCTCTATAAGCTGCAAGCGCCTCTCCAGTTAATGAGGCTGCCAGCCTTACTGCCCACTGGGTCTCTGGCCATGCTAATGCTTGTGCCACTCTCTCAAAAGATTCTAGGAAATCATCAACATTATCATCTGGAGTTAGCTTCCCAAAACTAAATGCCCCAATTCCCTGATTGAGTCCCACATTGTCCACATGTGGTATACCAGTATTTACTGCTGGTCTTGCATCCTGCAGATTAACTAAGGCTTCCACCAGATCAAGCACTGGTTTCTGCTGGTCCATTAAGGCTTTCATAGCAGTGTCCTGAGCCTGCTGCGCTAGCTCCTGTTGCCTGCTAAACTGGGCTGCCATCCAGCTGGCAATTTCCCTCGGATCCATCTTGATCCCTGCAAGAAAACAAAAGAAAAAAAAACACAGTGCAACACCTTCCAAACAGGTGTTTTTCTCCTAATTTATTTTTTTCAATTACCCCTGTGCCTTACTCCCATCCACCACTAGACATGCCCAGGTACTTATTGCCTTATGCCAGTGATGAATCCAGCTCTACACAGGGTCTTTTCCTCCTGGGACAGCTACCTGGATCAGCCACCTCTTTTCTCCAAAGTGTAGTTAAGGGAAAATCTTTTTTTCAAGCTTTTAACTTGAACTTTCTTTTTTTCTTCAGACTTCAGTTGTAATCCTTAGCATGTAAATCCTTTGCGCAAAAGCAATCCGGAAAACTATGCCAACTGTAAACGGGGGCGCTGGGTGAGAATGTCCACAGTCTTGGCAAAGGCAAATATTAATATGACATGCAAAGGATTGTGGGAAATGTAGTCCATTCATTCCAGAATCACCGTTCACAAATAAATTAGTTGTGCTTGCTCGAGTGTTTAAGCAAAGAAAAGATATTTTATTTATGGGGTTATTTCTCCCAACACAGATTTGCTTGGTAGCACAGAAAAGGATACTTGCTTTCAGTATTATACTTAGAAAAACAAAATCAGGAAAAACAACAACTGAACTTCTTAAGCAATCAAATCAAATCATAAAGACCTTGATGGGAACAGAAAGGTCTTTTCTGTGGGCTCCTGCTAATATCTTTTTAGCAGTGCTTCACAAACAAACAAAACCCACAAAGTAATGAAAAACTGTTCTTTTTTAAGGCTAACTTCTGATATTTCAACACACACCCACTTCAGAGCTCACAGGCAATTAGGCAAGGCTCAATTGCTATCAATTAACCAGCTGCAAACCTCTTGGCTGGTTTACTTTCTAAACGTGGCTCAAATCCTGCTCAGAAGCTTTTCTGAGTAGATCAAAGAACAAGTTTATATTTCTTTGTGATGGTTGTTGTATTTTGTAAAAGAATATTACCACAGAAGTTTAGACAGAGAGCAATCCATGTATTCACACTGCTCATTTACAATATCCCCTTCTTCTTCAACTATCATAGAATCAATATCATGGATTGGCACAGAGGAATTTCTTAATGGAGCATTCTCAGAATAATACTTGTTTCCTTTCTGTCTTCCAAGTGAATAGCTAGGGCATAGATCAGTGTTCATACCTGAGCTTCCATTGCTGTTAGGGTTCCTCTCTAAATATCCTGGCCAGTATGTAGTCCAGTTTTTTATGTCCAGCCTTCCAATCAAGATCCCTGGACACTGGGTCTCTCTTCACATACCTTCTAGCACTGGTCTTAGGGCCCCTTCCAAATGCAGCCGTCTCCCTCACAGGTCCCGTCCGGGGATTCCTGGCTCTGCAACCCCACTCCTCTGGTTTCCTCCAGTCCAATGGAGTATGCTTGCCTCTGGAATTCCTCCCAGCACACGTACTGCTATGGACTCCTTTAGACCTCCCAGATGCTTCTCTCTTCTTTCTTCCAAAGTGTTTCTTGCTCTCTCTGTCCGTGAGCTTTGGCTTCTGCTGCCTCTGCTCCTGCTGAAGATGATCATGAAGATTCTGCTGATGATTCTGCTGTGTAGAATAAGCTTTACTTTTAACCTGTTTAGAGGGCTGCTCCACCCTAGCACAGCGCAGCTGTGCTGAATCAAGCCCTGCCCTTGGAGATGAGTGCTTGGGGATTACCTCATAGCTCTCCTGATTGAACACACGTTTCCCCACTTCAGCTCTTCTAGTGGCTGTTGGAAACCTGGTGCATTCTGGGACTGGTAGTCTTTTATGGAAACATTCTGTTTTATTATTTCTACCAGAAAAGACAGGTTGCTTGTTCAGAGCCAATTCACCTCTATTATAGCTCCTTCCTGAACTATGATAAGCTTCCTTATCACACTCCTCTATGACCAAAAATAAGATTCCTCACAGATGATACTGACACCGAGGACTCCTGCCTTCTTCCTCATCCAGCACAGCCTCGACCTTTGCCTCGACCTGTAACTTGACTCTTTGCTGCAGGCGATGTTACCGTCTCAACATCAGTCTCACATTCACTTTGCGACCATCTGCTGTCGCCATCTGAATCATGACTGTCATCATCAGATTTATCGCCCGAACTTGGCTTATATGTTTCTTCACTTGCTAAATATGCTGCATCATCAGACGACTCAGAGCCATCACTGTCAGCATCTCGTTGCAATATTTCTCTTACTTGGGCAGCTGAATACTTTCGTTTTGACATCAAAAACAATAACCTATAATAAATAAACAAAGATAAAGTTGAATAAAACGCAAAGCAGTTTTACTATAGGTGTACAATAATCGTGATGAATGAGCTGAAAGCCTTTAGATTTCATTGGAAATAATGAGAGAACGTATGATATCAATTACAGAAAATGTGTAATTTTCATAAAATAAGAGTACAAAAAATAAATGATACATAATTAATGATAAATACCTTTGTCAGATCAAAAAATTCACAAAACTGTAAATTGTATCACAATCCAAACCGGACGTAAGCAACTGGGGTCAAAAATGACCCCACTGGTACTCTGTGCTGTAATTCATCACTAGCGTCACCTAACGGATGAAAATTATTCCTCTCATGGCACAATATAAAGAGAATATTGACATGTGAAAAGTCATAAAAAGATTGCATTCTTGAACAACTAGTTTCCGAGTTGTGAAACTTGCAATGGGGTCACTTTTGACCCCATCGGTACTCCGAGGGTTAATTTGAAAAAGCAAAAACTCAAAATGCATAGTACATAGTTCTCCATATTCCTACCATGAAATTCTGATACACTTTGAAGAAATATTTTTATTTTCAGTCTCTTCTCCCAGATTCCCTACCCCCAACCCACCTGTTTTTTCTCCTTCCCTAAGACAGCAGCCAGGAATAAATTAATAATTAGCAAGGGAGCCAGCTTGTCCCTAGACGTATGCATTGATGGCATTCTAAGGTATCCAAATAAGGACCCCAGATTTTTTAAAAACATTTCTAGTGATTATGTCTAGGATCTCCTACTATCCTTTCCATCACCAGACTGTGCACAGTGATGCACCATTGTAACAGTGAGGGTGACTTCTTCATTCTCCAATTAGACGATATACATTTCCAAATCACTAGATATATTTTCCTAAGAAAATCTCTCAAACATAGTTATACCTACTAAATTCATGCAATCATCAAATATAAGCAGCCACGCCTTCCTATTACAGAGCACTGATACTTTATAACTTATTTGAAAAACTGTCTTATGGGTACACAGGCCTAGAGAGAATGCCCCAGTGTGCCCACCTCAATCTGATATTTACTAGAAGAGGCCAATGAAGCTTGGGGAGGGTAATTTTACAACAGGGTGCCTTGTGTCTTTATAAAATTCTAGAATAAATCCTGCAGAAACTGTGCCTAGATTAAAGGCATTGATGTGTAATTGTAGCCACTCAGGGCCTAGCATCAGCAAAGAGCTATAATTTAAATCAAATCAGAATATAGCTTACCTCAGAACAGGGTACTGTGTAGCAGCCCTCTTTTAATAAGTGTTATTGAAATGGAAGGATATTCCTATGAAGAAAGGCTAAAAAGGTTAGGGCTCTTTAACCTGGAAAAGAGATGGCTGAGGGGAGATATGATAGAAGTTTATAAATTAATGAACGGAGTAGAACGGGTAAACGTAGATTGATTGTTTACGTTATCAGAATATAGAAAGACTAGGGGACATGCAATGAAGCTACAGGGTAAACTATTTAAGACTAATAAAAGAAAATATTTTTTCACTCAACGTGTAATCAAACTCTGGAATTTGTTACCGGAGGATGTAGTAAAGGCTGTTAGTGTAGCTGGGTTTAAAAAAGGTTTGGATAAGTTCCTGGAGGAAATGTCCATAAACCATTATTAAGAAAGGACCCAGGATATCAATGCTTGACCCAGTACAAGCATTGTGGAACCTGTGTCTTTTGGGGAAACTGCTAGGTACGTATGACCTAGATTGGCCACTGTTGGAAACAGGATACTGGGCTTGATGGACCTTGGTCTGACCCAGTATGGCATATCTTATGTTCTTATGTTCAGGCTATACTTTATTCAGAAAGGCAAGGATAGGAAAAAGCGGAAGATTAATTGCACCATATGTAAAAAATAATGTTAAAACTCTAGAATCACAGGGCTTAAAAGGGAGAGAGGAAGCACTGTGGGTTAAACTAGAAAAAGGGAAAGAGAAATCCATTTGCATTGGCGTGATATACAGACCCCTCTCACAGGAAGAAGTGGACGGGGATTTAATAGAAGAGATATGCAACATTGCCAGGAAAGGAGAAGTGCTACTGATAGGTAATTTTAATATGCTGGATGTTGATTCCCTCCTGCAGTGTCATCTGGAAGTAAGGAGATCCTGGATTCCCTACAGAGAGAACTATTCAGGCAACTGGTAACAGAACTCACACGTTAAGGGGCCATACTGGACTTGGTGCTTACCAATGGAGAAAGTGTTTCTGATGTTATAGTGGGAGATCATCTCGCATCCAGTGATCACCAGATGGTGTGGTTCAGTATTAGGACAAGGGCTGATAAAATCCATTCAAAAGTTAGGGTGTCAGACTTTAGGAAAACTAACTTTGTCAAGATGGACCAATACCTCAGGGAGTCGTTAGTGGGATGGGAACAGTTGGGAGTGTAGAAAAACAGTGGCCAAAAATGAAAGGGCAATCAACCTTTTTGTTAGAAAGGTAAATAAAGGTAAAAAGAAAAGAAGGCTGCAATAGTTCTCAAAAGAAGTAGCTGAAAAGGTGAAGAAAAAGAGGAAGGCCTTCATGAAATACAAGAGACAATAGAGAGAGGAAGACACACATCTATATTTGGAAAAACTTAGAGAAGCTAGCAAAGTAGTCAGGAAAGCAAAGATACAAAAAGAAGAAGAAATAGCCAATGCAATAAAATGGGGGGATAAGACATTTTTCAGATATGTTAGTGAGAAGAGGAAGGGCAAAAGTGGTATTGTCAGACTCAATGGTAAAGGGGAGGAATATGTAGAAGCTGTTGAGGATAAAGCAGAATTGCTTAACAAATATTTCTGTTCTGTGTTCACAGATGAAGGGCCAGGAGCAGGACCTCAGAAAATACCCACAATAGGAACAGAAGCAGCAGGGATCTCGAACAATTTTCAGAAGACTGTGTTCGTGAAGAATTAGCTAAATTAAAAGTAGACAAAGCAATGAGCCGAGATGGGATACATCTGAGAATATTAAAGGAACTTGGGGACATTCTAGCAGCTCCACTGACTGACCTTTTCAATGCTCCTTTGGAGTCGGGAGTGATGACAGAGGACTGGAGAAAGGCACATGTGGTGCCTTTACACAGAAGCGGAAGTAAGGATGTGGTGAAAACTACAGGCCGGTTAGTCTAACCTCTGTGGCGAATAAATTATTGGAAACACTGCTGAAAGAGAGAATAGTGAGGTTTCTGGAGTCCAGTGGATTGCAGGATCCGGGGCAGTATGGGTTTACCAGAGGCATGGCTTGTCAGACAAATCTGATTGATTTCTTTGATTGGGTGACCAGGGTGTTGGACCAAGGGAGAGTCCTAGATATGGTGTACTTAGATTTCAGTAAAACCTTTGACACCATCCACACAGGGACTTATAAACAAACTGAGCAGTCTAGGGATGGACCCTAAAGTTATTGATTGAGTTAGAAATTGGTTGAGTGGGAGGCGACAAAGGGTGCAGGTAAATGGAGTTCACTCTGAGGAGAAGGATGTTACCAGTGGTGTGCTACAAGGATCTGTCCTTGGTACAATTCTTTTTAACATCTTTGTTAGTGATATTGCAGAAGGGCTGTCAGGTAAGGTTTGCCTTTTTGCAGATGATACCAAAATAACATGAAGAGGGATCTAACTAAGCCTGAAGAAAGGTCTAGAATTTTGTAACTGAGATTTAATGCTAAAAAATGCAGGGTCATGTATTTGGGCTGCAAAAATCCAAGGGAGTGGTACAGTGTAGAGGGTGAAGTACTTCCATCCACAAAAGAAGAGTGGGACCTGGGAGTGATTGTGTCTGACGATCTTAAAGTAGCTAAACAGGTAGAAAAGGCAATGGCAAAAGCTAGAAAGATGCTTGGGTGCATAAGGAGAGGAATGGCCAGCAGAAGAAAGGAGGTGATAGTGCCTCTGTATAAGTGTTTGGTGAGACCTCAATAGGAGTATTGTGTGCAATTCTGGAGACCACACCTTCAAAAGGATATATACAGGTTGGAGTCACTGCAGAGGGTGGCTATTAAAATGGTTAGTGTTCTCCATTATAAAGTATATGAGGACAGACTTAATATGTAGAGGAAAGGTGGGATAGAGGAGATATGATAGAGACGTTTAAATATCTCCATGGCATAAATACACAGGAGGAGAGCCCCTTTCGGTTGAAAGCAAGTTCTGCTACAAGGGGACATAGGGTGAGGGTGAAAGAGGATAGACTCAGGAGTAATATGTGGAAATATTTCTTTACAGAAAGAGTGGTAGAAGCATGGAATAGTCTCCCAGTGGTGGTGGTAGAGATGAGAACAGTATCTGAATTCAAAAAAAGCATGGGACAAACACAGAGGATCTCTAAATGAAAAAGGGGACTATGGGTGCCAACAGAATGTCAATGGTTGGACACAAGTCACCAGGGCCTGCCAAATCACCAATCCAACTTCTCCAGCCCTTGAATTGAAGAACCATTATGCAGCCCTGGAAGTGGAGGAGGTGAAAGCATCCCTGGAAAGGCAAGAACCAGAGTTCAAGTACCCCAAAGTTGCGGAATCAGTGACCAGAAGGAAACGAAGGGTAGTGGTGGTTGGAGACTCTCTTCTGAGGGGTTCTGAGGCATCCATCTGCCGACCAGACTTGATGTCCAGAGAGGTATGCTGTCTGCCTGGTGCCAAAATCCAAGATGTTGCGGAGAGTTTGCCGAGACTCATCAAGCCCACTGACTATTACCCAATGTTGCTAATCCATGTTGGAACAAATGATACTGCCAGGTATACCTCGGAACGTATCAAAAGTGACTTCATGGCTCTGGGACAGAGGGTGAAGCAGTTAGGTGCACAGGTGGTGTTCTCTTCAATCCTCCCTGTTCAGGGTAAAGGCCAAGGCAGAGAGGCTCGCATCCTGGAGATGAATGCATGGCTGCGTGGATGGTGTCATTGAGAGCGTTTTGGTTTCCTAGACCATGGGATGCTGTTCCAAGGGTTGCAGAGCAGAGATGGCATCCATCTGTCCAAGAAAGGTCAACGTATCTTTGGTAGTAGACTGGCTAATCTACTGAAGAGGGCTTTAAACTAGATTCGTTGGGGATGGGTGAATAAAGCCCCCAGGTAAGTGAAAGCCCCCAGGTAGGTGATACATTAAATACCTTTACGGAAATGGGTAACAGGGGTAACATTTGGAAAGCAGTGTGTATTAATGCCCGTAGCATGGGAAATAAGATCCCTGAAGTTGAAGCTTTGGTGGGAGTGGCTGACTTGGATTTAGTGGCAGTTACAGAAACATGGTTCACAGAAAACCATGACTGGGATGTAACTATACCTGGCTATACTTTATTCAGAAAGGACAGGGTAGGAAGAAGGGGAGGAGGAGTGGCACTATATGTAAAAACTACTATTAAAGCTTTGGAATTACAGAGCTTAAAAGGGAGAGAGGAGGCATTGTGGGTTAAACTAGAAAGAGGGAAAGAGAAATCTATTTGCATTGGTGTGATATACAGACCTCCCTCACAAGAGGAAGAGGTGGACAGAGAGTTAATTGAAGACATACGCAGCATTGCTAGGAAAGGGGAAGTGCTACTGATAGGAGATTTCAATATGCCAGATGTTGATTGGCACATTCCTGCTGCAGTATCATCTAGAAGTAAGGAGATCCTGGATTCTCTACAGGGAGAACTATTCAGGCAATTGGTAACAGACCCCACACGTGAAGGGGCCAAACTGGACTTGGTGCTTACCAATGGTGAAAGTGTTTCTGATGTTGTAGTGGGAGATCATTTTGCATCCAGTGATCACCAGTTGGTGTGGTTCAGTATTAGGACTAGGGCTGTTAGAATCCATTCCAAGGTGAGGATCTTAGACTTTAGGAAGACTAACTTTGTGAAGATGGGCCAATACCTCAGGGAGTCGTTAGTGGGATGGGATCAGCTGGGGGGGTGTAGAAAAACAGTGGGCAAAACTGAAAGGGGGTATTCTAAAGGCAACCAACCTTTTTGTTAAAATGGTAAATAAAGGCAAAAGGAACAAGAGACCGCTATGGTTTTCGAAGGAAGTAGCTGAAAAAGTGAAGAAAAAGAGGAGGCCTTCATGAAATACAAGAGATCACAGAGAGAGGAAGACAGGCATCTGTATTTGGAAAAACTTAGAGAAGCTAGCAAAGTAGTCAAGAAGGCAAAGTTTCAAAAGGAAGAGGAAATAGCCATTGCAATAAAATGGGGGGATAAGACATTTTTCAGATATATTAGTGAGAAGAGGAAGGGCAAAAGTATGTATATAGTTACCCATTCATGGTTATGCATATGTATATAGTTTACCCTGTTTTCCAAGTTACTTGTTCCTGTTCAATGTAATGACCTGACTTTTGTTCATTGTCGGTTACCTTTTTGTTTTATGTAAACTGCGCTGATCGCAAATAGTGCGGTATATAAGAAATGTAAATAAATAAAATAAATAAATAAAAAAAGTGGTATTGTCAGACTCAAGGGTGCAGGGGGGGAATATGTAGAAGCTGATAAGGATAAAGCGGAATTGCTTAACAAATATTTTTGTTCTGTGTTCACAGATGAAGAACAAGGAGCAGGACCTCAGAAAACACCCACAAATAAGAACAGAAGCGAGGGACATCTTGAACAATTTTCAGAAGACTGTGTTCGTGAGAAACTAGCTCAACTTAAAGTAGACAAAGCGATGGGACCGGATGGGATACACCCTAGAATACTGAGGAAACTTGGGGGATGTTCTAGCAGCTCCACTGACTGACCTTTTCAATGCCTCGTTGGAGTCGGGAGTGGTGCCAAAGGACTGGAGAGAGGCTCATGTGGTGCCTTTACACAAAAGCGGAAGTAATGATGTGGTTGAAAACTACAGGCCAGTTAGTTTAACTTCGGTGGTGAGTAAATTATTGGAAATGCTGCTGAAAGAGAAAATAGTGAGGTTTCTGGAGTCCAGCGGATTACAGGATCTGAGGCAGCATGGATTCACCAGAGGCAGGTCTTGTCAGACAAATCTGATTGATTTCTTTGACTGGGTGACCAGGGAGTTGGACCGAGGGAGAGCTCTAGATGTGGTGTATTTAGATTTCAGTAAAGCCTTTGACACTGTTCCTCACAGGCGACTTGTAAACAAACTGAGCACCCTAGGGATGGACCCTAAAGTTACTGCTTGGGTTAGAAATTGGTTGGGTGGGAGGCGACAAAGAGTACAAGTAAATGGAGCTCACTCTGAGGAGAAGGATGTTACCAGTGGTGTGCCCCAGGGATCTGTCCTTGGTCCGATTCTTTTTAACATCTTTGTTAGTGATATAGCGGAAGGGCTGTCGGGTAAGGTTTGCCTCTTTGCAGATGTTACCAAAATCTGCAATAGAGTGGACACCAAGGAAGGTGTAGATAACATGAGGAGGGATCTAGCTAAGCTTGTAGAATGGTCTAGAATTTGGCAGCTGGGATTTAATGTTAAAAAATGTAAGGCCATGCATTTGGGCTGCAGCAATCCAAGGGAGCAATACAGTATAGGAGGTGAAGTACTTTTGTCCACTAGAGAAGAGCGGGACCTAGGCGTGGTTGTGTCTGATGATCTTAAAGTAGCTAAACAGGTAGAAAAGGCGACGGCAAAAGCTAGAAGGATGCTTGGGTGCATACGGAGAGGAATGGCTAGCAGAAAAAAGGAGGTGATAATGCCTCTGTATAAGTCTTTGGTGCAACCTCATTTGGAGTATGGTGTGCAATTCTGGAGACCGCACCTTCAAAAGGATGTGAACAGGATGGAGTCGGTGCAGAGGGTTGCTACTAAAATGATTAATGGGCTTCATTATAAAGCATATGAGGACAGACTTAAGGATCTTAATATGTATACCTTAGAGGAAAGGCGGGATAGAGGTGATATGATTGAGATGTTTAAATACCTCCGTGGCATAAATGTTCAGGGAGAGAGCCTCTTTCAATTGAAAGCAAGTTCTGCTACGAGGGGACATGGGATGAGGGTGAAGGGAGATAGATTCAGGAGTGATATGCGGAAATATTTCTTTACTATCCATGGAATAGTCTCCCAGTGGAGGTGGTAGAGATGAGGACAGTAACTGAATTCAAAAAAGCATGGGACCAACACAGAGGATCTCTAAAGGTAAAAAGTGGACTGTTGTAGTTGTTGTTATGGAAGGACAGCCTAGATAGGCCATGTGGGCTTTTTCTGTCATCATGTTTCTATGTTTCTATGTTTCTTTTATAGTAATTGATATGGAAGGGCAGACTAGATAGGCCATGTGGTCTTTTTCTGCCATCATGTTTCTATGTTTCTAGGAGTATAGGAGTAGCCTAGTGGTAAGAACACTGGCTTGGTAACAAAGCAACTAGGGTTCAATTCTCACTAGCACTCCTTGTGGCCTTGGGCAAGTCACTTAACTCTCCATTGCCTCCAAAGAAAGGCCTGGCAATCTGCTTCCAGTGACACTGCCAAGAAAACCCAGGAGCTTCTGGGTCATCAGGAGTCAGGACTGACTCAAAGGTACACTTTGCATTGCATGTCAAGAACAGACATAAATGTGCATAAAGTACACATTTCCATGCATATTTTATAAAATATGGTTGTAAATCACAATCCCACTAATGCTTTGCCCATACTCCTTTCCTGAGCATATGTACTGTACCAAACATATCTTACACCATGCCTATTTTAAGGCATGATCTAATTTAAGAGGCCTTTTTTGGTTGTAAATCAGCATTTCCTTGTAATCCTAGACCAATCCAGATAAGTGTGTTATACATATAAGTAGACCGGCGTAACTTTCAGTGATGTCATCACTTGTATATATGCTGGTGCAACACTGAGAGAAGCTAGTATTGTCTGTCTCCACCAGGTGGCAAGGTGTGTGGACTGATACAGCAGTGCAGATAGGCCTGTCTCTCCTGGGCCAGATCACTGTCTTGTGATCTGCCTGTTTGAGACCTTGGCCTAGTGCTTGCTGGAAGCTTGGTACATCCATTGTTTCCTCGATTCAAGAGTTGCCATGTGTCCAGCACTGTTACTCACTGGTGGCCCAGTGAGCAGACTGGAGGACCCAACAGGGCGCCTGAGGGGTGCTGTTAAGTCTAGGCCCAGGCCCCCCTTCCCTCTCACTGTCTTATTTCTGAATGTTCTGCTTCTTTTTCCCTATTTTTATTTTTGTCCAATTTATGTATTTGTCTCTCTCTCTCATTGCCACCCAAGATCACTGGGAAACTTTTGAGGATCTTAGTAAACTTGGGACTGTACTGAAGCCCTCTACTTAAGCCTGCTGCTAAAGATCCTTCTAACCCCCTCAACTATCAACCCATTTCCCTCTTACTTTTCCTTTCAAAAATCACCGGTGGTCTTGTAGACCACCAATTGCAGGATTTCCTTCATTCTTCCCATGCCCTTCACTTTTCTCAGACTGGTTTTCGCCCCTCCTTCTCGACTGAGCATTCTTTGCTGGATACTACTGACTATTTTCACTCTGCTCTCGATGATCATCACCAGGTTCTTCTTGTCTCTCTGGATCTCACTGTGACTTTCGACTTGGTGGATCATTCTATTCTTTGTTCTCAGCTTTTATCTATTGGTGTATTAGGTTCTGCGCTTGCCTGGTTTCATTCTTATCTTTCTTGCCATTTATGTTGTCTCTTGGTGTTCTCAGATTTCTGCTCCTCATTCCCTTCACTGTGGTGTCCTGCAAGGTTCTATTCTCAGTCCTATTCTGTTTAATATTTTCTTGGACCCCCTTGTGTTTCTTATTGAATCCCTGAATATTGTTTCCTTCATTTATGCCGATGATATACCGTTGCTTTTTTGCTTTCCTGTCCAGTCCCACTTAGTTGTCTCTCAGATCTCTGGTAAGCTGGCTCTCCAGTCACGGTCTGGTGCTTAATACCTCTAAGTCCACCTCTCATTTGCTTGCCCTCTTGAGTCCTCTTACACTCCCTGCTCCGCCGTTCATACACGGGGTTCCACTTTCCGTTCAACCTTCCCTTAAGATTCTGGGTGTTCATTTTGATTCTTGCTTGTCTTTTGTCTCCCATATTTCTTTGGTGGTTCAGCGTTGTTTTTATATTCATTGCCAGCTTCGGTTCGTGTCACATCTCATTGATTGCTCAACTCTCGGTATGTTAATTTTTTCATTGGTTCGGTCCCACCTTGACTATGCCAACTCTCTTTTTTCTGGTCTACCCTTCTCCCAGGTCCGTAGGTCGCAATTAGTTCAAAATATCGCTTTTCATTTCCTTTAAAATTCTAGTTAGGTTGATCATATCACTCCCCTCTTTCTGGCTTACCGTTGGTTACCGTTTCTTTTTGTATTCAGTTTAAGGTCTTCATTCTCACCCATCATGTCCTTCTTACTGGCACTCCTACATTCCTGTCTCTTCTTCTTTCTGTATATACCACCTACAGGGTTCTCCATTTTGCTTCTCAAGGTCTGCTAACTGTTCCTGGTCCCCATTTGATTTGCACTTCCCTAGCCTAATGCTCAGTTTTCTGTATTGTGACCCCTTCTTTATGGGACTCTTTGCCTGTTTCTCTTCACTTCCAGCTATCGTTTTCATCCTTTAAGTCCCAGTTGAAGTCTCATGTATTTTCCCTTGCTTTTCCTGCAATTACTTCTTCTTGACTTTCTGTTTTCTCTCCATTCCACTCTGCAGCTGATTCTGTTTGCTGTCTTTGTCTTGTAGGGCTGGTGCTTGCTCAGAAACTGAAGCTTGAACCATGCATCAAGGCTTCCTGTTACAAGATGGGGCCTGTTCTGAATTGAATTCTGAACCAAACAAAATTAATTCCTACTGCTATATTCTCAGCTTTAAACCTGCAAATCAAGCTGTCCTGCAAGGTTGTGTACCATACAGTAGAGTTATTGCTTTGACTACACTACGTGCAAGAGAACTCGCTCCTGAGGCCAGAGACTGTACTGCTGGTACTAGGATTTGCAACAATGTATGGACATGCATACCAGTATCTTTCTTACACCATGGACTACTGTTACAGAATCCGCTGAAGATAATATACAGTATCTGAGACCAACCAATCACTGCGCCATGACGAGGAGGTCAGGACACAGAATTATACGCTGCGCACAGAGGGATGAGGACACTTCTGAACACTTTTAGACACCTTTCAGCAGTTACCTTTTCAACTTTGCTTTTTCTGCCATTTTCTGCACTTCAAAGACAGTGTGCAAGTACAAGGACAAATCTCGAGAAGGAGTGAATCTCTCCCACAGACCTGAAGCTCAGTGTTATCATGTAGCTCAGCTAGATGGCCTGCAGCCTGCGTTGGACCTTTGCTATACTTTGGACTTTGTGCCATTCCTGAGATGACTTTTCAGATCCAGTCCAAGCGTTCTGGTAAAAGTTAAGGTACTAATCTTTAATTCCCCCTCCCTCCCCAGGGTTGGGTCTAGCTTAGACAGACAGATAATGTGCAGTACGTTTGAGTACAGAGCAAATCAATGACATTGTTTGATAAAACAGTAATTAATTATCTTGGTAATTGTAATCATAGAGCTATATAACTTTATGACCTCAAGAAACTAATTTATTCTATATCTGCACTATTTTTTTTCTATCAGCAATAAAGTCTAATTTATATACAAACACAGGATTGGTTTCTTTATATCTTATGGCTTATTTTCCAGACAGACCTATAGAATCTTGGGAAAAGTGGGACATAGCAATTACCCCTAGAGCTATCAAGTGTTGATATATACGAGGGGGTACCAAAAAAAACCCAGGAATTATTTTTTAAAAGCTATTTATTTCAAATTCTTTACAAAACAACCTTATCACCTTCAAAATACTCTCCATTACAACTGATACATTTGTCCCACCGGTGCTTCCACTGTTCGAAACATTTTTTGTAGTCATCTTTAGAAACGGCTGACAACTCCTCCCTCCTTTTTTTCTTGACTTCTTCAATGTTGTCAAATCGGTGTCCTTTCATGCCCCTTTTCATGCGTGGAAATAAGAAAAAGTCGCACGGAGGCAGGTCAGGCGAGTAAGGTGCGTGGGGCAGCGGAACCATGCCATTTTTAGCCAAAAACTGTCTAACAGAGATGGCTGTGTGTGCAGGTGCGTTGTCGTGGTGGAAGAACCAGTCTCCTGTCTGCCACAAATCGGGTCTTTTTTGACGAACACTGTTGCGCAATCTTCTTAAAACTTCCAAATAAAAGGTTTGATTGACGGTCTGACCTGGGGGAACAAACTCTGAATGAACTACCCCCTTGGCATCAAAAAAGCAAATCAGCATTGTTTTCATGTTTGATTTGACTTGACGACATTTTTTTGGACAGGGTGACGATGACGTCTTCCATTGGCTTGACTGTTGCTTTGTTTCTGGGTCGTAACCATAGCACCATGACTCATCACCTGTAATGACCTTTGACAGAAAATCTGGATCAGTTTCAAGCTGTTGTTTCAAAACACGACATGTTTCAACTCGATGTTCCTTTTGATCGTCAGTCAGAACCCGAGGAACAAACTTGGCAGCAACCCTTTTCATTCCCAAATCTTCCGTTAAAATTCACTGAACCGAGCTCCAAGATAACCCACTAATCTCTGACAGTTGATCAATTGTCTGTCGACGGTCTGTGAGCACAAGCTCTCTAATTTTTTCAATATTTTCGTTGATTCGGGCAGTTGATGGACGCCCAGAACAAGGTTTGTCATCAATTGACATGTTGCCATTTTTAAACCGAGCAAACCACTGGTACACTTGACTTTTTCCCATAGCGTCATCTTGATAAGCTGTTTTCAACATTAAAACAGTTTCAGCAGCATTTTTACCGAGTAGAAAACAAAATTTCACAGCTGCACGTTGTTCACTTAAACTTGTCATCATAAAAAAAGAAACAAGAACAAAATAGTGCTAGCAAAAACAATCACTGCAGATGAACAGAACAAGCCAGGTCGACAACACTGAACTGACAATGAGTTGCACTATACACACCTAGCGGCAGAAGTGCGTACTACACAAGCTCCGCCCACGGCAATGTTATTCCTGTTTTTTTGGGGTACCCCCTCGTATATCTATTTGCTACTGACAATAAACCCCACAGGTTTGGGTCTCATCTTCCGGGATGAGTAATTGACTCAGCCCTTCCCTTACAGTCTTCTCCCTTTTTTTGCCCTTCGTGTCCTTATTATTTCATTTGCCTTGATTTTGTAACCTAGGTCATCCCTCTCCCTCTTCCTTTTGTGCCCTTGTCTCTCCCTTCCATTTCTTTCCCATTGTCTTACCTTGTTCATCTCTCCCTCCATTTTAACTTTGTATGCTGCCTAATTGCATCTGCTATGGGCGGGTCATCAAATACAATACAATAAATAATAAAGACAGCAGGCGTCTTCTTTGGAGTTGATAAGCCCCTGCAATGAGATCTTGTGTGGGTGGCTGGGAAGGCTCTTCTTGGGTTTCTCCAGCCAGCCTGATAGGTACAGAGATTGCCATGCTCATCCGGAGTTCCTTTTTTTGCAATGATTTTCTTTTCCATGGAGGTTTTGTCCTTCATTGGGTTGTTGTTGTTGTTGTTTTTTTTTTAACTGCATTTGAGCTCTTCTGTGATGCCCGGTGAACAGAGATGTGCTGCTTGCATTTCCCATTGAGTGAACTTCATGGCTGGCTCTTTTTGCCTTGAGTGCAATGGAAACGCCTTGGGACACATTTTTTGGGCAATGTCAGGACCCCCCATGGAGGCATGGGGCCTGATGTTGATTTTTCTGCCTTTACCATGTCTTCTATGATTTTCCTGCCAGTGGGAATGGTGGCCATCTTGGCTGGCCTCATGGTTCCATCTTTTTCACAGAGAGGACCTTTCCATCCTTATTTAGGATACCATAACACTTCTGCACATTATGGATCCCGGGTTTCACAAATGGACCCTATTCTAGAGGGATTACAGCATCCCTTGAGCTTCTTTCCCCTTTCAGTATCTTTTTAGAAGCCCATTTCTCTCAATAGGAGACATCTGAACTGGGGCAGAGGGGCACTAAGGTTATGGTTTGACTGTATCTACTCCAAGGGGGTATGAAACAGCTTTTAAGGGCCACTAAGGTGGATACCCTGGTCATGGCAGTGACAAAGCCCATGACCATTCTGGTAGAAGGTGGCACTATGCTGAAGGAGACTTATGATAGGAGGGTGGAAGCCCTCTTCAAGAATGCCTTCATGGCTTCAACCTTGGGTACTCAGGCAGCACTTTCTGCAAGCCCAAGTGCAATTGCTGGACAGCCTGGTGGTAGTGAGATTGGAGGTATTTTGTGGTAGATGCTATGTATGAGTTGATCAGGATCTCTTCCAAGTCCATGGTGATGACTGTGATGGCCCAAAGGTGGTTCTGGCTCCAGAATTGGTCAGTTGATACTGCAGGTTGCTGTTTGAGGAGACCTGGAGAAACTGTTGAAAGACCAAGGAGAGGTTCGCCCACAGAAGTTCCTAGAAGTTAGACCCAGAGGTTCCAGGGGGTTCCTTGGGTAGGGTTTACCAGAGAATATGGGGTGGGGGGGTGGTGGTTTAGAAATGGAAAGAGTTCAGGCATGACATAGTTCTCCTATGAGCCTATGCCCAAGAAGAATCAGTCCTTTCAGGGATCCCAATGATTTTGGGACTCAGCAGGTGCCTTCTCTGGAGCCAGTAAGCTCACACAATGAGATCTGGTGGATCCCTTCATGTGGAACAGGAGGTTGGAAGTGTCTCTGGCTTTTTACTCAGAATGGACCCACATCACGTCAGACCATTGAGTTCTTGAGGTCTTCCAAAAGGGGTATGTGCTGAAGTTTGCAGAGCCCACTGTAGCTTCTTGACCAAGGGAGTGGTGGGTGAGGAAATTCTTCAGCACCTCCTACAACTGCAGGCTATCATACCCGTGCTCACCACAGAACAAGGTCAGAAGCAGTATTCGATTTACTTTGTGGTGCCCAATAAAGGCGGATCATTCAAACCCATTCTGGAGCTGAAGGAAACCAGTGCCAAGCTAAGTGTGATCTACTTCCATATAGAGACCCTCAGGTCCGTCATTGCATCAGTCTAAAAAGCAGAGTTTCTAACTTCCTTGGATGTTTCCAAAGTGTACTTTCATATTCCAATCTGCAAGCAACATCAGTGGTTCCTCGACTTCTGCATCCTGGTCCATCACGTTCAGTTTCCTGCCTTGCCTTTTAGCTGGGCCACATCATCTTGCACCTTCTTGAAGGTCATGGTGGTAGTGGTATCCTTCCTGTGCATGCAAGGGATCTGGGTTCACCCAAATCTGGACAACTGGAAGATTTGGTTTGCCTCTATGGAAACTCTAGGGCAGACTCTACCCAGGTGATCAGGTGATTGGAAAAAATGGGATGGGTGATCAACTACCCCAACAGTTCTCTCCCAGGACTTGGAGTATGTGAGTGACCTACTTCAGCACTCATTTGAATAGGGTGTTTCTCATCTTGGAAAGGCTGGACAAGCTGAAGCTTTAGCTCAGAGGTTTTTACTCTTAGGCAGCTCCCAGGACCTGGGACTATCTGCAGCTTCTAGGGTCAATGGCATCAACCCTAGAATTGGTACTTTGGGCAAGGACACATATATGCCCCCTGCAGGTATAGAATTTATTAATTCATTCATTTATTTTTTGGAACATTTGTTATATCACCAAGGGCACAGTATAACAGGAATCAAGGCAGTTTACAGTAAGGCCAAGGCAGCTGACAAATAACAAAACAAATCACAAATACCCCAAAACTAATACATAAAAATAGGAGGCTTAGGAATGAATAGCACAACATCTTCCAGTCATATAAGAGAAAGCAGGTAACAAAAATCAGCACACACCAGGTCAAACAGCCTTCCATTTAAAGATAACCTCTGTAAGTGTCTTCAAAGAGCCATGTCTTCACCTGCTTCTTAAACTTTTTAATGAACTTTCAAAATGAATATCCAGAAGAAGTGAATTCCACAGTGTAGGTGCATTGTAAGCAAAGGTTGTGGAATGGATCCATTCATACTGTATTTAAATTGTCAAAAGGGAATCACCAACAACTGAGCTTGAGAAGATCTAAGCTGTCACCAAGGACTCTATGATATTAAGAGAAAGAAAGATAAAGAAGAAGACCTGTATAGTATGAATAATGAACAATATCAGGATGTTAAATTTTATAGGGCATGAAATAGGTAGTCGATATTCCCCAATCAAAAATGACATTACATGCTCTGTATGACATGCATCATGAGTTTACAGCAGCATTCTGCTAATATTTAGGGAGGAGTAGCCTAGTGGTTGGGGCAAGGTACTTCAGGCCAGAAGGTCGGGGGTTCAAATCCCACTAGAGGACAGCAACCTTGGGCCAGAAGGACTGGGGTTTCTAGTCCCACAGATGCTCCTTGTGGTCTTGGGCAAGCCACTTAACCCTCCATTGCCCATGTTCCCTGTAAGTATTAGTGTATGTGTCTCATATCCCCGTGTGTTAAATGTATCCCCCAATTGTGTTGTGACCGCTTTGACTGAAGGATAAGGTGGTATACAAAACTGTCTAAATAAATAAATTTGGAGACCTACAAACAATCAATTGCAACAATCTAAATGATTTAGGAATAAGACATGAGTCAGCATTTCAAACAGTGCCTATTTCCCTGGAAGATTAAGGGGTAATTGGCCTGGTGGTTACAAATGCATTCTCTATCTGGAGGGCGGAGCTTGCCGTGATCAGAAATGGCTGCCTAAAAGTCCCGCTCCTACCCGGGCTGAAGAATCCTGACTATCACCCCCCTAGATATTATCAGCCATACCGGCAAACTAGGGGATAACGTGGTACAGGATGTTCTCTCTTAAACCGGCGAGGCTAGAGTTCACGCCAGCGGCTGGACATGCTGTTAAACACACCAAACAAGAAGCGGCGTCTCCAGAAAAGATGGCGGCGGAGAAAGAAGCCGTAGAGGGTGTCCGAGAAATATTGCAAGAGCTCAGAGTGATGAAAGAAATGATAGCATCGAATAATGGATCGCTTTCACAGCTACAAGAAGACATGCAAGAAGTAAAAGAATGACTGGCTGGAGAATGCGAGCGCTTACATAAAGTGGAGGCTGTGGTTGAGCGACACGATGTACTTCTGGCTCAGATGGGCCCCCTAAGCAAATGAATAGTAGCACTAGAAGACCAAATGGAAGATCAAAACAACCGTGTGCGACGGAACAATGTCAGAATAACAGGTATACCAGAGGGCCGGGAAGGACTGGATCCGATTGTATATTTGCAAAAATTGATCCTAGAGATATTAAAGCTCACCTTTGATTCACAGTTTGAACTTGAAAGGGCCCACCGAGTACCGACGCATGTGATGGGAAAAGACAGCACCCAAGGCCCTTCATTATTAAAGTGCTACGATATCCGCAAGTGCTTCAGATCTTGCAAGCAGCCAAACAGAAAGCTGGTATTCAGATAGACGGATCTAAAATTGCCTTTTTCCCGGATTTGTGCAAGAAAACGGTGGATAGGCGTAAGGCCTTGCTGGAAATAATGTAGGCCGCAGCTACAGAAGCTACAAGCGCGTTATGGCCTCTACTATCCTGCCAGGATGCGGGTCACGCTGGGCAACAGCACGCGCACATTTGACAGTGGAGAAAGCCTTCGATCCTATCTCCAACAATATGCGCACATGGAGGTTGGGACTTAGAACATCAGCGAGTACCCATATGAAATGTGTAGAGCTACTCAATGTCTGGTAGTCTGGTACCTTTTGTTTTACTCTGTTATTAATACTGATGCGCTTGTATTGATTTGACATTAATATGATGTTAGAAAGTGTTATAAACAGCGATGACGTTGCCCGGGATTGGGCAGATGGGGGGTGTGAGAATGAAAGTAAGAATGAAAGTTGCGGGGAGGAGTGGGAATTGCGGGTAGTGGAGTAGAGGGGGAGCGGGTCGGGTTCCACCATTCAAGTAATAAAGTTGGGTTCTGGTCGCATGATGATCAGACCTGTTATTTTTAAGAATGTTATTTTTAAGAATGTTATTTTTAAGAATGTTATAATTTTATTGTTCAAGAATGTGCAAATGACGAGTGCTGCCACCAGGAGGAAGGACGACTGCTGTAATGGCTAGTGGAAGGTTGCGAGTGGTATCCCTTAATGTGTAAGGGATTAATAACCCTGCTAAACGCAAGAAAATAATAAGCTATTGCAAGAAATTGAATGCGGATGTGGTTTACATACAAGAAACCCACCTGTCACTATCTGAGTCACATAAGGTAGCTGGAGGGGGTTACCAAAATATCCTATCAGCGCCGGCCCTCAAACGGAAGGGGGGTGTTTTAATACTGGTCCGAAAGGCATTAATGCCGATAGTTGAAGACACGACGATAGACCCGTGTGGGCGATGGGCCAAAGCGAGAGTGCGGATAGCGGACAATGAATATACTCTAATGACAATTTATGGTCCGAATTCAGACGATCCACAATTCTTTGAACGGAACGCTCAAGAGCTGCTGATAGCTGGAGCCACAAATGTAATACTGGGAGGGGACTTTAATTTAATACAAGACCCGCTGATAGATCGTGTACCCTACAAGCAGCAACACAAGCCACGGTCTAGCAAGACACTGCTGAGCATGATGGAAACGCTTGGTCTAATCGATCCGTGGAGACTCCTATATCCTGCTGAGAGAGATCATACTTTTTATTCCATGCCGCATAACACACAGACACGAATCAATTATTTCCTGATCTCCAAGACGTTGGTCCCCCTAGTTACTGCAGTAGACATTTCTGCCAGGACGGTGTCAGACCATTCTGCAATAATGGTGGAAATAAGATCTGGGCAAGCAGCGAAGACCAGGCCCAAATGGCAATTTGATCGAGCATGGCTGAATAACGGTGACTTCCTTGAATTTATGCGCCCAATGATTGCAGATTACTTTAATCATAACGTGTTGCACGCTACTCCAACTTGGGCGTGGTGGGAAGCATTTAAAGCCACTGTGTGCGGTTGCATAACAACATATAGTATCCGTAAGAAAAAAGAAGCAGCAACACAGTTGACCAACCTGGAATGCGAAATACGCACGGGAGAACGGATTTTATCTAAACGCTCCGATCCGCTTATTCTGCTTCGACTGCAAAGACTGAGGTATCAATACAATTCTATTCTTAATGAAGAAGCGAGCAAGCAGATTCAAGCTCAACAAGGGGTGTATTATCACGAAAATAATAGGGCAAGTGTGCTCTTAGCTCGTACACTGCGCACCAAAAGAGTTAACTCGCACATCACAGGTTTGAAAGATGCAGATGGGATAGTGCATAGGCGAGATGAAGATATTCTGAAACTGTGTGAAGAGTTCTACTCGCTGCTCTATCGAACTGAAGGAGTCTTCAATGAAGATGGTTTCTCTAGATTCATCTCGGGAGTAGTAGGTCCTAAACTTGCGAAATCTCAGCAGCTTAAGCTGTCAGAAGACATAACATGTACGGAAATAAAACTAGCAATGCGACAGCTAGCCACAGGAAAGGCAAGTGGACCAGATGGACTGCCAGTTGAATTTTATGTAGCTTTCTCACAAGAACTGATACCCGAGTTATACGCATATTACACGGAGCTTAAAAAAGAGGGCCCTGCAGTTGGATCATTAGCGACAGCTACAATAGTGATCCATCCCAAACCAGGAAGGGACGATCAGAAAGTGGAGAACTATCGACCAATCTTGCTTCTCAATGCAGATTACAAGATATATGCTAAGATCCTGACTAACAGGCTCAGCACGGTAATGGAAACACTGGTCCAACCTGATCAATGCGGATTTATGTCGGGCAGGACTACAACAGACAACGGACGTCTGCTGGCACATGTGTTGTGGCGAGTCCACCAACTGACGGTGCCAGTGGTTGGTCTCGCACTCGATGCGGAGAAAGCCTTCGACCGCGTGGAGCTCCCTTATCTATTTCGGGTAATGCAGTGGTTTGGAATTCCTGAAGATTTCCTGGATAGTGTTAGAATGATATACTTCAGACCCACGGCGCGGATAGTGGCTAACAATGGACTCTCTTCTGAATTTGTCCTGTCAAGAGGCACAAGGCAGGGATGCCCCTTATCACCCCTGCTATTCAACTTGGCGCTGGAACCGCTGCTGATGAAAATTCGGCAATGCCCAAGTATAGAGGGTGTGCGAATGGGGAACTCTCAGATCAAACTATCTGCATATGCGGATGACCTCCTGCTGTTCTTAGATCCTAAATCACTGAAAACTACAATGGATGTCATCCTTGAGTACTCTGGTATATCCGGGTACAAGCTGAACTTGTCCAAACTACAATCATACCTCTGAATAAGTATGTCACTACTTCGCACATGCACAGCTACCCGTTTCAAATTGAAGCCACCTCGTTTAAATATCTTGGAGTGACATATGGAGTTATTCTGCAAGACACGATCCGATGTTGCATGGAGCAATGTGAAAGTATAGTGCAAGAACATATTGGCAAATGGTCCCCGCTGAATCTGACCTGGTGGGGAAGAATGGAAACTATCAAAATGGTTATTGTGCCTAAAGTCTGCTATATACTCAATATGGTGCCGATATTGTTTGAAAGAAAATTCTATACGAAAGTCGAGAAATTACTGGTATCTTTTTTATGGCATAATAAGACGCCTCGAATAGCGATGTGGAAGCTCAAGTCTCCTAAAGCTAGAGGAGGAATACATTTTCCAGACTTCTATTGGTACCATACAGCTGCCCTCCTAAAACAGGGAGCCCAGTGGAGTGAGGAGTATGTGGAGCAAGGTGACCCAACCTGGCTGAGAGTTGAGACCGCCTTGAGCCAGCCGGTCCCACTGTGGCTGCGTCTGGGGGCGGAATATGGTAGCGTCAGACCAGGCAATGAGATCATGCAGGATACTCAGCGGGCATATCAACAGCTCAAGTTGCATATATATGCGGATCAGGAATTTGCAGATACTACGATACTGTGGCATAATGAGAGATTCAAGATAGAAGGCCGTAGTTTTTTATGACTCCCCTGGCTGAAACAGGGCATCTACTACCTGGGACAGCTGGTGTTCAATAAAGTCTACAAATCCTTTCAATCTCTGCAACAAGAGTATAACCTGCCTAACCGCTGCCTGTATCAATGGTGCCAATTGCGACATTGTTTATATAAAGCTGAGGTCATACCTTCAACATTAGATCAGGTACGTCCTTTTCATCAAGAAATTCAAGAATTGAGGTCAGAGCCGAAACTCCTCTCCAAATTCGTTGCCATTATCAGGACTGGTGGAAAAAAACGTTGCACGGGCCTACAAATGGTGTGGGAAGCTGAGGCTGGAGGGTTGCCGGATCCCCAGATGTGGGACGAGTTATGGCAAAGGCAGAGAAGGTTAACGAGAGCGGCCTCGCTCAATCAAATGTTATACTTCCTGGCTCACCGTGCCTACTTGATGCCTGCCCGCATGGCTAATTGGAGTGAGAACAAAGATGCAACTTGCTGGTCTTGTGGGACAACAGCCGGCACCTTGGCTCATATGACATACTACTGTCCTATACTTCAAGTGTACTGGCAAGATGTCTGGTCTCGCATCTCTCAATTATTAGACCTAAACACAGCGCTGACATACCGTATTGTTGTATATAAGTTGCTGGCTGAAGTTTCAACGTTGCAAAAGCACAATACCGTAATTTTTGATCTGCTACTAAGTCTTTCCCTAAAAGCTATAATGAGTCATTGGAAAAATTTTGAGAGTCTGCACATTGACTACTGGTGGAATCTTGTTTGTTATCACCAGGCCTGCGAGAAAACGTATGCAGCTAGATATTGTAGTGGTCACGCCCCTACCAGGCGATCGCCTAGTAGGGACGGGAAGCCATCTTGAATTCCTCTTTACCAAGGATTGTAGTTGTGTATAGAGATAAATGAACCAAATGGTTGTTTAAAAGCACACAGGAATTTTATTAGCTTCCGTAGCAAGCGGGTAACAAATCTTTAAAGCAGTTGTACACTCAAGTCAAAGAAAATAAAGGATAATCTTCTCCTATTAAAGCAAAGCTTACAACTAGTGTTGTAGTAGAATTATTTACACAGGCTTTCTTTTATTTTCCCTTTATGATGCTTCTCAATTCCGTAATCATAAAGCACATGTATTTACAATTCCTAACTTCTCACTGCTCTCAGGCTTTCATTACTTAGCCACAATGCACATATCACAGTCCATCTCAGAACAAGCTGAAGTCAGGTCACTTTCTTTAACTTCTACCTCCATGCTTTCTGCTGAGCTGTATCTTGGCAAAGTTTGAAAACGCTCAGGCACTTTATGCTTAATGTTCTTTAACAGGTTAAACAGCCTATTCCACTGAATAGCCCCTTCTCCTCTAGGTAGGACTTCAACGGGCTTCTCCTGTTTAGTTTCTCTTGAAAACCCCTTCTTCCTAATCCGGGTTTTCTCAGGCCTAAACCTCTCTTCAGAGTCAGAGCAAGAAACACAGGGTTTTGGCTTTACTGCTTTCTTTCTCCTACCTTGGAGTCTTGTTGCAGCACCTTCCTGGCTGAGGCTTCTGTGGCTTGTGACTCTCTCTGCCTCTGAGCTAGACAGGGAATCAGGGCAAGACCTCCACTTCCCTTCCTGGGGCTTCTGCTGCCTGCAGACAGACCCTTCAACAGAGGAGTCTAAGCACTCTTGCCTTAGCCTTCTCAAAGGCAACCTTTTCTCTCTCTCCCTCTTGCCAGTCTGTTTGGTCCTCTGCCTGGAACCTTCTCTGTAGCTTCCTTGGCTGCAGTGCTGGCTGCTCTTGTCTCTGCTGCTGCTCTCTTTGTGGCTGCTTCTCTCTTGACTGCTTCTGCTTCTGCTTCTATCAACTTTGTTTGTTTTCTCAAACTTAAACGTTGAGCAGGGCACCTCCCTTCCTGACTCCACCCACTTGCACCTCCTACTCTTACCTGGGGTTGTCATGGAGTCTGGGATTGGCTTAAACCTAGCTCTACCCTCTTGGTTTCTCTCAGGGATTTTGCTGTGGTGTATGTGTTCTAGTGCACCCATCCCCCGAAAAGAAGAAAAAGTTCTCCTTTCTCTTTTATTTCCATGCTGAGCTGCACTCTCCTTACCACAATATCCTTCCTTCCGATTGCAATTGAATAAATGGGATACCCTCGACCTGTAAGGCTCCTGTTTGAAAATTGGGTGGCTGGTCCTTACTGGGGTGGTGCTCGTCACAGACTTAATTTTCCGAACTTAATGTTAATGTTATATTTAGTAGGTAGATATGTTAAGGTGTAGATGTATATGTACCGGAAGAAGAGGAGCTAAGATCATGTTGTTATAGTATTATGAGTGTATAACCATAGTTGCTGTATATGTACATCTTGTTGTTTGTCTATCAAAATGCAAAATAAAGAATATAAAAAAAAACAAATGCATTCTCTGATAGATGGGATGCTTCTAGGAGCAATGGATTGGATGATAGTCACCACTAATGCCAGCCTGCTGGGCTGGGGGGCACATTATCTGGGTCAGTTTGTTCAAGGCCGGTGGTCCCCTTAGGAAGCCTCCTGGTCAATCAATAGACTAGAAGCCAGGGTGATCTGCCTGGCTCTAGAGAGGGTTCTGTCCATCTACTACTACTATAACTAATATTACTACTATAATTTCTATAGCACTACAAGGCATATGCTTATTGCCTTGTCAAGATAGATAACACAACTGGGGGTTAGGATATATCTAGGGGAATGGTAAGGAAACACATAGGAGGTGAACAGGAGATTAGAGGGATCAGGATCCAATAGCAGTCTCAAAGAAGTGAGCTTTTAGCCTGGATTTGAACAGAGCCAGAGATGGAGCCTGATGCACCAACGCGGGCAGTTTATTCCAGGCATAAGGAGCAGCAAGGTAGAAAGATCGAAGTCTGCAGTTGGCAGTGGAAGAAAAGAACATAGATAGAAAGTATCTGCCAGAAGAGCAGAGTTCCCGAGGAGGGGTGTAGGGAGATCTATAGGAGAGGAACGGTAGTGGGGATCAGCCAAATGAAGGCACTTATATCTTTATCTTTATTAGGAGACTTAATATACCGCTCAATGCGACAGTGTCTGAGCGGTTTACAAGGTACATAAAAGCTGCATGGAAAAAGGAAAGGAATGCCAATTATATTATAGGACAGACAAGAGGAGGTTAGAGAACTAGAGGGAAAGTCAAGTGTCAGGCAGATTGAGAGATGTCACGGGGGGGAGGGGTAAGGAAAGAAGGGAGGGGGTGGGGGAAGATCAAAGGCTAAGCAGAAGAGATGAGTTTTCAAGTGAGCCTTAAAGGTTTTAAAGGAAGGTTCCAGGCATAGGTCCAGGGGAAGCGAATACCAGAGACGGGGACCAAGGAAGTAGAAGGCAGAGGAGCGGGTGGATTCAAGGTGGGCTTGAGAAGGGGAGGGTAAGACTAGGCAATTGGCATGGATTGAACGGAGAGAGCGGTGGGGAGTGTGGAGGTGGATCAAATCAGCAAGGTAGAGGGGGGTGCCGGTGTAAATGGATTTGTGGATGAAGGTCAGAAACATTGTATACGAAAAGGGATTGGAAGCCAATGCAGACGTATGAGAAGGGGGTAATGTGGTCGAAGCGGGAAGAACAAGTGAGGATGCGGGCTGCGGTGTGGTGGACTCTCTGTAGGCGTTGTAATTGGGATTGGGGAAGACCAGCTAGGGAAACATTACAATAATCAAGGCAAGTGACGACAAGAGAAAGGAGAAGGGTGGTCATAGACGAGAAAGAGAGGAAGGGGCGAACGGAACGAAGTTGTCTTAGGGTGGAGAAACAGCGTTGGACAACAGAGGAGATGTGAGCTTTGAAGGACAGTGAGGAATCAAGGATCACGCCAAGGTAGCGTAGGGATGTTATGAGGGGAATGGGGGAGGAAGAGAGCAAGGGGATCAGAGGGGGGGGGGGGCAGGACTACTGGTGGTGAACCAAATGGCTGAGGTCTTGGAAAGGTTGATGTGCAGGAGGTTAGAGGAAAGCCAAGACACCACGGAAGAAAGACAGTTGTTGAGAGGAGCAATGTCAGGGGAAGCTGAGTCAGTGTGGTAGAGAAGAAAGATGTCGTCTGCATAGTAATGGGCAGATATGCCATGTTGCTGCACCAAGAGAGTGAGAGGAGCTAGAAAGATATTGAACAGGAGGGGCGCAAGGACAGACCCTTGGGGGACACCGCAAAGGAGGGGAGTGGAGGGTGAAGATAGAGAGCCAGAGGAAACTGAGAAGGAATGACCTGAGAGGAAGGACTGAAACCAATGAAGCACAGTGCCGGCGAGGCCGGCATCATGTAAGCGTGAGAGAAGGGTACAGTGGTCAATGAGGTCAAATGCAGCAGAAAGATCAAGAGAGATGGCAAGGGTGAAAGATCCGCGGTCGTGGGCAGTGTGTAGTTCGTCGAAAAGAGAAATAAGGATGGATTCTGTGCTATAGCCGGGACAAAAGCTGGATTGCCTTGGGTGCAAGGTAAGGGAGGCTTCAAGATGGGAGGATAGTTGGGAGAAAATGAGTTTTTCTAGAAGCTTAGAAAGGAAAGGGAGATTGGAAATAGGATGCCAGCTGGAGGTAGAGGAGGGATCTAGAGAACTCTTTTTTTAAAATAGGATGAATAATGGCATGCTTCCAGGGAGTAGGAAAGATACCGGAGGAAAGACTATTATTAATGATGGAGAGGATGTAGGGGGAGAGGGCCAGGGAAGGGTCTAGGAGCCAGTAAAATGGAATGGGATCGGAGGAACAGAAGGTTTTTCGAACAGAGTTGAAAGCCTGGGAAAGGACGGAGTCGGAGATGGGCTCGAAGGAGGACCAACGATGAGAAAGAGGGGGGATAAGTGAGGTGGGAGAGGGAGGAGGAGGAGGCAAGGGATCGTGGAGTGGAAGGGAGAGGGGGGGAGGGCAGGAGGGGAAGGAGAGACAGAATGAGAGCACTTTAGAGGAGAAATACGTAGCCAATAAGGTGGGGTCAGGAGAAACGGAAGAGGAAAATGGCAAGGGGAAGGAATAGGGGGCAGTCAGAGAGCAGAGGACAGAGTACAACTGATGGGAAGAGTTAGCAGAAGTGGAGATGAGAGAAGAGAAGTAATCTTTCTTGGCTGTGTGGAGGAGGAGACGATAATGGAGATGGCAGGCCTGAGCGGTCCAGGAGGAGGGGTGCTTACGCCAGAGCCTTTCAGCCCGACGGAGGTGTCTACGATGAAGGGAGAGGTCTGGATGGAACCAGGGTTGACGGCGGGGGTGACGGGGGATAGGATGAGGCTGAAGGGGGCTAGATTATCAAGGGCGGTTGAAAGGGTGGCATTCCAAGTGCGTGTCTGGGCATTTACTGAAAGAAGGTGAAAGTCAGGAGGAAAGAGGGTGGCAGAAGAGGGGAATTGAAGAAGAGTATTTGTGGTGATGCGGCGAGAAAGGGCGGGCGGGAGGGCATCAGAAAGGAAGGGAGAGGAAGAGGAGAGTGGAAACAAAAGGGAGGAGAAAAGACAAACGTGGTCGGTCCAGGGAAGAAGTGAAGATGAAAAGGAGGAGAGGTGGAGAGGGGAGACCAGGGAGGAAATGAAAAGATCAAAGGTGTGCCCAGCGGAGTGGGTGGGAAAGGGAACAAGTTGATGAAGGGAGAGATCGGTCAGAAGAGAGAGGAAGGCATGATCGCGGGAGGTAGAGGGAGAGTTGACATGAACATTGAAATCTCCAAGGATCAGGAGCTGGGGGAAGAGAAGGGAGACCTCAGATATATTAGAGAAAAGGGAATCCCACGCGGGGGCAGAAAGAGCCGGAGGAGCATAAATAAGAAGAAAACGGAGTGGAGGAGAGGTGGCAAGTTCAGAAGTAGACGTTTGACTTGAGAAGAGGGGTGACATCAGCATAGCAACACTGGCAGAAGATTAGCCTTGCAGCTGAGTTTTAAAAAGACTGAGGTGGGGAGAGATGATTCAGAGGAAGACCAGCGAAGAGGAGGTTGCAATATTCTAGATAGGAGATGACTAGAGTTATTGTTATTTATAGTTACCTGTTATTGTTCTTGTTATATGTAAACTGCACTGATCTGAAAAAGTGCGGTTTATAAAAGCAAATAAAGAAAGAAAGAAGGGTCTTAGTAGTGTGTTCAGAAAGGAAGGGATGACTTTGTCCAATATTATAGAGAAAGAAACAGCAGGTTTTAGCTATTTGCTAGATATGTGTGGAGAAGGCAAGACGGCACAAGTAGGCCAAATTGTTTACGAAGTTTGGCAATGGTCCTGATGTGCCCTTCTTCATCAAATACATTTGATAACTTATTCAATTCCTTATTTCCCCAAACCTCAAAAACTCTACATTGCTCTCCTGGAATGTCCCTCTCAAAAGTAATAAGGGCATAATCGTAACATTATATTTTAGCCTCCCACCTATTCATCTCCATGTTTTATGCATAGAAGATACCAACGTGTGAAGCGAGATTTGCTAGTTTTACTTGCAAGACATACCTCGTATTTAATGGTCTTATGATTATAACAGAGCATCCTAATGAGAGCGGTGTAGTGTACTGTTTCCAACAGCATATCTTTAATGTGTTGCATCTGATAAGCAATACTGTAAAGTATGAGGTCTGGAAGCATCAATCCTCTTCCCTCCCTTCATCATGTCAGATCATTCATCCACATTCAAGATTATTTCCCGTGCCCCACAGATTTCATCAAATGTTTATTAATGAGAGCAAAATCCTTAGCATTAAGATAAAGGAGCAACATTTTGCAATGTATGAGTGAGATTTTTAAAATGGTGAGTCCAAGATATAAATCTAGAAAGATTTAAGTATTGTACTGCTTTACAAATGAAAAAGGCCGAATACAATGATATTTGCTTTGCTTTAGTTTGTTTGAAAGGATATAGACAGATTGAAGGTCATATGAGGCAATTTTCAAAGGAATTTTCCCAAGTAACTAAACAGTTACCTGGGTAAATTCTCTGGGATGAAAGCTGCCTTCCATTCGGTGGCTAAATTATGTGTACAGGTTTCAGAGCACGTGGACTTGTAGATGCAGATAAAGAGATGGGGAAGTAAAGTACACAGGAAGGTGTACTCAGATTTCTTCCTACTGGGTGGGCCACTTGCCTTTCCTCCTCTTAGACTGCCTTTCATGAAAGTAGTAATCAAGATCAGGATCAGGGTAGTGGCACTGAGGCTGTAATAAGTGAGAGAAGAGTATGAGAATAAGAGAGCCTTCAACTGTGTTTGACGCATTATTGATGAGGGAGACTTGGTACTCTTACTAAGGAACGTTAACAGGCATTATCGGCACCCATGAGCGGTTAATGCTGTGGAAAGTGCTGATAATGCTGGATAGTGCGGAAAATGTTCCTCTAGTGTTAAGGTAAAAATAAGTGGAGAGTGGGCATTAACAGTGCTCCTTTAACAGTTTAACAGTTTAACAGTTTAGCAGTTTGTGTTACCATGTATTAGAGCTCCCGGTGCTGGGAGCCTTAACACCATCTGAGAGCTCATGGTAAAGGCTATTTCTGAAGGGAGAGAGCCTATTTTAATGTATGCAATGTGCTCCACCCACCATAGTTCTCAAATTTATGATAGTAGTGCTCCATTAATAGCAACAGCATGTCATTGGTGCCAAATTGGCAAAGGAGGAGTCATGTTGGTGATTAAGTAGGTCTGGCTGGTCTACTAGACTGATAAGGCTGTGGCCTAGGGTGTACATCTGAGATATCTGGTATGACTCCAATGTGACAGTGGCATGACACATACATGTTTGTCGCAGTCAAAAAGAAGTCACGCCACCCCATCTGCCACCATGCTACCATGTCAGCATTGTGTGAGGTGGGGGTGGCGGTCACAGCGGCTGTGGTGTGTTGCAGATGAAATCTGTGTTCTGGCCCGTTGTGTCAGGTGCAACACTGCAGTTACCACTGTCAGTTAGATGGAAGCAGCCCCCTCACCTACCAAATGATGTCCATAATCTGTGCGTGAACAGGTGACCCCTCCATAAATAAGTAGTCAGTCAGTTAAAACCATATGAGCCACATGTGAATCTAAAGATAGACCATGTGGTCTTTTTCTATCATCATATTTCTATGTTTCTATGACAGTAACTGAATTCAAAAAAGCATGGGACAAACACAGAGGATCTCTAAAGGTAAAAAGGGGACTGTTGTAGTTGTTGATATGGAAGAACAGACTATATAGGCCATGTGGTCTTTTTCTGTCATCATATTTCTATGTTTCTATGTTTCTAAATGAGCTATGGTGGTCGGCAACTTATGAGATTATTCCATGACTGCCCCACAAGCACACACCAGGAAATGGGTACATTGATTATTCTGCTATGACACCCATGGTCTGGAATGTATGTGTTCATGTATCATGGCCTGTCCCTTTGAATGGACAAATCCTATATGTAAGACATGAATGTCAATTGAACAGCAGCATAGCAAGGCAGTGCAACATACAGACCATACAAGATGTCTCTCTCCCACACCTGCCAGACACACCTTGTCAGACAAATATAGCACAGAGTCTGCAGAGATCTAAGCAGACAGGCATACCCAACTCATGCCCTCATGCATCCTGACAATGACCACATATATACGCACGGATTGATGAACCCACATAGCTGCTCTGTGGCTCCAAAGCCATCGCCAGCATGTGTTAAGAGAAGGGTCATGGGCTCAAGACCAGCCTGTAGAACAGGAATGGTATGTCCAGGTGTGTTATTTATTATTTTATTTATTTAACATTTTTATATACCGCACTATTTATTATCAGCGCGGTTTACATAGAACTACAAAACATCAGATAAGATAAGATACATATATCTGTTTTTACATGGAACAGGAAGAAAAACTTGGAAAACAGGGGTAATTGTAACAAAGGATAATAGAACTTGAACTATATACATATGATAGTAATATTACTTGAAAAAGTATCATGTTAGATAGGGATGGGATTGGAGCTGTTTAGATGAACTTGTGTTATTGTGTTAACTTTATTGTGTTAACTTTATCCTATGTTTCCAGAACTGTATCAGCATGTGCAACCTTCAACATTTCCTCCAGCATGATTCCACACACTCAGCTGCCACATTGAGAAACTGCACCACCCACTCCTGGATGGCAGAGCATGCTAGTAGTGCCTGCACACTGAGCAGATGTTGACAATGGTGGAGCATCAAAGGAGGCCTAAGGGGCAGGTAAAAATACCAACCTGCACCACTTTTGGACAGCGGAGTCATGTGTGTGTGTGTGCTTCTGTCTCCAGAGGAGTATGAGCAGCAGCAGTGCAGTGTGCATGCATGTGGTGCCAGGGAGTTTATGGCTATACATACAACATGCTGCTGATCGGCTATACAGTAACCCCACATACTGTGCAAGACACCAAGCAGAAGGTTAGTTTTCGGTAAGTAGTTGCAACCTTGTCTGTGACATTATAATGCATTCCCAGTTACATCACTGTCAAGGCCTATTCCCGCAGCATTCCCCTACATTAACCTCCCAACATGACACTGTTGTGCAGCTCCCAAATTGCCAACTGGTTTGGCTGGGGGTAAGCAGGGGGGTCACATGTGAATGTGTTGCAACCCTCACCTCTGACTGAGCCTTCAGGACTCGGGACACACCTATTTGCACAGGTGAGAAGACTGATTAATGCCAACTGCTATAACAGCTGTCAGCCCACTTGGCGCAATATAGCCTATAGGGAACTAGGCAGAAGTGGAGGGCTGGCCTCTGTGAATGTCCAATTCATTCACTTAGTTGGTGACACTTGCAGGATTCTGTTATGCACATTGCTCTTGTCCCATGCTGCATTCGCAGAGTGCAATTCAGGGGACTCTTTGCTCCATGTAGTGTATGCACATATAGGCAGGTATGTATCATACAAATTTGCATACAATAAACACCACCTCAACACTGTCTACTGATCATTGGCCAAAGCATCCAGCAGTACATTACCTATTACCCCAAATGACAGTCCAAATGCACCTGCGCGCCTGATTGTGACAGTGGGGCAATGACCTCTGAATGGTGCATGCACAATTCCAGCTGCCAAAATGTGGCACAAGATGTCATGTTGGTCTCTGTATCGCATGCCACCATATGGGAAGGCAATGCCTGGAGATGAATGTCGGAGTGGGGGTAGCGGTGAGGGGAACAGAACCACACATGTTTAGAATGTGCTCTTCATAGGTGGCATTGCTGGCAAAAGCCTATGTTCACATGGCCAGAACTTATGCAGGCCTACTCAGTGTCTGCATATGTTACATCAAAGGGCTTGCATGACAGCCTCACTGGCTCCCCATGAGCACACAGTGTGACAGTCACATGGATGATCCTAGAGTACAAAGAGGCAGGGAATGGTGGCAACTTTTCCAGCATCCAGCCCCATGTCCAACCTGCCATGTTTCCATACGGTCTTGGGGGGGGGGGGGGCAATGCATCTTCAGCATGCAAGAGTGCATGTGCTGCACTGGCCAGTTTTGTATTGTTCATGGCTAGGGACATGACATTATATGGGAGTTCAAGCATGGTACTAAATTCAATGCTCACTGCCAAAAGCTGTGTAGGGAGACATCGTATTTGGGTATGTGACAGACGTAGGCCACTGTGGGTTAGCATGCATGCACAGCCTGTCTCTGGCACACTTTCTACTATGTTTTGCATTGCATAAGCTGTCTTCATGTCCAAAATAAAAGGTTACATAATGAGGAGCAGAGGATTATGGATGTTGCCGCGTTAGTTTATGTTCTGGGTTTCGGCCATTGCAGGCAGGGACCTGCAGTCTCTTTGATTTTAGATATTGCTGTGCCAAAAAGTGTGGAGGTGTAGCCTAATGGTTAGAGCACTGGCTCAGTAAGTGTCAGATCAGGGTCTGAATCCCACTTGTTTTCTTTGTGGCTGTGGGAAACTCACTTAACAGAGTTGTTTGCACAGAATGTATATGAGTCAGAGGTTTGGTCAATGGCTGTGGGTCTGCCATGGGCATGGCCTGGGCACACACATCTGTTCATGCTGAGAGGCCACTCTCACTCTGACCAAGCTGTGACCATGTCATGGCTATGTATTCACATGGTGAAATGTAGGGTCAAGCTGCAGTGATATGGGTATTGTTTTTTTATGGTAATCCAATCACTAGGTAGGATGCTGGTTGTCCATGCTGTTTGTAAAAAACAATGTGTTCATGGTGGCTAGCAGATTGGGCACAGATAGCATGTGAGTGGCTGGCACTGGCAAATGTTGCCTAACATATGCAGGCTGTCTGTGGTTGATTAAGTTGATTGGAATTCCCAGAAAATGAGGCTAGCAGCTGTTCTTGGGATGTTGGTAACCTGCTAGTAACTACGTTCTTGGTATGCCCTTCTGCTTCATGTCAGCAACCCTCCCCTTACAGCTTAGACAACACTCACTGCATTCAGGTTCCTTGGCAACAGCTGCCGCAACCTTCGGGATAGACAAGAGATTTTATAAGGAGAATCCTAGGCTGACAGGAGCAGGACAAAAACCCAGATAACATAAGCCACTCCAGCATGCTGCAGCTGTACAGAATGGCAAACGACTAGCATCATACATGACAAATAATACCTGTAGCACATTGGCAGTGATGTAGATCTTCTCTAGAACCTCAAGAGTCCATCTATCGCAGGGCTTGCTCTGGGGACCAGGTGATGTGTGCCCTTCCTCAGATTCAGGGTGACTACTAAAACAGGTCATTTGCACATATGGCAACTGTTATGTGCAGGAAGCACACAATGTCCCGGCATGTTACAGAGCTGATGTGATGGATCGCTGCATTCTCCATATGGGCATCAGTTGCATATATCTGCTCAAATTTTGTGGTGCATCATGGGTAATGGAGGTGCTAACCAATACCTGAGCCTCAAATGCAGCCATAGTGGCAACTTTGATCACTGGAGCACTGCCCAGTACCTACTTGTCTTCTATGATGGTGGGAGATGAGTACATGGGTCCCTGAGGATGGCACGATGGTCTATGATAGACCACAGGGGTCATGAATGTGGTTTGAGTTAGGTATATGTGCAGGTGTACCTATCTTGCAGTGTACAGCAGGTCACAAGGGACTGCATTCCCTGCACATGTGCTGCCTCAGGAGTTAGTACCACACTGCAGCACAGCAGACCTCTGCATGTGACTGTTGTTTAGCATTGGAGGTACAGTGGAGGGATGGCATCTTGACGTCACATGTGGCTTTGCCTTTGGAAAAGACATGGATTCTGCAGCTCTGTGTCTGTTATGCAACTACAGTACTGAGTATCCAGTGCAATATGTACTGTATGTGTGCCACTGTAGGCAGGCCCAAGCTGTGGTATACCACTTTCTCAGAATATGCCAGCCACATTATTTTATGGGTTTTCAGGGTTTCATCTATTGAAGGCAGGGACCTGCAGTCTCTGATTTTAGACAAGCACAATTAATGGCACCTAGACACAGCACACATGTACACCTGTAACACCCAGAAACTGGGACGTGGTGTCTGCCAACTGCTATCTCCTTCATGCCCTTATTGTGCATGTAGTGTCTGCTGGCTATATCATCAGTCCCAAAGTGGTGCACAGGGTGCCTGTGTACAGCCATGACCCCTACATTCTGAAGTAATCAGCAATGTCACAGCACTTTGACAGCAGAGGGTTGGATCAGGATGCCCCCTACATGCATATACTGAGTGGATATGTGCACGTGGGGGTAAAAATATGACAGTGAGGCCAGAAAACTAGGCAATCTGATAACACCCCATCTCATAGAAAAAAATACTCATGTTGCTTTCTCACTTGCCAAATGATGACCAGGGCCTGTGTGTGTGCACTGGTGACATTTTTATGAGCAAGCAGCTATTTAGGTGACACATCCATCTGAACCACATGGGAGTCCAAACTACTTAGGGTGGCCTGACAACCATGAGATTATTCCAGGAGTGGCCCACAAGCCCACTCCATGAAATGGTTACATTGGTCACTCTGCTAGGTCACCCAGGGTCTTGTATGTGTGTGTTCATGTATCATGCTCTGCCCCTCTGGAAGAATAGATCCCATATGTGAGATATGAATGTCAGTTTAACCAACAGCATATCAATGCAGTTCTAGATACTAACCTAACAAGATGTCCCTCTCCCACAGCAGCCTCATCTACCTTGCCAGACAAGTATGGCCACAGAGCCTGAAGAGAACTCTGAAGACATAGGTATACCCAAGCTTAAGCTCTCATGCATCCTGACAATGACCACTTATGCACACATTAATTGATGCACCTACACTCTCACATGGCCACTCTGTGTGAAAGAAAAAGGTCCTTGGGTTCAAGACCAGTCTGTGGATCAGGACTGATAAGTCTGAGTGTGCTAACCAATGTTCCCTCTAATTTTCTGTAGGCTGTGTGCGCATAAAATATCAGCTGTGTGCAGCTTTTGAAGGAAGATTAAATTTTTGTGTGCCACATAACGACACTTGGCGTTATATACTTTAAAATTTGACTATACGTCAGAATACAGTATGTACACCTCATTGATTTTAATCAAATTAAATGAAAATAGGCGATTACTAAATGAAGTGGGAAATTTCTAGTAATTACAATCATAACTTTTAAATTTTAAGATGTCTGTGTTGTTTTCTTTCAGAATCAGAGCTGTAATTTTTGTGCGCTCTGTTGTAAAGTATATGCGCTCGCTCGGCGAGGTGTGTGCGCGCGCACACGCGCACAGCTTAGAGGGAACAGTGGTGCTAACATTATTCTACATTTCCAGAGCTGTATCAGCATGTGAAACCCTCACTATCTGGTCCAGCATGGGTCCTCACACTCTGCTGCCACACTGAGAAGCTGCGCCAACATTGGCTGGATGGCAGAGTGTGCTACCAGCGCCCACACACTGTGCAGACATTATGAGGGATGTGTGCGAGCGCTACTAGCATGTGCACACACATCGTGGGCATTGACAACATCCAAGCACTAAAGGAGGCCTAAGGGCCAAGTAAGAATGCCAACTGACACCTATTTTGAACAGTGGGGTCGTGTGTGTGTGTGTGTGTGTGTGGGTGTGTGTGTGTGTGTGTGTGTGTGTGTGTGAGTGTGTGTCCAGAGGACTGTGAGCTGCAGCAATGCACTGTGCATGCGTGTGATACCCAGGCTTTATGGCTCTGAAAACAAAATGCTGCATGGTCAGTTAGCCAGCAACTCCATAAACTGTGTGAGACACCAATTATAGGCAGAAGGTTAGTTTTCAGTAAGTAGTTACAACCTGTGGGAGTCACTGGCTGACTGGCTGTGCCTGTACACATGTTGTCCCCATAGCTGTGACACTCAAATGCATTTCCCGTTACACCATCCTCAAGGCCCATCCCCACAACATGCCCCCTACACTTACCTCCAAACATGACATTGTTGTACAGCTTCCATATCACCTGCTGGTTTGACTGGAGTGAGCTGAGGAGACACGGTCTCACCAGGGAGAGCTCTATCATATGTGTGTGTGCAGCAACTCTCATCTCTGACTGAGCCTCCAGGCCTCGGCACACACCTGGCTGCACAGGTGAGAGGCCTGATTAATGCCAACTGCCATAATAGCTATATCCATGGCAACACTGTCAGCCCCCTTGGTGCAGCTGCAGCCTGCTAGGAACTAAGTTCACGTGGAGGATTGACCTCTGTGAATTCCCAATGGAGTCACTGAGTTGGTGAGACAGTAAAGAATCTGTGCTCCTGTCCTAAGCTGCAGTCGCAGAGTGAACTCTGGGGGTCTCTTAGCTCCATGCACAGTATGTGCATACAAGCATGTCCATCTCAGGCACATCTGCACACAATATACACTATCTCAGCACTGTGTACTGATCATTGACCACAACATTCAGCATGACATTATGTATTACTCCGTAACAATAACAAGCCTTATGTTTATAGAGATGACATGCTTTACTTTGACTGATTTTGAATATGGGACACTGACCTCTGAATGGTCCGTGCACAACTCCAGCTGGAGGAATGTGTCCCAAGATGTCATGTTGGTCTCTGCATCGCCTTCTACCATGTGGGAAGGCAGTGCCTGGAGGTGAATGTGGGGGTAGAGGTGGGAGGAACAGTCCCATACATGTTTTGAATGTGGCCCTGATAGCTGGCATAGCCAGCCAGAGGCGCTGTAGAGATGCACAGAAGCTCTGAGGGCCTACTCAGTCTCTGCATATTTCATATCAGAGGCCCTGTATGACAGCCTGACCCACTCTCCACAGGCTCTGAGTGTGACAGCCACAAGGATGCTGTTAGAGGCTGGGGATGGTGGCATATGTGTGGCCAGCAACTGCACCATCTAACCCCATGTCCAACCTGCCATGCTTCCACATGATCTTAAGGGGGAGAATTGCATTCAAAGCATGGGAGAGTGCACATGTTACACTGGCTATTTTTGCAGTGTCCATGGCCAGGAACATGACCTAATATGGGAGTATGAGCATAGCACTATGTTCAGTGCTCACTGCCACAAGCTGTGTAAGGGGATACAGTCCTCTGGTATGTGACAGATGTAGGCCACTATGGGCCAACATGTACTTGCAGCCTGTCTCTGAGCCATTTTCCTGTGCTCTTTGCATTGCATTGGCTGTCCCCAATTTCAAACTAAAATGGTACACATATCACAAATGAAGAGCAGAGGATTCTGGGTATTGTCCAAAACAGAACAGTTTGCACAGGATGTACATGAGTCAGAGGTTAGGTAAACGGCTGAGCCATCTTAACGTGGGTCTTGCATGAGCATGGCCTGAGTGCACACATCTATTCATGCTGAGAGGCCACTCTCTGACCGAGCAGTACTATTTAGGGTCAAGTGGAGTGGAGGTGTGGCCTAGTGGTTGGGGCAAGGTACTTCAGGCCGGAAGGTCAGGGGTTCAAATCCCACTAGAGGACAGCAACCTTGGGCCGGAAGGACTGGGGTTTCTAGTCCCACAGGTGCTCCTTGTGGTCTTGGGCAAGCCACTTAACCCTCCATTGCCCATGTTCCCTGTGAAATAGTTATCTCCAAGTTATAATGCCCTGTTCAATGTAATTTCTATTTGTTCAATGTAAACCACACTGATGCAGAATAGCGCAGTATATAAGAGAATGTAAATAAATAAAATAAAATAAATAAGTTGCAGTGACGCAGGAGCTGTTTCTTTATGTCAGTCCAGGCATTAGGCTGCTGGATATATACGCCGTTTGTACAAAGACGAAAAACAAAAATAGAACAAAACCAAAAGAATCATGAGCTCAGCATTAGTATTAGTATGTATGTAAATGCATTAATGTTTGAAGTTTAGCCGTGAGGAAACAAAACAACCTCTCGTGGCAACACTTCCGTTTTACTCAGTTTTAAAGAGCCCCACCGGAGCTTTCAAACGTAGGTAAAAAACACCATATAGTAGTGTAACCTACAACAAAACATGTGCCAAAATGTATCAATTCCAACAATTTTGCATATCAAAAACCGCTGGTTTCCATCAGCTTTTAATCAAAGCCCTAGGACTAACTAAAATAATGACCAAAAAGATCACTTATCTGTTGTCCGTAGAGAACTAAGCCTCAATGTTCAGACTCAGTATAGATGTCAATCTCCCAAAGTCCACAGTTATTAACTGAGGGCTGAATTCCACAATGTCCGCAGTTGTTTTTCAAGTTGATTTACATAGAACATCAGTTATTTTGTATTATTGGTTTGTACAAAGACAACATCTTCATGGTGGCTATGTGTATGTGCAGTGGGCGGTAACTAGCAGACCGGGCACAGATGGTATGTGAGTGGATGATACAGCCCACTGTTGTGAAACATATGCATGATGACTGGGATTGAACTAGCTGATTGGATGTGTCAGAAAGAGAGGAGAGTAGTTTTTATTGGGCTGCTGGTAATGTGATGCTGACTATGGTTTTGGCAGGCCCTGCAGATTGGCGTCAGCACCCACCCTTCTTGCCTAGGCAACACTCACTGCATTCAGGTTCCTTTGAAATAGCTACCCCTGCCCTAAACCATGACATAAAATATTACACAAGAGTTTCTCAACAACATGTGCAGGACACAAAAGGCAGAGTATTCCTCCATCTATCACCAGATCATCTAGAAACACTTATAGAAAGACCATCTGACAATTGACCCAGAAGGACCAGCACCAAAACTATTCTTGTTATCCCTACAGTCAACCGGAAACACAATGCTCGAACACCAAGTAGGGCTTTCTCCCTGTTCCCCCCAAGACTCTGGAATGCTCTGCCAGATGACATTCACGCACTTCAAGATCTCAAAGATTTCCAAAAGAAAATAAAAACTTACCTGTTCTATGAGCATTTCTCCAAGACTAACCATGCCCCCCCAGCCTAATCTCCACCTGAGTCACAAGCCTGTTCCTCATCTCATATTTATATTATTGAACATTGTACTGTATATAGTTATCTATGTTCATATTGCCATGAAGGTTTGATGTTACAACTGTGATCTAATGTACAATATATTCTCTACTGTTTGCTGTATTCATAGTTGCTGGTTTTATATATGCACTCTTCTGTTCAATGTAAACCACCTTGACGTGTCAAAAGGCAGCATATAAAACTGGTTAAATAAAAAAACATCACTCCAATCTGCTGCAGTAGTTGTGCAAAGTACCAAATGGTGAGCATCACATACCACATTTAACAACTACAGCATTCTAGCAGTGAAACACATCTTCTCCACAGGGACAAAAGTAGCATTTAATTTCTAAGATTGTGAGGTGCCTTGCCCTCACATGTGGCTTGGCCTTTGGACAGGAGATTGATCTGCTGTTTTGTGTCTGTTATACAGATGCAGTACTGTCTAGTGCAGTCCATACTGCATGTATAGTGCTGCAGATAGGCCCTAGGTGTGGTTTACAATTGTCTCAGAATGTGCCTGCAACGTTGTTTCAAGTCCTGGGTGTAGGTCAGAACAGGAAGTAGTCTCCTTTATTCTAGAGACTACTATAAAGAAAAGCATGGAGGTGTAGTCAAATGGTTAGAGTACTGGCCTAATAAGGGACAAGCCAGGGTTCAAATCCCACTTGTGACCTTACAAAAGTTACTTTACTCTACATTCTCTCAGAAGAAAGGCCTGGCAGTCTACTGCTGGCTTGCCAGGAGTTAGCACTGACATGAGGGCATGCATTGTTATTAGTCTGTTTTTATGTGTTAGGCTTGAACATTGAGCCTGCAAGCATGCAAATTGCAATCATACCCATCTGACAGTATGACTTTATTGGCTCTGCTGCAGCACATTGCAAAGGGCTATACAACTTCACCCTGTGGATACACGACACATGAGTCGTACATGATCGAAAATTTTTGTGATAACTGTGAATGAACATCTTTTGCTCCATCACATATATGCAGTATATGCAGACATGTCACACTCCTGGGATGGCCACCTGCACAGATCATCACAGGTCCTTACTTGCTCCATATGGCCAATGTTGGAGATACATCAGTTCAGAGACATAAATGGACACCAGGGGTGTATCATTATATGAGTGACTTTGTTCCACCAGACAATATGAATGTAGACCTTATCTGTACAAGAGCACTTTGTGTTTGCATGTAGCTTCTACAGATCTGTTGTTATGTCTTTGGATCATAGCCTACTTACTTGGCTAGTTGTTATATGCATATGTGTCAGGAAGACTGTATGGTGGTTTGAGCAGCAATGGCAACTATGACACCCAGATAGATGGCAATAGACCTTCCCTGTGTCACAGAAACTATTTTTCCCACACACTACAACTGAGGTTAGCTGCATTTGTGAGGTCATATAGGGTACATTGGGGCAGCAAGGCCATACAACACTCTTATCTATGCCCCATCCATCCTTCAGTCCATCCATCAGCATATATCCATCATGTTCACTCATGTATTTTCTTGCCAGCTGCTACACCATAGCCCACATGATAAAATTTCACTCATTAGGATGCATCACTCACACCTCTCCTGCAGCTGATGTGCACATCACCACTTCTGCCACCCATTTTTTTAAGCCCACATCATGGCCATGCTCATACCACTTCTACTCAATCTTATGCCACCCACTGACATCCCAGCAGGTCACATGAGCACCCATCACTGATACAGTCAAACTGCCTCCTACATTATCCTCACTCTCGCTGTCTAACATGTAAGGGACATATGGATGTGACACGTTCATCAGCTATTACCTTTGTTCCTATCCAGCAGCTCAAATGTGACTGGAAGATGGGCTCCTTTATCCTGCATTAAGGCAACCGGCCTTATCGGGTGTTAAGGTGCACACTTGGCACTCTTACCGCCCGATGTCCTGTTACCACCTGATCACCGGTCGCTAGCGCCCTTACTGTCAGAACGCCTACTCCCCACCCTGTCCTTCAACGCATGTTGGGGCCTTATCAATGCCGTTCTGCTCGCAAATTGCGTGCCCTTAACGATCCTCAGTAAACATACCCAAAGGGTTTCCTGTTTGAGGTAAGTTTAATACTTACCAAGAGCTGCTTCAATTCTTAGTAGTTGCTGAAGGAAAAATGTGTTGAAAGGGAATTATTTCTGATGTTAAAAGAAAAGTAATAGTCAAAGAAATTGATATCATTTTGGAAACTTTATTGGTATTATTGCGTATCTGAAATACAAAAGTGCAATAATATCCCAGTGCACCTTAAGGATTTTAATTGGCATTATTGAATTATTTCTGCAGTCAGTATTTTAAACAATATTTTTTATCTTTTTAAATAAATATTTGGAAATTTTCACATTTTGATTTGCTGAATTATTTCATCTGAACATATTAAAGTGTAATATCATACTGACTTTACTAAGTAGAATCTTAATTAGTTTTCTTTTTCCTCCTGTAACTGGTGCTTAATTTAAAAGATGAGGATAGTGTATTTCTGAGAGTCCACCCTATTAAGAGTCACAGCCTGAGGTTCCATCTTGGCTCATGACTACAATAACTATATGAACATCTTCTGTGAAGTAATAGTAAGGCCGTGACGCTCCTCAGGAGGCTACACTATAGAAATGCAAGGAAAATGAAATATATATGTTAATATGAAATACAGTACATCATGGCTAAGGAATAATTTCTAATCCCTGTTTCTCTGTGCATGTGGTGTTTTATGTGTGTGCTATGCATGTGTTGTATATCTGGTAAGGTAACTGGGGTTGATGGGGCATTTCCAGTGGACATTGTTTTGGGTGCCTACTCTTGCCATCTTACTAGGCAGACTAGATGGACCATACTGGTCTTTATCTGCCATCATTTACTATGTTTACTATGTTACTAAGTTGGTGACAATTGTGTAGGGGATATTTTGTGGATGTGGTTGATTGCAGAGTGGTGGGGCAGTTGCTTGGGGTAGTTTGGAAGGTGGAGCAACTGTAGTATGAATAGTTTGTAGGAGGAGACAGTTTGTGGGGTGGTAGGACAAATTCAAAGAGCAGTTGCATAAGCTATAGGACAGTGGCAGGGATAGTTTGGGGGGTGAGGGCAGTTTGTGGGTTGGTTGAGTAGTTCCAGAGGATAGATTTTGGTGATGGGGCAGTTTGTGAGGTGGCAGCACAGTTTGCAGGGTAGTGGGGCAGTTGCAGAGGGTAGTTTTTGAGGGTAAAATGTAAAAACAGAGAAACATGAAGGCAGATAAAGACCTACGGCCTATCTAGTCTGCCCTTCCATACCAACTACTAAGTTCTACAGTCCCTGTTTTTCCTTCAAAGATATTCTGTGTTTGTCGCATGCATTCTTGAATTCAGATACTTTCCTCCTCTATTGGGAGACTATTCCATGCATCTATCACTCTTTCCATAAAGTATTTCCACAAATTACTCCTGAGCTTATCTCCTGTTACATTCATCTTATGCCCCCTCATTACAGAGCTTTCTTTCAATTGAAAGAGGCTCTCCTCCTGTGCATTTATGACATGGAGATATTTAAATGCCTCTATCATATCTCCCCTCTCCTGCCTTTCTTCCAAAGTATACATATTGAGCTCTTTAGTTCTGTCCCCATGTACCTTATGATGAAGCTCACTGACCATTTTGGTAGTCACCTTCTACACTGACTCCATCCTGTTTCTATCCTTTTGAAGATGAGGCTTCAAGAATTGCACATAACTCCAAATGAGGTCTCACCAAAATTCATACAGAGGCGCTATCGCCTCCTTTTTCTGCTGGCCATTCTTCTCCCTATGCACCTAAGCATCCTTCTGGCTTTCGCTGTCACCTGTGAATCACACTGAGTGGGAAAAGTACCAAGAAATGCAATCAGAGACCAAGAAAAGATACAGAAATATTTCCCCTTGTGTTGGGTGCCACAGGTTTGATTAAGACCAACCACACCTTGATAAATTGCCTGTACATGCTACATCTTACAAACTCCAGAAAGAGGTTCTCTTTGTGACAATGCAAGATCATACTCCACATACCCTGACTTAGGGCTGAGGTTCATTAATATAATTGTATGTACAAAATAACCCATTTGGAGACATTGTCCCTCTGTAAGGAAAAGTTATCAATATAGGGGGATGTTTACTAAAAACCGGAAATGTGCGCGCCGCAGAAGAGCGCACGGAAACGTGGCACTGAAACGCTAATAAATGCGTTTAAACGCCCCGCACACGTGCGTGTCACCCCCGCAAAGGTGCGCGGCACACTAACGGGCCCCGTACAAGTGCGGGCCCGCAAATGTCCGATAGAGGCGTGGAACGGCTAAAGGAGGGCGGAGGAAGGCTCCGGAGGGGCGGAGGGACGGGGTCAATGGGTGGAGAGTGGGAGGGGAGAGGCTCCCCGCACAGTATCGGGCCCGAATTTGCATGTAAAAACTACCGCGAGGGAAACACTCGCGGTAGAAAGCATTTAAAGGGAAGAGAAACCATTTCCGTCAGCAATGTACAGTAAAACCGGGGAAACCAGCAAAACGTGAGCAGTGTGATACATGTGCACAGCACAAAAGTGCAAATAAAAATGACCACAACAGAACTATTAAAAATAGTAATTCAGCTGGGGAACAGTTATAGTGATGGGCAAATACAGAAAACACACCCAGCAAAGCTCCAGAAAAAAGAAATGAATTTTGGAAGGGTTTACGGAGCGGAGACTCTTCCAAAAAACATTTCCTTTTGTGGAGCTTTCCTGGGAGTGTTTGCTATGGTTGCCCATTAATATCACTGTTGCCCAGCGTGGTGATATTTTGTCCCCCATTTCCCGTGGTCATTTCCGGGGTTTATGTGCACATTTGTCACCAGACAGGGTGCATATGCCCACAGTAAATTTGCTTTTTATGGGAGAAGCTCATGCCAGCATGTTGGCGGACGAGTACATGTGGTGCAGGGGGCAGTGGCTGCTAGCGACAGAAGACAGAGGCCTAGCCATGTGCAGGCTGGCACAGTCCACAGCAACAGACAGGCCCTGCCAGATCCACAGTCATGGACTATCCAGGGAATTCAGCCAAGCTGTGGCTACACAGTGGTGCAGTGCACACAGACAGTGCATGCAAGAACAGAAGGTCACAGGTTCAAAGACCAGCTGGGGCTACCAGCAATCCTGCCCACATATTTTCCCCACAAATAAACAGTGACAGTAAGGACACACCTTTGGTGACGAGGACATATGCAATGGTAATACGTCTATCTTTTACCCCACTGAGCACAGACACCATGAACAGGGGCAGAACCTACAGCAGAATCCCCCAAATGCAGTCCTGGTGGGCCACACACCAGTCAGGTTCCATGCTGCCACTCATACAAATGCCTGTGCTGTATATCTATGCACCACCCCCACGGCATGTAGATGTAGCTCATGCATATTCATGAGGGACAGCAGGAAGACCCGAACAGTGTGATGCAAAACTGGGCTGGAGTGGGGAAGCGCTGCCGTAAAGCAGCAGCCAACAGGGGCAGACACACCCACACCCACACCCACAGGCCCCATTGGCCAATGTCTCCTGTAGAGGCAGAACATTGGACCCTGCGTGCATCTCCCAATACCAGCACCTGCATACCTTAGCAATGTCACCCTACACCTGAGGTACACAGCTCTGAAACGTTTGCTAAGAGTACAGGCTGATAGATATCCCTACGTTACGCACATACTGCTAGTTGACCCCATCCGAACAATCTGTTTGGTGTCTGCGGTGCGTGCTCCAGGCCTGGCCTCTGACGGTGTTCACCACCCTGGGGAGTGACCCCCAGCAGTACTGTGTACCATATCCATGCCTGTGCCGTGCCCAGGACCGGTGTGGTGGCCAAGGCTAATCACCCCCTCAATAGTAGCACAATGCTGGCATAGGTGTGGGAGTGTGTGTCTGTCTATACAGTGTGTGTTGGCTGCAAACACCTTCCCCAACCCACACTGCCAGCATTACTGCCAGTATTGGCCTGCCAATGTGCATAATGAGCAGCAAGGTACCATGGGTATAGGTCAGACATGGTGGGCTGGCCAGGATGCATCTGCACAGGGCATAGGGCACTGGCTGTGACATTGTAGTGCCAGGCCACCACCTACACAGACAGGGTGACCTCTGTATGTGCTGCTGGGGGAGCACTCTCACCCTGAGTGTGCTGTGATGACAGCATGGCTAGGCACCCCCATAGTGCTGTATTGTGTTTTTCTCTTGTGATATATATGAGTTTTCTGTTGGGGCCTCCTCACAGAACTCTGCTTGTATGTGCTGCCACCCCAGTTTTGGGTGCATGCATTTCCATCAGGGCTAACTAGTAGACTGTTCACAGCTGGTGAGTGCCTTGCAGGGTGCAGTGGCTGATGGCTTGCTGCAGGTGAATATCAGATAGTGCTGGGGTGCATCTTTGGATATCCAGGCCTAAAGTCTGTCTGATATTGTGTTATGGATGTGTGTGGAGCTGCTTAGACTGCCCTGTGGCGTGTCTGTTCCCCAGCAGGACTGGGGTTTGATGGTCCACTTTACTGCCATTGGTGCAGGAGGGGGGGGGGTTAGGATGGGGAATCTGTTGGTGGGGGGCCCTGTTTGCCACCTTCAGGGAGGGGGGGGTGTACTTTGACCACCTAGGGGTTTCCACTAACTGAGACAGACAGAGATATCCAACATATGTTTCTGCAGCACCTTCCTATCTCACAGGTTAGTATGGTTTATGGTTTAGGCATTTGATATACCGCCCTTTACTTATGCATCAGAGCGGTTTTACATGTATACTAACAGGTACTTTTTTTATTCCCTTGTCCCCACAGGGCTCACAATCTAAGTGTTCCTGAGGCAATGAAGGGTTAAGTAGCTTGCCCAAAGCCACAAGGAGCAGCCATGGGACTAGAGACCCCAGTCCCTCCTGCCTGAGGTTGCTTGTCCCCATGTGGGAATTGAGCCCCCAGCCCTACTGGTAACCTGTCCTAACCACTGAGCCACTCCTCCCTCCAAAGTACTGTTTTAGAGCTCTGTCGTGGCCTCATCCAGCCATGACTGGTGTTGTGGACCTGGTCCTGGCCGCCACATCACACCCTCAGGGTGAACACAGTACCCGCACAATGTGACGGTGTGTAGCTACTCTTTGCTGGTAGTCCACCCACTCAGGACCCCCTACCAGGCCGAGGTGCTGTGTGGGAGCACATGGACAATTCCCCCTACCAGGCCGGGTAGCTGTTGGGGTGCATTCCCCATCTTGTGTGCATCTGTGGACAGCTGATTTGCATGTGCAGTGCATCATGGGTACGGGTGGCCTAACCCTATCCTGTCTACAACAGCAGACTGTCTGTGGGGTGACATGCAGGCTCTCTGCAGCCAGCCAGGGGCTTGCTGTCAGCTATAGCCCAATGGTTACGTCACTCCCTGTACAACCAGAGGTCATGGGTTCAACCCCACAGTGGGGCCCTTTGATAGGGCTGTCCACAGCTTTATTTTTATTTACTGTACATATGTCTATGCCGGCAAAACCACACACAGCTTACTATACCCATTAGGTGCCTCTGAGGGTGCTTTATAGGGCACCCTATAGGCCACCTTATGGTTGCCATCCATATAGGGTGCACTATACATTATCCTGTGTCGCAACATACATGGTGCCCTATAGGGGACATTCTAGGGTGCCTTGGCGGACAGTGCACTGTAACATGTGCCTTACGGGCATCCGTATGTTAACACACTGTGAGAGCGGGTTTACTAGTGGTGGGAAATAAAATATAAATGGAAGGCCTCCTACAGCACTCTTCACCATGATACATACTGCACCAGCCAGCCTTGTTCACTGGGCACTGTGAGGGGTTGAACCCCTGGCCCCTGCACCATTGGTCAGTGTCCTAACCATTGTGCTGTGGCTCTGTTCCTGTGTTTGTGCATCCGCGCGCAGCCTTGTAGCCATCAGCGCACCATCTTGTGGCGCACTAAATTAACAGCGCGCTGCCTTATGCCGCACAACATGGAAATGCCCCTAAAATAATGCCTCAGCCAGCTGTCTTCAATGGGCACTGTGGGGAATTGAACCCATGATCCCTGCACGAGTGGTCAGTGTCTTAACCATTGTGCTATGGCTCTGTTCCTGTTATTTGCACATCAGCGCGCCACTTCTCCCTCCCACTATTGGACTGCCCCCTCACACATCAGCGCGCCGCCTTCTGCCCACCGGCTCGCCGCCTTCTGTTGCCCACATTTATCAGCGCACCGCCTTCTGCCGCCCAAACTTACCAATGCGCCGCCATCTGCCGCCCACACTAAACAGTGCGCCGCCTCATGCCGTAATAAAAATAACAGTGCGCCGCCTTAAATTAATATGCCTCCTAACCACTTTTGCCCATAAATGTTGGTGCCTCAGCTGGTCTTTTTTGTTGAGCGCAATGGGGGTTTGAACCCCTGGCCCCTGCACCATTGGTTGGTGTCTTCACCGTTGTACTACGGCTCTGTTGTTTGGTTTTGCAGCAGCGCCCCACTTAGCCTTCCAACGCGCTAATGTGGGCCCCGCACATTAGCGCGACGCACACACGTACGGTCCGGTTTTTTGCTTTTTTCTGCCTGGCCCGCCCACTCCTTATATGGCACCAGCACACTAACGGGGACCCGCACAGCAACGGAGTTTAGTAAACATACCCCATAGTGTTTTTGAAAATCGGCACAAAATGCTATGCAATACTTTCACAATCAACATCTTTCAGTATTAGTTTTCAGCCAGTAAAGTGCAACAAATTTTGTACGACCTGGAACAATTCGCAGCCCTGTATGATTTAATATGGGATAAGTAACCATTTCTGGCAGTAGTACACCTGGATTTCCTCCAGCAATGTTCTGCCTGTCTAACTTTTCAATTCAGAAAACCAAGAAACCAACTTCTTCTTATTTCATTTCCTGACTTTCAAAGGTGTGACATGATCTACAGATTTTGATAGCAACAAATTCCAGAAGTCAACCTCTGCAGAAACTTTCTCCCTCTTTAAGTAACCAGAAAAGCTCCTACTACGGATCATTAACAGGCTGATGTAACAAACTGTGCTAATCTTAGCATGACAGTTTACTTTAGCCTACCGCAGATGGTATGTGTTCTAAGGTAGCTTCTGATGTATCAAGCATTTTAGTGCACAAAACATCTGCACTAAACATGCAGTGAGCATGAAGATGCGTGTCAAGGAACTGCAAACAGAATTAATTCTGATGCAACAAAGTATGCTAAATGTTATCACAGCTTTTTATTTCCTGCTAAGCGCGGTATCTTTACTTCATCTAAGGAGGCAAAGTAAACTTTTTAATGCAGAAGGCCAAAGTCAAGGTGAAGAGCAAAACTGAGCAGGTGTGATGTTTGATAGGAAATTTACAAAATAAGGCTTGGTGCCCTGGTGTGTTCCCATCTCAGAGATAGGCACCCTGGATCTTCCATGTAAAGGCAATGCCATTTCCCCTAGAAAGAACCCTGCAGGCCATGGGTGCCCTCCAGGCAAAACATTCATGCCCTTTGGCCAATGCATATACGCATTTTTGTTGTGGCTTTCAGGCCTGCCCATGACAACCCCAGAAGAAACACAGCAGAACAAGAACATCATGGAACATTCAACCAGCCAAACAGGAAAAAGAAAGAAAACAACAATTTTAAGTTAAAAATATGACAACGAACTTTCTGCAGGATGCTGTTTTATTTTATTTAGAGTGGGCATGTCCAGGAAGTATAAGTGAATGGTAGACATCCCTATGCCAGCACTTTTCTCTATTCCATGACTTATTCAGCCATTAAAAAGTCAGGACTTAAGAACATAAAGGAATAAGATGCACTATACTGGATTAGACCAAAAGTCCAGAAATCCCAGCAGTGGCCAGACCAGGTCCATTCCTTGATGATCCCTCTCAGAGATGTGTGGCGACTTTTTCATTATGCCTACATGACTAATAATTTCACTGGTCAACATTGAAATTGTTACTGACTTTGAAAGGCCCTAATCTGTAGTATCTTGGTGAGCTGAAAACAAATAGAACATTTAAAAAAATGTATTGGCTCTCGTTTAGAAGATATTGCCTGTAGTTCATTTTTGACGTTTCACCATGTAAATTTATCCAGTAGGACATCAGCAACATCCCAAATAAGCCTTGAATGATGTAATATTGCATCACATTGCATAATACCAGCATGCACACATCATCCAGAGTTGATTGCATTATTTTCTGATGCAATGCAATACTACTACCAGATGACTGCTGAAGCCATCTGACGTCAGCAGTGTACTATACGCAGTCGGAAAGGTTGAGCATTTAAAATATTTCAGACTGTGTGCGAGACAGTTTAAGCTACTGTTACATGTAACTTTTATTAATCATATAATTTTAGCCATTTAGGTACAATACAGAACAGTAATGCCGCGAAACTGCGTTAATACCGTTGACAATTTCTGCTCCATTTGTGGGGAACTGACATTTGCCAACCAGAAGAAAAGTATCACTTCTCAAATGAAGAAGGCATATCATCTTTACTTCGGATGCAAGATTGGTGACCAAGACAAGCCTTGGGCCCTGCATATATGCTGTGCTACATGTACAACACAGCTTTCACAGTGGTTGAATTGCAAAAGACCATCAATGCCGTTTGCAGTCCCCATGGTGTGGAGAGAGCCAAGCAACCACATAAATGACTGTTCCTCCTCTTTCCAGCGGAATAATGAAGCAAAAGAAGTCGAGCATAGTCTACCCAAAAATTCCGTCTGCATTGAGACCAGTTGTAATGCCAAGTTTTACGCTTTTCCTTTAACCCTATCACTCACTAGTTCACTGACTAGGCAAAAATATTCTGGCAAATACAGTATAAGTTAACCCTGTCATTCATTTAGCTCACAGACTATGCATAGACACTGTAGTAAATGCAATATGGGTTTATTAAATTAAGTCCTTTTGAAATAATGATAATACATAGAGGTAAGCATTAACACTTTTTACCGGATATTACAGCTCATCTCTCCAGGTGGGGGACTGTTCAGCGATCACTCAGGAGGAAAATCCGGAAAAAAAATACAGAGACACGCCTGTCTCATATATCAGTTGCAGTCCCATCTTTCCTTCTGAGAGTCCCCCTAAAGTACCTTAACCAGACTCATGCTGGCTGCCTGATATTACAATTCATTGGATAACAGGCTACATGCTCAAATCAGGATTGGCCAGAGTCAATCCTGTGCACGTGACCAGCATGAGAAAAAAAAGGTTATCTGCTGAGTCACTCATCCAGCTTTTTCCAGCCAAGGGGGAGACACCCCCTATGGTTTTAGAAACAGCTCAAGGCTTTTACATTATCTATACAAAGGCCAAGGGAAGAATTCTGTCTCCCTTTCTGGCCTTTCAACACTCCCCAGGATAGATGTGTAAAGATAAATACAGTCTTGGTCTCTGAGCTAGTACGAATGCCTCATGAGTTCAATTTCTTATAATAAAGTACAATATCTTTGCTGATCCAAAAAAAAAATCCAAATAAATCTTTAATTAGTAATACATTCCACCCTTGGATCAACAAGGATATTGTACGTAAGCAATGGCTGAATCGCATTTGTAATTCATTTAGAAATACAATAATAATAACATGGCTTAAACATAGTGGATAGCATTAAGGCAAACGCTTGAGGGGTCAAGCCTCAGTGTAATTTGGGTGACATTTTCCATCCCCCCCCCCTCAGCATTACAACTGTCAAAGCCAAATGGCTTATAGGTCTCAGCTATCTTTATCAGTTCCCCATGCAGTGGGGGATTCATTTCACCTGCACATTCAGAACTTTTTCCCACTGTACATCTGCCCCATAGACTCTAATAACTAAAATCTGGGGAACAGGTGACATAAGCAATTGGGCACATGATGTTCAGCAGAAAAAATCTGAGATACTAAAATTACAGTTACTTTCCAAGGAAACAATAACAATACATGAGAAAAAAAAATCATTCACAAAAGTCCACAAAAGTCCAATAGTTCTTTTCCTATTTTCAGATAATTTGGCCTGCTTCTCCGCAGTTGAACCTCTCATTCTCGTAGGTGGACATCTTGGCCTTTCTTTCATTGCGACACATTGAAGCAGATAGGGACTTCCTCACACGTTTCTGCGGTGTGTAGTCCAGATCCCTCGGGATGGTCTGCTCCATCTGGACTCTGGCCAATTCCCTCCGCTGAACTCTCCGGCTTGCAGTTGGTGACATAGCTCCAGGCCTCATTCAGAAGAGCAGCGCCAATATTAAATGAAAAGACTAAAAATTCTAGATTAGACTTCACAATAAGACAAACTTAATTTCATCTATATTTACTAAGATCATATCCTACAGATAATAAATATTGCTTTTATAAACTTTCAGTGATCTATTAGTAACTATCTCGTATGGTGTCAATCTTATCTTGCAGTTTGAATAACTTCTTGTCTCTCTATCACTGGAAATTCATTTTGCTTGTAGGAAATATTCCATTTTGCCCTTGAATGACCTTTACATGTTTCAGATCAGACAAGCTGCACATACGTGTTCTGCAATTTTGACAAATTTTAGAATTATACCCAATTGTGTGAGAATTTGTCATCAAATCATCCCCCTTTGCCTCTGCATGCCTGGCCAGGACATACAGATGAAAAGTGAGGCACAAAGCATCCGGAAGTACCACATGGCCAGTGTGGGTTTTCCAGAGCTCATCAGGATGCAAGGTGCACCTAGCCTGTCTCCAAATATCTATTTCTTCCAATTGTTGAGTATGACTTCCTGAATTGAAGCTTCTGGAGACGGCACAGTCAAATAAAGTGCTCATAATTTTTTGTTTACATGTTCATTAGGCAGATACATCACTTCAAATTACCTTCATCAATTTCTTGTCTATCACAGTTTCCCCTTTAATATTCCACTTCATCCCTCATAACACAACACTTTTTCATCACCTGCATCATTCCACCAACTACTTACATAGGTCCTTTTCCTGTTTCTTTTATACAACACTATTGTATCCTTATTTGGCAAGGCTGCTAAGAATATCAAACAATTGTTAATAACTTAAATTTAGATTCTTCTCAATAAGATAACAGTATGAGTAAACAGTGTCCCTTTCCCATCAACTTAATTGGTCCAGTGCTAAGTAGACATATGCTCATTCTAAAATAGGAACAATCTGGGTAAAATCCTTACAATATAAAAGTATTATTTTGCAGCATTCTATAACATCAACCCCAATAGAAAGAAGCATGGCCCATCTCCCACGCATAACTAGAATCCGTCGCATACCCTGTCCTCAGTGAGAGTGCTGTTAGGCTGATTTTAAAATTGCAGTGTTCACAAGGATTTGTATAAGCTACTCATTAATTATGGTGTCAGAAAGAGATCCTTTTGAGGTGAGAGATCTAAGAGGGTACAAGGCATTGGTGGCTAGGCCTCATCTTCGGTTCTTCTTGGATTGCAAGGCATTCATGACTATCCTTGGGTTCTTCTCGGCCTATGCTCCCCCTGCCTATTTATGTCTCTTCAGAGGCATAAATATGCAAGGTTCCTGTTCTTCAGGCCTTTGTGGGTCCTCAAGGAGTCTTAGAGCTTGGCAGCCCAGATCATCACATTGGAAGCAGCACATTTAGCCTAGGCTGTGGCCTCACCTTTCTGCCTCTCTCTCTCTCTCTTATTCTTTTTCTCAAACCTCCTGGATCATTGCTGACAAGCAAGATTTGGTTTTATCCAATCAACTCAAGTTCTCATTTTCTGGGAACTCAGTTCCATCTTTAATCTATATTTGTTCTATAGCTTGAGAAAAGAGCAATTTCATATCAGCCTCTGTCTAAAATTTCATCAAACTTATTAATATTTTAATTGCTGTGTGTGTACTGGACCTCTGCGTAATGTACTATTACCACAAGTGTCATAAGTGCAAGTGTATAAACTACCAACTTAATATCTCACAATGCTGCAACATATATCTGTTTTATATCTATTTTCTCAGGAACTGTACTGAAAATGAAATATAAACTTTTAGAACAAAGTACACTTTTTCTCTAAAATTCAAATACAGGAAAACAGGTGTCCCTCAGTCGTTAGCACAAAGCTTAAAGTAATTATCTTGAAGCTCACAGTTCAGGCTCAAGTGAGGTGAAACTTCTAAAAGGTGTTACTTTTAAATTAACATGTTATCTTCAACACAGCCAGTAGAACAAACCATTGTCTTTTGTCCTTCTGGCAGATGTGACTGAACAATTAACCTATAGTTATAGCTGTTTATGTTTAACTATGCCCCCTGGGGTACTTGCCACAATTTAAAAAAAAATCCTCCTTTAACTTTTAGGTTTGCCTGGTAGCATATACAGTCAAAGACAAAGAACAGATGCATAACATATTAATGACAAAGATCACCCTCTCACCTACTCAGGATTCAATGCCCCACCGTCCTGTCAGGATTCTCAACCTCCACTTTGGAGGAAAAAAGTTTGCCTTGTTTATTTGAGCTAGTCACTTCAGCATTCAGGGACTATAAAATCTACTGGAATAGCCAGTAATGAAAGAAAAATAGATTTTTACTACAAACATTTGAATACAAAACAAATCAAAGCTTACAAGTGCATTATACCTTTCTGATCAGAGTTTCTTTTAACCAGGGACCTTAAAAAAAGTCTTCACTTCTTCATAATCTTATAAGGATTTTCCATAACAATTAATACTAACTGTACAGGATAGGCATTTTGTTCAAAGCACTGAATTAAACATCTTTACAGCACAAGGTTATATATTTTCCTAAACAGTTTGGCTGCAGATCCAGCTGCAGTCATTTCCCTTATCAATTTGAAATTGAATTTGTAAAGTCATAATAACATCTTGTATCAGTGGGTCAGAACTAATCAAACAGAATTTCTTTTAACTGGGGACCTTAAAAGATAGGCATCACATTAGATATGCAGGCAACAAAAAGCAACAGTTTGCAAGCATGTAAGGAAAAACCAACACCCAGTTCTCACAGTTCAGCCTTAAATATTCACAATATTCACATTTTTACACTATTTGCATTCTACACTCTTTTAACACATTATCTTTTCTCAAACCCCCACTCCTGGTACCAAATATCTTACTACATCAAAGGTTAACACCTTGTAATTAAGACGTGCAGTTTATCCACAAACAAAGCAAGAAAAGCAAACAGCTCTCCTAGTCACACATGAGTGGTCAGAAAAGAAAATTAGAAAGCAAAGCTAAACACACTTAATTACAGAAGAATACCGGTAATACTTCACTAAAAGTTATGAGATAGTGCAGCTATTTACAAAGAATATTCACATCACCAAACTTACATCATGCAGTACAGTAACATCAGCTGGGAGAACTCAGCGGAGTCTGCAGACGTCTGGGATACTTCATGCGGGCCCAAGTAGATCCACTCTCTCTCTGTCCTGAATTCACTTCAGCAGATTTCTCATCATACAGCCCCAAAAGCTGCAGACATCTGAGATTCTTCATACTTGGCCACGCAGATCTACACACTCTCCGTCCTGGATTTTCTCTATCCAGTGCTTAATTCCTATATACTATTAACAACACCCAGGTCTGTCGTCCTAGGGTCCCTGCTTCCTTGAGCTTATCATTATGTAATAATTTAGGACATCCCATCCTCGTCGCCATTTATGTAATGCCAAGTTTTACGCTTTTCCTTTAACCCTATCACTCACTAGTTCACTGACTAGGCAAAAATATTCTGGCAAATACAGTATAAGTTAACCCTGTCATTCATTTAGCTCACAGACTATGCATAGACACTGTAGTAAATGCAATATGGGTTTATTAAATTAAGTCCTTTTGAAATAATGATAATACATAGAGGTAAGCATTAACACTTTTTACCGGATATTACAGCTCATCTCTCCAGGTGGGGGACTGTTCAGCGATCACTCAGGAGGAAAATCCGGAAAAAAAATACAGAGACACGCCTGTCTCATATATCAGTTGCAGTCCCATCTTTCCTTCTGAGAGTCCCCCTAAAGTACCTTAACCAGACTCATGCTGGCTGCCTGATATTACAATTCATTGGATAACAGGCTACATGCTCAAATCAGGATTGGCCAGAGTCAATCCTGTGCACGTGACCAGCATGAGAAAAAAAAGGTTATCTGCTGAGTCACTCATCCAGCTTTTTCCAGCCAAGGGGGAGACACCCCCTATGGTTTTAGAAACAGCTCAAGGCTTTTACATTATCTATTCAAAGGCCAAGGGAAGAATTCTGTCTCCCTTTCTGGCCTTTCAACACTCCCCAGGATAGATGTGTAAAGATAAATACAGTCTTGGTCTCTGAGCTAGTACGAATGCCTCATGAGTTCAATTTCTTATAATAAAGTACAATATCTTTGCTGATCCAAAAAAAAAATCCAAATAAATCTTTAATTAGTAATACACCAGTTCCACATGGTGAGGGACTTCCTATTCCAGAACCTCCATCAGAATATTCTCTTGATTCATCTGATGAGGACAAGGGTAAGCCGACCTGTTCTTCTCCTGGTCCGTCAGCATGCAGTGACCCAGATTTTCACTGGGATGCATATCAACTCCACACAGAATAACACAGGAAGAACTAAATGACCTGGTTCGTGATTTGGACTTATACAAGAACAAGGTAGAATTGCTAGGATCAAGACTCCAACAATGGAATCTTCTAGAAGATGTCAACATTACTTCATATTGAAAGCGCCACCAGCAGTGGAGCCTTTCTTCAGAAAGGAAAGTGATCTGGTATTCTGTTCCGATATTGAAAGCCTCATAAATGCCTTAAAAATCACTCGTGACCCACAAGACTGGAAACTATTTATAGACTTTTCGAAACTGAGTCTGAAGGCTGTGCTTTTGACAATGGAAACCGTCTTCCATCTATTCCAGTAGCGCATGCCGTACACATGAAAGAGACATACGATAACTTAAAGCATCTACTGACTTCCATTAAGTATAACAAGTACATCTGGCTCCTCTGTGGTGACTTGAAGGTAGTTGCTCTTTTAATGGGACTGCAGCAGGGATATATTAAATACATGTGTTTCTTATGTGAGTGGGATAGCCGAGCAAGGGATTGGCACTACTTGCGGAAGGAATGGAATTGCAGAAAAAATGTAACAGTTGGAGAGAAGAATATCCAGCACCCAGCTCTGGTTGAGGCTCACAAAATCCTGCTACCACCCCTTCACATCAAACTAGGTTTGATGAAAAACTTCGTGAAAGCCATGGACCGCACTTCGCCAGCTTTCCAATACCTGCATAAAAAATTCCCTCAACTCAGCGAAGCAAAGATTAAAGAGGGAGTTTTTGTGGGTCCTCAGATTCGAGAGCTCTTCAAAGATGACCGGTTCAACAACTTGCTGCAGGGTGATGCGAAACAAGCATGGAATGCTTTTCGCCTAGTGTCAACAAACTTTCTCGGGAATGTTAGGGCAGAAAACTACAAGGAACTAGTAGAAGACATGTTGATGCAGTATCAGAAACTTGGCTACAATATGTCTCTAAAGATCCATTTCCTTGATTCCCATCTTGATTTCTTTCCTGACAACTGTGGTATGGTTAGTGATGAACAGGGTGAACGTTTTCACCAGGATATCGCAATGATGGAGCAAAGATACCAGGGAAAATGGTCCACTACAATGCTGGCTGACTACTGCTGGACACTCCCCAGAAAAGCTCCCAAACAGCTGTACAAGAGACAGGTGAAAAAAATCTAAGAAGTAGTCTATGACTTGTTTTTTTACAGGTATTAACCGAAGGCCTATAATATTTACTATTGACATGCATTTTGTGATGTAAACATTAATTCTTGTAGATTACAAAAAATCTAGAGCCAACTTTGCAATTTCACTGTCATATTCATGTTCAGCATATAAAAATTGATAAGAAATGATTATTTTTATTTCAGTAACATGACTTTTGTAAAAATTTGTTGACCAGTGTAATGATTTATGGACTCATCCTCCAACCCTTTTTAAACTCGGCTATGACAACTACCTTGAACATATTTTCATTTTAGCTCAGAACTAAAGTTTATTTGGTTCTGCTTCAGTGTGCTAGTTATCTCATTATATCATTACATCTGAAGTTAAGTTAAAACTTAATGCAGAAGTAAAAAAAAGTGTGATAAAACTTTAGCACATTCTTACTACATTAGTCTGTAAATTTGATGATGTGGATATTACCCCTGGTCTCAGTCGAAGGCCTAATCTTCACCTTACTGGAAACCACAAAAAATATTAAAAATCTGAAAATGATGATCAGACCAGGGAATTGATGTAACAGAAATATTACTAGCATTAAACATAACATAGTAACATAGGGGTATGTTTACTAAACCGTCTTAACGTGCGCCCGGCGATAGTGTGCAGGCTGCCATAAAAGGAGTGGGCGTGTCGGTCTTAAAGTAGCAAAACGGGATTATCGTGCGCTAACGTGCACTGCGCACATTATCGGGCGAGACGCCGCTAAGCACGTTAACGCGCGGTAATCTTAAGTAGACGCGCAGACATGTGACCACAGAAACAGAAGTGTAGCACAATGGTTAATACACTGACTGATGGCACATGAGTCATGAGTTTGATCCCCCAGTGTGCCTAAGGGATGAGGCAGTAGCATTTATGTGTAAGTATTAATTATTGAGGCATTTTATTTGTAGTTTAATTAGTGTTGCCAGCAAACACACCCTCACGTGCCGTAACCTAAGGTGCTGCATAAGGCACACTATAAGGTACTCCATCAGGCACATTATAAAGTGCACTGTCTGCCAAGGCACCCTATAATGTCCCCTATAAGGTGCTTTAGAGGACACCTGATAAGGCACCTTATAAGGTGCTTTATAGGGTGCCTTATGGTTACAGTACACTGAGGGTGTTTTTGCTGGCAGCACTAATGTACATTAAAAATAGACAATGCCTCAGACAGCCTTATCAAATAACCCACCATGGGTTTGAACCCATGATCTCTGGCCCCACAGGCAGTGAAGTAACCAGTGGGCTACAGCTACTAACAAACCCCTGGCTGGCTGCAGAAGGACTGCATGTCACCACACAAACTGTCTGCTGTGGTTACCAGGATAGGGTTAATCCACCCGTACCCATGATGCACTGCACATACAAATCAGCAGTCGACAGATGGGCACAAGATGGGGTATGCACCCCCACAGCACCTCGGTCTGGTAGGGGGAACCGACCATGTGTGGTACTGGCACAGAGTAGCTACAGACCGTCACATTGTGCGGGTACTGTGCTCACCCTGAGGGTGAGGTGAGGCGCCCAGCACCAGGTCCACAGCACCTTTCATGGCTGAAATACGTCATGCTGCAGGTCCCCATCTAGTGCTACTGTGTGTGATCAGTAGTTCCTGCAGACACACCTAGGATACATCTGTGTCCTTCTGTATTTCTCTGTCATGTCTAGCAGATTATGTACCACCACACAACCCACCCTCTGGGGCTCAGGGTGGGAAATAGGATCACTCACCAACAGATCCACATTCTACCTCCCTGCAATGATGGCAGTAGAGGGAACCATCAACCCCAGACCTGCTGGGGAACAGACACCCTACAGGGCAGTCAATGCCAATCTGTACTCATCCATAAGGCAAGGCAGACAGTAGGCCTGGAAACACTCAGCTGCCCCCACCACCATCTGACATTCTCCAGCAACAAGCCTCCAGCCGCTGCACCCTGCAAGGTGTTCCAGCCAGACACATACTAACTGCAGACAGTCTGCTAGCTAGTCCATAGTGCATGTTCCTATAGGAGATGCATGTACCCAGAACTGGGATGTCAGCATACACACCAAGCAGATAAGTCAGTGATTGGGCCCCAAAAGGAAACCTATATATATATCACATGAGAGAACTACTATATAGCACTATGGGGGTACCTATCCATGCCGTGGTCACTGCTCAGTCAGGGTGAGAGTGACCTCCAAGCAGGACATGCTGTGGTGGCCGGGCACTACAATGTCTGAGCCATTGCCCTGTGCAGATGAATCCAGGCCAGGCCACCCTATCCAGGCTATTCCCACAGTACCTTGCTCATTGGCAGGCCAATACTGGCAACAGTGCTAGCAGTGTGGGCTGTGGAGGGTGTTTGCAGCCACCACACACTGGATAGACAGACACACACTCCCCACACCTATGCCAGCATTGTGCAACTATAGAGGTGTTTGGCAGCCCTGGCCACCACACCAGTCCTGGGCACAGTGCAGGCATGGCTATGGTACGCAATACTGTTAGGGTCACCCCCCAGGGTGGTAAACACTGTCAGACACAAGACCTGTAGCACACTCCACAGACATCAGAAAGGTTGCTATAATGCAGCTCACTCAGATATTTGTACTTAACTTCAGAATTGCTATCTGCCAGTAATCATAGCAACCTTTTGATAGCTGTGTACCGTATTCCCAGGTTTAGGGTGGCATTGCTAAGGTATGCAAGTGCTAGTATTTGGAGATGCACGCAGGGCCCAACATCCTGCCTCTCCAGGAGGCATTGGATAATGGAGCCTATGGGTGTGGGTGTGTCTGCCCCTGTTAGCTGCTGCTTTAGGGCAGAGGTTCCCGACTCCAGTCCTGGTGGGTCAGACACTGTTCGGGTTTTCATGCTGTCCCTCATGAATATGCATGAGATACATCTGCATACCATGGGGGCGGCACATAGAAATGTAGCACAGGCATCTTTATTAGACACAGCATGGAACCTGAATGGTGTTTGGCCCTCCAGGACTGCATTTGGGAGACTCTGCTCTAGGTAATGCGCATGTTTATGGTGTCTGTGCTCTGTAGGGTAAAATGTAGGTGTTTTGGGCATGTTTACATCATCTGCAATAAAGGCTCTGTCTGTATTAGCACGTTTTAGTAGTGGATAAAATATGGGGACTGGGTTGGCAGGAACCACAGCTGGGACTTAAACTGTGACCTTCTGCGTCAGAACACACTGGCTGTGTGCACTGCACCACTGTGTTGCCGCAGGGACAGTGCATTCCCTGGTGACACCATGACTGTTCATCAGACAGGGCCTGTTTGTTGCAGTGCATGGCACCCACCTACACAGGGCTAGGCCACGGTCTGCTCTGGGCAGCTGCCACTGCCCCCTCCACCACCAGTATCCCTCTGCCACCATGCTGACATGCCCTTCTGCTGGTGGTGCTGGTGGAGTGCAGTCTCAAGCTATCCAGTGTGCGGCTAGGTGGCTGTCTATGGTGTGGGTTCTGGGGTAGGGGTGCCTGCATAGCTGTCCTCGCTTCCCCCCAGCACCGCATGCCAATGTTTATTTTATTTTATTTATTTATTTATTTAGCTGTATTTATATCCCGCTTTTCACCGGGTCAAAGCGGTCAATTGGGAGATACATTTAACACGAGGGGATATGACACACATACGCTAATACTTACAGGGAACATGGGCAATGGAGGGTTAAGTGGCTTGCCCAAGACCACAAGGAGTGCCTATAGGACTATAAATCCCAGTCCCTCCGGCCTGAGATTGCTGTCCCCAGATGGGACTTGAACCCCCGGCCCTCCTGCCCGAAGTACCTTGTCCTAACCACTAGGCCACTCCTCCCACAGGTACCTTGGGGGTACCTGCTGGGTACTATCCCCTGTGACACTGTGGGGAGCACACTCGTGCCCATGTTGGGCCCTCAGCAGTTGCTGTCTGGCTGCTCTACTGTTTCAGCATTCCTATGGGCCAGCTAGGCATCACCCTAGTCCGCACTGTGGCCCAGCTGCACCACAGCATGTGCCGCCTGCAGCCCTTTTCCAGCATCTGTCCAGTTGCCCATTCCGACATGCCTGCCCTCCTGTTGTGGAACATGTACACGCCATAGGAAACCTGGCCAATGGAGTCGGAAACCCTGCTCAGCGCAATTACACTGTGGGCTCATTCACCTTGTATGGGGACGGAGCATAGACCCTTCCAAAATTCATATCTTTTTTTTTTGAGCTTTCTTGAGAGTGTTTTTTTTATGTTTTCCATTGATATCACTATTGGCCAGCTTGGTTATTTTATTTTTACATTTTCTTCTGTACATTTTCAAAGTTTATTTGCCCTTTTGTTCCGTGCACATGTATCACACTTATCACTTTTAGTAGGTTTCCCTGGTTTTGCTGTACATTGCTGACGGAAATGGTTTCTTTTCCCTTTAAATCTGCTCTAAGGCCAGGGTTTCACTGGCGTTAGTTTTGAGCCTCGGATTTCACAGCGTTAGTGTGTGGGAGCCTCTCCCCTCCCACTCTCGACCCATTGACCCCTTCTCTCCGCCCCTGGGGAGCCTTCCTCCACCCTCCGGGAGCCTTTCTCCACCTTCAGCGCTCATTTGCGTTACTGCGCACGTTATCACGCGCTAAGGTACCTGTGCACCCGATAAAGCACCATTATTGTGCAATAAGGTACCTTATCGCATGATAACGTCGCAGAGCGCACGTTAAGACTGTTCAGTAAACATACCCCATAGTAACATAGTAAATGATGGCAGATAAAGACCAGTATGGTCCATCTAGTCTGCCCAGTACAGTGTCAAGAGTAGGTACACCTGCATGACAAGAGTAGGTACAGCTGCCGCTCTGTGCAGGCCCTCCTTCCCCATGTCTTTGTTTAGGGGTGATCCCACCACTCCATGTAGGACACCCCTATTTGTTAAGGAATTAGATGGTTCAGATTATTTTGATATTTTCTTGTTGCTGTAAAGGGATCCACTGTGTCTGTCCCATGCCTTTTTGAACTCCGTCATCGTATTTGCCCCCACCACTTCCATAGGGAATGCATTCCAAGCATCCACCACCCTTTCAGTGAAAATGTATTTCCTGACATTGCCTTTCAATTTACCACCTTGTAGCTTCATGTTATGCCCTCTAGTTTTATAGCTTCTCCGTCTTTGGAAGAGGTTTGTTTGTTCATTATTTCTCTTTAAGTATTTAAAGGTCTGAATCATATCTCCCCTTTCCCTCCTCTCCTCCAAAGTGTACATGTTTAGGTCTTCAAGTCTCTTCTCATAAGGCTTCTGACGCAGGCTCCAAATCATTTTGGTCGCCTTTCTCTGAACAGCTTCCAGTCTTTTTACATCCTTTGCAAGATATGGTCTCCAAAACTGAACACAGTATTCCAAGTGAGGCCTCACCAGCGACTTGTACAGTGGCATAAGTACCTTTTCCTTTCTCTGGTAATTCCTCTTTGTATGCAGCCCAACATCCTCCTGGCTTTTGCCACTGCCTTGTCGCACTGTTTTGCCACCTTGAGATCTTCAGAAATAATCACTCCAAGGTCTTTCTCCTGATCCGTACATACCAATCTCTCGCCCCCTATTGCGTACATTTCCCTTGGATTTCTGCTTCCCAAATGCATGACTCTGCACTTCTTCGCATTAAATCTTAATTGCCAAGCATTAGACCATTTTTCCAGCTTTTGTAGATCATTCCTCTTGTTAACCACTCCCTCGGGGGAGTCCACTCTGTTGCAAATTTTTGTGTCATCTGCAAAAAGACAGACCTTTCCATGCAGTCCTTCAGCAATATCACTCACAAATACATTGAACAGTGCCAGGCCCAGGACCAACCCCTTGGGCACCCCGTTAATCACCTTCCTTTCATCTGAGTGAGCTCCTTGTACCATCACCTTCTGTTGTCTGTCAGTCAACCAATTTCTGATCCAATTTACCATCTTGGGATCTATCCCCAAACTACTGAGTTTATTGATAAGCCTCCTATGAGGAACAGTATCAAAGGCTCTGGCTCTCAGCTTACTGCTTAACCACTAGGATTCTCATCTTTTCTGTCAGCCATGACCATATTGAGATGTACTTAGGCAATTCATTCTGCTACTCACCTGGCTGGACATAGCTCATCTTAATGGTTAAGCAGTAAGCTGAGAGCCAGAGAAGTCAGACTTCAAGCCCTACTTCTCCCACTGCTGTTCTTTGAGACCTTGTGCAAGTCAATTCATTGTCCTTTGTCTCAAGTACAAACTTAGATTTTAAGTCCTTGGGGACAGGGAAATACCTACTGCACCTGAATGTAACTCACTTTGGGCTACCACTAAAAGGATGTGAAGTATATCAGGTTGGCTTAAACTTGGAAATGTCCTCTTCATGGGGTTGCCCCTCCCCAAGTCTGGAATTCCCTTCCTAGGAACATGAGGTTTGAAGGAGATGAGTTGACGTTTAGGGAAAACTTGAAGACTTGCTTATGTTGTTAGAAAAATGATAATAGTAGAAGAATTTATGATTGTTTGTTTTATAGATGGTTTTATGTGCCTTTCCGATTGAGAATAAATTTAGGCACTCAGTCCTGGTACATTTTCAAAGAGGCCAATTTAGGAGCATAACTCTCAAATTTAGGATGATGAATATTTTGGGGACAATTTTCAGAGATCGGGATATTTAAACATTAAAATATCAAACAAATATTTCGCAGCAGTGTCTGGATAGTGGCTGCCACAGAATATCCAGATCGTAGGACCACTATTCAGATAATGGTGGCAATTTTTGGCTGCCATCTGGAGAATTTATCCAGGAAGCTATTTAAGCCAGCTTCTTTGACAGTCTAAACTATATGGATAAATTACCCAGATAGTGGCTGCAAATCGCCACTGTCTGGATAATTGCCACCATTATATGGATAGTGCCAAGGTAGTCAGTGATGTTATTCAGTGGCAGTATCTGGTTCAAATCTCTTCATGGTTATCCAGATAAGGGTTTTTGAATATTGATCCCTCTAAATATCAGGCCCAGAGGCTTATAAATTTAGGCCTGCCATTCATTTGCCTAGATTTATGAGCCTAGTGCTGAAAATCAGTGCTAAACTCCTAACTTTTTTTCCCCAACTTAAACCTGTCCCTGTTATCACCCACTTATAATGCTCTTAAATTTAGGAGTTTAGTGAAATTCTGTGTGTAAATTCAGTTACTCAGATCTTGTAAATTTTTAAGGAAGCCAATTTAGGAACATAAATCTCCAAGTTAGAAGCACAAATCCCTCCATGGCATAAATGTTCAGGGGGACAGCCTCTTTCGATTTAAAGCAAGATCTGCTATGAGGGGACATGGGATGAGGGTGAAAGGGGATAGATTCAGGAGTGATATGCGGAAATCTTCCTTTATGGAAAGAGTGGTGGAGCTGTGGAATAGTCTCCCAGTGGAGGTGGTAGAGATGAGGATAGTGTCTGAATTAAAAGAAGCATGGGACAAGCACAGAGGATCTCTAAAGGAAAAAAGGGGACTGTTGTAGTGGTTGATATGGAAGGGCAGACTAAATAGGCCATGTAATCTTTTTCTGTCGTCATGTTTCTATGACTATCGGACCCTAAGCTTCTTCTGTTGCAACTTTGCAGATAAAGGTCACAGCAATCCTATGAGCCTGTCTTTCAGTATGGAGCTCATGGATTGGTGCTATTCCCTTCTCAAATAACTGAGTCCAAGTCAGAAAGCCTTTTATGAACCAAGGCTTTACTTAAACTTTAGAGTCACTGAATAAAGCAGCAATAATAATGGGCAGAAACAACCAACAAGAACTATTTTACATGCACTTAGCTCCTTCTTAATCCAAAAATGGTTACAAGTAGATTGCTTATTTCTCCTCTGAGTATTTTACCATACTCCTTTCAGTAGCTTTCTATCTTAATCTGAACAATTACTCTTTTCATCATACTTTTGCCCCTGGTTACTTAGGGGTATGTTTACTAAACGTGAGTAACGCGCGTAGTATGACGTTAACGACCATAAGTGCAGTGTAACGCGCGTAAACACGCGCCAACGACCGGTAACGTCGTACTACGCGCGGAAACCGCGCTTAACGATCGTAAAGCCCCGCAGCGCGTTAAAACAGCGCAGAAGGTGGAGAGTGGGCGGAGAGAAGGGGTCAATGGGCGGAGAGGGGGCGTAGAGAGGCTCCCCCTCACTAACGCACTGTAATTCTGAGCTCAATTCCAACGCGAATGAAAACCTGCCGTTAAAGGCTTTTAAAGGGAAGAGAAACCATTTCCGTCAGCAATGTACAGCAAAACCGGGGAAACACACAAAACGTGAGCAGTGTGATACATGTGCACTGAACAAAATAGCACATAAAACGTTAAAAATGACCACAGGAAACATTTTAAAAAGCATAATACAGCTTGGCAACAGTGATAGCAATGGGCAACAAGGAACAACACTGCCTGGAAAGCACCAAATAAAAAAGAAATGATGTGTGGAAGGGTCTACGCGTCACAGACCCTTTTAAATATCATTTCATTGTAATGGATTGTCCTGGGAGTGTTGTGTAATGTTTCCCAATGATATCATTGTTGCCCAGCTTGGTTATGGGTGTGTGCCCCTTTTGTGAGATATTCTCTGAGGTTTATGTGCACCGTTGTCTGCATACAAGGTAAATGAGGTCACAATAAACCTGTTGCAGAGCAGGGTTTCTGACTTGTCAGGCCGGTTTAACTAACTCCAGGGACTGCACTGTCTCTGTGGCTACAGTGTGGTGCAACAGACACAGCCAGTGTCTGTAAAACCAGAGGGTCACAGGTTCAAATCCCAGCTGGGGGTCCTGCCAACCCAGTCCCCATAGCTTTACCCACCACTAAACATTGATAGTAAAGACACACCTTTATTGCAGAGAACATACACATGGCCTATATTTTACCACACCAGAAACAGGCACATTACCGTAAAGCAGAGTTTCGCAAATGTAGTCCTGGAGGGCCCCACAACATTCCGGTTTCATGCTGCCTCCAATAAAGATGCCTGTGCTGCATAGCTATGCACCACCCCCATGTTATGCAGATGTAGCTCATGCATATTTATGAGGGACAGCATGAAAACCCGAACAGTGTTTGGAACACCAGGACTGGAGTTGGGGAACTCTGCCGTAAAGCAGCAGCCAACAGGGCCACACACCCACCCACAGGCCCCATTGGCCAGTGCCACCTGGAGAGGCAAGAAATTGGGTCCTGCCTGTATCTCCCAATACTAGCAGTTGCATACCTTAGCAATGCCACCCTACACCTGGGTATATGGTACACAGCTATCAAACGTTTGCTATGAGAACTGGCAGATATCAATTCCTCTGTTAAGCACATTTTGCTCATTGAGCTCCACCATAACAATCATTCTGATGTCTGCGGTGTGTGCTGCAGGTCTGGTCTCTGACAGTGTTCACCACCCTGGGGAGTGACCCCCCAACAGTCTTGTGTACCATATCCATGCCTGTACTATGCCCAGGACTGGTGTGGTGTGTATGGCTGCTGACCACCTCTATAGTAGCACAATGCTGACATCGGTGTGGGGGTGGTTGTCTGTCTATCCAGTGTGTGGTGGCTGCAAACACCTTCCACAGGCCACAATGCCAGCAATGTTGCCAGAATTGGGCTGCCAATGTGGATAATGAGGAGCAAGGTACCATGGGTAGAGGCCGGACAGGTTGGCCTGGCCAGGGCGCATCTGCACAGGGCATAGGGCAGTGACAGGCACATTGTAGTGGCCGGCCACCACCTACACAGACAGGGTGACCTCAGTATGTGCTGCTGAGAGATCACTCTCACCCTGACTGTGCAGTGACCACAGCATGGCTAGGCACCCCCATAGTGCTATCTAGTATTTCTCTCATGTGATATATATGGGTTGCCTTTTGGGGCCCTGTCACTGATTTAACTGTGTATGCTGACATCCCAGTTCTGGGTGCAGGCATTTCCACTGGGCACTAGCAGACTATTTGCAGCTGGTATGTGTTGTGATGGAGTGGCTTGCAGGGTGCAGTGGCTGATGGCTTGCACCAGGGGAATATCAGATAGTGGTGGGGTGCAGCATGCCATATCTAGGCCTAATGTCTGTCTGCTATTGTGTTCTGGATGTGTACAGAGCTGCATTGACTGCTCTGTGGGGTGTGTGTCCCTCAGCAGGACCGGGGTTGATGTTCCCCCTCTACGTCCACCTTGCAGGGAGGTAGATGTTGTATCGTTTGATAGGAGACCCTGTTTGCTGCCCTGGGGGAGGGGGGGGTGGTGGTGGTGCATGGGTCCATGGGGGCTACACCTGACTGATACAGACAGAGATGTCCAAGGTGTTTCTGCAGAAACTACCTCTCACACTATAACACTGCTGTGGACCTGCACCATGGCCTCTTTCAGCCAGGGACGGTGCTGTGGACCTAGTGCTGGGCGCCTCACTGCACCCTCAGGGTGAGCACAGTACCCGCACAATGTGACGGTGTGTAGCTACTCTGTGCCAGTACAACACACGGTCGGTACCCCCTATCAGGCCGAGGTGCTGTGGGGGTGTATTCCCCATGGTGTGTATTTGCATGTGCAGTGCATCATGGGTGTGACTGGCCCAATCCAACCCTGTGAAACACCAGCACCTGCTCACAGGCTCTGCTAAACCATAGGCCATCACACGTACATCTGTTAGCATAATGCATAGGTGCAGGACACCCTACAAAGTCTGTAATATAAGATGCCCACACTGGTAAAAACACACGTACCCACGCACGAATGTACGCGCGCGGCTACGCACTTACCAATGTACGTGGCTAGGCACACTCCGAGGGTGTTTTTCTGACACCAATACTCAGCGTAACGAAAAACATGCCCCCTCTTTCCTTCTGTAATGTACAGGATGATGCCTGAGACAGCCTTTTGCGTTAGGCACACTGGGGGCTCGAACCCATGCTGCCTGTAACAGAGGTCAGTACCGTAACCATTGTGCTACAGCTCTGTTTCAGTGCTTTGTGTCTGTACGTCTTCTTACGATTAACGCGCAGTAACGCGGCACGGCGCCTGGTAACGCTCGTTAATTTTTCTAACGCGCGGTAGTGGTAACGATGTACCGCCCATGTCCTTATTTGGGGTTTCTTTCACTACCGCGGCTCCTAACGCGAACTGCACTAACGCGATTTAGTAAACAGACCCCTTAGTCTGGGTTCTTTATCACTTATGCACTTCTATTATTTAAGCAGGTTTTTCCACCACTTAATGCACTTCATGCTTTAGTCTGGATTCTCTGATTGGAAATTCCCATCTTCTCTGTCTAGTACTTTTCCCCAGTGTACTTGAATCAATATGTGAGGCAGTCACAGGCCTCTTTATTGTGCTGGATGTCACAATTAAATCTGGTGCAACTGGTGTTTGATGATCACTTGGGCTCTTTCTCCTTCTCAGAGCTGGTGGCTTCTGTAGATGCAGGTCCCCAGTACTACTCTGCCAGGCTCCTGGTTCTAATGAACTGGAGGCTTGGGTACATATATAATTCTTAGAACCTCTTTGACAGGCTGAGCTGCTCTCCTACTTGAAATAAGGAGGTGCTAGCAGGACTTGCACAGATCTCAACTCTCTGCTTTCTCCTCCTAGGCAACTTTTCCAAGCCTGTTATTGACTCTAACTGATCAGAATGGCTAGGTGAAAAAGACTCCTTTTCTCCCTTCTAGTGCACTGGCTGTGTGTCAGAGACATCTGCCACTTAAGGACTGAGACATTACTGTTTTGTGGTGCAGTGGCTGTGTGCCTGTTTTGTGGTGCAGTGGCTGTGTGCCTGTCTTTGGGAATGGTTTATATATAAAGTGTGATTTTTCATCTCAGGGTAATCTCCTCCCAGTATGAAATGACTGGCAGAAAGAATCTTCCCTGTTCTGGAAAATGTCAGACGTCTCTATTTTCCTTGCAATATTTAGTAGGGACACTGGATGGTGCTACTGCTCTTAATATAGTATCTGAGTAGGCTCCTAAATTTGGCTGAAATTAGGGCACCGATTTAGAAACCTAACTTAGGAGATAAATTTAGGAACTCAACTTTTTTTAAATATCAGATTGTAAGCATGCCGGGACAGGGAAATATCTGACCCAAATGTAACTCGCCTTGAGCTACTATTCAGAAGATGCAAACTAAATACAACTAAACAAATATCCTCAAGATCTCTCTATTGTTATTTGGAACTTCACTTTGCAACTGAACATGGCCAAAACTTATCTTTCCCCCTTATCTTTCCCCCTAAACCCACCTCCCCCCTTCCTCCCTTCTCTATTTCTGTGGATAACACTACACTCCTCCCTGTTGCCTCAGCTCACAACCTTGTGGTCATCTTTGACTCTACTCTTTATTTCTCTGAACACATCCAGCTAAAACCTGTCAATCCTTTCTCTATAACATTGGCAAAATTCATCCCTTCCTGTCTACACATGCAACTAAGATCCTCATCCACTCACTAGTCACCTCCCATCTTGATTATTGTAGCCTTTTCCTCCCTCTGAATCATCTTTCTCCCCTTCGATCAGTTCAAAACTCAGCTGAATGGCTAATCTCCTGTCAGTGTCACTATGCTCATATAAACCCCTCTTCTCGTCACTTCAAACTTCTCCTACTTACCTACAAGTGCATGCATTCTACAGCTCCTCACTACCTTTCATCTCTTATCTCACTCTACATTCCTCCTCGGGATCCTTTTATCTGTGCCTTCTTTGCCACTGCCAACTCCAGACTTCATTCATTCATCTTGCTGCTCCTTAATCCTGGAAAAAACTACCGGAGTCAGTACTTTGGGCTCCTTCTCTTGCCCTATTCAAATCCAGGCTAAAACCTCACATCTTTGAGGTTACTTTTGGTTCCTGATACTCCTCATTCTCTTCTCCACTATTTATGTGTATCTTACCATACTCTAGTCCCCAATTTTGTGATTTTTTTTTTCATCTTGATTAGACTGTAAGCTCTGATGAGCAGGGACTCTGTCTTACATCTATATGTACAGCGCTGCATACACCTTGTAGCACTATACATTAGTAGTAGTAGTAGTATTTGTGTTTCCTAGTCATTTCAACACACCCTAAAAGCAATGAAGTGAAGCTTCCCCTTTTTGGGAATGAATCCACCAATGCCTTCCTTCAGAGGGAGGACATAGGGGGAGGGTATGTTAATGCTTGTAGTTTTTTATTCCATAGGGTCATATTTTCTATTCATAACTGATGTAATTGATCCTCTCCTTATTTGCCCCTCTCCTACAATTCTACCCCCAGTCTCCATCTCTGGAGCCTAGTTTTCTTTTTTTGTGAATCTCTCTAAGCTTCAGTGAGGGTTCGTTTTCTTTTTTTTCTCACTGTATAGACCTAAGGCAATTGGAAATAGAATTGAAATTGAATCCATTTACTGCATGGAATATACTGTTGGTTCCCATTAACTGATCCTTCCTGTCACCGAGCGTCTTGTATTTTTTCATGTCATCTTGCTTTTTGCTACCTCAGAAGCTTTAACAGATTCATTCAGTCTTTGGAGATTCATTTGAAAGGCAGAAGCCAAATACTGTCTCTTGGCAGGTTTCGATTTGGTGCAGAAGAAATGTAATCTCATAAAAACTCTATTCCACTAACTTGTCTATTTCTCTATCAGTTTTATTTTTTTTACCTGTCTGTTTGTGTATCTTTGTCGCCTTTTCTCGCTATGTGCAGTAGGTGTCTGTCACAGATCCTTTCCCGCAACTTATCCCTGTGCCTCCTTCCTAATTTTTTTCTGACATGTATTTTGCTTTCTTTTCATATTTAGGAAACTTTATTGGAATGAGGTATTTTGAACATGAGTTGCCAAAGTAATGCATAAAGAGGATAATTTGCCAAGGCATTTCCACAGGTAACGCAGAGTTGCCAAATTACTCAGTTCCAGGAGGGAGATTTTAAGCCAGTCCTGGATTTCTGACAATCTCATTCTGATGCATTGTGGGACCTGCAACACTAATTTCAATGGGTAAAATCAGGGACTACAAATACCTTACTGTATTGCAATGCAAATTTAAAACCAGAACTGGTGAAAAATCTCACTCCTGGAACTGGGTAACTTGGAAACTCTGGTAAAGCAGTGATTTATGTGCATGTAATAGCCTTGGTGTCTGGGGAGCTTCTCAGCAGGTGCACCATTAGGGTTGCCAACTGGCTCCAGATGCACCCGACAGGCTTGATCCAGTCCTGGGTTTACTCCATTGCAGTCCTGGGGTAAACACAGGACTGGATCAAGCCTTTCGGGTGCATCTGGAGCCAGTTGGTAACCCTATGCACAATGTGGAGCAGAGGCAAACTTCCAAGCTCTTGTGCCTGTGTTGGGGGAGAAGGATAAGCCCTCAGATGTCTTCTTTTTGTCTCCACACCAATCCATTTACCTCACAGGCACTCCAAAGAGTACACTGTCCAGGTCAGTCTGAATATAAACCACAGGTAATAAAGCCAAAAACACAGGCGTAATCACAAAACAAAATTTTCTAGCAAAACACAGTAGGATAGCTTAAACAATTGGAAAAATAAGCTTGCACCTGGAGGGAGTGGGTTAATGCCCCAAGAACCCCAGTGTTTGCGTTTCCTGGCAGGGGAGAGGAAATCTGGTGAGAACTGCCACTAGGCTTAACATTTGGCTCCAGATTCGTCCAACAGGTTTGATCCAGTCCTGGGTTTACACCACTGCATGCAGGAACTTGTAGTCTTGCTTTTCTTATGGCATGCAATAGAGATATCAAAACTACAAGTTCCTGCAGGCAATGGCGTAAACCCAGGACTGGATCAAGTTGGGAACCCGAACTACCACTAGATCCTCAGTGCAACTGGGTCTGAGGATTGGGTCTCTCATGATGGTGGTCTAGGCTCATGAATCCAGAAGTGGGTTAGCTATCTAGTGCAAAAGAATCAGGAAGCCATGAGAGGAAGGTGACAGGGAAGAATGAACATGGCAGAAGGCTTACGAGAGCTACAGGGAATTGGCGAGCACTGATGGAAGTTTGTGACTGTTGCATGAAGATGAAAAGAGCTATGGGGCAGCTGGCAATCGCATCAGTGGCAGCAGCTCCAGCAGAGGAGAAACACTAGATCCAGAACAAGCCATCCTGGCGAGGAAGACAGGCCCAGTAATGGAAAGGAATCCCTTCAGAGAACGGAGTGTAGAGGAAGAAAAATTCCCCCTCTCTACAGCCAACAGGGAGAGTGAAGTTTAGCTTACCTCAGGAGGTCTGAGGAAGGACGTTTGAGGGAAGCACTACAGAAGTGGAAACAAAAGTAGATAAAGGAAGAAGATAAGGAGTCTGTGGAGTCTTCATGCCTATAGAGAAAGATTAGGAAGCATGTGTGGCCCACATTAGGAAAGCAGAAAGCCCGGGGAAGAGGTGGAACAAATCAGAATTGCTAAGAGGAGCTCCCAGTAAGAAAATCTGAGGTTTTGCAGAGGCATGAAGAGAATGAGAAGCTGCAAGAGGCTACATTAGTCTGAGCTGCTAGCATGGAAACAGGAAGACAGCTACACTCAGAAGCAGCAGGAGCTACGAGTGATCAAGAAGAAGAGAGATGACCAGAGCCCAGCAGAAGAGAAGACCTGAGGCTGTTAGTGGGATATGTGCTGCTGCCAGTCCAAAAGAAAGTGAAAGCTGTCAGAGAGGAGGGGCACAGTCTGGAGAGGGAGTCATACAACCTGGGCTGAGAAAGGCTAGCAGAGAGCCCTCGGAAATGTCACATTGTGCAGGGAGCACAGTAACAGGAGCTGATCCAGAGAGAGACAGAGGAAGCCTGTAAGCTGACCAGAGAGGCTTCCCTGAGAGATCACAAGAGACTGCAGCTACGGGAATGATAACGGAGTGCCAGGAAGAGTCTGACACCATCAGAGAGACACTTGCTGAAGGAAGTGCAAGCCTTCTGTAAGTGAAAAAAGTCACTTATGTGAGTCAGAAAGCTTGGGGGCTGATATTCAAAAGCACTTGTCTGGTTGGCAGGCACCTGCAAACTGGATACGTGCCAGCCAGTTAGATATTCAGTGGCACTATCCAGATATTGCCGCTGAATATTTCCTTTGACTGCCTTGGTGCTATCTGGATAGTAGAAACAATTTAAAAAACCCATATATTCATCAAGGTCTTATTAGCACAACATCTTGCACAAATTTATTGAATCTTTCAAGATTATATCAAAGCTTGTTTCAGTCAGACGATAAAGACCTCACACTCCCTGTTGCAATCACCGACTAACGCTTGGAGTAGTTTTAATTGGCATAAGGCGTTCTGCTAATAAGACCTTGATGAATATATGGTTTTTGTTGATTGTTTCTACAAATCTACAAATTGTTCTATGTAAAATGTATACAAACTGTGTACAAGACTGTTAACCTGTTATATGTAAACCGCCCTTGATCTCTGGAAGGGGCGGTATAAAAGAAATAGTTAAATAAATAAATAAATAAATAAATAAATAAATCCTGAGTTTCCCTTGTTATGCTGCACTCTCCGGATAGTACCAGGGCAGTCTGGGGGCATAGCTTAGGTGGAGTTAGGAATTATCTGGTTAGTGGCAATACTCTGCTAATTGAATACCTAACTAGATAAAAGTAGGTCAACAAAGGGACTATCGTGACTATGTCTAGTTAGCTATCCGTATAGCAGTCTTAATATCATCGCTATCTAGATAGATGCACTAGTCACTGCTGAATCCAGATATTCAGTGTTGCCACTATCTGGATACCAGCGTTAAATATCTAGATGTTTTTCAGCTGCAGTGGTCAGTGTTTAAAAAAATGCCTCCTGCTGAAGCTGAATATTGGCCCATTTATTTTATTTCCAGCCTAGAGAAACAGTACAGTTTAATGCATGCATACAAAGAAGACATATTTTGTGCAAGAAACCCAAAATATTTTGTGGTCTACCAGTTTACATTAAAGAGGATTTTTTGATAGTTTCTGTAGCAAGTGCTACGTGTATTGAAGCACACGAGGGCTTCTTAGCCCACAGATTCATCCTTCATTCCAGGACACCAAATCTTAACACACAGATCTAACAGTTTGGCCCACTGGTGAGATCTCTTGTGCTTCAGTACACCTAGCACTTGCTACAGAAACTAACAAAAAAATCTGTCACACTCCTGGTCAGTATTCTTTCACAGAGGGTACCTTTTCTCTCATACTTCTCGCCCGGCTGGCTGCAGCTGTGATGTTGGGTTGCTATTCTCTCCTTTCTATAAGTTTCAACTCCTCCATCCATCTCCCCTATCCTCCTTTCTCTATTTCTGTGGATAACACTCTACTCCTCCCTGTTTCCTTGGCTCGCAATATTAGGGTCATTCTTGAGTCCTCCCTCTCCTTCTCCACACACATGCAACAGATAGCTAACACCTGTGGCTTCTTTCTCTATAACACTGGCAAAATTCATCCCTTCGTTTCTGAACACTTTACTAAGACCCACATCCATTCTCTTGTCACCTCCTCTCTAGACTATTACAACCTCCTCTTCACTGGTCTTCCTCTGGATCATCTCTCCCCACTTCAATCTGTTCATAACTCAGCTACATGAATAATCTTCCGCCAGTGCGCTATACTCATCTCACACTTCTTCTCAAGTCACTTCATTGGCTCCCTATCCATAGAAACAGAAACATAGAAATATGACGACAGAAAAAGACCACATGGCCTATCTAGTCTGTCCTTCCATAACAACAACTACAACAGTCCACTTTTTACCTTTAGAGATCCTCTGTGTTGGTCCCATGCTTTTTTGAATTCAGATACTGTCCTCATCTCTACCACCTCCACTGGGAGACTATTCCATGGATCCACCACTCTTTCCGTAAAGAAATATTTCCACATATCACTCCTGAATCTATCTCCCTTCACCCTCATCCCATGTCCCCTCATAGCAGAACTTGCTTTCAATTGAAAGAGGCTCTCTCCTTGAACATTTATGCCACGGAGGTATTTAAACATCTCAATCATATCACCTCTATCCCGCCTTTCCTCTAAGGTGTACATATTAAGATCCTTAAGTCTGTCCTCATATGCTTTATAATGAAGACCACTAATCATTTTAGTAGCCACCCTCTGCACCAACTCCATCCTGTTCACATCCTTTTGAAGGTGCGGTCCCCAGAATTGCACACCATACTCCAAATGAGGTCGCACCAAAGACTTATACAGAGGCATTATCACCTCCTTTTTTCTGCTAGCCATTCCTCTCCGTATGCACCCAAGCATCATTCTAGCTTTTGCCGTCGCCTTTTCTACCTGTTTAGCTACTTTAAGATCATCAGACACAACCACGCCTAGGTCCCGCTCTTCTTTAGTGGACAAAAGTACTTCATCGCCTATACTGTATAGCTCCCTTGGATTGCTGCAGCCCAAATGCATGACCTTACATTTTTTAACATTAAATCCCAGCTGCCAAATTCTAGACCATTCTTCAAGCTTAGCTAGATCCCTCCTCATGTTATCTACACCTTCCTGGGTGTCTACTCTATTGCAGATTTTGGTATCATCTGCAAAGAGGCAAAACTTACCCGACAGCCCTTCCGCTACATCACTAACAAAGATGTTAAAAAGAATCGGACCAAGGACAGATCCCTGGGGCACACCACTGGTAACATCCTTCTCCTCAGAGTGAGCTCCATTTACTTGTACTCTTTGTCGCCTCCCACCCAACCAGTTTCTAACCCAAGCAGTAACTTTAGGGTCCATCCCTAGGGTGCTCAGTTTGTTTATAAGTCGCCTGTGAGGAACAGTGTCAAAGGCTTTACTGAAATCTAAATACACCACATCTAGAGCTCTCCCTCGGTCCAACTCCCTGGTCACCCAGTCAAAGAAATCAATCAGATTTGTCTGACAAGACCTGCCTCTGCTGAATCCATGCTGCCTTGGATCCTGTAATCCGCTGGACTCCAGAAACCTCACTATTTTGTCTTTCAGCAGCGTTTCCAATAATTTACTCACCACCGAAGTTAAACTAACCGGCCTGTAGTTTTCAACCACATCCTTACTTCCACTTTTGTGTAAAGGCACCACATGAGCCTCTCTCCAGTCCTTTGGCACCACTCCCGACTCCAACGAGGCATTGAAAAGGTCAGTCAGTGGAGTTGCTAGAACGTCCCCAAGTTCCCTCAGTATTCTAGAGTGTATCCCATCCGGTCCCATCGCTTTGTCTACTTTAAGTTGAGCTAGTTTCTCACGAACACAGTCTTCTGAAAATTGATCAAGATGTCCTTCGCTTCTGTTCTTATTTGTGGGTGTTTTCTGAGGTCCTGCTCCTGGTTCTTCATCTGTGAACACAGAACAAAAATATTTGTTAAGCAATTCCACTTTATCCTTATCAGCTTCTACAAGGCGACCGCCACAGGTCCAGCGCCACATCCACGGGACAGGCTCCCTCCGCGGGACAGGCTCCCACACCAAGGCGACCGCCACAGGTCCAGCTCCACATCCATGGGACAGGCTCCCTCCCCGGGACAGGCTCCCGCACCGCCACAGATCCAGCTCCACATCCACGGGACAGGCTCCCTCCACGGGACAGGCTCCCGCACCAAGGCGACCGCCACAGATCCAGCTCTACATCCCCGGAACAGGCTCCCGCACCAAGTACAGCTCTCCCCAAGCAAACAACAGACGAAGACCTAAGGAGACAGGCATCACCCTATCAGAACATCACAAACTACCAACATGCACACCACATACTTCCTCCCTCTATACCTACTAGTCACACAACTCCTCCCACCGACCACACACCTCCACTACCCTCAAACAAACACACCATGGTACCCTCCAACTGCACTGCCATATCTCGGACCACAACACACACACAAAGAGACACCCGCAATCTCCCAAGCAAAGAGACCAAACAGACACAAATCAAACCCCAACACCGGCTCAAAGGAAGCACATGTAGCAACAACCTCTTCCACAAAGACAACAACAATTGAGCTCATAAACGCCAGATCCGTCTGCAACAAGATACACACTCTGGTAGACCACATAGAAGAGCGACAGCCCGACATAATATGCATCACAGAGACATGGCTCAACCCTACCGACAGTGTACTACTCAACCAACTAGTACTGAACAACTACTCAGCATACAACTGCCCACGCACCCACAAGCGTGGAGGAGGAGTACTAATAATAGCAAAAACCAAACTCAAGTTCAAGACACAGAACCTCACAGATACACAGCAATGTAACACAATTAGCATCAAGAACAAGAATATCGCAATCTGCCTAACCTACAGAGCACCCCGTGCTCCACCCGACGAACTAGCCTTCACACTCGAAGAAGCCTGTGCCATAACAACAAACAACAAACCAGCACTACTAATCGGAGACTTCAACCTCAAGTCCGCCAATACAAAAGATGCAGAGGCCTTCCTTCAAGCAATGACCTCACTTCAATTCACACAGATAGTCAATGCACCAACACACAGACTTGGATCATCCCCAGACCTCATCTTCGCATCAAACTACCTAACTTCAAAAGACCTAATTTCTACACCCACCATCACCCAGTACCATGGTCTGACCATTACTTAATCGAGACGAAACTGCAATCACAAGAAGACCGGACAAACGAAAAAGCGAACATCCCACACACACAAAGACGATTCAAGTCCTTTGACAAGGACGAATTCATACAGGACACAATACAACACTTGAACATTGACTCAGAGGACCTGGAGGAACAAGTTTCCAACTGGAACAGCGTTTTAGCTAACGCCGCCAAACCATCCGATGACAGGACCGAGAAACAACACCACAACAAGAGACAAAACAAGCCATGGTACTCAGCAAAAATACGACAGGAAAAGAGGGAGCTCAGGAAGATTGAACGGAGATGGAGAAAAAACAAAACTACTTCCGACCAACATCTTTACCTAACAAAGCAAAAACAATACAATGAACACATCAACCAATCAAAGAGAGAATTCCACACAAACCTGATAAATTCTTCCATCAACAAACCAAGAGAACTTTTCGAAATAGTAAAAACCCTGACAAAAGAGCAAGCAGCAGAAAGAGAAGTACAAGTTGATCCACAGAAATTCGCCGACCACATCAAAGACAAATTTCACTCCACAGAGCACACAACACCCAGTGGAACCACCAGAACGAACGTACACCCCAAAACCTGGGGCACATTCTACTCACCCTCAAAAGAACAGATATCCCACATCATCTCCACAATCAACACAAGCACTGCTCCTACAGACCCTTGCCCAGTGTCATGGGTCAAAGCCACCAAATCAAGCCTCATACCAACCATTCATAAAATGGTACACAACTCACTCACTCAAGGACTCATGCCACAGCAACTAAAGCTTGCCTCAGTAAGACCAATCACAAAGAAAACTACTCTCGACAAAAAGGACCCAGCAGCATACCGACCAATCTCCAGCATACCCTTCCTCGCAAAAATAATCGAAAAGACGGTTCAACTACAACTTCAGGAACACATTGACGAACACAGAACTCTCGATGACAACCAACACGGATTTCGTCCCAACCATGGAGTCGAAACACTACTGATCTACCTCTTCGACAGCATCATAAGAATAATTGACAACACCAGGAATGGAATTATAATGATCTTCATCGACATCTCCTCAGCTTTCGACACAGTTGACCACAATACGCTCCTGGAGAGACTAAAGAACACTGGTATACACGGTACCACTTTGAAATGGTTCCACTCGTACCTAACCGAAAGACAGCTACAGGTCAAGGTGGGACATGACACCTCCCGACCCATAAATGTCCAACAAGGAGTACCGCAAGGATCCGCACTCTCAGCACTCCTTTTTAACATCTACATCCAACCAATATGCAACATTATGAAAGAGAACAACATCCAATACACAATATACGCAGACGACATCATGGTATACTCCCCGATATCAATCGACAACCCGGACTTCTCTAAGATAACAGACTGCCTTACCCAAATGACGAAGTGGTGCCAAAACAACAACCTCGCAATAAACTACAACAAGACCGAAGCTTTAATCATCACTCGGAACCAAAGCTTCATACACCCACCAAACATAAAGATACAAAGCACCACGATACCGATAAGATCAGAGGTGAGATACCTTGGGGTTACTCTGGACAGTAAACTCAACCTCAAACCACACATAGACAAAACAATCCAAAAAGCCTACTACAGGATGCGAATCATCAGGAGACTGAAACCACTCCTCGCCCCAGAACACTTCCGTACCGTCTGTCAAGCACTGATAACCCCAATACTGGACTTCTGCAATCCGATATACCTTGGACTACCGAAACAAGCTCTCAAACCACTCCAGCTGGCACAAAACACTGCAGCTCGAATCATATCCGGAGCCGCAAGGCAGGAGCACATCACACCTACATTAAAGGACTTACACTGGCTCCCAATCAGTGCTCGCATCAGATACAAGACTATCATAAACCTATTTAAGATAAAACAGCACACATCAGCCAACAGCCTCCACACGCTCATACAACCGGAAACCAGCGCACGTCCTAGAAGAAGTCAAACACGCAACCGAGTCAGTACCCCAAATGAATACAAGCACACACACGCAAGGACACAACAGACAGAGCTCTCTCCATGGCTGCTCCAACAATATGGAACAATCTACCGGACGATCTAAGGGCAACTCCAGACCTCAAAGACTTCAGAAAACAGCTGAAAACCATGCTGTTCATAGAGCACTATGGTCACATCACATAACCTAAGAGAATGTATAACAGCACTCCAATCCTCTTAAACACTGTATGTATATAAAATGTGTTTTAGCACCACTGTAAATAGCCCACCTTGTACATAGCTCAAACAAATCAAGCACCCAACACAGCCCTCACACAACTAAGTTTCATCCTCACTGCATGTATAACGCACACACTTTACCTGATTGCTTGCTGTGATACCACCTTGATTATTAAGATAAGGCGGTTTAGAAATACTGTTAAATAAATAAAATAAATAAATAAATATTCCCCCCCCTGCACCCTTGAGTCTGACAATACCACTTTTGCCCTTCCTCTTCTCACAAATATATCTGAAAAATGTCTTATCCCCCCATTTTATTGCTTTGGCTATTTCCTCCTCCTTTGGAATCTTTGCCTTCTTGACTACTTTGCTTGCTTCTCTAAGTTTTTCCAAATACAGATGCCTGTCTTCCTCTCTCTGTGATCTCTTGTATTTCATGAAGGCCTCCCTCTTTTTCTTCACTTTTTCAGCTACTTCCTTTGAAAACCATAGCGATCTCCTTTTCCTTTTGCCTTTATTTACCATTTTAACAAAAAGGTTGGTTGCCCTTAAAATACCCCCTTTCAGTTTTGCCCACTGTTTTTCTACATCCCCCAGCTGTTCCCATCCCACTAACGACTCCCTGAGGTATTGGCCCATCTTTGCAAAGTTAGTCTTCCTAAAGTCTAAGATCCTCACCTTGGAATGGATTCTAACAGCCCTAGTCCTAATACTGAACCACACCATCTGGTGATCACTGGATGCAAAATGATCTCCCACTACAACATCAGAAACACTTTCACCATTGGTAAGCACCAAGTCTAGTATGGCCCCTTCACGTGTGGGTCTGTTACCAATTGCCTGAATAGTTCTCCCTGTAGAGAATCCAGGATCTCCTTACTTCTAGATGATACTGCAGCAGGAATGTGCCAATCAACATCTGGCATATTGAAATCTCCTATCAGTAGCACTTCCCCTTTCCTAGCAATGCTGCGTATGTCTTCAATTAACTCTCTGTCCACCTCTTCCTCTTGTGAGGGTGGTCTGTATATCACACCAATGCAAATAGATTTCTCTTTCCCTCTTTCTAGTTTAACGCACAATGACTCCTCTCTCCCTTTTAAGCTCTATAATTCCAAAGCTTTAATAGTAGTTTTTACATATAGTGCCACTCCTCCTCCCCTTCTTCCTACCCTGTCCTTTCTGAATAAAGTATAGCCAGGTATAGTTACATCCCAGTCATGGTTTTCTGTGAACCATGTTTCTGTAAGTGCCACTAAATCCAAGTCAGCCACTCCCACCAAAGCTTCAACTTTAGGGATCTTATTTCCCATTCTACGGGCATTAATACCCATAGCTAAGAAGTGTTAACTCTGTATGATGTGCTTTTCTGACAATCTGTATGTAAACAAAATTTGTACCTGCCTTGATTCGGCAGTTTCACAATAGTAATCCTACCCGCTTCTGATCGCTGGAAGGAGCGGGCTACAAATGCTTGCTAAATAAATAAATAAAATAAATAAATAAATAATACACACTGCTTTCCATATGTTACCCCTGTTATCCATTTCCGCATCCAGTCCAAACTTCTACTACTGACCTATAAGTGCCTTCATTCTGCTGCTCCTCACTACCTTTCCTTTCTTATCTCTCCCTACACCCCTCCTCAGGAACTCCACTGCTCTGGCAGATCCCTTCTATCTGTGCCCTTCTCTTCCACTGCCAACTCCAGACTTCAATCGTTCTACCTTGCTGCTCCTTATGCATGGAACAAACTACCTGAGCCAGTATGTCAGGCTCCATTTGTGGCCCTATTCATATTCAGGCTAAATATTCACTTCTTTGAGACTGCTTTTGGATCCTGATCCCCCTCACCTCCTATGTGTTTCTTTACCATTCCCCTAGATATACCCTAGTCTCCACTTGTGTTGTCTGCCTTGATTAGACTGTAAGCTTATATGAGCAGGGACTGTCTCTTACGTGTCTCTGTACAGTGCTGCATACACCTTGTAGCACTATAGAAATGATAAGCAGCACTAGTAGTAGACAGATGTTAACGTTCTGTATACTAGGAGTTTGCATTCTTTGGTATTGTTCTTTATAAAACCAGCGACATTTGTCCTTTCCTTTCTGAACACATTACCAAGAGCCTTATCACCCTCTAATCACCTCGCCTTTAGACTATTGCAACCTGCTCCTCACTGGTCTTCCCCTGAATCATTTCTTTCTCCTTCAATTCATTCAAAATTCTGCTGCGCAACTAATTTTCTGTCAGTGTCGTGTTCCCCTGGCTCCCTATTTGTTTCCGCATCCCATCCAAATTTCTACTGACCTACAAGTGCCTTCATTCTACAGTTTCTCATGACCTCTCCTCTCTTACGTCTTCCTACACCTCTCCTCGGAAACTCAGTTCATCGGGCAACCCTTCTGTCTGTGCCCTTATTTCCCACTACCAGCTGCAGACTTTGTTTGCTCTACCTTGCTGCAACGAATGTCTGGAATAGTCACTCCCTGAACCAAATATCTGATCCTCTTCAAATTCAAGCTAAAGCCCACCTCTTTCAGGCTATTTTTAGATCCTAATCCCTCTTATTCTGCTGTTATAACCATTTCCCCTACTTTATACCCTAATTCCCTGTTGTAGTTGTGTCCTGCATAGATTGTGAGCTCTGTTTAGCAGGGACTATGTCTTATATGTTCATGTACAAAGCTGCACAAGCCTTTAATGCTATACAAATGATAAGTACAGCATTAAACTGAACACTTGGCTGGAGATCTTTTTTTTGGGGGGGGGGGGGAGGTTCAGTATTTGAAATACGCACATAAAGTGATACAAGCAATACTTACCTGGGTTTAAGTTCTAACAGTTGGTTCGCGGTTTTCTTACCACTCCTAGAAACTGGGAAGGTGTATAGGAGAACCTTTCCTCCAGGAACTTGTCCAACTCTACCTGCACTGCAGCCTGGGAAACATGGTTTAAAATTAGTCCAGAATGGATAAGTGGTTTCAGGCCATGGCTGACACTTTCCAGCACATAGAAAAGATTCTGACTGATAAACTGCAAGGATTGTGGTAGATGATTGGGAACAGCTGCAAAAAACAGTGCAGACTTTGGAAGAACAATTTAAAAATCTCCAGAAGCAACTAGGAGCTTTCCTATCTCCCAAGTTCCAAGCAGTACAGGGTGAGTCCCTTCATCGCCAATAATGCCCCAGATGGCTGTTGGAGATGATCCAGAATATTTCCTGGTAAATTTTGAAAGGACTGCTCAGTTAGCCAGCTGGCTAGAGGTGATTTGGTTTACCTATCTAGATAGTCTGCTAACCAGCAGCGGCCAAGTGGCTTTCCATGATGCTAACCCAGAGGGAAGAGCAACCTATGCAGAAGTCAATACTGCCATTCTGGAGTGGGCAGGATGCCCCCCAGAATTCTACAGACAATGGTTACAAAAGGGAACTCTCCAAACAGAGAAAAGACCCAGGAGGTTCTTTTATCAGTTGAAAGATGTGGCCTGGAAGTGGCTGCAACCAGAACCAAAGTCCAGAATTAAAGTAGCCAAATTTGTCTTGCTGGAACAGTTCATAGAGGGTTTGTCCCTATCTATGAGACTGTGGGTGCACTAACATCCTAAAATGACACTAGAACATGCCATGGAAGAAGTTGAAGCCTTTTCTCAGGCTCAACGTTTGCCTGTAAACCTCTGACCCATGAGGGGGAGGGGGGGAGGTAGGTCAAGATGTCAGGAACCATAGGCAGAAGGGGAGCAATCAATCCCAACACCGGAGAAGAAGCTGCCATCAATGATTTATGGGGTCTAGGAACTAGACCCTCCACAGTGCTTTAGTTGCAAGGAAAGAGGACATTTTGGTTGAAGAGGAAAACATGGCTGCTAATTTGACAATAACCCATACATGCAGCTTTATAGATGCTCAACACCCAGGAATCTTTCACTCCAGCTCTTATGGATACAGGCAGTGGCAAAAAATCTAATATTTGGTCAAGAGAACCCAGACAGTGTATGAAAAGGCAGTTAATTTAACATTTGCCTGGAGACCAACTGCAAAACCCTACAGCCTCTATTTCCATAGTCAAAGCCCTAGGACAAGCAATCCTTAGAAGTAGTGGTTCTATTTTAGCTGCACTATCCTGTTAACTTAGGATAAGATATCTGAATTTCAGGGCTCTATGAATACACCAGACTGCAGGGTCAGCCAAGTGGAAAGAAAAGTCTTTCCCAGAGCTCTTCCTGCTAAAGGAATCCCACAGCACAGGCCTCCCATGTGCTGGGAACTGGCACGCCAGACAGCCTGCATCTGCCAGGCGGGGCTGGAGGGCCTGCTGTGGGTCGCATTCCAGAGGGAATGGGCCCATGCCAGCATCCAATGGCTGCGGATACGACAGCTGCACCAGACGCATGAGGATAGGACACTCCAACAGGCCCACATGCAAATTGTACCAGACGCACTGGTCGCCTAATACAGGAGATGTGGGTCCTCGGGGAGGTTATGTAGGACTCAGCTGCCATTTATTTAATTTATTTATTTGCATTCTCTTATATACCGCGCTATTCTGCATCAGCATGGTTTCCATTGAACAAACTGAAATTACATTGAACAAGGCATTATAACTTTGGAGATAACTATTTTACAGGGAACATGGGCTATGGAGGGTTAAGTGGCTTGCCCAAGACCATAAGGAGCACCTGTGGGACTAGAAACCCCAGTCCTTCCGGCCCAAGGTTGCTGTTCTCTAGTGGGATTTGAACCCCCGACCTTCCGGCCTGAAGTACCTTGCCCCAACCATGGCAGGGCCTACAGACTGCTGCAGTGGCTCTCCAGGACCATGCAGCAAGGCACCATGGGCCCGGGAAACAAGTAGGCTGTGATGGATACAGCGGTGCACTGGCCCAGACAAGGCAACATGGAGCCAACGAGATATTGACCAGCCACATCCATGGCAAACCCAGCTCGCAGGGACATTTTGGACCTCTCCTGGGGGACGTTGTTCCTGCCCCAAATGTGTTTGCTATACCTGTCATGTGTGGACACAAGGATATGTATTGTTACCTGATGAAGCTATGCAGAGGTGAAGGAAGGACGTCCTATGATTGAGGCCTTGGCTCCTGGCTCTTAGGGCATCTGTTTACTTGACTTATCCTTGGAAATGCCTTATAGTGATTCAGGGAACTAAGTATGTCTTTTGTGACCCAGACCAATTAGAGGTTTTCCTTGCTGGCAGGAGTAATGTCTAGGCCTTTGTATTTGGCTATGTTAGGTGTTCCCTCTGGTTTAATTTAAGTGGGCCATAATGTCTATTGCTTTTGGGGGTCCATAGTTTATTCTATGGCTTTGAGTGGTTTTACATTTTGTTTGCTATGGATCCAATCCATCCCAGACATCCATTCTCTCTGTATGTCCGGTCTGAACTGGATGTACAAAGGGATTCGCGATTCTGATCCTGTGGGGCACATCTAGCCCCACGGGATCAGAATCGCGAACAATCCTGTGATTCAGTCCGGCTGGCATGTGTAGGACTGTCCCTGGCTAACCCAGTCAAGGCTCCTCAATGGAGCCATGGCACCATGGCATCCTGTTGCTATGGCATCGCAGCTCCATTGAAGAGCCACGATGCCAGCCACAGAAATTAAAGCTAATTTTCCTCAGCCTGACTCCCGATCTGGCCTCCTATGGCTAGGGTCATACTACAGGGAATGCCCTCCGGCCCCCCTGCTCCACCTGTGCCCTGGCATTTAAAAAATGACACATCCAGGGAAGTTATTCCACCTCATAGGTGGAATAACGTCACAGCAAATGTCATCGGCCCTGGATGTACAGGACCAACATTAGAATCGTCCCTGTACATCCAGGGCCAGTGACTGCCTGGACTCATAAGAACATAAGAACATTATATATGCCATACTGGGTCAGACCAAGGTCCATCAAGCCCAGATTCCTGTTTCCAACAGTGGCCAATCTAGGTCATACGTATCTAGCAGTTTCCCCAAAAGACACAGGTTCCACAATGCTTGTACTGGATCAAGCATTGATATCCTGGGTCCCTTCTTAATAATGCACCCGAGCTGTCCCTATCCCGCTCCTGTCTAACTTCCCCGCACAACCGGTGGGGAAGTTAGTCGAGGCCGGGTGAAGGCACGAATAGTGGGGATGTAAAACCCATTGGGCCATCCATCCCCGCTATTTGTGGCACAGAATAATCCCCTATAGGTATACTATGCAGCCTTGTTACCCAGTTGCGCACTCCATGTGCTGCTATCTCAGGGAGCATCCATGGGCAGGGAACATGTGGTCCGGTGGAGGCACAGGGCTGGGTGCCACCATAGGTGTGGGCCCTGGGGCAGGGAATGCAAGCAGGGCAGGGGAGCCAGTGAATGGGAGGGCATGGGTGTTGTGGGGTGGGACAGGGACCAAGCTGGGGCACCTTTTTCTTTTATCTTTATCTTTATACTGTTGCTTGACTAACCACCCATGCAAAAAACAGCATCAGGGCGGTTTGCAAAAAATGGCTGCAACAAAAAGTGGGAAAAGAACGCCAATGTATTTCAGGAAAGTGAAGATGATAGAGCACACAGAAAGAGCAGAAGACAGGCACACAAGGAAATTCTGATGGTAGGGAGGGAGGAGACTCAGATAGCTAGGGAGGGCATTCAGGGAAGGAGCTCCCATGTGCAGGCGGCTGGGTGGCCAGGGGCAGGGAGCCATATATTGTGGTCAGGGGAATTGGCATCAGTGGGGCAGGGGTGGCTGTGCTGTCAGGTCCATGTGTCCCCACATGAATGGCTGTGGGGTGCATCTGGGCTGGCCACACAAGGGCAGTCAGTCACTGTGCAGGTGTGACTGGCAGGGTGAGGTGGGGTCCATCTTGATGGTGGCACTACATGGGTAGGGCGGCATGCCACCAGTTATACCGCCCTATTCCATGTTACACGCCTATGTCACCATATTCCTTGTGAACAGTTATGGCATGGTTGGTCCAGCATGTGTACGCCATCCCATATTCTACCTCACTTGTTACGGCGCCTGCATGCCTTGTGCGGCACATATTCACCTTCCATGGATATGGTGCATTTGGCACAGAGTAGGTATATTGCATGTCAGTGGTTTACTAGGGCTATCCACTGACTGGTCTCAATATCCCCGCATGCTCTGCTGCCCAGCTAGTATCACAGCCAGTGCCCTGCATTGGCCACTATATTCATCTGTGGTTGGGCTTGCTGCTATGTGTGGGGTGTGGTGTTGTTTTCTGTGCAATATGAGAATGGTACACGGTTAGTGTCAAGTCCAGTTTCCCTCTGCCTGACACCATGGCTAAGGCAATGAAGAGGACACATAAGGTGAACTTATCACCCTCAGAGACCAGCATGGCCATGGACCTCATTATGTGCCATTCCACCCTCTTTACCTCAGAGGATGCCAGTACCCAGCAGCGTGCCTGGCAGAGCATAGACAGCAGGGTGAATGCAGTCCATCACCACAACCGTCATGTGGGGGACCTGAAGAAGAAGTGGCGGGTAGTCCAACAGGCTACCAAGGAGAAAAAGGCACAGAGCAATAGGCTGCTACCTGGGCTCCAGCAGCCCTTGAGCACTCTGGAGGAGCAGATGTTCCTCTACATGGAGGTTGCCGTTGTCTGGGGTGTCACCAGCTATGCCAGCACCACCACAGTATCACAGGGAGGTGAGTGGTCCATGCATGCCAGCTTATGCCTGGCAGGGGACCCACATGGGTTGTGTGCACGACCATGGACTGGACACACATTGGGTCCTCTGGCCATTCCCCCATGGCCCCACACTTGCAGTGTGGATCACTTCATGTGGGCTTGGAGTACACTCCCCCACAGCTGCTGTCACTATGCCCCTGTGTACAGAGGTGTGGGGGACTGCGTGCCTCTCACATGTGTGTGGCCACCATACTCTGGGCACCGGCACCTTTGGGGTGAGTGTGTGGGCCATGGGATTGTACTTCCCAAAATGTGTTGTGGCTCATGTGGTGTGCCATTGTGGTCACATCCAGCCATGGGGAACAGTGGGGTGAGTGTGCACATATGTTCAAGGGCTTGCTTGTCCTGTGTGTCTTTGGTGCCACTGCATACTTACTGGTTGTTGTGCCTCCACACTTGTGCTGGCAGCATACTGGGAATGGGGCTGGGACTTACCACTGATGGAAGAGACTGGGTCATATGTCAACATGGGCCAGTATTTGCACCTCCGGCACTGCATCTGGGGCTGGTGAACCCCTGATATGCACTCCCATGCACCCTGTGGGGGTGGCAGGGGCTTTACCTTTATCACTCTTGCTCTCCCATAGACCAGTTGGTGACTGGTCTGTTACATGCTGAGGAATCCGAGTTTGGGGAGGCCCCATCTACCACTGCTGCCACAGGTACACAGCAGGGGGATATCAGCAGTCAGGAGCCAGCTGTGAATGACCCCTCACTGCACCCCACTGAAGACAGCCCTGCATTGGAGTTCCCTGTCCCTGTGGATGTGTTAGGCAGTGGGCCAGATGAGGTCGACCAGGAGCTTCTGAAGGAGGGGTGCTGATCCAGAAGTGCACAGAGACAATATAGGAGGTGCTGCACAGCCTGTGCCAGGATCTCCAGGTCACCAATAAGCTCCTACAGGAGCTGAAAAGCAAGAGTACTGCTACCAGGAGGGGCAATTGCAGCTTATATGAGAGATGGCGGCATACATGGCAACTACCACTGGTGCATGTCAGAAGTTGGTGGCAGCTCAGCTGGGTGCGGGTGGTGAGCTGGGGCCTGTGCTGGTAATGCCTTATGGTTGTACTGCATCAGCTGAGACTGGCTACCACTCTGGGGAATGATGCTCTGAGCGCACCATTAGACACGGCCTCTCTGCACCACAGTGCTTGTGTTGCTAGCCGCCCAGGGCTGGAGCATGGGCAAGGTGGTGGTGGTAGTGATGAGACATGAGCACTGTGGTGTGCATCTGTTATGTTTAATAAAGGTTTTCCACTGCACTAGAAGCTCTCCTGTATCAATCTGTTCCTTGTGGCAATGGCCTGGGCTAGCTGGCCTTGGCTTCTGATCTTCCTCCTGTTATCATCATCTGCCTCCACAGCACTGGTTTCTGGTGCCACAAGCTCCTTGGGGATGGGGATGTCCCACTGCAATGCTACATTGTGCAGGACGCAGCAGGTGGTAAAGATGAGGCACACCCTCAACAGCCTGTACGGCAACTCTTCCCCACTGTGGTCTATGCATCTGAACCGGCTCTTCAACACCCCTATTGCCCTCTCCACCACAGCCCGGGTCCTCTGGTGTGCTTCATTATGCTGCTGCTCCTGTGGTGTCTGTGGGTTGTGCACAGGTGTCAGTAGCCATGCCTGCAGTGGGTAGCCATGGTCACCTGTGGAGCCAAGGGGACAGGCATGCATCAGATTTGCTATTGTACATGGTCTGTCAGGTCTGTCAGAGACATTGCTCATCATTGGTTTTGTGGGGCACCAGCACCCACATGCTCTGATGACATCTCCCTACCAGCCCTGTCTGGTGGACCAGACCTTACAGGCACACATGTATTCACTGTTGGGGGTTGCACCACAGGCTCATATACACTGCTCCTATCACCACACATCAACATCCATCTCTGTCCAATTATTTATTTGGCTAAGTTTATATACCGCTTTTCAAATTGGTCAAAGTGGTTTACAGTGAACTGGAAATTAAACAAGCAACGTTTACATTATAACAGGTGACTATGTTGTAGTGAAAATGAGTTAAAGTTGACTACTGATTATGCATCAGCAGTGGATTAGGGGTTAATTAAACCTCAGTTTTATGAGAGTGAGAGATTCCTGTACAATTCGGTGAAAAACATCTTCTTGCATAACTACATCATGTGAAACTTATGAAAGGGAGTCCTGATGCAAGGATGTAGATAAGGAAAATCTTCTTCCCATAGCAGCTATGCTTTTTCTTATAAAGTGAAGGTCATCTACCAGAGTTCTGAGCTCCTGAACCATGAGATGGGAGATGCCCCTCCCTTGAGCATTCTCAGGCGTCTGGCAAGCGTCTTGATTATATTTAATGGATAGCTGATACTATTCTCTGTGTGTCACCTGATGGAAAACTACTGCTCTTGCAACAAGATAAAATGGGTGCCTTTTTCAGCCAGGAGAGAAAAAAAGGGGTCCCATCTATGGAGTGAACACATGCGCTGTCTAGAAGTCTCCCGACTGAGAAGTCTCTCCCTCGCCTGGCTGAATCTGGGATCCATTTAGTTAAAGTGTGGCATGAGATGAAGTTCATGGCTCTGTTGGTGATGTATCATTTTCCTGTATCCTGTTGTTTGTAGATAAGTGAATCGCCTGCTTTCAAGTTATCTTTTCTAACTAATTACAGGTGAATAAGTGAATTACTTGCTTTTAAGTTACCTTTTGTTTATTTTATAAATAAACTGCTTATCTTTATTCCAAAGTGTGTTAGCCTTTATTTTTGCACCCTGTTCAATTAGCAAAACACTATGGGGTATGTTTACTAAAGCGCGGTAATGTTACCGGTGTTAAGTGCAGCGTTAACATGAGCAATGCCATATAAGGAAGTGGGTGTACCGGCATCAAGGTAGCAATGGTCGTTTAACGTGTGTTAAAAGGCACCTTGGCCAGTTAGTGCATGTTAATGGGACACTGCATGTTAAAGCTGACAAACAAAGCACATTACAAGGCTGACAAGGTGCTTTATTATTTTTTTATACCATGCTCTTTAGAAACAGTAGAAACAATGTGGTTTACATGTATACTAACAGGTACTTTTTATTCCCTTGTCCCTGAAGGGCTCACAATCTAAGTGTACCTGAGGCAATGGAGGGTTGAGTGGCTTGCCCAAGGCCACAAGGAGTGGCCATGGGACTAAAGACCCCAGTCCCTCTGGCCTGAGGTTGCTTGTCCCCATATGGGAATTGAACCCTTAGCCTTCTGGCCTGAGGTAACCTGTCCCAACCACTGAGCCATTCCTCTCTACCTTATTTATAAGGTACCTTTTAAGGCACCTAGGTTAGGGTGCCTTATAAGGTGCCTTAACCTAAGGTGCCGTATAAGGTGCCCTAAGGATTTTAAGGTGACCCAAGATATGATGCCCAAGGGCAGTAAGGTCCCCCAAGTTGACAAGCATGAAATGTAAGGCCAAAAAAAAGATGTAATCCTAACACTGCACAGAGCACCAAGGAAAGGCAATAGACAAGTGATGAAAGGAAGTAGAGGTGGTAGCTGATGGACCTGCCAAATCTACATGCAGCCAATGTGGCAGCCAGTAAAATGGACAAACATATTGGAGGCAGCTGTACTGATGCACAGGGTGTTGGCAATGTAAAGCACTACAATGACAGTGGGTGGAAGAGGATGGGAATACGTGTCCTCCAGTGGAGGTAGAGATGGCAAGATATTTGCAATGATAGGAGGACAGAGGAGTAGTAGTGCCATGCAGAGCAGACACAGGAGAGGCAAGCATGAAGAGCTGCAATGCAGAAAAGGGTACCAATGCAGAACATGGGGTACCAGCCTGCACATGAGGACAGGACGCTACACAGCTGGAAAATACAGATAGATGGACAGAAAGATAGTTGGGAACTGTGATGAGGGTATTATGTGCTGGCAGCACAGATCTGCACAGATATGACTGTTACAGGCATGAAAAGGACTTGCCTCAGACACGCCTAGTAAAATGAGACCACTGAGGGATTGAACCCATGACCTCTGCTTAAGAAATCACTTTATTAACCAGTGAGCTACACCTTTATGGCTTTTATCGCAACAATGGCTGGCTACAGAAAGACTGCAGGTCACTGCACAAAATGTCTGCTGTGGTTACAAGGATAGGATAAACCCACCAGTACCCATGATGCAATGCACATGCAGAATAGCAGTCAACATCAGATCACCAGATGCGGTATGCACCTCTACAGCACCTCACCTTGGTAGGGGGAACTGACCGTGTGTGTTACTGACACAGAGTAGCTACAGAGGTTCTGCGCTCACCCTCAGCGTGAGGTGGGGCGCCCAGCACCAGGTCCACAGTACCTGGGTTGGTTAAGATAGGCTTTGCTGTGGATCCCCATCAGTGCCAGTGTGTGACAGGTATTCCTTGCAGACATATCTAGGATATTCCTGTGTCCATCTGTATTCCCCAGTCACATCTAGTCCTTATGGACCATGATGCACCCAGAATAGTGCATATCCAGTGTGGTTGCCATGGTCACTTGTTATAGAAGCAGGGGGGTGTCTTTACTCACTTGCGGAGTATGTAGCACCACCAACCAAACCACCCTCACTGGGTCAGGGTGGTGGACAGGATCTGCCCCCAACAGACCCACACTCTGCATCATTGCAATGGAGGCAGTGGACTCTCATGATGAAGGACTGTGGGACCAGCAACCCCCATCCTGGTGGTAAAAGGGCACCATGCAGGGCTGCTGATGCAGATCTGTACTTGTCACTAGGGCACTGGCCTGGAAAAGCTCAGCTACCCCCCACCATGATCTGACATCTACCAGCAAAAAGCACAGTCAATCTGTACCCTGCAAGGTGTTCTAGACATAAGCATGCTAACTACAGACAGTCTGCTAGCCAGTCCATAGTGCATTTTCCCAGGGGAACCATGTGCACCCAAACATGGGCTGTATGTACAGACCCCAAGCCGATATCTCAGTGATTAGCCCCCAGAACAGGGAACACACAAATATCACTTGAGACAATCACTGTATTGCACTATGTGGGAACCTAGACATGCCAAGGTCACCGCTCAATCAGAGTGAGCGTGACCTCCCAGCATGACATGCTGTGGCCACCCTGTCCATGCAGGTGGTGGTCAGGCACTACAATGTCACAGCCATTGCCCCACACCGTGTACAGATGCATCCTGCCCAGTCTGCCCTGTCTGGGTCATACCCACAATACCTTTCTCCTCATTATGCACATTTTCAGGCTAATACTAGAAGCAGTGTAAGCATTGTGGGCCCAGTGAGGAGTAGGCAGTCACAAAACAATGGATAGACATACGCACACTCCCACTCCTATTTCAGCATTGTGCAAAGATAGGGGTGGTTGGCAGCCCTGCCTGCCACACTACTCCTGAGCACAGTGCAGGCATTGCTAATGTATGCAGGTGCTAGTAGTAGTGCTTTGGTGGTAACTGCTGCTCCGTGCTGGGCCCAACAGCCGGGCAATCCATGAGGCTTTGGATAGTGGAGCCCATATGTGTGGGTGTTTGTGCCCCTGTTGGCCGATACTCTACGGAGTGCACATGTTTATGTTGTATGTGCTATGTAGAGTAAAATGTCTGCAGGAGTCACTGCTGGGACTTGAACCTGTGACCTTCTGCCCCAGGACACACTGATTGTGTGTACTGCACCATACTGTTGCCATGGGGGGGGGGGGGGGATCAGTCCCTGGAGATACCATGACTGTTCATCAGACAGACCTTGTTGCACTGCACGCCACCCACCTGAACAGGGTTTGGCCTTGGTCTGCTGTGGGCAGATGCCACTGCCCCCTCCACCACCAGCACCCCTCCCCCATCATGCTGACATGTCCATATGCTGGTGGTGCTGGTGGTGTGCAGTTCCAGGCCATCCAGTGTGCAGGTAGGCAGCTGCCTAGGGTCTGGGGTAGGGGTGCCTACATAGACATCCACGCTCCCCCCCCCCCCGGCACCGCCTGCCAATGTTATGTGCCCTTTGGGGTACCTGCTGGGTAATGTCCCCTGGATGGGACACTGTGGGACACAGACTCCTGGGCATGTTTGACCTTGGTCAGTTGCTGTCTTGCTGATGTCCAGTTTCTGCATTCCTATGTGACACCTAGGCATCTGCCTAGCCCACCCTGTGCCCCAGCTGCCCCACTACATGTCCCACCTGCAGCCCCCTAGCCCCATTTTCAGCATCACCATAGTGCCCTTTCATACTTGGGCACTATGCTGTTGCTTCACATGTAGCACTACTATACTTTTTTTTACTCCCTGCCTATGCTGTACATTGCTGACACTTAGATGGTTTCTCTCTCCTGCAAATGTGCATCTAATGACAGGTTTTCACTCGCGGTAATGTTCGGCCCTTCAGTTCCCCACGTTAGTGTAGCAGGAGCCTCTCCCCACCCACTCCCCGCCCATTGACCCCTTCTCTCCGCCCTCTCTCCACCCTCTGTGGGACTTACTGTAGCCGGAGACGTTAGTGTGCGTTAACGTTGCATCTGGTAATGTTAGAACGCATTAACGTTACATCTGGTAATGTTAGCGCACGTTAACATAGCTGCTGCTATGTTACCGCGGTTTAGTAAACATACCCCTATACACAGTGAACAAGGGGTTTAGATTATAACAGATAACTATGTGTATTATAGCAGGTAACTATGTACAATGAGCAAGGGGTGGGGTGGTTGAGAGGATTAGCTAAGCACAGGTTGATGATCTGTTAGTGTATTCATGTAGTGCTTGATGTGTTGACTGTATGTGTTTGAGAGCAGTCTAAATATTCTTGTAATGTTAGGTTTTAGGGGCTGATTAGGAATGGTGCTCAGTTCTTGGGATGTTGGGGGAGGGAGGAAACAAAGTGGACAGGAAAATGGGTGAGTCTTGAAGAGTTTGCAGAAAGTTGTGAAGTCCATGGTGTTTCTTATTTTGTCCGGGAGGGCATTCCAAGAAGTTGGGGTGTAAAATTCAAAGGCTCTGGTGTGAGCCTGTTGGGTACTCTTTGTTATAGGTTGGTGGGTGATCAGTGTATTCATGATGGAGGTTCTCCGTGATCTGTTTGATTGTTGTGGGGTAATAAGGGAGCAGAGATGGGTGGATGACTGATGGTATAGGGTTTTATGAGTCATTGGCAGGATCTTGTAGAATATTCTGCTTTGCAAGATCATTTACAAGATCCTGCTCTACTCTTCTATACTGTTTCATATTGTTATTCCATGCAGTACTGAACAGTTAGCTAAACCAGTTCAACATTCAAGGAGAAGAGTCAATCTTCTAATTTCCAACTGTTTATTACAAATAATCAGAATAAGGAACTGTCTGTAAAAGCTGAAAGCAAGGGGCCCTTTTACTAAAGGTTAATGCATGTGAATGAAATTAACACACATTAAGTGCCATTGCATCTATAGAAATAAAAGGGCTGTTGACACTTAATGTGTGTTATCTTCATTCACATGCATTAAAACCTTTAGTAAAAGGATCCCCAAGAGTGCAGCACTGATTCTGATTCAAGACATGCAAACAGGGTGCTTCAGTTGAACAATTGCTGATTGGATGGATTGTTGAATTAACTGACTGTAAGTGGATGCTGAAAAATAACTGCTGGAGAAGATGATAAAGACTGAAGGAGTATAGCTGAATGTTGATCAACTGACGGTGAAAAGTTAATGAAATTCCAGGGGAATGGAGAGGGGAAGAAAGCAAAGTTGCTTAGATGTAATGGGATTCCCTGTAGACAACAGGGGTATGCAGTCACACTTCACGTATAGCATCATTGATGGAGCCAATGTGCCCGCACCCTCTCTCCCAGCTCAGAGAAATCAGGAGCAGCTTAGTGCTTAGAGCAGTGGCTCAATGACCAGAGAGACCAGGGTTTGATTCCTTGTGGTCTTGGGCAAGTCACTTAACCCTCCATTGCTTCAGGTACAAACAGAGATTGTAAACCCTCTGGAGACAGGGATATACCCGCTGTACCTGATTTAACTCTTCTTGAACTGCTAGAAAGTTGTGAGCTAACTAATAAATACAAAATAAACATGGAAAACTTTTTGATTTCTCTGAATCTGTGCCTGTGTTCCAACATTCCTGTAGCCCCTCCTCCATGGTTTAGGTGGAGTTTGTAGTGAATAATTATTCTTAGTTATAGCATTATGGGGTATGTTTACTAAAGTGCGTTAACGTTACATAACGCGCGCTATGTAACGTTAACGATCGTTGACGTATCATAACGCGCGTCAACAGTAGTTAACGATCGTAAGGGTCTGCGGCGCGGTAAAACACCGCAGAGGGTGGAGAGAGGGCGGAGAGAAGGGGTCAATGGGTGGAGTGTGGGTGGGGAGAGGCTCCAGGCACCCCAACGTGGTGAACTCAAGGGCTGAATCCTACCGTGATTGAAAACCTGCCGGTAGATGCAAATCTGCAGCGAGGGAAACCATTTCAGTGTCAGCAATGTACAGCATAGGCAGGGAAACCCACAAAACGTGATAAGTGTGATACATGTGCACGGAACAAAAGGGCAAATAAGCAGTGAAAATGACCATAACAAACGAGGAAAATAACATAACCAAGCTAGCCAATAGTGATAGCAATGGGAAACAGCCAAAAATACCACTGAGAAAGCCTCAGAAAAAGATATCAACTGTGGAAGGGTGTATGCCCTGTCACCATAGACGGTGAATGATGCCACAGTGAAATAGTGCAGATCAGGGCATCCCCTTGTTACTGAACAGGTTCCCCATGGTGTGCACATGTCCTGCAACAGCAGGGTGGGCATGGTGGAACGGGCAACTGGGCAGATGCTGGAAAAGGGGATACAGAGGGCTGCAGGAGGCACATGCTGTGGTGCAGCAGGGCCACAGTGGGGACCAGGGTGATGCTCAGTGTGGCCCATAGGAATGCATAAACAGTAGAGCCAGACTGCATCTGTTGAGAGCCCAACATGGGCATGAGTGTGTCCCCCGCAGTGTCACAGGGGACAGTACCCAGCAGCCATCCCTAAGGGCACAGAACAGTGGCAGGCGGTGCTGGGGGGAAGTGTGGGCATTCATCTAGGCACCCCTACCCCACCACCCATACTATAGGCAGCTGCCGACACGCACACTGGATGGTCCGAGACTGCCCACCACCAGCACCACCAGCAGAAGGGCATGGCAGCATGGTGGTGGAGGGGTACTGGCGGCGGAGGGGGCAGTGGCACCTGGCTGCAGCAGACCATGGCCCATACCGGTCCAGGTGCGTGCCGTGCACTGCAACTGATAGGCTCAGAAGGACAAACAGTCACGGTACCTCCCAGGGAACAATCTGCCCCTGTGGCGCAGTAAGCACAGCCAGTGTGCTCAGGAGCTGAAGGTCACTGGTTCAATCCCGAGCTGTGGTCCCTGCCAACTCCGCCCCCATACCTTTTACCGGTAAGATGGAACCTTGTAGTGCTGATAGAATAAGCATGCTTCCAACACCTACATTTTAATGCACAGAGCACAGACACCACGAACAGGCGCATTATCGAGAGCAGAGTCCAGAAAATGCCGCCGGGGAGGGCTACAAATCATGCAGGTGTCAGGCTGTTTCCAAAAGAAGGACATGTTAGCACGGTGGCGGAGGGCGTGAAGATGGTGGAGGGGGAAGTGGCACCTAGCTGCAGCAGACCATGGCCCAGCCCAGTCCAGGTGGGTGCCGTGCACTGCAACTGATAGGCTCAGAAGGACAAACAGTCACAGTACCTCCCAGGGAATGATCTGCCCCTGTGGCGCAGTAAGCACAGCCAGTGTGCTCAGGAGCTGAAAGTCACTGGTTCAATCCCGAGCTGTGGTCCCTGCTAACTCCGCCCCCATACCTTTTACCAGTAAGAAACCGGTAAGATGGAACCTTGTAGTGCTGATAGAATAAGCATGCTTCCAACACCTACATTTTAACGCACAGAGCACAGACACCACAAACAGGCGCATTAACGAGAGCAGAGTCCCCCAAAGGCAGTCATGGAGGTCCAATCAACATTCCGGTGCCATGCTGTCTGCAATAAAGATGCCTGTGCTGTATGTCGATGCGCGGCCCCCATGGTATCTGGATGTCTCATGCATAGTCATCAGTAATATCATGAAAATCCAAACATGGTGCGGCCCACCAGGACTGCGTTTTGGAACCCCTGTCCAAGAGCAATGATCCACAGGGGTGGAAACACCCGCACCCACCGGCCCCATTAGCCACTGCATCCTGGAGAGGCAGGATGTTGGGCCCTCTGTGCATCCCCCAATACTAGCACATGCATACCCTAGCAGTGACACCCAAGACCAGGAAATACGGTACACAGATAGTAAAAGTCTGCCATGATAACTGGCACATAGCAATCCCTAATGTTAGCACAAGCGGCCCAGTGTGCTGTACCATACCAACCTCTGAGATGTCTGTGGAGTGTGTGTCACGTCTGGAACCTGACAGTGTCCACCACCTTGGGAAGAGACCCCAACAGTACAGCATACCATAGCCACGCCTGCACTGTGCCCAGGACTGGTGCGGTGTCCTGGGCTGGAAAAAGCCTATACTGGCATATGTGTGGGGGTGTGCGTCAGTCTATCCAGTGTGTTGCATTTGCTAACACCCTCTGCAGCACACACCACTATCACTGTCGCTAGTATTGGCCTGGCAATGTGCATAATGAGGAGCAAGGTGCTGTGGGTATAGCTGGAGAGTTCAGCCTGGGCAGGATGCACCTGCACAGGGCCCAGGGCAATGGCTGGGACATTGTAGGGCTTGCACACCACCTACACGGACAGGGTGGCCACGGCATGTTCTGCTGTGTGATCATGCACACCCTGACTGTGTAGTGACCACGGCTTAGCTGGGTTCCCCCATAGTGCTACACAGTGTCTTTCTGAAGTGAGATATGTGGGCTCCATCCTCTGGAGCCCTATCACTGACCCATCTGCTTGGTGAGTGTGTGCACATCCCAGGTGTGGGTGCGCACAGCACCTCCAGGAACATGCATTATGGACTAGCAGGCAGGCTGACTGCAGTTTGTATGTGTGTGGCTGGAACACTTTGCAGGGTGTAGCGGCTGGTGACTCACTCTGCTTGCTGCTGGAGGATGCCATATAGTGGTGTGGGGCAGCTGTGCAGTACCAGGTCTTCTGTCTGTCACTGCCCAATGTAGCGAGGCATACAGATCTGCATAGACTGCCCTGGGCTTTCTGAGTATATTCCCATGGTATCAGTGGAGTGTATGCAACCAATTAATACCAGGAGTCACTGACAGAATCCAAGCCACTGGAATGTGCACAAGGCCCAGACAGAAACGAGGTCAAAAGTGACTGAGCAAGCATGAACAGGAGCAAATACCATATAGACATCTGGTAAAAGTTAAATACACACAAGCTCTCCATAGGTGCAAATGCCCCCCCCCCCCCTTACCCAATCAGAGTCCCCCTCTGGGCCTCTCCCTCCATTTCTCCCTCTCAAGCCAGCTGATCAAAAGGCACATGAAAAGTGATAGATACAGCGAGGACATCTCTGGGCAACGGAATGTGAACGTATCCCAATGAGAAATGTCTAAAGCAGACTCATATGCACAGACTCATGCAGACTCTGCAATAAGCAGACATCTCAAACAGGAAATTCTGAGTCTTAGCAGCAATACTAAAGGGTAGGGGGTTTAAAATCTGGGTCTAACATACAGTTTTGTAGAGGCCACAGCCTATCACACGTATAGTTGGTTGCAGCATTCCAAACTTTAAAACACCCCCCAACTGTTACAATGAGAAATGCCCACGCATGCCCACGCATGCACACGTGGGCACGCACGCGGGTACGCACGGGGGTACGCACGGAGGTACGCACGCGGGTACGCAGTAAAAACATTTCTGGAGGAGATGGCTGCCATGTCCAGGAAGCCTGCCTTCACCATGGCGGATCTCAACCTGCTGACAGAGTTATTCTGCCTCCACCAGGATCGCCTCTTCCCAGGCTCATCCCGGAGGCAGAATCTGGCCAGAGTGAGGAGGGCCTGGGAGCGCCTCACCAGGAGGTATAATAGAGGTTCTGATTACCCACATGAGGTAAGTGCATGGGGACAGGCAACCCAAACTAGGATGTGAAGGAGAACACCTGGTAACCAAACCACCTATCAGCCACACACTCACAGGGAATGTCATGTGTTGGTGTGTCCTGCTGGGACTAATAGCAACACCCCCCCCCCCTTAAAATAGAATCCCCCTGCCTCCAGGGGATAGCCCTTACCACCACAGAGATGGAGTACCCAGTACAATGTAATGGTATATGGAGCTGTTGCAGCCTCAGTGATGTGCCCTATCCACACAACATCACAGGTCCATTCCAGAGGCCAAGAGACACACAGGGGTATGTCCCTGGCCATGCTTGTGATCACAAGGCTCAACCATATCCGCAAGATGCAGTAGGCCTCACCACAGAGCCCTATCCCCCATCCTGGTGCTATGCTGACTGCCCCTGTTTGTGTTCACAGGGCTCAACTATATCCCCAGGATGCAGTAGGCCTCACCTCAGGGCTCCATCCCCCATCCTGGTGCTATGCTGACTGCCCCTGTTTGTGTTCACAGGGCTCAACTATATCCCCAGGATGCAGCAGGGTGCATTGCAGAGCCCTATCCCCCCTCCTGGTGCTATGGTGACTGCCCCTGTTTGTGTTCACAGGGCTCAACTATATCCCCAGGATGCAGCAGGCCTCACCTCAGGGCTCCATCCCCCATCCTGGTACTATGCTGACTGCCCCTGTTTGTATTCACAGGGCTCAACTATATCCCCAGGATGCAGTAGGCCTCACCTCAGAGCCCTATCCCCCATCCTGGTGCTATGGTGACTGCCCCTGTTTGTGTTCACAGGGCTGAACTATATCCCCAGGATGCAGCAGGCCTCACCTCAGGGCTCCATCCCCCATCCTGGTGCTATGCTGACTGCCCCTGTTTGTGTTCACAGGGCTCAACTATATCCCCAGGATGCAGCAGGGTGCACTGCAGATCCCTATCCCCCATCCTGGTGCTATGGTGACTGCCCCTGTTTGTATTCACAGGGCTCAACTATTTCCCCAGGATGCAGTAGGCCTCACCTCAGAGCCCTATCCCCATCCTGGTGCTTTGGTGACTGCCCCTGTTTGTGTTCACAGGGCTCAACTATATCCCCAGGATGCAGTAGGCCTCACCTCAGAGCCCTATCCTCCATCCTGGTGTTATGGTGACTGCCCCTGTTTGTGTTCACAGGGCTCAACTATATCCCCAGGATGCAGCAGGGTGCACTGCAGAGCCCTATCCCCCATCCCGGTGCTATGGTGACTGCCCCTGTTTGTGTTTACAGGGCTCAACTATTTCCCCAGGATGCAGTAGGCCTCACCTCAGAGCCATATCCCCCATCCTGGTGCTATGGTGACTGCCCCTGTTTGTGTTCACAAGGCTCAACTATTTCCCCAGGATGCAGTAGGCCTCACCTCAGAGCCCTATCCCCCATCCTGGTGCTATGGTGACTGACCCTGTTTGTGTTCACAGGGCTCAACTATATCCCCAGGATGCAGTAGGCCTCACCTCAGAGCCCTATCCCCCATCCTGGTGCTATAGTGACTGCCCCTGTTTGGGTTCACAGGGCTCAACTATATCCCCAGGATACAGTAGGCCTCACCTCAGAGCCCTTTCCCACATCCTGGTGCTATGCTGACTGCCCCTGTTTGGGTTCACAGGGCTCAACTAAATCCCCAGGATGCAGTAGGCCTCACCTCAGAGCCCTTTCCCCCATCCTGGTACTATGCTGACTGCCCCTGTGAGGCAGCCATGAGGCTCTTACACAAATGATCAGCCTGACCCTTCCCCCAAGCCATGAGGCTATCAGCCTGCTAAGAGAAGACATTAAGATTTCAGTAGGCACCCTTCCCCTACTCCAGGTCTGAGCACAATATCCCCTTGCCCAGAAATCAGCAGACCAGAGCACACCGGTTTGAACAGGTCACCCAGGTACCTTCCCCAGGGGCTGCTGATTGGTGGACAGGAAATACCTGTGGCAAATGGGATTATAGAATGAGTTTAAAATTGTACTGTATATAAGGCATTGTAAGACGCCCCTCGGGGCTCAGATTTTTGTGGAGGGTACCGGCTCTCTGTCTGAACCTGTGTGCACATTAAAGATCCTGTGTTTGCATACCAGCCTGTCTGTGAGTGTTCCTTCTGTGGGTGACTGAGAGAATTAGAGCTTTAAGCTGATTGGCTGCTACATTCTGGCGACCCAGATGGGACCCTCAATTAAATTAAATTAAATTAAAAGAAAAGCCTCTCTCTCATCACACCCACGGTGGGAAGACTACTGCTTTTTGCAGGATCAGGGCCTCCACCAGTCAGGGACCGGCTCCTCCAGGTGATTAACGGTCCTTGGCGCCCCGGGCCACTTTGTGCTCCGGAAGGACACCTTGGTTTGTCTGATCAGTCGGTCCCTGCGGCTGAATCCCCGATTGAAAACCGGCTGGATAGACTGGCATCCAAACTCCCTGTCTGATCAGAGTTCTGGTGAGTACTGCTACCTTACTGTTTGGGCTAGTTCTGTACTCTATCTGTAAATCCTGGTAAATTCTGTAAACCTGTAACGGCCCGATCACCCGCAACGAGCAGTCCTAATAGGGGTCTTAGTGGCCCTGAAACCATTGCTCGTCCTGTCTGTATCTGGTATCTGGTTGGAATGGGGGGGGGGGGCGCTTGCGAGTACTGGTAAATAACTGCAGTAAAAATTTAACTTTGCCACCTCGGGCCCCTTTAAAAGGTATTTAGAGTGCAGCGCTGCCAAAAGCTATTAAAATATTTTTGCCCCAAGCTAATTAAAAAATCGTACTGACCGTAATTTGTCCGTGGATGCCAGCTGGCTCTTCCCCTTTGATTTGGATCCGTTGTGTTTTTTGTGTGCTGCAGGCCGGCTGGCCCCTTTAAACTGTTCCTTTTTGTGGGTTTTATGTGCCGCGGGCCGGCTGGCTGTTCCTTTCAGATCCGTTGTATATTTTGTGTGCCGCGGCCCGGTGGCTCTCCTCCTTTAATTATTTTCCCTCTGTGCGCTGTTTTCTGTGTGCCGCGGGCCGGCTGGCTCTCCCCTTGAGATCCGCTGTTTTTTTGTGTGCCACGGGCAGGCTGGCTCTTCTCCTTGATTTGTTTTTTCTTTCTCTCTTCCCTTCTTCTCCTGTTCCCTGGTTCTGTTTCACTCTGGAGCTGTTTGACCCGATGCCTATCTCCTTTTTTAGCTCAGGAACAGCTGGATCGTTGTCAGGCAGTGGAACACACGTGGAGGCAGCCATCTTGTGAAGACCACGTGTAAGCTACACTGAGATACACTTAAAGTGATTCTGGAGCTCCATCTAGTGGACATTAGCTGTATTTCCCATACTACTATTCCTCATGGTTAAAGTGATCCTGGAGCTCCATCTAGTGGACATTTTAAGAATGGCTAGCTATATATATATATTTTTTTAACTCTATTATCCAAATCAAATTTGAGTGTATATTTTGTAAATTGCCAAGATCTATATTGTAAAATTTTGTGGGGTTTTTTCCCTCCTGAATTGAGATTAGATAAGATCTGTACTGTAAATTGCATTTTTCTTGAATTGAGATTAGATAAGATCTGTATTGTAAATTGAATTTTCCTGAATTGAGATTAGGTTAGAAGATCTGATCCACATTGTATACTGCATTTAGTTATTGAACTAGAATTAGAACATGGGGTCGGGAAAGTCAAAAGTGAAAACGCCCCTACAGTGCATGCTTTGCAATTTTAAATCTGGGTTTAGAGAGGATTACGGGGTACCCCTCTCCGTCTCCAGATTATCTTTTCTGTGTGAAAGGGAATGGCCAGCCTTAGTTAAGCTGTGGCCTCCCCAGGGGTCCATTGACCTGGCCACCTTGTCTTTGGTCCATCAAATTGTAGCAAAAGAGCACCCTGACCAGTTCCCATATATTGACTCATGGCTGGCCATATGCCAACTCAGACCAAGATGGCTCCAGCGCTGCCACGAGGATCAGTAGGCCTCACCTCAGAGCCCTATCCCCCATCCTGGTTCTATGGTGACTGCCCCTGTTTGTGTTCACAGGGCTCAACTATATCCCCAGGATGCAGCAGGCCTCACCTCAGGGCTCCATGCCCCATCCTGGTGCTATGCTGACTGCCCCTGTTTGTGTTCACAGGGCTCAACTATATCCCCAGGATGCAGCAGGGTGCACTGCAGAGCCCTATCCCCCATCCTGGTGCTATGGTGACTGCCCCTGTTTGTGTTCACAAGGCTCAACTATATCCCCAGGATGCAGCAGGGTGCACTGCAGAGGCCCACCTCCCATCCCGGCATTGGTTGATGGGCACTGGCAGATGTGTGGAGATGGCCCACAGAGGTGCGCTTTGTCTGGGTCGCATGGGCACAGGGCACATAGGGTCCAAGCTAGACATGCCCTGGCATGGTGCACACATGGGGGAGGCCCTGGCAAATGCATGGGGCATGAATGAACCAGACAGTAGGGGCGGGCACCTGTGACACACAGAGATATGTCTTTGTTGCGTCGTGGGCCACTAAAGGGTTCCTGTCCGCTAATGTCAATGTGTGCTATCAACCCGACAGGTGGAGGATCTCCGGAAGAAGGCACGGGAGCTGAGGGCAAGGTTCCCGCGCTTCATAGCACGTGTCCAGCGGGAGCAGATGGCCCAACGGGATGGTGAGTGATATGACATGGCCCTGTGGGGCAATGGCTGTCAGATCCACAGGACGCATGTGAGTGCCGTGGCTGATGTGTGACCATGGAGATGATTCGTGTTCCCCTCTCCCACAGCGGATGCACGTGCTGCCGTGTAGCCAGCAGTGCCGGAAGTGCAGGATGCCGCAGTGGGGATGGAAGATGAAGGCGGTGATGGAGGCCAGGAGGAGGTCCACGCCCCGGAGCCCATGCCTGAAGACAACAGCGGGGGGGGACGACCTGGAGGGTGCTGCAGCCCACAATGAGGGGGAGGAGGGGGACGGGGAGGCGGAGGTGGAGGTGGGAGCGGGGGAGATGGAGGTGGAGGGTGTAGTGGGAGCGGGGGAGGAGGGGGAGGTGGGAGTGGAGGAGGCAGGGGAGGAGGCAGAGGGGCAGGGGGAGGAGGGATGGGTGGGGGTGGAGGGGGAGGAGGGGGTGCCTGTGATTGGGAGCCAGGGGCCAGAGGGGGACCAGGTGGGCGGGGTGGTCGTGGAGCAGGTTGGGTCCAGGGGGGGAAGAGGATGGGGTGGGGGCCTTGATGGGGGTGGCAGCTGAGGCAGGTCCCCATCAGCACGGGCCACCACAGGGCAATGGGGGCACCAGCTACCTGCCCCATGATGACCCAGATGCACACCTCCTGGACGTGTGCCTGCCACACATGGCCGTTGACAGGCGCACCATGCATGCAGCCACACAGACAAGGGGAGATGTGTGTCTGTGTGGCTGCATGTGCGGGCTGCACCTGACTGCGGCTGTGCATGCCCAGGCGCACGCCCAGAGGCAGCATGCCCTCATCATGGGGCAAGTACTGGCGACCCTGACCGTGGTGGCTGACCGGCTGCGTGCGCTGGAGGAGCACGTTGCCGGTGGCGCACCAGGCCAGCCACCATGTGACAGGGGTCCCCGGGGTGTGTAGTGTGGGGATACACATGGCACACCCGCCCTGTGATGGCCCGAGCCATGGCCTGCCACAACCTCCAACGACAGGGATGACTGGGCCCCTCAAATGTCGGCAATGTAAATAAAGTTGTTAACAGTTTGAACGTTCCTACGGTGGCCAGATGTCTCTCATTGCTATGTGTCATTGTTGCGCGAGTGACAGGTGTGTCTGTGTGCACTCCTAAAGGTGAGACTGCAATGTAATCAGGTAAGGGCAGCGGAGACACCATTGTGCCCGGACTACAGTGCTGCAGGGGTGGAATGAGGGGGGAAACCGAGCAGGGGGGCAAATGGCCTGCAGGATGACAGCGTGACGGCAGCTATCCACAATAGGAGGTGTGTGCAACACAGAGGGGACAATGGTGTATATGGGATAGGACAGTAGGAAGGCCTCAGTAGCGTATCATACAACAATCCACAGTGGTGAGTTGCAAGGGGAAGGGATGACGGGGGAGGGGTATGTGGCGAGGTGTAGTCTGAGTAAGCTCACGGAGGGTCTGGCGGAAGAATTAGGGACGCTGGTGACCGATGAGGGGGTGAAGGGAGCGGCGAAGACCTTTACGGACGGAAGGCTCCGGCCCTGGATGGCTACATGGCATACACGTATAAGATCATGCAGGGTGAGAGGGGGGGTTGCTATGGAGGACCGCAATGGGGTGCTGCAGGGTGCGGAATCACCACGGTCTATGGAGGGAGCGGGTGTAACCAGTATCCATTAGGAGGGTGGCACTCATACTGTCTGTGGAGCGTACCGGCCCATCTGGCCTATTCATGTGGATGCTAAGGTGTTGGTTAGGATTGTGGCGGGTAGGTTGCAAGAATTACTGCAGGAACCCGGGCATATGGATCAGACGGGATCATTACAGGGGGCCATGGGGGCGATAACATTCAGAAGTTGCTAGATATTATCTGGTCTGTGCAAACAACAGGGAGGGAGGCAGTATACCTGTCGATTGACAATGACAGGTATAATGACAGGGCAGAGTGGGGAGTTATGTTGCAGGTGCTAGACAGGGTAAGGGTGGGAGAGACATTCCTACAGTGGGTGAGGGCGCTGTATGCCTGTCCACGGGTGCAAATACGGGTTAGGGGGGATACCCTGAGAGCATTGGGCTGTGCAGAGGAACAGGGCAGGGGTGCCCTCTGCTGCCCGTATTGTATTCATAGGTCATTGGGCCATTGGCAGCCTACGTCAGAGGGCAAGTAGATATTGGTGGAACTGAGCTGCAGGACCAGCTTAGTAGTGTAGTACATTGTGCGGATGATGTTATCCATACATTGGGGCCCCCTTTGGTTAGCCTGCCAAATCTGCTAAAGGCAGTAGGGCAGGGGGGGCGGAGCCTGATGTCCAGCGGGATGGTCGCATAACGCTGAGGCTCCCGAGAGGCCTACTCAGAATCCTGAATTAACACCGGACATTTTTGAATTTCTGCTCTGATCTTACCGGGTCACATTGGTGAGATGGCGGGGACCAAACCTACGCGCCTGGAATTTGGATCTCCAGCGGCTACTCACGGCAAACGCTCCAAAACTGAACCCCCGTCCCCGCAGAAGGGGCTGGCTCTATGCGAGGGCCCCGAAATGCAGCAGGAGATCCTCGCAGAGATCAGAGGGGTTAAAGACCTCGTGCAATCAAACGGGGAAGCACTCCGAGCGCTGCGGGAAGACCTTGGTGTATTGCAAGGCAGGCTAGAGGGGCTCTCCTCGCGTCAGGACAAAATGGAGAGCATATTAGACTCCCATGCGGTCCGGCTGTCCAAACTCGACAAAGTAGAACGTCAGGTGCGGGCCTTGCAGAAAGAAGTGGAAGATGGCAATAATAGAGCGCGCCGCCGCAACAACCTACGACTAGTGGGCATACCGGAGGGAGCGGAATCGGGAGACATGAAGGAGTTTCTATATAAAATCCTCCCTTCTCTGCTCCAAATCACCTTTACCAAAGAATTGGAGATCGATCGCGCTCATCGTGTACCCACCAACATAACGCTCAACAGGAAGACCCCGCGGCCTATCATCTTTCGACTTTTGAGATATCAACAAGTGGAGCAAATTCTCAGCGCCTCCCGGGCAAAGGGCCACATGGAGTTTGAGAGCCATAAGATCTCCTTCTATCCTGACTTGGCTAAACCCACGGTTGATCGCCGAAAGCGCTTTCTGGAATTCCGGCCGAGGCTTCAACAATTACAAGCACGCTATGGCCTGATGTACCCGGCCAAGCTCCGAGTCACGCTACACAATCAGACAAGAACATTTGAGGACCCTGATCTACTAGCGGAGTTTTTGGATGCTAAAGAAGCCGACTTGATGCGCTGATTTCCAGAGTGTTCCTACCAGCGTTCTCATATCCGCTGTACCCGCCATTTTGGATTTGCCACGGCTCAGCAAAGAGTCTGGCGAGGGCGGTTTGTTGCCTTATTTTGATGATATTGGTGACCCGACTCCATCTACCCAGAGTAGCTTCGATGAATATCAGAGACAGTGTTAATTATGGACTCTGGTGTTTCTTTCTTTTTTTTTTCATGTCTTTATCCTCCTCTCTTGGGCCTCCTCCCGCAGACATATGGTCGCCATATTCATTGGGGGTTTTGCTTCTTCTCTAAGTTACTTTGATACAAGCTTTTCAATATGGGGTGTATTGGCCAGCATACTTGGTGATTATGTCATTGCTGTACAGATTCTGCTTCTGTTGTATGTTTTCAAGCGCCCTTACCTAAAATGTCTCTTACTGATTGATGGCACCATGTAAGATTTTATCATTGAACGTAAAAGGCATCAATAATCCGATAAAACGGAAGAAAATCCTGAGCTATCTAAGTCATGAAGCTGCGGACCTGATTTTCCTCCAAGAAACGCATTTAAATTCGAAGGAAACTCTTGAACTCAATGTTAAACCTTACATGGTGGCCGCCTATTCCCCAGCCGTTTCTAAGAAATGTGGGGTTGCCATACTGGTTAGGAAATCTCTGCATGCTACTATCATTGCGACTAGCTCAGATACAGCTGGCAGATGGTCCAGGACTCACCTCAAGATAGGTAACCTGGAAGTTACATGTATATGCCTTTATGCTCCTAATGTTGATGACCCTGCCTTTTTTGCTACCATTGCTCAGGTTGCGCAGGCCTCTGCTAATACTTCATTGATAATCGGGGGGGATTTCAATTTAGTTCTTGATCCCCTGATTGACAAACAGCCGCCTAGGACGAGTGGTCCCCCCAAGAGTCACACTACGCTTACCTCTATGATCAAAGATCTTGCTTTAGTCGATCTATGGAGGTTACTACACCCCAACGAGCTTGACTTTACCTTCTTCTCTTCCCCTCATAAATCCCAGTCTCGCATAGATTTCTTTCTCATTTCAAAACTGTTAGTTCCACAGGTAGACACTGCAAAGATTCACTCCCAACATATCTCAGATCACGCTGCTATTTCTTTTCAATTACACACCACTGCGCCCCAGGGGAATTCGGGGGCCTGGTTCTTTGATAGAGCTCTATTAACTCAACCAGAGTTCCAGTTAGAAATTCGAGCAGCCATACAGGACTACTTTCACTTTAATCTACCCCAGGATACTGCAAATTGGGCTTGGTGGGAGGGTTTTAAAGCGGCCATTCGGGCAACGATCACTAGTTATCAAATTCGCCTGCGGAAACAGCGTAAACAGCAGCTCCTTATACTAGACCAACAAATCAAAGCAGGCGAACGAGTTCTAACTTCACGTAATGACCCATGTGTCTTAGTTCGCTTACAGCGTCTTCGTTTTCAATATAATGCAATCCTCTCAACTGCAGCTTCTCAGAGTATTGCACTTCAGCAAGGGACATACTACCGTGAAAGCAACCGAGTCGGTCGACTTTTAGCCAACGCCTTGAAAGGTCAAAAAGAAGCCAAACGCGTAGCGGCCCTTCGCGCCCCACAGGGAGGGGACATACTGACCACAGACTCCGATATCGTAGAACTTTTTCGGGATTTCTATACCCGTCTATATCAATCTGAATGTGAGTTCTCATCCGAGACCTTCGAGCGCTTGTTTTCTGGTATTCAGCGGCCGACCCTTTCTGAAGCTGATAGGGATGCGCTGGATGAACCCTTCTCTACTTCAGAGATCCATTCTGCCCTAAAACGAACAGCCTCGGGTCGAGCCGCTGGGCCTGATGGTCTCCCGACAGAATTCTACAGAACGTTCAGTGCAGATTTAGTTCCCTACTTAAAACTTTACTTTACTGCCCTTGCGGTAGATACATCCTCTTTGGGATCCTTTTCTGCAGCTAATGTGGTAGTTTTTGAGAAAGAAGGCAGAGACCCGCTGCTAACCGCCAACTACCGTCCAATCTCCCTACTTAATGCCGATTATAAGATCTTCGCAACGATCTTGGCCACCCGGCTATCTGACAGGATGGCCACCTTAGTCCATCCCGACCAATGTGGTTTTATACCCGGCCGCTCCACCGCTGACAATGCTCGGACCTTGTGCCATGTGCTATTCAGTGCTGCCAATTTAGACCACCCATGGGTGGGTCTTTCTCTAGATGCTGAAAAAGCCTTTGATCGTTTGGAATGGCCCTTCTTATTTGCAGTTCTCCGATGGTATGGCTTTGGGGAGGGCTTCCTCCGATACCTCCAAGTCATGTATTCTCAACCCGTTGCCAGTATTTGTGTAAATGCCATTAAGTCTCGGCCTTTTAATCTTCAAAGAGGCACGTGTCAAGGTTGCCCCCTATCACCAATGCTCTTTGATCTAGCTCTTGAACCCCTCGCCCTCCTTATTAGACAGTCCGCACGTATTCGAGGTGTCCCCTTCAGTCACAGAGAGATTAAACTCTCTGCATATGCAGATGACCTTATGCTCTTTGTATCCCTTGATTCGGTCCCGGCTGTCTTGGACCTGATTGACGGATACTCGCAATTATCGGGCTATAAAATAAACTGGACCAAATCCGTAGCATTCCCACTGAACCGCTGGGTACATGAGGCTGACATGCAGGCCTTTCCTTTCCTTTGGCAATCCCGCATGGTGAAATATCTTGGCGTCCACTACTGTTCTCCTTTAGAAGACACTATTAGTTTTAATGCCAAGGAGGTAGTCTCCAAAGTCCGTGAGCTCACAAATCGGTGGTCTCCCTTATCCCTTACATGGTGGGGCCGCCTAGAAACCGTCAAAATGATGATAGTCCCCAAAGTGAACTATATTTTAGAAATGCTGCCCTGTTTCCTCCCGCTACATACCTACAAAGACATAGAGGGCCTTCTCGTCCGTTATCTCTGGCAGGGAAAACCACCAAGAGTAGCTAAACAAAAACTACAGTCTGTGAAGGAACTAGGGGGTACCCGCTTTCCTGATTTTCTTAGATATCATCAAGCCTTCCTACTTAAACAAGGTGCCCGATGGCTAGCTGCATCAACAGACACCAGACCAGTTTGGCTTGACATTGAAGAGGAGCTAAGTAGCCCAATTCCGTTGACCCATCTCCCCGGCATGTCCCATCAAGTAGACACACGCCATCCCCCAATGATTGTCGATACTCTTGCGGCCTTTAACACTCTCATTCGGTCACTGGGTCCCACTGTTTGTCCTCTAGACAGACTCCCGCTGTGGAATAACCCCAGAATTCAAGTCCTAAATAAAACGATCGCATGGAAACCCTGGTACTCTAGGGGGATCTGGACACCCCAACAACTCTTCTCTGCAGCTCAGGATTCACTCTTTCTGGCTTATAAAACTTGTCAAAGGAATTAAATGTAGCAGGTACCTTAAAATGAGGCTTGTCAGAGAATGCCTTGCCAGGGTGCGTTTCTCTCCAAGGGTAAACTCTGTCTCCCAGAAACCTAGGTTTTAATCCTGGGTCTCTCAGTGCTTCCAACCTCTGTTGCTCCCAGACGGTTCTTTCAGGCACTGAGTATCCCTGGCACCTACTTCCTGGTTCTGAATCAGTTTCCCTTGTTTTGCAGCTGGGCAGTGTTTCTCTAGCTGGGTCAAAGGACTCTGCATTCAAGAGAGCTTCTTGCCTTTCCAATGTCCTTTGCCTTCTCACTCGTGGGCTCAATCCACTTTCACTTCTCATTCCATTCGTACTGCTCATTCCCCATCTTCCACTCGTTCTCATTCTCCTCCTACCCCTCCTTCTCATCATCCTACTGTCTTCCTTCTCTCTGCTTAACAAGGGGCCCCTGCTCTGGGAAGCCCGCCTCCTACTAGGGCGTGCCCAATCAGCAGCTCTGGTTCTCTTCTCTCCTCCCCTGAGGTGAGCTGTGTTAGCTGATTAGTTGCCTGCAGCTTGTGCTGAGAATGGAAAACCTTGCCTTTTCCTGCAATACCTGAACCAACCAGCGGGTCAGTATCAGTTTCCATGGCTTCTGGACTTGCCACTGTGTCACAGTATGTTGCACTTTATATCACAGTAGCGCTTACGTAGAATCTCCACGTCATGATGGGGTCCATCTGCAGTTGCCACCGTTGCCTGCACCTCCGCCCATGCCCTGGTACATGTGGCAAAGTGCGCTGAGGCATCCGAAGAGCAGTTCATAGTGTTCAAGGATGCTGGCCAGGAGGAGATGTGGAACAGTCAGTCTGTTAAGGATCTTGGGGGGTCTGGGAGCTGAAGACGTGAAGGTGCAGTGTGTGTTGCACAGCTCCAACATGACATATGTATGTTTCTCTTGTGTTTCTCAATCCACAGGACATACTTGGTGACCCTCCTGGTGCTGTGGTGCATTGGCAGGTGACTGTACGCCATCCAACATGCAGTAGTCTGGGGTAGGTGGACCTACAGCTACTTAGTCTGTGACGACAGTCAAGGGGAGCACATGTCTGCAGTGATCTGTCATAATGTACATATGTTGTTGTTCACCTCTTTTCCCTGCATCCCCATACCCCATATGTTGCTGTTGGAACACATATCACATGTTTTCCTGGCCAGTTTGTCTTCTCCAACACTGTCTCTGGGAAACGTCCAACAGAGCTGCGTGTGTGTGCAGGCCCTAGGTGTTTGGGTGGTGGAATGCACGTACACCCTTCCCTAACATTGTAGCATCAGCCAACAGCAGGGTATCATTGCATTTAACAGGCCTTTATCTCCACTAATCTCCAATTAGCATACTGTGTGGGTGTGTGTTTTTGGGTTGGCTGTGTGATGATACAGCATGCAGGCATTTTGCATTAGCATGTGGTGTGAGGGGTCTGTACACTTGGGGAGCGGTGGGGACTGTGCTATCTCTACCTTAATGCTGTTTACCTTGTGGACATTGTGGACATGTGTTGTGTGTTGTGAGCTGACCTATCTCTTGTGTGCTGACAAACCACTGTGCAACAGCATTCGTGTATCACAGATATCACAATAATGTGGACATGCATCAACAGTGGCTGGACACGGGGACATGGTGACTCTAAACATTTCAATGACATCTTCTCCCTTCATTGTGATGTGTTATGGCCTTTGAGTGCCTCAGGGATCCCAAACATACACTTGCTGCAAACACACCTTTTGCACCTTTGGTCTTTTGTAAATTACATCAGCCTTTACATGTTAATGATTTCCTGTTGTCTCATAGACATTTCCTGTTGGGTCTCTGTACACGAACGCTGATGCACATGGGGTGGAGCTGTGTAACATGGGCATGGACATGACCATATCCATGTGACACCCTCGTCTGCGGTTCCAATTCAAAATGTCCCCAACATGCAGTGTGTTCTGTGTTGTGATCATGTTATGTTTGCCTGTGTGACATTTCCTTACGTACATATTGATGTTTTACTCTCTGCAATTTGGGCTGATGTTGCAAGCAGCATACCACTACATTGTTTATCCTCTTCTGACACAGGACAGTGAACACACAATGCACATCTACTACAGTGCATCTGGCGTCACCATCAACCACCTGTTGGAGGACACAACACCATGGAACTATCCCTGGGAAATGGTGCCATAGAATGCTTGACCTCTGCGAGTGGGACACATGCCTAGGATGGACAGTATTATTGTTGGACTGCTACTTTGGGCATGACAGGCCTGTCCAAAACACCGTTGCTGCTGTGCTCTGGCTGGGTGTCATGTTCATCGCAGGAGACACACATGACCTTTCCAGTACTGTGGCATATTGGGATGTCACACTTGACTTTGCATGCCCAGGGTTTTAAGGACAGTCGTAGCATGACTTGTTGGAGTGCAGACACCCTTTGCACTTTGGACACTGTGTACTGGTCCCCACATTTGCAGCAGGGACTGACATTGTCACTGTATGTTGTACATCCTTCTGACATTGTGTTGTTGTGTTTTGCCTATGTGTGTGACATGGAACGCAGGATACGCTCATCTGTTTGGTTTAACACGAGCATACAGCCATGTGTGTGGCACAGGGGGAACACTGGAGAGGTCCTCTTGTCTATGTCCACCTAGCCTCCACTTGGACATGACACAGTATTTGCCACGACACCACTTTACTGCCCACCAGCATCTTGGATTGATGTTTGCAATCACCAAGGATGTTTCAGTGCATGTGTGGCATCACTGTATCATCTTTCAACGTACACGGTGCATGTGCACGTGACTGACTATGTTGGTGCAACACAGCAGGTTGCAATATGGCTTCTGTGTGGGTTACTGTAACATGTTTGACCTTTCTTTCCATCTTCATATACAGGTTATTGTGTCTGTTTACTGTACAGATGTGACGCACTGCATTGATGTACAAACCTAGCATTGCATGTCTGTACAGTCCTATTTATCCCCTGAGGTAACGACACTCACATTGCCCCGTTATATTTGGAGTGTGGCAGTGTGAGTGTCCATTTTCTTCCTTCATTTGTGCATTCCATGTACCGTGATATATGTGTAAGGACACTGTATCCACACCAACCAGTGCAGGCGGACCTTCTGCATAGTGTTATCTCTGCATGTTTCTGCAGATGGTTTCTTTTGAATTCTCTGTGTTCATGTGCCTCTGCTACCTGTTGGAATATCCTCATTGTGCATTTGACAATTGTTTAGGGTTACATTGTTGCAGCTTTGATTCCTATATCAGGCATTATGTGACAGCTGTAATATAAATTTCGATATCTGTGTTTAAACTTTCAAACTTTTAACAACATATGCTTTTTCATTTGTGTGCCTCCTGTGTTGGCAGAAAGATATGTTTTAAGGAACAGATCATGATTGATGTGTGTTTGGCCCTCATCATGCACCGCCTAATGTCTACATGCACACATATGTAACTAACACATTTGGGGCATGCAGCAGCATGTGGGGGGTGGGGGCCTAATGCATACTGCATACCATGCACCTGATGCACATTATCTCTCCTGCCCATCATTTGTAGACGGGCCAGTGACCTTTCTGTAAGATGTGGGTTGCTGCCCTGCAAAATGTGTTTTCCGTTTTTCACCTGGGATCCACTCACCTTGATATTATGATGACGGTATCTACACTATCTGTGATGATTAGCCAAAATAAAAATATGTGTTTGATGTACATTTGTCTCTGCTGCTGCTTGATCACACTGACACTTGTATTTAATGATTTCCTGGTCATGTACATGGCCCACCTGTGCTCACATCCTTGTACGGTGCCAGCTGTCTATCTGCCAGCCGTTTGCCACATCACTGGGTGTTACAGGTTCCCATACACACCTTCCCTTTGAGGTACTATTTTTGCATTGTGCTCGTTGTGGTTGTTTGGGATAGTGGTTACCGGCGTGTGTTGTAACACCATAGGTTGCAGGCTTGATCCCCACATGGGGTTTACTTTTTTTTTTCTGTTGTGCTAACATGACCATTAGGTACCTGCAGGTTCATCACCTATGCACACACCCTTCCATCTCTTCACTGTACACCAAAGTGTGTCCTCTGTGCTGCATATCCATCACATATTAGCTGTTACATATGTCTCTTTCTTTATAGGATTTACATGGCAGTCCACTTGAGGTATTGGCATTGCTGTGGTTCAGCTGGTCTGTGGCACACCTGTTTGCAGGTTCAATTTCTTTTGTTGTGTTCCAAATTTTGCCCTGCTCCACAGAGCATCCCCTGCCGCCCTTTGGGTTTAGGTTCTTTCCTCATTTGTATGCTGTATCCACTGCATAGCATTTCATTGTGTGTGTGCATGTAGTTATATGTGCCTCTGGTCCCAATTACAGACTGTGATCTGATCTGTACACACCAGATCTGCATGTGCATTTCATCATGGTTACTGTTGGAGGTTTGCCTATCCTGGCAGCCAGCAGGCTTCTTGTGTGATGCCCTGCAGTATTCTTGTATGCAGCCTTTGCTAATGACCTCAAGTTGGTGGTGTGGCCTACTGGTTTGTGCGTTGACATTTGTGTTAATGGTCATAGGTTTGATTTCTCTCTGTTCTCTTTCATTTGTATGCCTGTCCTGCACAGCTACTTTTCATTCCTGTGACAGTCATATCTGTGCAGATCTGTGCTGTTAGCACATTGTATCCTTATCACAGTTGTCAACCATCCTTCTGTCCATCTATGTGTGTCTGCCAGCTGTGTGCCGTCCTACCCTGATGTGCATGCTGCTACCCCACATCCTGCACTGCTACACATTTCTGCATTGCAGCTCTCCCTGGTTGCCTCTCCTGTGTGTGCTCTGCATGGCACTGCTACTCCTCTGTCCTCCTGTCATTACACCTATCCTGCAACTTCTACCTCCTCTGCTGGACACGTCTTCCCATCCTCTGCCACACACTGACATTGTTGCATGGTACATTACCATTACCCTGTGCATCGGTACAGCTGCCCCCGATATGTTTGTCCATATTTCCAGCTGCCACATGTGCTGAACGCAGATTTGTCTGGTCCATTAACTCAGACCTACTTCCTTCCATTACTTGTGCATTGTCTTTCCTTGTTGCTCTGTGCAGTGTTAGGGTTACATCTGTGTTTGGCCCATACCTTTCTTTCTTTTCAACTTGGAGGACCTTACTGCCCTTGGCCAACATTTTTGGGGTCACCTATACATCCTTGGGGCATCTTAAGCCACATCTTAGATTCAGCCAGCTTATGGGGTGCCTACTATGGTGCCTTGGGAGTTGGCAACCTTTTGAAATGGCCTCTGGGGTACATTATAAACCACTTTGGCTGACGTTGTGGTTTAGGATGTGCCTTCTGGTGCGCCCTAAAAGATGCATTAGTTTATGGCACTGGGGTGCGGGTATTTTTAGCTGGCAGCATAGATTGTTGTACTGTTTCAAGCAGGAAAAGGAATTGCTTTGGCTAACCTTATTCATTAGGCCCAGTGGGGGATCAAACTCATGACCCCTGCTTCAGCATTCATTGTAATAACCAGTGTGCTACACCTCTATTGCTGCGTTTGCAGGTCAGCACACGAAGTTAAGGTTAATGCGCGGTAATGTGCGCGGCTCCCTCTATTGCACTTTATCGCGCGATAACCCGCGATGGCTACCTTAAGACCGGAACGCCCACTCCTTTTATGGCATTCTTCACATTATCGCTGGAGCTAGCGCTGGGAACATTAAGATGGTTTAGTAAACATACCCCATAGTACAGTATATGATGGCAGATAACGACCAGTATGGTCCATCTAGTCTGCCCAGCAAGGCAGCAAGAGTAGGTGTACCTGCTGCTCCGTGCAGGTCACCCCTCCCCATGCCTTTTTTTAGGGGTGTACCCACAGCTCCGTGTAGGTCACCCCTATTTGTTGAGAAATAAGAGATAGTTATGTTTATTTTTATTTTATACTATTGCTATAAAAGGATCCACTGTGTCTGTCTCATGCCATTTTTAATTCTGTCTCTGTATCTGCCCCCAACACTTCCATCGGGAGGGCATTCCAAGCATCCACCACCCTTTCAGTGAAAAAGTATTTCCTGATGTTGCCTTTCACTTTACCCACTTATAGCTTCATGTTATGCCCTCTAGTTTTTCAGCTTCCCCGTCTTTGGAAGAGGTTTGTTTGTTCATTAATACTTTTTAAGTATTTAAAGGTCTGAATCATATCTCCCCTGTCCCTCCTCTCCTCCAGAGTGTACATATTTAGGTCTTCAAGTCTCTTCTCAAAAGTCTTGTAATGTAGGCCAAATCATTTTGGTCGCCTTTCTCTGAACCATTTCCAGTCTTTTTATATCCTTTGCAAGAGATGGTCTCCAAAACTGAACACAGTATTCCAAGTGAGGCCTTACCAGTGACTTGTTCAGTGGCATTAGTACCTCTTCCTTTTTGCTGGTAATTCATCTCTGTATGCAACCCAGCATTCTTCTGGCTTTTGCCACTGCCTTGTCACACTGTTTCGCCACCTTGAGATCCTCAGAAACAATCACTCCAAGGTCCTTCTCCTGGTCCATGCACACCAACCTCTCGCCCCCTATCACAAACAATTCCCTTAGATTTCTGCTTCCCAAGTAAATGATACTGCACTTCTTCACATTAAATCTTAACTGCCAAGCATTAGACTATTCTTCCAGCTTTTGTAGATCTTTCCTCATGTTGTTCACTCCCTCAGTGGAGTCCACTCTGTTGCAAATTTTTGTGTCATCGGCAAAAAGACAGACTTTTCCATTCAGTCCTTCAGCAATATCACTCACAAATACATTGAACAGTACCGGTCCCAGGACCGAACCCTGGGACACACTGCTAATCACCCTCCTTTTATCCAAATGAGTTCTGTTTACCATCACCTTCTGTCTTCTGTCAGTCAACCAATTTCTGATCCAGTTCACCACTCTGGGACCCATCCCTTAGCTGTTGAGTTTATTGATAAGCCTCCAATGAGGGACAGTATCAAAGACTTTGCTGAAATTCAGGCAGATGACAAATTCAGTCAAAGAACTCAATCAGATTTGTTTGTTTGATTGTCCTTTGGTAAAACCATGTTGCCTCGGATCATGCAACCTATTGGTTTCAAGAAAGCCCACTATCCTCTCTTCCAGGAGAGCCTCCATTACTTTTCCTACCACCGAGGTAAGACTTACTGGCCCGTAGTTTGTCACTTCTTCCCTACTACCACTTCTGTGAAGAAGTACCACATCAGCCCTTCTCCAGTCCTGTGGAACTTCCCCTTTCTCCAAAGATTTATTAAAAACATCCTTTAACGGCCCTGCAAGAATCTCTTTGAGCTCTTTCAGTATCCTGGGATGTATCCCATCCAGTCCTATGGCCTTGTCCATTTTCAGTTTTGCAAGTTGTTCTAACACATCACCTTCTGTAAATGGTATGATATCTACTCCATTCCCATTTGTATATTTGTCAATCACAGGTGGTCCTTCTCCAGGATTTTCTTTAGTAAAAACAGAACAGAAGTATTTGTTTAGCATTTTCACTTTTCCAATATCACTTTCCACAAATCTGTTCCCGGCACTTTTGAGTCCTGCAATTCCACCTCTGATTTTCCTCCTCTCCTGAATATACCTGAAAAAGGTTTTGTCGCTACACTTCACATCTTTAGCCATCTTTTCTTCTGCCTTTGATTTTGCTGTCCTTATTTCTCTTTTCGTCTCCTTTAGTTTTACCTTGTATTCTTTTATGTGTTCCTCTGTTTGTGAACTTCTGAATTTTGTAAAAACTGTGGGTTTTGCCTTTATTTGTGCAGCCACTTCTTTGGAGAATCAAACAGGTTTCCTTTTCCTCTTGTTTTTTTACTTTCCTTACATATATATCTGTTGCTCCTTGTATTGCCTCTTTTAGTTTAGCCCACTGCAATTCTACTTCCCTTATCCCCTCCCACCCTACCAACTCCTCCTTCAGACACTTGGCCATTTTACTGAAGTCAGTGTTTTTGAAGTCTAGCACCTTGAGCTTGCTCTGATTGGACTCCGCCTTGGCTTTTATCTCAATCCACACCGTGTGATGATTGCTGCTGCTCACATGGTCACCCACCTGAATATTTGACACACTATCTCTGTTAGTGAGTACTAAATCCAGCATCGAGCTTTCCCTGTTCGGTTCCATCACCATTTATCTAAGTAATGCATTTTGGAAGGCCTCTACAATTTTTTTACCTCTTTCCAGATTTGCAGAAGAAATACTCCAATCCACATCAGATAGATTAAAGTCACCCAATATGATCACTTCCTCCTTCATGGCTATCTTTGTAGTATCAATAATCAATTTGCTATCTATTTCTTCGGTTTGAGTTGGAGGCCTGTAAACTACACCAGTATGGTTGACATTGCCATTTCCTCTTTCAAACACAATCCACAGCGCTTCTTCTTTTCCCCACGTCCCCTGCATTTCAGCAGCTTTTTATATTGCTTTTGACATATAGGGCTACTCCCCCTCCTTTTCTACCCTCTCTATCTCTTCTAAATAGATTATAGACAGCTATGGCTATATCCCATTCATGGGACTCATTAAGCCAGATTTCTGTAATGGCCACAATGTCCAATTAATCAAATGATTGGATAGAAGATGAAAATGTACGAAATAGAAATGTTTTAAATTATTTTCTTAAGGACCTATAACTTCTCTCCTAGTTTAACACACTAGGCAATTCATTCCAATGAATCATTGCCCTGTGAGTAAATAATTTTACCCATGTACCTTTTAAGGTATAGTTCTTCATAGAAGAGCAACTTAAATTAAGATTAGAAGATCATAGAGATCTATGAGAACAATTGGTGCATTCAGAATTTTAAAAACCAAACCAAATTACTTCAGATTCTTAAACAAATAGCTAACCAGTGGGACTTAATTAAGAGAGGAGCAGCCTGATTCTTCTTAGTACAGTTTAAAATGACTTTGGCTGTAGTGTTTTGTACAACTTGAAGTTCCAGTAACATTTTTTGTGGTAAGCCAAGGTAAAGAAGATTACTATAATCTATTTGAGCTGCAATGAATGCTTGAGTTAGTAACTTCAAGTGATTCTCATCCACATTCCACATGACGCCAAATTTGTTTTAATACACATAATTTATAATGATATCTTTTGATAACATTTTTAACTTGGCTTTCAAAGGCAGATGAATTCATAAGAACTCTTAACAATTTTAAAGAGGTGGTAAGAGAAACAGTACTTCCTTTCAACATAGGATTAGCACTTGAGAATAGATGCGAAGAACAACCATTCCAAAGAATATTGGGCCCAATATTCAGCAGCAGCTACTAGCCAATCTAACTTAGGTAGCCACCGCTGCAGAACTTGAAAACCGGATATTGACATTGAATATCTGGGTTGCCCAGACTGGCAAGAAGCTAACTGGACAGTGGCGATAGTAAGTCCAGCCTTTGCTTTACCTTGCTTTTGCTGCGTAGCAATAACTAGGCAGTGGCTCAATATCACCACTGCCCATTTATGGCCGGGTACCATCCCAGAATGCCCCGATGTTAACCAGTTAGCACTGAGGTGTGCAGCGATAGCACCCATGAATATTCAGCAGCACTAACCGTGTTAGTGCCGCTGAATATCCCTGATAAAGGGAGCAACATGGTTAGCAGGTCTGATAATCATGTTACTCTCTTTGAATATCGAGTCCATTGTTGTTTTCTGGATTCAGCTTAAGATAATGAGCACTCATCTATCCATCCACCAAATCAAAACAATGGGTTAATAAAACATAAGCAGCCTGAATTTGATCTCAAAATGGAGTTATAACAATATAGTCAGTATACGAGAAATATTGGACCCCTAAAGTCTTAAGCCTTTTTTTTCAAAGTGACATATAAATATTAAACAATATTAGTGATAATGGTGAGTTCTTTGGGGCCTCTACAATTACTACTACTGATCATTTGTATAGCACTACAAGATATACGCAGTGCTGTACAAAGACATGTAAGAAACGGTCCCTGCTCATCAGAGCTTATAATCTAGTCAAGATAGATAACACAACAGCTGTGGTCTAGGATAGAGGAATGGTAACAAAATGCATAGTTGGAACGCAGAAGACTCTGTGGATCAGGATCCAAAAGCAGCCTTGAAGAGGTGAGGCTTTAGCCTCTATTTGAAAAGGGACAGAGATGATGCCTGATGTACTGACTCGGGTAGTTTGTTCCAGGCACTACGAGCAACATGGCAGTGGAAGAGAAGAGCACAGATAGAAGCGATCTGCCAGAAGAGCGGAATTCCCGAGATGGAGTGTAAGGAGAGATCAGAGAGGAAAGGTAGTGAGGAGCCGCAGAATGAATGCACTTATAGGTCAGTAGGAGAAGTTTGAACTGGATACAGAAATTGATAGGAAGCCAATGAAGCAACCTGAGAAGCATAGCAACTTCATACAAGATAGTCCATGAATCCAACATTTCATCCTTCCATTTTAACATATATGAATGGTTGGGCAGAAATTCTCTAAATCAATCTAAGACAGGACCTGAAATACCAATTTTCCTCAATTGAAAAAGTAAAATATTATGATCTAAAAGTATCAAAAGCAGCCCATAAATCGAGCTGAACAACCAAAGCTTGATAAACGATATCCAAGAATAATCAAATATCTTATAAGAATCTAGTTAAAAGTGTTTCTGTACTGTATGTAGAATGAAACCTAGAATGAGATGTATCTAACAGGCTATATCTGTATGCTGTTGAAGTTGAATGGAAACAATTGCTTCCATCAACCTAGCTAGGAAGAATAGTAAACCTGCTATGGATTGATAGAAATCAATTCCAGATCTCCATAGGAGTCCTTGGGAATTGGTGTTAATAAAATTGAACCCAAGGAAAATGGAAAAATGGCCTCTCTTAACTGCTTGTAAATCAAAAACAAGATCCAATGAAGTATCTCAGTTGGGTCATTAAGAAAAATACCCATAGAACACTGGTCTAACTCATAACATTTTGCATGCTTATTTACAAATTGTTAAAATGTTTCTATATCTTTATCGGAAGAAAATGTTCCCAGTAACAATCATTTGCATTCAAAATTTCTAAGCATGCCAATTCTAATGTATTTTTTATGGAATTGGTTAAAATAGACAACCTTAGATTTTCCACTTTCTTTCTAATTAGGAAGCTAGATCATTTGCTTTTAAATTGGTTTGAAGCCTGCAATGACCCAAGGAATTGGGAGTAAGCATACTATTAACTAAACTAAGAGACTTGGATTTATTTTGACCTCTGTCTGTAATTGCAGAGTAATGATTTGGTTTTGCTTCAGTACGAGCCATTCACTCACAACATTCACACTTCACACAATTCTTTTCCTTTTCCCATCAGTCTCCCAGTCAACTGTACCACTACTTTTAGGAAACACCCTTCTCCGTTAGCCACTTACAGGTATAATAAAAAGGTTATATAATGGGTGCTATATTTTTTAGCCTGTTAGTAGTTTATAGCTTTCTGAGCCATAGTCTCTTTATATGATTCCTTACTCATATTTTATAGCTATTATATTATTTATCATTTTTTATTGTATTTGTGGATTACAGCCTTTTAGAGAATGAAAATATTATATTGCCCCTATTTGTCCTTGAGCCACCGGCAGGATCAACTCTAGTTCTTTTGGGTTGTGATTTCCCTCAAGCAGTGCACTTGTTTTATTAGTGTTTTCTTTATATAAAGTTGAGGTAATTTGACGTACTTCCCCTTGCTCTCATGTATTAGATTTTTGTGTGACCTTGAAACATTCGGAAGTGTTTCTTCAGCCTTTATACTTCTGTAAGAACAACAGTAAGTTCTGATTTGTTTTTTTTTTGTTCTCTCCCTTCTCTACCTGCTTAATTTGTTCTGGTCTATTCCCCCTGGCTGACATCCTCCCCCATAGTCCTCCCATTCCTTTATTTAATAAAAGCTTTATGTCTCCGGCCATCGCCTTTTGTTGTTTTTTTTAGTGGTCTTATTTTCTATCATGTATATTTTATTCTTGGTCCAATGAGCATTGTTTTATTATATTATTTAGCCTTTCTATTATACTTTATTACATTGTTTTATTTGTAGCTGATCTTATTCATATAAGAGTGGAGGAGTGGCCTAGTGGTTGGGGCAAGGTACTTCAGGCTGGAAGGTTGGGGGTTCAAATCGCACTAGAGGACAGCAACCTTGGGCCAGAAGGACTGGGGTTTCTAGTCCCACAGGTGCTCCTCATGGTCTTGGGCAAGCCACTTAACCCTCCATAGCCCATGTTCCCTGTAAAATAGTTATCTCCAAGTTATAATGCCCTGTTCAATGTAATTTCAGTTTGTTCAATGCAAACTGCACTGATGCAGAATAGCATGGTATATAAGAGAATGTAAATAAATAATATAGTATTAATGTTTCTTAATCTTTATTTAGGATATTATGTGCTTTTATGGTTCATCATTAATTTGCAGTTTGTTTTTTTGGTTTGTGGTTATGTTCTGATATGTGTGTTTTTAATTTGTTTGAGGCTTAACCCCCCCGGAAGAAGGCAAATGTTGATGAAACACGTCATGTTGTGGTTTTCTTAATAAAGGCTATCTGTATTCCAATTTGTTGTTGTGCTTTAGCTATGAGTATACATGCTCTTTTGTATGGACTACATTGACTCCCAGCTCCATTTTTACTATGCTGAAGACAAGAGAGCAGTCTGAGACTATCAGAAAAGCCATTATCACAGATTTTTTTTTTTTAGTGCCATTGAGTCAGTGCTGACTCCTAGCAACCCAGCTGCCTCTGGGCTTTCTTGGCAATGTATCACCCGAAGTAGATTGCCAGTCTTTTCTTCCAAGGCAATGGAGGGTAAAGTGACTTGCCCAAGGAGTGCTAGTGGGAATTGAACCCTTGATCTTCTGGATTCTAGGCAGTTGATCTAACCACTAGGCTACTCCTCCACTATCACTGAATGTCAAACTTCAAACAGGTACAAGTCCATCTTTAAAGACCTTGGGATTACTGTGTCTACAGTTCACAATGTTATTAAGAAGTTTTCTGCTCATGGAACTGTCAAGAACCTCCCAGGACATGGAGGGAAGAGGAAAATTAATCCTAGAAGTCTTTGAAGGTTAGTGTGAACTGTTGGAAAAACACCACATACAACATCCAAAGAGCTTAAGACTGATCTGGAGCAATCTGAAGTGGGGCTTCAACAACATACGCTAAACACTAAACAAAGAAGGACTTCATGGGCAAAGACCAAAGAGGATCCCACTGCTCTAAGACAGACATAAAAAGGCATGTCTGATCTTTGCCCAAATCCACCTTGAGAAACCACAAACTTTCTGGGAAAATGGCCTGTGGACAGATGATACCAAATTTGAACTCTCTGGCAATTCATACCAGCATTTACAGGCAAATAAATTAATATTATAAGGAAAAATAACACCCTTCCTACAGTTAAATATTGTGGAAGTTCCATAATGTTGTGGAACTGTTTTGCTGCCTCAGGAACCGGAGGCCTGGAATGTATTAAAGGAATAATGAAGTCAGAGGACTACCAAGGTATTTTGGAGCGCAATGTGCTATGTAGTATTAGAAAGCTAAATCTGAGTCGAAGGTCATGGGTCCTCCAGCAGGACAATTACCCAAAACATAGTAACATAGTAACATAGTAAAAGACGGCAGATAAAGACCAGCATGGTCCATCTAGTCTGCCCAGCATGATGGCAAGAGTAGGTGCACCTGCCGCTCCGTGCAAACCACCCCACGCCACGTACATAATCTAAAACTACAAAAGAATCATTAAAAAAGGAAACAATAGGAGGTGCCCATATTTACTCTCAGGTGCAGCTGTTTATCATCATCAAGCATACTTTAAGAACCTGAGATTAATTAAGTTTGAGGTGAATAAAGTCCATTAAAGGTATTATAGTTTTATTAATATATGTATCCCCAGAAAATCTACCTAAGTAAACAACTTAAATACATAAACACAATCTTAAAACTAAGATGCAGTCCAGAAGCAAGATTGGAGCTTTCCAGTCTTTTGCATTGAGTATCACATGCATGAATTTCTCCCAGTTGATGATGGGTCTTCCATGTGCACTAGGTGCAAGGAGCTCTTTGCTCTCAGGGAATGAGTCCGATCTCTGGAGGCTAGAGTAGCAGACTTGGAGAACACAAAGAAGACAGAAAGGTACATAGATGAGACCTACAGGGATATAGTACTGAAGTCCCAACTCCAGTCTGCCAGCATCCCTGTTGCCATGGAAGAGACAGGTCTTGTGATAGGAGAGCATCACTATGATGTGGCAGGAAGTGATTCTGTAGCTAGACCCTGTCCTCCAGGTGATGTAAAACCCTCTCGCACCAAGGAGGTTTCTCCAAGACCATGTGCCCATGAGAGAAGGGTTAGGACAGCTGTTATAGCAGGCGATAAGATCAATAGGCATGTAGATAGCTGGGTGGCTGGTAGGTGTGAGAATCTCCTGGTAACATGCCTGCCTGGTGCAAAGGAAGTGGACCTCACACATCACCTAAACAAGGACTTAGATAGTGTTAGGGAGGAATCTGCTGTCTTGGTACATGTCGGTACCAATGACATAGGAAAGTGTGGTTCTGGAGGCCAAATTTAGGCTTTTAGGTGTTCTTGTTGTTGTTAAGTGCCGTCGAGTCGTTGTCGACTCATGGCAACCCTCTGGATAGTTGTCCTAAATTGTGTTCGGTCTTCAGTCAGGCGGCTCATTGTTGACAGACTGGTACCCGTAGCTGCTGTTATTGTATTGATCCATCTCATTGCTGGCCTTTCTCTTTTGTGTTGACCTTCTATCTTGCCAAGCATGATGTCTTTCTCTAATGATCTCTCTCTTCGCATGATATGTCCAAAGTATGAAAGTCGAAGTCTTGTCATCTGAGCTTCTAAAGAAAGCTTAGGTTTGGTCTCCTCTAGTACTGACTGGTTTGTTCTTCGGGTAGTCCATGGCATACACAGTATTCGCTGCCAGCACCATAATTCAAAGACATCAATTTTCTTCTTGTCTATATTTTTCACTGTCCAGCTTTCACATCCATTTGATGTTATTGAAAGTATCATTCTCTAATATGTTTCGCGTTCCACGTGCAGGACCCAAAAGACAGGCATAGCTCCGGAGTCTCAATTTGTGTATGAGACAATGGTGCAAGGATGAAGGTTTTGGGTTTGTTAGGAACTGGGGAACATTCTGGGGAAAGGAGGGGCTTTTCCAAAGGGATGGGCTCCACCTTAACTGGGATGGAACCAGGCTGCTGGCATTAACCTTTAAAAAGGAGATAGAGCAGCTTTTAAACTATTCCTATTGAGAAAGCCGACAGTCGCCCAAAGCACATAGTTCAGAAGGATGTATCTTTGAATGATACTAGCAAAAGACTGAAGTTAGGGTATATCGGCAGAAAGGTTCCAATAAAGACAAAAGTAACCCAAATACCCTTGAGTACAGAGCAGATAGAACTTAAAGATCCTCAAATTACCACTGCCTTTTGGTAGCCAGATTAATAAAATACAGTCTCTAAAATGCTTGTATACAAATGCTAGAAGCCTAAAAAATAAGATGGGAGAGTTAGAATATATAGCACTAAATGAGAAGTTAGATATGATTGATATTTCAGAGACATTATGGAAGGAGGACAACCAATAGAACACTGTAATACTTGGTTACAAATTATATCAAAATGATAGAGTAGATCACTTACCCCGGTATCGACTGGATTAGTGTAATGGCAGGACATGCTAGGGAGATAAAGTTTCTAGATGAACCGACAAGAGGGCAAGCTGCCTTGGATCTAGTCCTTAGTGGAACCAAAGATCTGGTCCAAGAGATAAGAGTGTTGGGGCCACTTGGCAATAGTGATCATAGCATGATCACATTTGATTTAATAAACTGAGGAAGGATGGCAATGAAATCCACAGTACTACCTTTTAACTTTCAAAAGGGAAATTATTATAAAATGAGGAAAACAGTTCAGAAAAAAACTACAAGGAGCAGCTGCAAAAGTTAAAGATTTACATCAAGCATGGGTGTTGTTTAAAAATACTAACTTGGAAGCCCAGACCAGCTATATTCCACACTTTAAGAAAAATGGAAGGAAGTCCAAAAAACTGCCAGCATAGTTTAAAGGTGATATTAGAAAGGTTGTTGTAGCCACAAAAGCATCTTTTAGGAAATGGAAAAAGGAACTAAATGACAAAAACTGGAAACAACATAAGCACTGGCATGTTAGATGCAAGGCACTGATAAGGCAGGCAAAGAGAGAATTTGAAAAAAGGCTTTCTGTGGAAGCAAAAATGCATAATAAAAGCTTTTTCTACTACATTCATAGCAAAAAACCTATGAGTCAGTTGGACCATTGGATGATAGAGGGATAAAAGGGACATATAAGAGGGGACAAGGCCATAGTGGAGAGACTGAATGAATTCTTTGCTTCGGTCTTTACTGAAGATGTAGGAAAGTTACCCATGCCTGAAATAGTATTTAAAGCTGATACAGCAGAAGAATTGAAAGAAATATTGATAAACCGGGAAAATGTATTACAACTATTTCATAAACTGAAAAGTAGAAATCACCTGGACTGGTGTTGAAAGAACTGAAGTGTGAGATTGTAGACCTACTATTACTAATCTGTGAACTTTATTTATTTTATTTATTTACATTTTCTTATATACCGCGCTATTTCCCATCAGTGCGGTTCACATGGAACATTTAACATACGCATTTCACAGGATGATCTGCGTTTACAATTAAAACAGGTAATAGAACTTGGATCAAGAACGTGGGTAACTATTTACATCTGTACAATAGTAATTAGGAGGTACATTCATTTGAGGTACATTCATTATGTACCTCACAATAATGAGGTACTATCGTTAAAATCATTAATAATACCTAAGATTGGAGGATGGCCAATTTAACACCAATTTTTAAAATGGTTTCCAGGGATGATTCGGGAAACTACAGACCGGGGAGCCTGACTTCATTACTGGGAAAAATATTAGAAACCATTATTAAGAACAAAATTTCTAAAAATATAGATAGTCATGGGTTTAATGGGAGACAGCCAACATGGCTTTAGCCAGGGAAAGTCTTGTTTTACTAATCAGGTAGACAAAGGTCAATGGAGTGTATCTGGATTTTCAGAAAGCCTCCGACAGGATCCTTTATGAGAAACTCTTAGCGAAATTAAAAAGTCATGGGATAGGAGGCAGTGTAGTAAATGTTGATAGATTGTTTATGTCAAAATGTAGAAAGACTAGGGGACATGCAATGAAGCTACAATGTAACCCATATAAAACTAATAAGAGAAAATATTTTTTCACTCAACGTGTAATCAAACTCTGGAATTCATTACTGGAGGATGTAGTAAAAGCTGTTTGTGAAACTGGATTTAAAAAAGGTTTGGACAAGATTCTGGAGGAAAGGTCAATAAACCATTATTAAAAGGGATCTGGGAAATCCACTGCTTGTCCCAATACAAGCATTATGGAACCTGTGTCTTCTGGGGAAACTGCTAGGTACTTATGACCTAGATTGGCCACTGTTGGAAACAGGATACTGGGCTTGATGGACCTTGGTCTGACCCAGTATGGCATATCTTATGTTCTTATGGACTGTTTTAAACTGGCCAGCAATGAGTCCTGATCGCAATCTAATCAAGAACATATGGAAAGAGCTGAAATCTGCCATTGGTAAAATGAATCCTAGAAACATTCATGAACTGGAACAAATTTCAGTTGAAGAGTGGGAGAAACTACCAGCAGACAGATTTAGGAAACTTATAGATGGCTACAAGAGACTGTCATCACTACACAAACCAAATATTAGTGAAGGGTGCCATTAATCTTGCTCAGGTAATATTTAGGTTTTTTTTCTCAGAAATTGCTCTGTCTAAGATGCAGAAACATCTCTTTATTGTTGTGTACTTTTGAACATATTATTAAAACATTATGACAACATACAAACGGAATATTTCCAATTATTTCTAAAGATATTGTACACAACATACCTAAAATGCAAGGGTGCCAATTATGTTGACCACAACCGTAAGTCTCTGATGAGACTCCATTTGGAGTACTGTGTACAATTTATTTATTTTATTTATTTAAAAGCTTCTATATTCTGCTTTCCTCCCATCCATAAGGTCGGTCTTCAAAAGGATATAAACAGGATGGCATTGGTAAAGAAGGCAGCTACTAAAATGGTCAATGGTCTTCATCATAAGGTATATCGAGAAAGATCTACATATGTATACTTTGGAAGAAAGGAGGGGACAAGATATATGACAGAAATGTTTAAACACCATTGTGGCATAAATGCGCAGAAGGAGAGTTGAAAGAAAGCTCTGCAATAAGGGGCATAGGATGAAGATGAAAGAGGAAAGACTCAGGAGTAATACGTGGAAATATTTCTTTATGGAAAGAGTGGTGGCGCATGGAATAGTCTCCACTGGAGGTGGTAGTGACAAGGACAGTATCTAAATTCAAGAAAGCATGGGACAAACACAGAGGACCTCTAAAGGAGAAGAAGGGATTGTAGAGCTTAGTAGTTGGTATGGATGGGCAGACTGGATAGGGCATACGGCCTTTATTTGTTTCTATGTTTTCCTACATCGCAAAAGAATAAGGCCCAGTCACACAGTGGCCAGCCTAACTGCACAAAATTGTAAATTCCCCGGTCTTTATAACACATGTACATATCTATCCAGGATTTTATGTACTATATAAATAAGTGCTCAGGCTCAAGTTAAACTTTTATTTTTCAGGCTCTCCAGTCCTGTATCCATTTCTCTGCCACGTGCCCTGTACTTGTTTTCAGTACTTGCTCAGTATAGCTGCATAACACTGGAACTTCCAGGTTTATGGTCCAATTCAAACCTTTGATTTTTACTATTTATTTTTCTCCTGGGTTCCCCGGTATCACTGCCTCACTGGCAGGACTCCAGACACTCCAGGAACCTCCCAGAGCCCAGACTAAGACAGGCCCCAAATCTGCTTAGAGCCTTGGTCTGCAGCAATAGTATGGCATAAGCCCCCACCTAGTACTACTACTATTAATCATTTATATAGCAGTAGAAGGCACATGCAGTGCTGCACAGATACATATAAAAGACAGTCCCTGCTCATCAGAGCTTACAGTCTAATCAAGACATACAATACAATAGTTGAGAATAAGGAATACATATAGGGAAATATAAGGAGACTTAAGGAAAACAATGGATCAGGATCCAAATGCAGCCACAAAGAGATGAGCCTTAAGCTTGGATTTGAAAAGGGGCAGTGATGAAGCCTGATGTACAGACTCAAGTAATTTGTTCCAGGCATAAGGAGCAGTGAAGTGAAAAGATCAAAGTCTGGAATTGGCAGTGGAAGAAAAGGACATAAAGAGAAACAGGCCAGTGGAAGAGCGGAGTTCACGAGGAGGGATGTAGGGAAAGAGGAGAGAGGAAAGGTAGTGAGGAGCAGTAGAATGAAGGCATTTATAGTTCAGAAGGAGAAGTTTGAATTGAATACAAAAATGGAAGGGGAGTCAATGAAGTGATCTGAGAAGAGGGGTTATATGAGTATATCGGGGCTGGCAGAAGATTAGCCGTGCAGCAGAGTTCTGAACAGATTGAAGGGGAGAAAGGTGACTCATAGGGAGACCAGCAAGGAGGAGGTTGCAATAGTTGAGACAGGAGGTGACTAAGGAGTGAATAAGCATTTTAATAGTGTGTTCAGAAAGGAAGGGGCAAATGCTGTTAATGTTATAGAGAAAGAAACAACAGGTTGGATATGTTTGGAGAAGGAGAGGGAGAAGTCAAAAATGACCTCCCACCAAAGAACTGCCATGTTGCAGCTACGAGGCGCATAGGAGTCTCCAGCCGCCATAGTTACCCCAAACAAAATAAAAACACATTTTTTGACCTCTGGTTGTTGTTGTTGTTAAGTGCCGTCGAGTCGGTGTCGACTCATGGCGACCCTCTGGATAGTTGTCCTAAATTGTGTTCGGTCTTCAGTCAAGTGGCTCATTGTTGACAGACTGGTACTGCTGTTATTCTATCGATCCATCTCATTGCTGGCCCTCCTCTTTTGCATTGACCTTCTATCTTACCAAGCATGATGTCTTTCTCTAATGATCTCTCTCTTCGCATGATGTGTCCAAAGTATGATATTCAAAGTCTTGTCATCTGAGCTTCTAAAGAAAGATTAGGTTTGATCTCCTCTAGTACTGACTAGTTTGTTCTTCGGGCAGTCCATGGTATACGCAGTATTCGCCGCCAGCACCATAATTCAAAGGCATCAGTTTTCTTCCTATCTTTTTCACTGTCCAGCTTTCGCATCCATATGATGTTATTGAAAATACCATGGCTTGAATGAGTCTAATCTTTGTATGGAGAGAGACATCTCTGCTCTTAAGAATCTTGTCTTGGTCTTTCATAGCCATTCTGTCAAGAGCAATGCTTCATCGGATTTCTTGACTGCTTGTTGCTTCTTTATTGATGCCTGTGCTGCTGAGGTACAAGCTTGTAGTTTAAATGTAATAGTCACTTTAAAACACAGAAGAGAGCTTTCTGGTTAAATTTAGAACCCAGCAGAGAGCTTATAGTTTAAATTTCATAATAAGTCAGAGCCTAGCAGCAGCAAAGAGCTGTAATTTAAATAAAATCAGAATATAACTTAGCATAAAAGGCAAAACAGGGTCAGTACTCCTTGAACAGCAAATAAAGTCTTCTAGAGACCTTTACAAAGACACCTTCTACCTAGGGGGCAAGAGACCTGTGAAACATTTTCAATAGGTGTTAACACCAGGTGGCAGGTCAAAAGGCAATTTTGAAAGACTCCTTCTATCCAAGCAAGGACTGTTAATCACCCAGGAAGTTGGTCACAGCTTACCTCAGCAGCACAGGCATAAATAGTTCAACCAGAGCTCTGTGATCCTCAGTCTTGAAGGACTAGAAAAAGGGACTGCTACTTCTGGAGAGAGATCTGCAATTGTGAGTATATACTTCTGGGAATTTTCTGAAAGGACTTCTTTGTATTAAAGCTAATTAATCTGTGAACCCAGTGTTTTTGTTAAATCAGTCAGGGCCTAGTAGCAGCAGTTTAAGTTTAAATTTAAAACACAGAAGAGAGCTTTCTGGATAAATTTGGAACCCAGCAGAGAGCCCATAGTTTAAATGTAATAGTCACTCAGGGCCTAGTATCAGCAAAGTACTTGTAGTTAAAATTTTAAACACAGAAGAGAGCTTTCTGGTTAAATTTGGAACCCAGCAGAGAGCTTGTAGTTTAAATTTCATAATAAGTCAGAGCCTAGCAGCAGCAAAGAGCTGTAATTTAAATAAAATCAGAATATAACTTAGCATAAAAGGCAAAACAGGGTCAGTACTCTTTGAGCAACAAATAAAGTCTTCTAGAGACCTTTACAAAGAGGCCTTCTACCTAGGGGGCAACAGACCTGTGAAACATTTTCAATAGGTGTTAACACCAGGTGGCAGGTCAAAAGGCCATTTTGAAAGACTCCTTTTATCCAAGCAAGGACTGTTAATCACCCAGGAATTTGGTCACAGCTTACCTCAGCAGCACAGGACAGGGTACTGTGTAGCAGCCCTCTTTTAATAAGTGTTATTTCCCTCCCTCCCTCCCCAATACCCACACACCCCTGGGATATTCGTAGCTTTATAGGTACTTACACATCTTAAAGGAAAGGAGGTGCTCTCAGGTGAAGCTCATTATCCAAAACAGTCATACACTAAGGGCCTGAGATTAATTAAGCTTCAGGTGAACAAGGTATATTAAATGTATTAGGTACAGTTATATTAGTATACATATCCATAGCAACCTTAGTAAGTAAAGAACTTAGATCTTAACACAAGCTTAAAACTAAGATGCAGATAGCAGTCCAGCAGCGAGATGGGGGCTTTCCAGTCTTTTGCATTGCGTGTCACATGTATGATTTTCTCCCAGTTGGTGAGAGGTCTTACGTGTGCACTAGGTGCAAGGAGCTCTTTGCTCTCAGGGAAAGAGTCTGTTCTCTAGAGGATAGAGTAGCAGACTTGTAAAACATAAGAAAGACAGAGAGGTACATAGACGAGACCTACAGGGATATAGTCCTGAAGTCCCACCTCCAGTCTGGCAGCATCCCTGTTGCCATGGAGGAGAGAGGTCACGTGACAGGAGAGCATCACCCTGGTGTGGCAGGAAGTGATCCTATAGCTAGGACCTATCCTCCAGGTGATGTAAAACCCTCTCGCACTGAGGAAGTTTCTCCAGGGCCATGTACCCATGAGGGAAGGGTTAGGACAGCCGTTATAGTTGCTGATTTGATAATTAGGCATGTAGATAGCTGGGTGGCTAGTGGACGTGAGGATCGCCTGGTAACATGCCTGCCTGGTGCGAAGGTAGCGGACCTCACGCGCCACCTAGATAAGGTCTTAGATAGTGCTGGGGAGGAGTCTACTATCTTGGTACATGTTGGTACCAATGACATAGGAAAATGTGGTAGGGAGGTTCTGAAGGCTAAATTTAGGCTTTTAGGTAGGAAGTTGAAATCCAGAACTTCCAGGGTAGCGTTCTCCGAAATGCTTCCCATTCCACGCACAGGACCCAAAAGGCAGGCAGAGCTCCGGAGTCTCAATGCGTGGATGAGACAATGGGGCAGAGATGAGGGTTTTGGATTTGTTAGAAACTGGGGAACATTCTGGGGAAAGGAGGGGCTCTTCTGAAGGGATAGGCTTCACCTTAACCGGGATGGAACCAGGCTGCTGGCATTAACCTTTATAAAGGAGATAGAGCAGCTTTTAAACTAGGTAATAGGGGAAAGCCGACAGTCGCCCAAGAGCGCATGGTTCGGAAGAATGTATCCTTGAAGGATACTACCAAAAGCAGAGAGGTTCCAAAAAAGAGTAAAGTAGCCCAAATGCCCTCTAGTATGGAGCAGACAGAGCTTAAAGATCCCAAATTACCCATGCATACCAATAGCCAGATTAATATGAATAAAATACAGTCTCTAAAATGCTTGTATGCAAATGCTAGAAGTCTAAAAAATAAGATGGGAGAGTTAGAATATATAGCACTAAATGAGAGGTTAGATGTGATTGGAATATCAGAGACATGGTGGAAGGAGGACAACCAGTGGGACACTGTGATACCTGGGTACAAACTATATCGTAATGATAGAGCTGATCAAATTGGTGGAAGGGTTGTGCTCTATGTTAGAGAGGGCATTGAGTCAGAAAGGATTAAAGTTTTGCAGGAAACTAAATTTGCTGTAGAATCTCTATGGATTGAAATTCCATGTAAAAAGGGGAAGACGATGGCAGTGGGGGTGTACTATCGACCGCCTGGCCAGAATGAACAAATGGATGATGAAATGCTCAAAGAAATCAAGGAAGCTAACAAAAGTTACAGCGCAGTAATAATAATGGGTGATTTCAGTTACCCCGGTATCGACTGGGTCAGTGTCACGGCAGGACATGCTAGGGAGATAAAGTTCCTAGATGAAATAAATGACTGCTTCTTGGAGCAGCTGGTTCATGAACCGACCAGAGGGGAAGCCATATTAGACCTAATCCTTAGTGGAACACCAGATCTTGTGCAAGAGATAAGGGTGCTGGGGCCACTTGGCAATAGTGATCATAGCATGATCGCGTTTGATTTAATTAGTGGAGGAGGGATAGTAAGGAAATCCACAGAACTACCTTTTAACTTTTGAAAGGGAGACTATGATAAAATGAGGAAAACAGTTAAGAAAAAACTAAAAGGTGCGGTTCCAAAGGTTAAAGACTTACATCAAGCTTGGGTGTTGTTGAAAAATACTATCTTGGAAGCCCTGACCAGCTGTATTCCATGCTTTAAAAAAGTGGAAGGAAGTCCAAAAAACTGTCAGCATGCTTTAAAGGTGAGGTCAGAGAGGATGTTGTTGCCAAAAAAGCATCTTTCAGGAAATGGAAAAAAGAGCCAAATGACAAAACCTGGAAACAGCACAAGCACTGGCAAGTCAAATGCAACGCATTGATAAGGCAGGCAAAGGGAGAATTTGAGAAGAAGCTTGCTGTGGAAGCAAAAACGCGAAATAAAGACTTCTTCAAGTACATTCATAGCAAAAAAACCTGTGAGAGAGTCATTTGGTCTATTAGATGATAGAGGGGTTAAAGGGGCACTAAGAGGCGACAAGGCGATAGCGGAGAGACTGAATGAATTCTTTGCTTTGATCTTTACTAAGGAAGTTGTAGGGATGTTACCCATGACTGAAGTGGTATTTAAAGGTGTGGAAGAATTGAAGGAAATATTGATACATTGGGAAGATGTATTACAACTATTAGATAAACTGAAGAGTAGCAAATCACCTGGGCAGATGGTATACATCCAAGGGTGTTGAAAGAACTGAAATATGAGATTGCAGACCTGCTATTGGTAATCTGTGAATTTTCATTAAAATCATCTGTAATACCTGAAGACTGGAGGATCGCCAATGTAATGGCAATTTTAAAAAAGGGTTCCAGGGGTGACGCGGGAAACTACAGACCCGTGAGCCTGACGTCAGTACCAGGAAAAATGGGAGAATCCATCATAAAGAACAAAATTACTCAGCATGTAGATAGTCATGGCCTAATAGGAGACAGCCAACATAGCTTTAGACAAGGAAGATCTTGTCTTACTAATCTGTTATGTTTTTTTGAAGGAGTGAATAATCAGGTGGACAAAGATGAGTCGGTTGATATTGTGTATCTGGACTTTCAGAAAGCCTTTGACAAGGTCCCTCATGAGACACTTTTGGCAAAACTAAAGAGTCATGGGATAGGAGGCGGTGTACTATTGTGGATCAGGAACTGGTTAAAAGATAGAAAGCAGAGGGTAGGGCTAAATGACCAATTTTCCCAATGGAGAAAGGTGAATAGTGGTGTACCCCAGGGATCTGTGCTGGGTCCGCTGCTTTTTGACATATTCATAAATGACCTGGAAAGTGGAATAACGAGTGAGGTTATCAAATTTGCAGATGACACAAAACTATTTAAAGTTGTTAAAACCCAAGAGGATTGTGGAAAATTGCAAGAGGATCTTGATAAATTGGAAGACTGGGCATCAAAATGGCAGATGAAATTTAATGTGGACAAGTTCAAGGTTATGCACCTAGGGAAGAACAACCCAAACTATGGTTACACGATGCAAGGTTCCACATTAGGAACCACCACCCAGGAAAAAGATTTAGGCGTCATTGTGGATACCATGTTAAAACCTTCGGCCCAGTGTGCAGCAGCAGCCAAGAGAGCAAATAGAATGCTAGGTATCATAAGGAAAGGAATGGAAAATAAAACAAAAGATATTATAATGCCTCTATATCGTTCCATGGTGAGACTGTACCTTGAATATTGTGTGCAATTCTGGTCGTCGTATCTTAAAAAGGATATAGCGTTATTAGAAAAGGTTCAGAGAAGAGCCACCGAAATGGTAAAGGGATGGAAGGATACTCCTATGAAGAAAGGCTAAAAAGGTTAGGGCTCTTTAACCTGGAAAAGAGACAGCTGAGGGAAGATATGATAGAAGTCTATAAATTAACGAACGGAGTGGAACGGGTAAACATAGATCGATTGTTTACGTTATCAGAATATACAAAGACTAGGGGACATGCAATGAAGCTATAGTGTAAACTATTTAAGACTAATAAAAGAAAATCTTTTTTCACTCAACGTGTAATCAAACTCTGGAATTTGTTACCGGAGGATGTAGTAAAGGCTGTTGGTGTAGCTGGGTTTAAAAAGGGTTTGGACAAGTTCCTGGAGGAAAGGTCCATAAACCATTATTAAACGGGACCCAGGATATCAATGCTTGACCCAGTACAAGCATTGTGGAACCTGTGTCTTTTGGGGAAACTGCTAGGTATATATGACCTAGATTGGCCACTGTTGGAAACAGGATACTGGGCTTGATGGACCTTGGTCTGACCCAGTATGGCATATCTTATGTTGTTATGTTCTTATGTAGGTTAAAGTTGTCCACGATTTCAATTTCTTCTCCTTCAATGATGAACTTGTTGATTTTGCTAGTTGTCATGATCTTTGTCTTCTTTACATTAAGGTGCAGGCCCATTTTAAGACTATATTCTTTGATCATGAGAAGCAAATGTTTCAAATCATCTTCACTTTCAGCCTGTAATGTGGTATCATCAGCATAGCGAAAGTTGTTGATGAGTCTTCCACCAATCTTCACATCTCTGTTGTCTTCATACAATCCTGCTTCTCTGATGATTTGTTCTGCATATAAATTAAACAGGTAGGGGGAAAGTATGCAGCCTTGCCTTACACCTTTGCTTATTTTAAACCATTCTGTTTCTCCTTGTTCTATTCAAACTGTTGCTTCTTGATCAATGTGCAGACTGTGCAAGAGATCAATCAGGTGTTCTGGTATACCCATGCTTCTTAATGTGGCCCAGAGTTTCTCATGGTTTACACAGTCAAAAGCCTTGCTATAATCGATAAAGCACAATTATATTTTTAAAACTTTTTTTTTATTTTTAAAGTATGAATCAGAAAAGCATACTGCCATAGCTTCACAGAGGAAGTACTGCATATGTAGCATAAGTGAAGGCACATTTTAGATAGTAAATGGAGATCGGACTTGAGATGTCAAGGTCACGATGTACACAATTCCAGCAGTATTTTACAAAAGATCTGCCAATGTAGAGCTTTTTCTAAAATACAAATATGGAGGTGTAGGTGTACATGTTTATGTGCTGATACCTGGAGTCAGAGGATCCATTTTGCAAATGTACACATGATAAAAATCAGTGGTGCAAACCCGGTAAATTCCACGTGTAAGTGCTGGCATTTACATATCTATAAAAACATAACAACATGACAATAGAAAAAGACCATAGGGTCTATCCAGTCTGCCCTTCCATACCATCTACTATAGTCCATTTTTTTTCCTTTAGAGATCTGTGTTTGTCCCATGCCTTCTTGAATTCACATACTGTCGTGGTCTACTTCCTCCACTGGGAGACTATTCCACGCTTCTACCACTCTTTCCGTAAAGAAATATTTCCACATAATACTCCTGAGTCTATCCTCATTTTGTGAACCCACACCTATAAATGATGCTGATAAACTACAAATGCCGCTATCTTCATCTAATTTCAGTTTGCAAGGGTAAATAAACAAGAGGGAATTAACAAGGAATTCAAAATAGCATGGGAGAGATACAGTGGATCACTTTGTAGCAAGAGGATGAAATCAAAACAACGTACTTCAACATCTTACTTGGAAGACTAGATGGACCATACCGGTCTTTATCTGACGTTATATACTATATTACTATAGGGATAACCTCCTTAATCCCTCCTGTAAAGATCTGGCTGAAATAGTCCTTTTTTAAAAACACAAACATGCTAGGGAGCAGTCTTAATCCCGAGATTGACAACTGCAGTTATACACATATATTCCCTACATCAAATGGGGAATACGCATGTAGATTTTATACCATTTTCTAATCATGCCCCCTGACATGCTCCCTTGCAACTTCTACCTAATAAGGACATCCACGTGTAAATTCAGCCCTTTCTAAATTGGCCATTTCCACATGTAAATGCCTCATTTTACAAATGAAAAATACAAATAAGGCTTCTAAAATAACTCCCTTATTCTGCAAATCACATTTCCTAGGTCTAGTTAAAGCAGAATGAAAAAAATGCTTATGTCAATATATATTACACACTAAAAAAAAAAGGAATGTGTGCCTTCGAGTCAATGCTGACTCCTGGAGACAAGCATTGACTCGAAGGCACACGTTGCATTACACACCCTGAAAAGCTTGGTTCTTATATTAATGGGCTTTAGCTTAGAATATATGAAACCATCACCTCAATCTAATTGCATCGAAAAGTTTTACAAATATATGGAGCAACAGGAAGATGGTAACACTGAATATCTCTATTTAGTATTTTTAACCCTTTTCAAAAGAGCCATCTTGCAGCGACTTCCTCTTCTCGCTGCTTTCTCTCCATTTTTATTTGATTTATTTATTTAGTGCACTTCTTACCAACCTATCTCAAAAGTAATGGCACACTTAAAATTCTAGTCTGTGACTTGCGTTTTACCTAACATTTATTTTGGCATTTATTTCAGCCAGCTAGGCAGTCCTTTCTGTGGCTATATAGACCCCATCTGCAATTGGCAGTCTGTTAATCAAACAGTAACAGAGTCATTCCGAGGTGCGAATAGCGGGGATGAACATCCCGTTGGGATGTCCATCCCAGCTATTTGGTCCCTCTGCCGACCCTCACTAACTTCCCCGCATGTTGTATGGGGAGGTTAGATGGGGGCAAGGAAGGGGCGTTGCAGGGGTGGAGGTAGGGCGGACAGTGAGCGGTCTGTGGCCCCAGACATACAGGGCCAATTCCAATGTCAGTCCTGTATCTCCAGGGCCAGCAGCATGAATGGGGAACTTATTCCACCTCTGAGGTGGACTAAGTTCCCCTAGTTGGGTGGATCTGTCAGGCCTGGTGCATAGCAAAGATGGGGCAGAGGATATTCCCTGAAGCCTGACCCTTGCCTCAGGAGGCCAGATCGGGGGTCGGGCAGCAGGGAATGAAGATTTCTGTCCAGCAGCCAGGGATCGTGATTCCTGAATGGAGCCGCGGTGCCTTGCAACTGGATGCCAATGGAACTGCAGCTCCATTCAGGAGCTCTGGCTGAGTTAGCCGGGGAAGGCCCGTATGTGCAGGTCAACTGGAATCGGGGTTCCAGTCTGCACATACAGGCCTGGACAAGATTCTGATCCCGTGAGACTAGATCTGCTCCGCGGGATCAGAATCCTGTCTCACTCTGTGCGTCTGGTTCCGACCAGGTGCACAGGGGACCGGGATGTCCAGAATGGAATCGGGCCCTAAGAGACAAAAGTCCCCCAGCAACATGAGTTCTCTGAAAGTAAGACATGGAAGACACATGCATTTATACAGGTAAAAGGGCAAGTCATGCTGACTATACATATAGTGGGGTATTTTCCAAACAATTTAGGCAGTTTGCAAACATGCAAATTGCCTAAATTGCGCTAAGTGGGGTATTCAGCGGTACTAATGCGATTATTGCCTCCGAATATCCACGGGTGCCATTGTTAAATGCCAGAGGTAGAGTGGAGGTGGAACCCAGGGAAAACTGGCTAGCAGCAATATTCAGAAAAGTTAGGCACTTTAAAAGCTCTCCTAATCTTCACTGACGTAGCAGCTGAATATCTCCATTGCCCAGTTTACTGCGGTGCTATCCAACTAACCCAGATATTCAATGTTGGTGGTCAGATATGGCCCTAGCATTGAATATCCAGGTTTAAAGCTCAGTGGCAGCAGCTGCCCACTGTAGAGGTGCCAGCTACCGCCTCTGAATACATTTCTAGCTAGTCAACAAGATGGAGGAAAAGAAGGAGAAATTTCACTTACCGTTAATTTCCTTTCCTGGAATACTGCTAGACCAGTCCAGACAAATGGGTTATGCACTCCTGCCAGCAGATCTTGGAGACAGAGAATTCTACCAGAGCTCTGATAGGCTGGAGCCTGGTGATATAATCCTACCCCTAGGGGTCTCCCTCAGTAACGTCTACAAGCTAATGCAACATGAACTGTAACATCACCCCAGAGGGTCTCAAGTGAACTATATACAAGGGAGCCGAAGAACTCCCTAGAGCTGAAAACAGTATCCACCTACGAACCCATGGACTGCCCATGGCGAGGCATACAGGCAAAGAGAAGAACCGCGGTTGGCGGCTGCACCGCACCAGCGGCACACCAACAGACAGCAGGGCGGGTCCTGGACTGGTCTAGCAGTATTCCAGGAAAGGAAATTAACGGTAAGTGAAATTTCTCCTTCCAAGTCATACTGCTAGACCAGTCCAGTCCTTGAAAGCAGGTACCCAAGCTACCTGCTTTCAAAGGGGGGCAAGGCCGCCGACAGCTCAGCAGCTCCAAAATGGACCTCCTGATGGGCATGATAAGGCAGGCAAAGAGAGAATTTGAGAAGAAGCTTGCTGCGGAAGCAAAAACGCGAAATAAAGACCTTTTCAAGTACATTCGTAGCAAAAAACCCGTGAGAGAGTCAGTTGGTCCATTAGATGATAAAGGGGTTAAAGGAGCACTAAGAGGCGACAAGGCGATAGCGGAGAGACTGAATGAATTCTTTGCTTCGGTCTTTACTGAGGAAGATGTAGGGATGTTACCCACGACTGAAGTGGTATTTAAAGGTGTGGAAGAATTGAAGGAAATATCGATACATCGGGAAGATGTCCTACAACTATTAGATAAACTGAAGAGTAGCAAATCACCTGGGCCGGATGGTATACATCCAAGGGTGTTGAAAGAACTGAAATTTGAGATTGCAGACCTGCTATCAGTAATCTGTGAACTATCATTAAAATCATCTCTAATACCTGAGGATTGGAGGATCGCCAATGTAACACCAATTTTTAAAAAGGGTTTGAGGGGTGATCCGGGAAACTACAGACCGGTGAGCCTGACATCAGTACCGGGAAAAATGGTAGAAACCATCATAAAGAATAAAATTACTCAGCATATAGATAGTCATGACCTAATGGGAGACAGCCAACATGGCTTTAGACAAGGAAGATCTTGTCTTACTAATCTGTTATGTTTTTTTGAAGGAGTGAATAAACAGGTGGACAAAGGTGAGTCGGTTGATATTGTGTATCTGGACTTTCAGAAAGCCTTTGACAAGGTCCCTCATGAGAGACTTTTGGCAAAACTAAAGAGTCATGGGATAGGAGGCAGTGTACTACTGTGGATCAGGAACTGGTTAAAAGATAGAAAGCAGAGGGTAGGGCTAAATGGCCAATTTTCCCAATGGAGAAAGGTGAATAGTGGTGTACCCCAGGGATCTGTGCTGGGTCCGCTGCTTTTTGACATATTCATAAATGACCTGGAAAGTGGAATAACGAGTGAGGTTATCAAATTTGCTGATGACACAAAACTATTTAAAGTTGTTAAAACCCAGGAGGATTGTGGAAAATTGCAAGAGGATCTTGATAAATTGGAAGACTGGGCATCAAAATGGCAGATGAAATTTAATGTGGAGAAGTGCAAGGTTATGCACCTAGGGAAGAACAACCCAAACTATGGTTACACGATGCAAGGTTCCACATTAGGAACCACCACCCAAGAAAAAGATTTAGGCGTCCTTGTGGATACCATGTTAAAACCCTCGGCCCAGTGTGCAGCGGCGGCCAAGAGAGCAAATAGAATGCTAGGTATGATAAGGAAAGGAATGGAAAATAAAACAAAAGATATTATAATGCCTCTATATCGTTCCATGGTGAGACCGCACCTTGAATATTGTGTGCAATTCTGGTCGCCGTATCTTAAAAAGGATATAGCAATTTTAGAAAAGGTTCAGAGAAGAGCCACCAAAATGGTAAAGGGGATGGAAGGCTACTCCTATGAAGAAAGGCTAAAAAGGTTGGGGCTCTTTAACCTGGAAAAGAGACGGCTGAGGGGAGATATGATAGAAGTCTATAAATTAATGAACGGAGTGGAACGGGTAAACGTAGATCGATTGTTTACCTTATCAGAATATAGAAAGACTAGGGGACATGCAATGAAGCTACAGGGTAAACTATTTAAGACTAATAAAAGAAAATATTTTTTCACTCAACGTGTAATCAAACTCTGGAATTTGTTACCGGAGGATGTAGTAAAGGCTGTTAGTGTAGCTGGGTTTAAAAAAGGTTTGGACAAGTTCCTGGAGGAAAGGTCCATAAACCATTATTAAGAAGGGACCCAGGATATCAATGCTTGAACCAATACAAGCATTGTGGAACCTGTGTCCCTTGGGGAAACTGCTAGGTACGTATGACCTAGATTGGCCACTGTTGGAAACAGAATACTGGGCTTGATGGACCTTGGTCTGACCCAGTATGGCATATCTTATGTTCTTATCTTATGTTCTTATGAACGTCCAACCGATAATGACCGACAAAGGTGGACAGCGATGACCAAGTCGCCACCCGGCAAATATCGAGAGGGGCCACATGAGACCTCCCGGCCCACGAAGCTGCTTGCGCCCGAGAGGAGTGAGCATGGAGTCCTGGTGGAGCTGGCTCTCCCAGAAGAAGGTACGCCGCCTCAATGGCCTCCCTAACCCATCTAGAAATGGTAGATTTGGAGGCTGCGGATCCCCGACGAGGACCCGCGAACAAGACAAAAGAGGAACAGTCATACGGAAGGGTTTCGTGACCCTCAGATACCGAAAAAGAACCTTCTTAAGGTCCACCGCCCGCAACGGAGACCGACCACTGTCACACTGCGCCTTTGGAAAAGACGGAAAGAAAAGAGGCTGGTTAACAGTGAACGGCATCAGCACTTTGGGCAAAAAGGAAGGGACAGTTCGCAGGGAAACGCCTTCGGAGGAAAACCAGAGATAGGGATCTCGACACGAGAGAGCCTGGAGCTCAGAAATACGGCATGCCGAAGTTATGGCCACCAAGAAGACTGCCTTCAGAGTCAAATCTTTAAGAGAACAGGCCCTCAGAGGCTCAAAGGGAGGAGCAACGAGGGCACAGAGGACAAGCACGAGAGCCCACACCGGTACCGGCAAACGCAGAAGAGGCCAGAAGGCCCTAACTCCACGGAGGAACCGAGACACGTCCAAATGCGAAGCTATCGATCGCCCCGCTATAGGACCCCGAAAACAAGTTAAAGCGGCCACTTGTACTCGCAAGGAACCGAGCGCTAATCTCTTATCCACTCCGGCCTGTAAAAAGGACAGGATGTCCGGGACACCGCAACGCCAGGGAGAGAGGTTATTTCGCGAACACCAACCGTCAAGAGATGCCAAACCCGAGCGTAAGCCAGCAACGTGGTAGACCGCCGCGCCCTGAGAAGTGTCACGACCACGCTAGGCGAATAGCCTTAGCGAGCAAACCGGCAGCGTTCAATAGCCAGGCCGTAAGCGATTAAGGAGCCGGGTCTTCCATCTCCACTGGCCCTGAATCAGAAGGCCGAGAAACGCCTCGAGGCGGAGCAGCGACGCCCGAGACAGACAGAAGAGATCCGCATACCATGGTCCGCGAGCCCAATTCGGAGCCAGCAGGAGCACAGGGCCGCGATGGTCTCGGAACCGCTGGAGAACCATGCATATCATGGATCAGGGAGGGAAAACATACAGGAGAAGATGAGTCGGCCACGGCTGAGAGAGAGCATCTATGCCGTGTGCTCCCTTGTCCCTCCAATGGCTGAAGTACAGCGAAGCCTTGGCAGTCTGCGCCGTAGCCATTAGATCCATGGTCGGTAGTCCCCACAGGTGAACAATGGACCGGAACGCATCCGGCTGCAGAGCCCAGCCCCCGGGCTCCAGAGAGCGCCGGCTGAGAAAATCGGCTTTCACATTGTCCACGCCTGCGATGTGCTGCGCCGATAGCCTGAAGATGTTTCTCTGCCCACGGGAGGAGCAAACGCCTTTCCTGTGAGACACCCGGACATTTCACGCCGCCTAGGTGGCTTAGGTAAGCAACCGTCATGGCGTCAGACAGGATCCGAACCGCACGCCGCCACAGAAGAGGCTGAAACTGAAGAAGGGCTAAGCGCACTTTCCGCGTCTCGAGACGATTGATAGACCATTGGGCTTCACGAGGTGACCAACTCCCCTGCGCCGAGGCCAAGCCGCAAGGCGCTCCCCAACCGGAGAGGTTGGCAACTGGCGTCACCAAGATCCGGCGCAGAGACTCCAGAGGGACCCCCCGTAGAAGATTGTGTGCCTGAAGCCAGCAGCGGAGGCTGCGGCGCACCGGCGGAAGCAGAGGCAACCGGATTCGATAACTCTCTGATACCGGCGACCAACGAGATAGAAGCGCCGTCTGCAAGCAGCGCATGTGCGCTCTCGCCCACGGAACGAGGGCTATCGGTGCTGCCATGGACCCCAAGAGTTGAAGGTAGCCCCAAGTCCAAGGCGCCGCTTGATCCAAGCAGCGGCAGAGCTGAAGAGAGATCTTCTGAAAGCGTTCCTGAGGTAGAAACACCCGTCCCCGACGAGTGTCGAACCCAGCCCCTAGAAAATCCAGGACCTGAAGCATCCCAAAATAGACAGAGTAATGGCCCAGTCCTCCGTCCAATGGTGGACCGGGACGAATGGCATCTAAACGCTGGAGCCTTTAAACGAAGCAACATCCGCTGCCCATTGACGCAGGCTGAGCCATCTCCGAGCTACCGACACCAGTGCTAGGAAGCAAGCTGACAGCCGCAAGAGATCACAGAAGGCCTCTGCCCGGAATGCAGCGATGGATTCTAAATGAACCAACTCGGGAACACCTGGAAGCTGCTGAATCCATCGAAGGGAGGCCCGAGCTGCTAGACCTCCGCACACCCCTGCATGAAGGAAATAGCGGGCGAAGAAAAAACCCGTCTTTAGCAGACTCCCAACTCTTTAGGTCTTGCTGGTCGCGGAGTGCCGCTCCGCCCTCAACCGGAAGTGTGGTATGCCTGGTGACCCTGGTCATAATGCATCAAATGTCGGGTATGTCAGCCAACGGTCCAAGTCAGAGGGAGATCAAGGGTATAACTGACCAATACCGCATGCCGTACGAATGCCCTGGAAAATGGGATCCGGCTGCAACCAGATTTGAGAACCCTGAGGATCAGGCGTGTCGGCTAGGAGGAGCGACTCCATCACCTGTGTGATTAGAGCCAGCAACTCCTCTTTCCGAAAAAGGCTGAGAACTGTCAGCGAAGAAACAGACGGAGAATATTCCCCATCTCCTTACTCCAACGAGTCAGGGCTGACCTCCGAAGATTTAAAGTCTTCTTGAATATCCATAGTACCCCGCAAGGCACATGCAACGCTCCTAGGAGGACGTACTGCTCTAAGGTCTGAGGACTTATGGGACCACTTGCGAGACCACGCCATATCCTTGCCTGCTACTGGGCGGGTGTAGGAGATATACCAAAAGACTCCAAACGCCACAGGTGTCATGCCAGATGGAAGAGTGTGAGGAACGCACTGTCAGTCAAGGCTGCTGTGGCTTCCAGCGGCTGTGGAAGCGAAATGGGAGCTGACTGAATCCTTTCCTGCAGGAAGATCCTGCAGCAGGGGCTCTGAGGAGGGAGGAGATAAGGTGCTGATGATCCCATCTAGCAGCGCAGTGGGAATGGGGGAAGAGTCTCCCGGATGCAGCGTGCAGGTGGAACACAAGCAATCTATTAATTCCCCCTTTGTCTTATTACATATCACTTTTAATACAGCCAGAGAAACAAGCATTGCAGAGACTTAAACCACCTTTTCTCCTTTTTTTTTTTTTTTTGTTCTGAGCGTTTAAAACAAAAATCAAGATAGGCTCAGGGAAACAGAAGACTCTTCAAAGAAAAGGATTTTGAAACTCCCCGTGCCTTCACAGCATGTTTAAATGTGTGGAAACTGCTGTCCAGAGCTGTTCCCTCCAAAAAGAAACACTGAAGAGAAAAACAAAACGGCCGCTGGCACAGAAAAACTGTCAGGTATTCACTGAGCTGAGAAGGAAACTGTCAGTCATTCACTATGCTGGTACAGAGAAACTTTCAAAGTCAGGGTAAGGCAATTACAGTGACTGAAAGTAGGGAAATTAGAGTTTGATCCCTCCGCAGCCACTCAGACCTTCATGGCAGGGGCTGAAAGGTGTTTCTGGGGAGGGATGGAGAAGCCCAAACCCAGCTGTACTGAAGATTACAGTGAGTAAGCTTTTTTAGGCCGAGCCCAAAACAGACAGGATCCAAAACACTGACTTAAAATTCCAATCAAATGGTATATTGAATAAGACAGGTACAATATTCCAGTAAGACGTACAAAGTAACCCGGCTGCAGATTGTGGATTAAAAATTTAAAGCAGGAACTTCAAAACTCAGAGGCAGCCGGTCCGGATGCAGTTGAAATCAACCCAGGGCAGCAGAGGCAAGTAAGAAAAAACAGTCTACTTACAGGTTTCTTTCAGAAAATGATACCTGAACTTCCTGGGGATGTCCAAGCCCCCGTGGCAAAGACTCAGCGCTGCGTAAAGCCAATCGGGAGCTCCACTGAAGCCAGGCTCAGGAGTTCGCAAGTTTATCTGGGGAATCAAGTCGCTGGGGGAAGAGCACAGCTGATTCTTGAGGTCCTTGTGTTTCTTCTGACAGCCTATGCAGTGTAGACCTGAATAAGGCATAGTGAGAACTAAAAAAAAATAACTCTGCCCCGCAGGAACAGCCATTTAACAATCTACCCCATAATAGGTAATGCCTCAGCCAGCCTTCTTTGTTGAGCACAGTGGGGGATTGAACCCAAGATCCCTGCACCATTGGTCAGTGTCTTAACCATTGTACTGTGGCTCTGAATTGCATCCTGTTCTCTATTCATGCCTTCCCTACTTTTTATTTATTATGTTAATACATAGGCAGAGAGAAAAGAACCCCTCCACAACTCACAGCTAGCAAGTGCTGTGGAAAAAAACAAACAGCAATAGCGCTGCTAAAAAGCAAGTAGAGAAGGAATCTGGCTTCCCGCTAAAAACCGGGGCTCATTAGCTATTCAAAATGGCTGCTGGCAAAAATAAACCTCAAAAAGAGTGAATTAAAACCCCCAAAAGCCAAGGAATTAACTTAAAAAGTCTAAGGACAAGGTGGGAGGGTTGCAGGCATGAGAGAAATGCCTAAAATCGCTGAAAAATCAATAAAAACAAATCGAGTCACCACAGAGCTGCAGAAATCAGTGGGAGAAAGACAGGTGCTGTACTTACAGTACCGAAAGTGCAGAGAAGCCACGGATCGCTGCTCAGACCACTGCCAGCTGCCTCACCACTAAAATCAGCCCCAGGGACTGGATTTTAGGAGGCTTACCATCCAGCTAATAGTCCTCTTGACTAGTGCTGGGGAGTCTTCACATCAGCGATCTCTACTGTGACAGGACACAGGAGCTCAGCTGGAAACCCCCTGGTGCTCAGATAAGTACACTGGCAACTACAGGGGATAATCTCTCCAAAAGAAATCTCAAAGAAATAAATCATTTTAAATTTTTTTGAAGGAGCAAAAAACAAAGCATCCAGATCTGCTGGAGACAGAGAAAAACTGAGGGAGACCCCTAGGGGTAGGATTATATCACCAGGCTCCAGCCTATCAGAGCTCTGGTAGAATTCTCTGTCTCCAAGATCTGCTGGCAGGGGTGCATAACCCATTTGTCTGGACTGGTCTAGCAGTATGACTTGGAACAGAATTTTACAAAACAAAGTCTACATCAAGGTATCAATACATTCAGGGCTGGTACTACCATCAGGCAAACTAGAGCACCAATGATCTGAAAGTGGCCCACTGCCACTGCTGCCACCCCTCTCTGGAACCTGCAGCCTTTAAACAGAACCTCACGCTAACCTTCTGATGCAGACTTCCTGTTGGCATGGGAGTGGAAGTGGCTGGGCTAGGCACTTCTGCCCTCATGCAAAAGGAAGTGGAATTGGAGGAAATGGAAGCAGGAACAGCACTGAATCGTGCTACTTTATAGCTTCCTGCCAGCAGGGGCAGCCCTAGGGGGATGCAGGGTTATGTGCGAAGATTCATTGTGTGATCTCATTTGCATATATATTTGCACATCTAGCCCCGTGGAATCAGAATCACATTCAGTCATGTACGTGCAAGCCGGGACTGCGATTCAGTCCGGCTGCAAGTACATGACTAGCCCAATTAACTCAGTCAGGGATTTTAAATGGAACCGTGGTGCCATGGCATCTGGTTGCCATGGCACCGCGACTCCATTTAAAAGCCACAATGCCGGCTGCCAGAAAAAAATGCTTATTCCCCACAGCCCGACCCCAAATCTGGCCTCCTAAGGCCTGGGTTGGGCTGCGGGGAATGTCCTCCGACCCCCCTGCCCCATCCATGCCCTGGTATTTAAATAGAAACACATCCAGGGAAGTTATTCAACATTGCAATAGGCATGTATGTCCAGGGCTGGCGATCGCCAACCGCCCGCCCTGCCTCCACCTCCGATCCTCCCCTTCCCCACCCCCATTTAACTGCCCCATACAAACGGAGGGGAAGTTAGACTCAAGCAGAGAAGGCATGAATAGCGGGGATGGATGTCCTGTTGGGACATCCATCCCCGCTATTTGTGGCACAGAATCGGGCCCATAACAATTACTGTATGTGCCTAACAGTATAGGGCCAAAGCAAGTTTGTTCTTGTTATAGTGACATTTAATAAAGTAGAACTCAGCCCCGTCTTCCAGGGTCGGCAGAAGAATATGAGGCACCCAAGGTGAACCTTCAGCCTTGCGCCCCTCCCCCAACACACAAACATTACTATAGAATTAATTTTTAAAAATTAATATTGTGCATGAGTATATATTATTCATTTATGTTAATGAGATTATTTTATATGAGAAAGAAAAATAACATTGAATATTTAAAAACAGTATACAAATAGAGACTTTCAAAATACAATATTCTGAGATAAAGTGATCACTTACTGTGAAATGTACATTATATTTACATGCACTGCTGTGGTGACAACCAAAACAATTATTGAAAGCCCTGCAAAAACATTCAACACCTATGTGGAAAATGTGTCATACCAGAACAACACTGACTTCCAGAATTCACACATCATTTCATAGGTGGCACTGCAAATATACTTGGTCATAGTCTATCAGTACACTTCTGACTGGAAAAATAGAGCAAGCCAGACTGTGGCAGATCTCTACACTGAAACAAATTGCCAATATAATTCTTCACACATGCAGAACCTAGAAAGATCCTCGCTAAAAACAAAATCACTGACCATGCATTAGGAACAGAATCATGCAGACAACAACCCACACTACGATTCCTACACAGAAACTGCATGCCGGCACATACCATGCACTGCAGCGCTGTAGAAATAAAGAATAAAAATATATATATAGACAGGCATCTCCTCCAGTACTGAACAAAATACAAACATCTACATTCCCAAATCTGACATATTCCAGTCACTAGAGATTCAAAATGTAAGGCTTTTCCTGTACCTCTGTTGTCTGATCATTTTATTTTTTCTAACCAGGTTGGTCCTGGACTCTTCTTTCTGCTTTTCCCTTGTCAATCTTTTCCCAAGTCCTTCTCTAAGACCTTTCCCAACATTAGTATCTTGCCAGGATCCAGGCGGCTTAGGAGCGATGGGTGAGCGCTATCAGCTGCCGTAGTTTAGGAAGCCATGCCCTTTTAAGGAGATCAATCTTCTGCTTGGTGCGGTGGAGATTCAGCTGAGGGCCACAGCATTAGCGCAGTCAGTGTTGCTGGGGGGGGCCTTGGTCTTGGTTTCATGAGGAAAACCCTGCAGTGGAGGTGAAGACGATTTAAAAAAAAATAGCTGCTGACTCCAGCGTTAAGGGAGTCCAGGCTGACAGGGTTTGGCATGCTGAGGTGTCTGAGGAGGGCCAGAGCAGGTGATCCATGTTGCTGAGGACATATGTAAAAAAAAAAAAATGTTTGCCATAAACCGCTGCTGATCAGGAAATTCTGGGATTGGCAGTCCTGGGGTTCAGGAGGCAGAAGGAGGGTGTTAGGTGGTGTGTTATAGCAGCAAAGACACTGGGGAGTGCTGCAAAAGCAAAATTAAATAAAAAAACTAGTTTATATCAAAATATTTTTTTTCTTCATCAAACGTGAAATCAGGTTTTCCTAAAGCAGCTTTTCACGCTGATTCTAAATCTGTAATTAGTTTTTCTCTACCACTTAGGGCTTTAGAGATATCATCCATCAATGTTTCTATAAAATGTTACATATCATAAACAGAAAAAGTCAAATGTCACACATTATAATAACTATATTTAGCAAGTTTGCATGTAAGAAACATACTAAAAGTGTGTTACAGAAGACTTGGTGCTATGAAGTTTGTCAGGATTGTCACGATACAACATCCAGCAGTAATCTGCCATCATTCTCTCATCCCAGAATCCTTGGTAACGTTTTTCCATGGCCTGAATGTCTTGGTGAAACGTCTCACCATGTTCATCACTCACTTCACTCAAGTTTGGTTGAAAAAGATGGCGATGTGAGTGCATGAGGTGCATTTTTAATAACATGCGGCAACCAAGTTTACGATATGCGTCAAGTAACTTCTCTACTCCATCAACATAATCTGGCAATTTGTGATTACCCAGAAAGTTTTCACAGATCCACTTAAAGGCTTGTCATGCTTCAAGGTCCAAAGCATCCAGACATTTTTCAAATTCTTCATCTTCCATCACCTGTCTTATTTATGGCCCCACAGAAATGCCTTCTTTCAGTTTTGTAGCAGTGATCTTTGGAAATTTACAAACAAGATAACTGAAATCCTTTTGAATTTGTTTGTACCATTCTTTTCACTAAATTTTTCATTAAACCCAGTTTTATATGCAAAGGAGGAAGCAAAATGTTTGCTGGATTGACTAAAATGCTGCTTCCTGGATTTTAGGCCGTTCTTAAAGGCCAGTTGTGAACAGCATAATGATCTTTGACAGCGCGATTGTCCCAGAGGCAGAGAAAATGGCAATATTTGGTAAATCCACCTTCTATGACAATAGGTATGCCAATAACCTTAAGATCCCTGCAAATCTTCTGCTGGTAATTGTCATAACATATAGAATGGAGCAATATCTATAGGTTATCATATGTCTCCTTCAGGTGGACAGAGTGTGCAATTGGAATAGATGGCTTTATGTTGCCATTATGAATAAGAAAGGTCTTGAGGATTTTTGTTGAAGAATCAATGAGTAAGCACCATTCTAATGGTCTGTGTACCTGTGAGAGGGCTCCAAAAACTCCATCAATATCGTTGCAATAACACATTGGACCGTCTACTTTGAAGAACATCACTAAATTACGATTGCTTGTGTGTTAGTGGCAAATGAGAACATTCTTTTGAAATAAGTTATTTTCCTTCAGCCTTGAAGCAAGGAATTCTGCTTTATCTTTTGAGAGTGCCAAGTCTCGTATAAGATCACTAAACTCTTCTTGGCTGAATTTCTCTGGGTTGCCATCACTTTTATCTGGCACGTAGTCTTCATCTTCTGACTCTTGAGGTTGGTCGCCATTTGCACCTTTATCTAACTACATTTTGTCTGGTACAGAAGACAGCCGGTCCTGTGGAGGAACTGAAATAGGAAGTGTTTTGTCATGCGGGATTGATCTCATTGCAGAAATAAGATTTGGATACACAATGTTGTGCTTGTTCTTCGCAGAGAAACCTGTGATATTAACAAGACAAAAACAGCAGCCATCATGATGGTTTCTCGGCTCCCCCTATATCATCGGTACAGTAAATGGCATCACTGTTTTCCTTTCATTCAACCAATCATATAATCCATTTGCACAAGCAATGCAAATGATATGAGGTGCCCATGGCTTATTCTGGTCACCCAGTAGGCATCCAAAATATAACTTATACATTTTGCGAAGATCTGATGTTATGGTACGACAGTAGCAAATGAAATACAAACGTAACAAGAAATATTGGAATGATTTCTACACTGTCTTGGTATGATTATTTTATTTCTGATTATTTATTCAAAGTTTTTATTACCAAATACATAATCAAAATAATTATCCTGAAAAGCAAAATAAATGCCAATCAATATTGGTAGAGTAATCTCTGACAAAGTTTATTTATTTATTTATTTATTTTAGCTGTATTTATATCCCGCTTTTCACTGGGTCAAAGCGGTCAATTGGGAGATACATTTAACATGAGGGGATATGACACACATACGCTAATACTTACAGGGAACATGGGCAATGGAGGGTTAAGTGGCTTGCCCAAGACCACAAGGAGTGCCTATAGGACTAGAAATCCTAGTCCCTCCGGCCTGAGATTGCTGTCCCCAGGTGGGACTTGAACCCCTGGCCCTAAGTACCTTGTCCTAACCTTGTCCTAACCACTAGGCCACTCCTCCCCCAGTTTATATCAATTTGGCTAGTATAGCAGAACGTCCGACACTATCATCTTTCAAACTTGATGTGATACAACACAAAAAAAACGGTTTTGAACATGATTAGGTTATCTAATGCACATGAAATTATTTGTGATGATTTTTTTCATTTTGACCAGTAAAATAATTAATAAAATATTGGATCATGAACTCAGAAGTAAGCGTGGTCTACATATGTGCAGTAAATCTGGGCATGTGCAGAGGGCGGCAGACATGCACTAGAGGGCATCTGGACTACAGATTGAGCTTGGGATAGAAGGATTCTAATGAACATGGGAAGCACATGGGGAGAATGACACGCTTGATGATTTTAAGCTAAATGAAACTGGACATTAATTTAATTCGAGTATAAAATTCAGGCAGGACTGTATTCGTCTGACAGGGACTGGGAAATGTACAATTTGAATGCAATGTTGGTAGCAATTAACATGCAGAACTACTTAATGCTGTGAACTGTGGAAGAGCATGCTGAACACAAGACAAGAATATTACTGTTGTGAGTGCCATTGGGACAATCAGTTAGGGACCAGCATTTGAGAAGAGAGGTAGTAAGAAAGGTGTTTCTGTGAGTGAGGCTGAAAAAAAGGGGGAACTTATGAATTTTGGTGTCAGTGAGCAAATGAACAACCAGGACCAATTTGTTGACCTGCATTTTAAGAATTTTTTGATATCTTTTCCTAGATGGTGTTCTGATGAGTGGATGCTTGTACTGATAACTTTAATTGATTTGTAAAGAGTAATTTCAAAAACACCTTTTGGTGGAAATTTAGATGTGTTTAGCCTGTGCTAATGCAGTTCTGAGTTGGTATTGGGCAAATTCCCAATGGTTGAGCTGGTTTGCCTGCTAACTTTGAGTTGTTTGGCTAACCTGAAAAAAAGGGTCTGACTGGTAAATTATAGAGCTGACCTTCGCTGAACCTGAGGAGCCTAGATTTGGAAAATCTGGAGTAGAAGAACTAGAACTATCTGGGCCCTAGTGCAAGACAGAAAAGTGAGATGATAAGAAGGGCTATAAGTGAACTTAGTCATCCACACTACATGTTTAAAATGTGAACTCTAAAAAAAGCTAATGGTATTACTTAAAGAAACGCCTTAACAGCTATGCTTATCCATGTTTTTTTGAAGAAGGCTCTTGAAACCTGTAAAATAAAAAGCAACAGTGGTTGGACACACCTGAAAAGTCTTGTAAAGACAAATTTGAGAATTACATACAGTTGAGCACTGCTCATAGATACCCGTGGTGGTTGGAAAAAAAAGTCTTCTTGGATCTATTGCCTGAAAGAAAAAGAAAGACTTAGGGAAAATAGATCTAAGGGGGTATGTTTACTAAATCATGGTAGCGGGCTCCATGCAATATCTGACTGCGGCCCCACGTTCATTGCTGAAGAGTTATTAAAGACATGACAATTATCTAATGTATTGATCTGAGATCTTAAGGTAGATACTGAAAATCTTGGAAGACAAAGGAAAGAGCTGGGTTCGGCTCATCATTGTGAGTTAATTAACTTGTTCAATAGCATCTGTGAACTCTCTTAAAGTCTTTTTTAACTAGCTCTGTTGTAATTTTGCTGAATTTTCAGTCTTTTTAAAAATTTTCAATCTCAATACAGGCAATGCCAATGTAAATTTAACAATACAAAGAAATGTCAAAGGAAAATGCAACATGCCTTCATTGCAATACAACCACAAATTTTGGAGGCCAGTAAGGAGAATAAAACTTCAGCAAATAAACAACAATGTAAAGACTGTGGAGCATGCAGTACCAGTAGAACTCACACTATGGCCTCGCACCACTAGCCCCAAGTTTTCCCTTCAAAGAAACTATAAGCTCAAGGAGCTGTTTAGGTTCAGAAAAGTAATAATATTTGCCCTGAAAGTTAATATAACACAGTGAAGGAAATTTCAAAAGCCAGATTCCCCCAAGAGAAAGGACACGAGGTCACAAGGCCAAGAATTCCTTTTGTTGGGCCTGGGTCTGTTTAGAGACATTAGGAAATATTTGTAAAACAGAGCCTAAAAACTTCTCCTGCATGTGTCAGAAGTACAAACGAAGAAAATATGTTTTGTCCTGCTCAAATGTGAAAGTCACCAGCAATGTAGAGCAGGCTCTTACCATTTTCAAACACCCTTCCAGAAACCTGGTCAGGTCCAGCTGATCCAAGGGACGAGTGAGGCTCCCAGGCACTCCGCTAGTAGGGGCATGTAATAAGCCCTAGCTATAGGAGGAAGATTGTCCAATGCCGAGCCTAAAACTTCCATCAAATACTTTTTTACCAACTCCACAGGACCAAGCAGGAGAGACTGGGGAAAACCCAAGAACTGAAGATTGTTCCTCTGGGACTGGTTCTTGAGATATTCAAGTTTTCTCCTGATCCCCAAACTCTCTTTAACATTGGTGTCCTTAACCACTCTTAACTCCACCACCTGCTCTTACAGCTGCCCCAGTTCAGCAGCATGCTGGTCTATTTCACTCTTTTGAAAACAGACAAGTTCTGTGAAAGAATCCACCTTTGTACCAATCTACAACAAGTTTGAATTGAGGGAAACATCCAGAGCTCTGATCGAGTCCCATAGCACTCCTATGATAATTGCAGTGTCCTTCCCCCCAGTAGAACCTCCCAGGCTCCCCCAAGATGATCCGTAGGTTTACCTTCTTCCCCTTGCCTCAAGCCTTCTTCTTTGGAGGAAGAACGTGTGAGGGGAAAGCCCAGTGAATCTCCCATCTCTGGCTCAGAAAATCAAGGGTTTGATTCCCACTGGCCCTCCTTGTGACTTTGGGCAAGTCACTTTACTCTCCATTGCCTCAGAAGAAAAGGCCTGGCAATCTACTTCTGGTGATACATTGCCAAGAAAACCCAGAGGTAGCTGGGTTGCTAGGAGTTGGCACTGACTCAATGGCACACACAAAAAAAAAACACTGCAGCTGACTGAAGGGATAAAAGTAGAGCTGGTCAGCTCCTCAGAGAAAGTGTCTTGATACTAACAAACCCTCAAGGGGTCTACAAAGATCAAGTGTGATCACAGTTCATCTCCAAAGGCTTATGTTAATTAAAAAGTCTGGCCCCTTTGAGGAATTTCAACAAATTATTTTCACTTCTCGAATCATAGGGTAGCAAATTCCGCAACCACAAAGCCACCCAAGCTATTCTAGGACATTGAAGGTGAGCAGAGCCAAAGCTTAACAGTAACTGAAAAGTGGGAATTATTTCTTCTTTGATGTGTAGAGCAGGAAAATATTCATCTTAATGTAGTGCTTAAAACACACATTAATCAAACTCTGAATATGATAAATGTGTTTGTACTCTACACATCAGAACAGCAGTCATTCTCGCTTTTCGGTAACTGTTAAGCTCTGCTTCTGATCGTCTTCAATTTTATTATGCGGAGAGTTTTGGCATGAGCATGAGGCCTGCTTTCTAACCACACGTTAACGACACTGACACACACCTGTTAATGGGGCAAGAGCATGGCTAGGAAAATGACTCCACCAAACACAAGCATCATGCTGATCTCAGACCCTGGCTGTAACACTTGGCAGCGGCAGCATGTGCGGAGCCCCCAGGCCTGGCTCAAGTTTATGTGCTGGGTGATGAGAGTAGGAGGAGGCAAGTAGGAGTGAGAGAGAGGCAGAAGGGTGATGGCATCAACAGCACATGGCATGGCAGCACAGGGCTCAAATTTATTATAGTGCCATGTTTAATTAGCCAGTGGCAGAAGCAAGAGTAGGAACACGACACTGAGGTGAGTTGAACTGAGCATAAATCAAAAACAGCATATGGGGCTCAGCATCGGTGGTTGGAAGAAGGAGGCAGGACAGAGCCCGAGACAGAAGGAGGATGGAGTGATTTGTCAGAGAAGGCCCTGCCTGCAAATCCTGGGGCACCATAGTGCAAGCCTGTGGGGTGGAGCTGGGGCTGGCAGACCCCCAGAAAATGCTGAATAGAGTTGGAGGCAGGTGGGGGGGCTGCAGTGCAGCCTACACATCTAGTTACTGAAGCAAGGGCAAGGAGCTGGAGCACCAATGGCAATCCAGGGCAGGCTAGAAAGCCTAAAATGGCAATCACAGACACTTTCAGCCTGCTGCCTTGGAACAGAGCAGCAGCAGCCAATTGCAGAGGCTGGTGTAGGGCCTCCTGCTCAGTAGGTCCTGTTCCAAGAACATGCTTACATATGCCTAAGACCAGTTCTGCCTTTTAGGTACTATGATCTGGATTAGACTCCAGGCTTGATGGACCTTTGGTCAGAAGGCAATACTATAAATATTACATGAGGGCCCTCACAAAAAGAAGGTTCCAGTTCCATGAGTGGAGGAGTGTCTTAGTGGTTGGGGCAAGGTACTTCAGGCTGGAAGGTTGGGGTTCAAATCCCACTAGAGGACAGCAACCTTGGGCTGGAAGGACTGGGGTTTCTAGTCCTACAGGTGCTCCTTGTGGTCTTGGGCAAGCCACTTAACCCTCCATAGCCCATATTCCCTGTAAAATAGTCATTTCCAAGTTATAATGCCCTGTTCAATGTAATTTCAGTTTGTTCAATGTAAACTGCACTGATGCAGAATAGCATGGTATATAAGAGAATGTAAATAAATGAGCTTGTAAAGAACTTGCTAAGTTCTGGAGTTTTCTTTCCCTGGTTAGAGTAAAACCAGAAACAGAGGCAGTGTTATTGCTATAGGACTAATGCAAATCTTGCAGGTAGGTACTGGCAAAACCTGTATTGGATTTATTTTAACCATGAGAGTGGAATTCATAGGACATTTTTTAACTCACTCAGCTCCAGCCAGCTGTGATAGTGTTAATCATCATATGCTGTTAGAACTGTGGGCAGCGTGGGGGGGGGGGGGGGGGGGGGGGGGGAGAGACCCTCTGACTGGAGGGACTGTGGAGAGTGCAACCTCAACAGCCACAGGACGATTTCCAAAGAAAAGAGAGTTGGACTGCTACAGAATCTCAACATAAAAATATATTTGTCTGTACAGCAGACAAAGGCTCCTCTTGGGACAAATGTAGCTACCGCAGAGCTGAGCTTTAGCATGCCTAAGAGCAAGAACAGATATGCAGGGACACCCAAAAATACCAACAGACAACCAGAGGTAACCAGCAGAGATTTTACGTAAAGATGGAGAGACATGTTTTAGCTGAATTTAGAAACCAGAGCAATTCTGGAGATCAGCCAGCCAAAGAAGGAATTCAAACTAAGCTAGGCTCCTAAAGGGTGGGTTTTTTCCTATCAAAGAACACATAGAGCCACAGTGGCTAGGAAATATTTCTGCACCAAGTGAACACTTTATTTTCCCCTAGAACAGTCATCAAACTGCATAGCAGGAGAACTAAAATCCAGCCTTCTAACAATGGCAACCACTAGACTGTGTGCACATCCTACTGAGTTTTTTTTTTTTTCCTGAACCCTCTTTTTTTCAGGAATTGGGCCTGGAACTAACTGCAGGCCCAATTCCTAGATGGGGTTTCATTTTGTTTGAATCTACCTTGAATGCTTTATGTTGATATATTGCTTAATGTTTAATTTCCTGTAAATATTATTACATGCTACCTTATACAGTGCATTTCACAAGCAGATGTCTGTTCTCTGGTAAATTCTGTGAGTGCAAAGGGAAATATCATGGGGCTTTAGAATAACTGTCTCCTTTCATGTTAGTCATCCACACTTTCCCTGATGTAGAGTCCTTTCAGGTTCTGCCTTATTTGAGCTGCAGAGACCTCTAGTGGTCTACTGAAATATTACATTGTAACCTTTTATGCTGCTGCTGCTGCTACTAGTATCTAATTTTCCACAGCAGAGGAGGTTTCTCTAATTCCAAGTGATCTAATGCTGGGAGGCTGGGAAGAAAATTCAAACTGGCATACATACCAAACTAAAAGGCAGTTTTCACTGTACCACCACATGAGATGCCTCAGGCTCCACAGCCAGTTCACCAAAAGGGAGGAGAGGTACCTGATTAACACAGCCAGGGAACCAATCAACCAGCAGACATAGTGGCATGGGCAGCATAGGCCATTGCACTACAACTTAAGAAATGAAGGTGGACTTCTGGGCATGCACAGCTGGAAGGTAGCTGCTTGAGGAGGGAGCTCCCAACATGAGACTGTGAAATCAGCAAATAATCCAGAGATAGTAATCTCTTCAACCCCGGAAACTGGCAACGCTCACAGCCCCAGTGTGGGAAACAGCGGCCGGAGGAAAGAGGTGCATACTCCACCAGACTCCTAAGAAAAGTCAGGAGAGGTTTAAAGCATGCCAAAACCAAAATGGCTGTGGGAGTGGGTGACTTAGCCACAGAAATATCAAAGGTTGTTATGGCAGATTTAGAAGATTGCCTAAACAAATTACAGTCTACTGTGGACGGTATAAGAGAAACCTTTAAATCCTAGCTAGCCAGACTCACCAAGGTGGAGAACCACGTGTCAGTCCAGGAAACCAAAATGGCACACATAGAGACCACTACAGCTCGGTTAACGTGGGAACAAACCCAGCTGCTCAAGTGAATGGAGGAGCAAGACAATTGCTCTGGGAGGAATAACTTGAAGGTGGTTGGTCTGTTAGAGAGTCTCCAGGATGGTGAGCTGTATAACTTCTTCCGGGAATGGCTACTGGCGCAATTAGGGCTGCAAGTGGTGCCCAAAGATGGCAGTGCGAGCGGGCACATCGCATATGACCCGAGCGGGCACATCGCATATGACCCAGGCCAGATGAAAATCACTGACCAAGAACAGCTATTGGCTGATACCTAATATGGTCAGAACAGAAGAAGATCCTGCAAGCATTTCGCCAGCAGTCAACCCTGGAATATAACAACCACAAATTACTTCTGTTCAATGACTGAGCAAGATGGCAGTTGCGAGGAGAGCATTCGCACCTGTCTGTACCCAGTTGCATTGTCATGGAATACACTTCGTGTTAATGTTCCCATCCAAGTTGAAAATGACTCATAGCAGTAAAACTCTGTTCCTGAACATGGTACAGGAGAGGCAACAATTTATGGACAAATGGGCAAAACAGGGCCCAGTCTGGAAGCTGTGGAGGAGTGATAGGGTAGCCGGCAGTTTGATAGATGAGGGGAAGCCCGAGCACCCTGGAGATACTGAAGGGGCTGTGAGACTGGAATATGCCCTTGCTATACACTGAACTATTGGAAGTGCCTCCCCGCCCCACTCCCCTTCCCCTGTGGTAACTCCTGGATGGATGGAAAGGTTTGCAGAGAAGAGGGACGCCTTCTGGTGGGATGCCTAATGGTGGATGCCGGGGCAGCCAGGACGGCCGATGTCAAATGGTGAAATCATCTGCAACCCAATAAATCATGGCACCTATCCAGCACCTGGAGGAAGATGTTTGTACTGGGCAAGATGGCCGTGTCAGAAATCTAATGAGCAGACGTGCCAATGGCTCAACTGGCTACACCTTTGCCATGTGGATTTATACGGGCACAATTGAGATATTGTATGTATTATTAAGTGACGTCTTGGGGTGGCCCTAACGGGGGTTGGGGTGGGGAACACACCACAACATGGGAGGATAGGGTGCACAAATGGATATAAGAAGGGGAGCTTTTTGTAATAAGGGTAAAGAGACATAGGACTGAACCGGGGCAGGGATAGATCTTGAAAGGACTCATGGGATGGGGAGCAGGTTGGAAAGTTACAGTTGGGGGGAGTGACTGGTGAGAGAATATGTTTGGAATGAATGGGTGCAGGAATGGATGGGAGAGTGGGGGGAGAGGAAGAGGGAGAGGGAAGGAGGGAATTTGGAAGAGGGGGGTTCTATGATCTGACAGGGCTAAAGTGCTGTTTTGGGCAACTTCACTGTTCTGGAACATTTGGGACCAAGGGGGATGCAACCACAATGGGTCCAGAGGATGCCACCTGAGCTGAGCTGGGCAGTCCTGGGGGTAATTAGACATTTACAGACGCTGTGGAGGCAACTTGGAACAGATGCTGGGTGATGTGTCTGGTATCTTTAAATGTTGGGGGACTGCACTCACCAATCAAACAGGAATGGGTGCTCACATATCTAAGAACACTGGGAACACATGTCACACTCCTACAGGAGACACACTTACAGTAAATGCACTTGAACACAACACAACTTGCACTTGAACACAACACAATGCACTTGAACACAACAAACTTAAGCATAGGTGGGTAGGGGAGGTGTATGCTGCTCACTATAACTCCTGGCAAAGAGGTGTGGTGATTTTGGTGGGGAAGAAGGCCTCTGTTGAGCTGCATAGACTAGTCAGGGATCCTGAGGGACGATGTATTTTGGCGTGGGGAGAGCTTAATCACACCAAAGTGAAATATGCTCCAAACAATTATCAGTATAATTTCTTCTTGGATATCATTACACAAATAGCAGATCAGACGGAATACCAAGTGGTGCTGGGGGTGACTTTAACATGGTAGCGGATTCTGATGTTGTAGTGGGAGATCATTTTGCATCCAGTGATCACCAGATGGTATGGTTCAGTATTAGGACTAGGGCTGTTAGAATCCATTCCAAGGTGAGGATCTTAGACTTTAGGAAGACTAACTTTGCGAAGATGGGCCAATACCTCAGGGAGTTGTTAGTGGGATGGGAACAGCTGGGGGATGTAGAAAAACAGTGGGCAAAACTGAAAGGGTATATTTTAAGGGCAACCAACCTTTTTGTTAAAATGGTAAATAAAGGGGTATGTTTACTAAACTCCGTTGCTGTGCGGGTCCCTGTTAGTGTGCTGGTGCCATATAAGGAGTGGGCGGGCCAGGCAGAAAAAAGCAAAAAACCGGACCGTACGTGTGTGCGTCGCGCTAATGTGCGGGGCCCACATTAGCGCGTGGGAAGGCTAAGTGGTGCGCTGCTGCAAAACCAAACAATAGAGCCGTAGTACAACAGTGAAGACACCGACCAATGGTGCAGGGGCCAGGGGTTCAAACCCCCATTGCGCTCAACAAAAAAGACCAGCTGAGGCACCAACATTTATGGGCAAAAGTGGTTAGGAGGCATATTAATTTAAGGCGGCGCACTGTTATTTTTATTACGGCATGAGGCGGCGCACTGTTTAGTGTGGGCGGCAGATGGCGGAGCATTGGTAAGTTTGGGCGGCAGAAGGCGGTGCGCTGATAAATGTGGGCAACAGAAGGCGGCGAGCCGGTGGGCAGAAGGCGGCGCGCTGATGTGTGAGGGGGCAGTCCAATAGTGGGAGGGAGAAGTGGCGCGCTGATGTGCAAATAATAGGAACGGAGCCATAGCACAATGGTTAGGACACTGACCAATGGTACAGGGGCAAGGGGTTCAACCCCTCACAGTGCCCCATGAGCAAGGCTGGCTGGGGCAGTATGTATCATGGTGAGGAGTGCTGTAGGAGGCCTTTCATTTATATCTTATTTCCCACCACTAGTAAACCCGCTCTCACAGTGTGTTAACATACGGATGCCCGTAAGGCACATGTTACAGTGCACTGTCCGCCAAGGCACCCTAGAATGTCCCCTATAGGGCACCATGTATGTTGCGACACAGGATAATGTATAGTGCACCCTATATGGATGGCAACCATAAGGTGGCCTATAGGGTGCCCTATAAAGCACCCTCAGAGGCACCTAATGGGTATAGTAAGCTGTGTGTGGTTTTGCCGGCATTGACATATGTACAGTAAATAAAAATAAAGCTGTGGACAGCCCTATCAAAGGGCCCCACTGTGGGCTTGAACCCATGACCTCTGGCTGTACAGGGAGTGACATAACCATTGGGCTACAGCTCTATAGCTGACAGCAAGCCCCTGGTTGGCTGCAGAGAGCCTGCACGTCACCCCACAGACAGTCTGCTGTTGTAGACAGGATAGGGCTAGGCCACCCGTACCCATGATGCACTGCACATGCAAATCAGCTGTCCACAGATGCACACAAGATGGGGAATGCACCCCAACAGCTACCCGGCCTGGTAGGGGGAATTGTCCATGTGCACCCACACAGCACCTCGGCCTGGTAGGGGGTCCTGAGCGGGTGGACTACCAGCAAAGAGTAGCTACACACCGTCACATTGTGCGGGTACTGTGCTCACCCTGAGGGTGTGATGTGGCGGCCAGGACCAGGTCCACAACACCAGCCATGGCTGGATGAGGCCATGACAGAGCTCCAAAACAGTACTAACCTGTGAGATAGGAAGGTGCTGCAGAAACATGTTGGATTTCTCTGTCTGTCTCAGTTAGTGGAAACCCCCATGGACCCCTAGGTGGTCAAAGTACACCACCCCCCCCCCCTGGCAGCAAAGTGGACCATCAAACCCTAGTCCTGCTGGGGAACAGACACCCTACAGGGCAGTCCAAGCAGCTCCACACACATCCATAACACAATATCAGACAGACTTTAGGCCTGGATATCCAAAGATGCACCTCAGCACTATCTGATATTTACCTGTAGCAAGCCATCAGCCGCTGCACCCTGCAAGGCACTCCATCAAGACACATACCAGCTGTGAACAGTCTGCTGGTTAGCTCTGATGGAAATGCATCCACCCAAAACTGGGGTAGCAGCACACACAAGCAGAGAGTTCTGTGAGGAGGCCCCAACAGGAAACCCATATATATCACAAGAGAGAAACACAATACAGCACTATGGGGGTGCCTAGCCATGCTGTCATCACTGCACACTCAGGGTGAGAGGGCTCCCCCAGCAGCACATACAGAGGTCACCCTGTCTGTGTAGGTGGTGGCCTGGCACTACAATGTCACAGCCAGTGCCCTATGCCCGGTGCAGATGCATCCTGGCCAGCCCACCATGTCTGACCTATACCCATGGTACCTTGCTGCTCATGCACATTGGCAGGCCAATACTGGCAGTAGTGCTGGCAGTGTGGGTTGGGGAAGGTGTTTGCAGCCAACACACACTGTATAGACCAGGGGTGGGCAAACCTGGTCCTGGAGGGCCGCAGACCAGTCAGGTTTTCGGGATATCTCTAATGAATATGCATGAGATATATATGCATTAGAGATATCCTGCCAACCTGACTGGTTTGTGGCCCTCCAGGGCTGGATCTGGAGACCCCTGCCTTACACCTCTGTCATTTAAGATTGTGAGTGGACAAGATGCAGATGTCCAAGACATCAAAAAGGTTAGATAGAATTTGTCACAGTCCACCTCACTTCTCACCACCACCAAAAAATTGTCTATTAGACAACCTTTTGGTGGTGGTGAGAATCGAGGAGGAATGTGACACATTCTATATACCCTTTCGATGTCTAGGACATCTGTACCTTGCCCACTCACGATCTTAAATGACAGAGGTGTAAGGCAGGGGTCTCCAAATCCAGCCCTGGAGGGCCACAAACCAGTCAGGTTGGCAGGATATCTCTAATGCATATATATCTCATGCATGTTCATTAGGGATATCCTGAAAACCTGACTGGTCTGCGGCCCTCCAGGACCGGAGGTGCCCACCCCTGGTATAGACAGACACACACTCCCACACCTATGCCAGCATTGTGCTACTATTGAGGGGGTGATTAGCCTTGGCCAACACACTGGTCCTGGGCACGGCACAGGCATGGATATGGTACGCAGTACTGCTGGGGGTCACTCCCCAGGGTGGTGAACACCGTCAGAGGCCAGGCCTGGAGCATGCACCGCAGACACCAAACAGATTGTTCGGATGGGGTCAACTAGCAGTATGTGCGTAACGTAGGGATATCTATCAGCCTGTACTCTTAGCAAACGTTTCAGAGCTGTGTACTTCAGGTGTAGGGTGACATTGCTAAGGTATGCAGGTGCTGGTATTGGGAGATGCACGCAGGGTCCAATGTTCTGCCTCTACAGGAGACATTGGCCAATGGGGCCTGTGGGTGTGGGTGTGGGTGTGTCTGCCCCTGTTGGCTGCTGCTTTACGGCAGCGCTTCCCCACTCCAGCCCAGTTTTGCATCACACTGTTCGGGTCTTCCTGCTGTCCCTCATGAATATGCATGAGCTACATCTACATGCCGTGGGGGTGGTGCATAGATATACAGCACAGGCATTTGTATGAGTGGCAGCATGGAACCTGACAGGTGTGTGGCCCACCAGGACTGCATTTGGGGGATTCTGCTGTAGGTTCTGCCCCTGTTCATGGTGTCTGTGCTCAGTGGGGTAAAAGATAGATGTATTACCATTACATATGTCCTCGTCACGAAAGGTGTGTCCTTACTGTCACTGTTTATTTGTGGGGAAAATATGTGGGCAGGATTGCCGGTAGCCCCAGCTGGTCTTTGAACCTGTGATCTTCTGTTCTTGCATGCACTGTCTGTGTGCACTGCACCACTGTGTAGCCACAGCTTGGCTGAATTCCCTGGATAGTCCATGATTGTGGATCCGGCAGGGCCTGTCTGTTGCTGTGGACTGTGCCAGCCTGCACATGGCTAGGCCTCTGTCTTCTGTTGCTAGCAGCCACTGCCCCCTGCACCACATGTACTCGTCCGCCAACATGCTGGCATGAGCTTCTCCCATAAAAAGCAGGTGACCTGATTGGAATGTGGCAGTACGGGACTGCATTTGGGGTACTTGGCTGTGGGTAATGCCCATTGTTGTGGTGTGTGTGCGTTGTTGGGTAAAATATGGGTGTTTTCCCCATGCTTATGTCCCCTGCAATACAGGGGTGTCTGCGCTATCTGTGTTTAGTGGTGGGTAAAATATAGGGACTGGGCTGGCAAGTGCCCCAGCTGGGCTTTGAACCTCTGGTCCTAGAGGTACTGACTCTGTCTGCTGCACCACACTATGGCCACATAGGTAGTTCAGCCCCTGGAAGTAGTAAGCCTGGCAGGATGGAGTCACAAACCCTGCTCTACGCAAATTTACTGTGGGCATATGCACCCTGTCTAGTGACAAACGTGCACATAAACCCCGGAAATGACCACGGGAAATGGGAGACAAAATATCACCACGCTGGGCAACAGTGATATTAATGGGCAACCATAGCAAACACTCCCAGGAAAGCTCCACAAAAGGAAATGTTTTTTGGAAGAGTCTCCGCTCCGTAAACCCTTCCAAAATTCATTTCTTTTTTCTGGAGCTTTGCTGGGTATGTTTTCTGTATTTGCCCATCACTATAACTGTTCCCCAGCTAAATTACTATTTTTAATAGTTCTGTTGTGGTCATTTTCTATTTTTATTTGCACTTTTGTGCTGTGCACATGTATCACACTGCTCACGTTTTGCTGGTTTTCCCAGGTTTTCCTGTACATTGCTGACGGAAATGGTTTCTCTTCCCTTTAAATGCTTTCTACGCGAGTGTTTCCCTTGCGGTAGCTTTTACATGCAAATTCGGGCCCGATACTGTGCGGGGAGCCTCTCCCCTCCCACTCTCCACCCATTGACCCCGTCCCTCCGCCCCTCCGGAGCCTTCCTCCGCCCTCCTTTAGCCGTTCCACGCCTCTATCGGACATTTGCGGGCCCGCACTTGTACGGGGCCCGTTAGTGTGCCGCGCACCTTTGCGGGGGTGACACGCACGTGTGCGGGGTGTTTAAACGCATTTATTAGCGTTTCAGTGCCGCGTTTCCGTGCGCTCTTTTGCGGCGCGCACATTTCCGGTTTTTAGTAAACATCCCCCAAAGGCACTACCTCCTGAAATTCAATATCACCATCCCTGACAACTATCAAACTAAAAGACCACAACCCCCACAAACTAAGAGATTTATAAAGTTCAATGAAGAAGAATTCCTAGATCAAATAATTCCACACCTCACCCTAACACCCACAAATCTTGAGGAATCTATCAAAACTTGGAACAAGACTATCTCCATGGCTGCAGAAAGAAAACCAGACCCATCACCACATAATAGCAATGACAATAAAACTGAAAAAAGGAATGCCCCTTGGTTTAATATGACACTCAAAAAACTAAAAAGACAATTAAGAATGGAAGAAAGGAAATGGAGACAAACCAAAACACTAACAAATTATGAGAAATACATAAATACCCTACATATATATAAGGAAACAACAGACAGTACTAAGAGAAACTTTTACTCTAACATACTCAATAATTCCATTAACCGACCAAGGGAATTATTCTGCATAATAAAGAACCTAACAAACAAAACATACAACTCAGACGAAATTTCCATAGATATTTCTCCACAAGAATTAGCACAATATTATATTAATAAAACAAAACTACAAATGACCCCCCCAATAACACAAACTGAAATGACGCACACTACACTGGATAACTGGTCCAACTTCATTCTAACTTCAAAGGCCACTCTCAAAACTACTATATCTAACATCAACACAACTACATCATATCTTGATCCATGCCCAGTGGATTGGATAAAAAAGACATTCTCAATACTCTCTGCTTTCATCCTCCCTATGGTCAACCTATCACTAGAAAAAGGATACTTACCCCCATCTCTCAAACATGTTCAAATACGACCAATACTTAAAAATAACACATTAGACAAATTATCACCAAAATCATACAGACCAATATTGAGTATTCCTTTCATGGCAAAACTTATTAAAAACATAGTCCAAACTCAACTACAGGAATTCATTGATTCATTGAACCTCCTTGACGAACACCAATATGGCTTCCGGCCATTCCATAGGGTAGAAACATTACTAACAGTCCTTTATGACACTTTATTAAGGGGAATTGATGACACTAAACAAGCATTCATCCTAGTATTCCTCGACATCTCTGCAGCATTTGACAGTGTCAATCACTTAACAATGTTAAACAGACTTCAACAAATTGGAATAACATCTACTGTTTATAACTGGTTCAAATCCTACCTATCAAACAGAACCCAAACAGTGAGAATCCTCAACCAAACATCTACCACTTTCAATCAAACACAAGGTCTTCCACAGGGATCCGCACTATCAGCACTACTATTTAACATTTACATACAACCAGTCTGTAGCATCTTTAAACGTCATGGCGTCTATTACCATATTTACGCCGATGATATAATGTTCTACCTCCCATTTAAAATCCCGCACCCTCCACTACAACAAATAACAGAATGTTTTAAAGAACTAACAATATGGCTTAAGGATCAGAACCTACACATCAATTTCTCAAAAACTGATGTACTATATATCACTAAAAATCAAACATACACACCTCCAAGCACCATTACCCTAGACAACCATGAGATCAACATAAAAAAAGAAATAAAATACCTAGGTGTGATACTTGACAATAAACTTAACATGGATTCACACATAAAATATCTGACAAAAAACATACATTACAAACTCAAGACATTGAGACAATTAAGACCATTGATTCACCTACAAGACTTCATAATTATAATTCAAGCCATCATAACCCCACACTTTGATTTTGCAAATATAATCCTTAATGGCATCACAAAGCAAAATATGAAAAAGATACAAATAACTCAGAACATAGCAGCAAGGATAATAATGAATATAAACTCAACAGAACATATCACACCGATCCTGGCTGAACTTCATTGGCTACCCATTTACTGCAGAATAAAATACAAAATTATTTTAACCACATTTAAACTACTATATAACTTAGCACCATCTGTACTCAATACACTCATTAACGTAGAATTAGATAAACGATCACAAAGGAGCAGAAACACAAACACCATAGCAGTTCCAAAAGATTACACAAAAGCTAGAAAACAAACCAACAAGAGGGCCTTCTCACATTCAGCACCTATCCTCTGGAATAATCTGCCTGACAACATTCGCTAACTATCAGACATAAAGGAATTTAGAAAAAAACTAAAAACCCATTTATTCTCTCTACACTACAATACACTACCTAATCAGAATACACAAAGAGACACAGGTTAACAACCATACTACAATACTACATAACACACAAAATATTTTTATACATCACAATTTTGTTCCATGATATATTTTGTAAGTACTGTCACAAGGTAAACCCAGGGGACCCAGAAGAAATGGAGATTAGCGGAGAAAATCAGGCAGAACCTGATGAGGTAAACAAAAACATGTCAAATAGTTGCTATGAGCGACCACAGCACACGAGGGAAAAGGGTAAAAAGACACACCCAGCCAGCATGAGAATGGAGGTTGATTTACCTGATAGGGATCAGCTGAGAAGGGGTGGAACCCGGGGACAGATACATAAGGCACACTCACAAGCAGTGAGGGAGAGTGAGCACGGACAGAGGTGGAAGCGACAACCTCAGTCGTGGGAACGAAGGGAAAGAGAAAGAAACCCTAGAAGCAAATCTCATCTCCAGGACCAAAGTTGGTGGAAGGGAGGAAATGAGAGAGAGTGTCAGCAATATACAGCAGAGGAAAGCGTGAATGAATCTCAGGACTACGTGAGTAGGTGTGGAGATCAGCTGTTGGGCACAGAGTGCGTGTGTGGAAGCCAGAGGAGAAGAGAGAGAAATCCTGTTGCAGGAAGCAAGGCAGGCAAAGGAAACAACTTCTTTCCTTATAGGGATAATTACAAGAGAAAGGAAGGTCACTTACCTTGTAATTCTGCTAGCAACTTTAAGTATTCAGACTTCCCTCTAGTGCCGTCGTCAAGACTGGAAATCCCCACAGCTGTAGCTGAAGAACTAGCCTTTAACCCATTCAGGGCAGGACACAGGCTGCTGAACTCTAATACCAGTGTTTTTGGGCAGTTGCCTAATAGCTCTACTCAGGAGGAGTGCTCTTACAACTCCTTATCCAAAGAATATGGTAATTCCCAACAGTGTTTGAGCCTAAAGCCAGGAAGCAGTCACGTAGCTGACGTAATCAAGCAGAAGGAGCTCGGCAAGGCAGCTGCTACAGACAACGTAGGTACAGCTGGTTATTCTTTATTGCCCTATGATAAATTCAAGATACCTGATAACAGTGAACCAATGGAATGTTCTTTGGTGATAGCTGAAGGTGAAGAATTGTCATTAAGATAAGGAAATACATGTGCAAGGAAAGTTTAAACTGCAACGCAGGAACTGGCATAAGTTGCTGGGTTTAAACTGAATCCTGATTGAGTTATACCATCAAAAGAAAAAGGATTATGTGTTCATGAAAGCACTATTTTTCTTTTGTTAAAAGTTAAGCTGAAGAAAGCACTTTTTGTTACTGTTTACTTCTGTTGTTGCCAGAGTGGCTTTTGATTTATTTTGTGCTTCAAAGAAAAGAATACCTCGTGGGACGGGGAATAAAACCCTTGATTTAAAGTGTTCAACTTTGTGTGTCTGGACTATCTGTGCCACTGGCACTGTGACAATACCCATAATGTAAATACGTTCTAACTTTTTACTGTTCAAATGTTATATTGTTACTTGTAAATAGTTCCACCTGTTCTATGTAAAACGACTAGGTATGCGCTTTAACATACCATATAACTTACTGTTCCTTGTAAACCGCACTTGATACTTGGGAAAGAGCGGTATAGAAATAAGTGTTAAATAAATAAATAAATACATAAAAAGGAGACCGCTATGGTTTTCTAAGGAAGTAGCTGAAAAAGTGAAGAAAAAGAGGGAGGCCTTCATGAAATACAAGAGATCACAGAGAGAGGAAGACAGGCATCTGTATTTGGAAAAACTTAGAGAAGCTAGCAAAGTAGTCAAGAAGGCAAAGATTCAAAAGGAGAAGGAAATAGCCAATGCAATAAAATGGGAGGATAAGACATTTTTCAGATATATTAGTGAGAAGAGGAAGGGCAAAAGTGGTATTGTCAGACTCAAGGGTGCAGGGGGGGAATATGTCGAAGCTGATAAGGATAAAGCGGAATTGCTTAACAAATATTTTTGTTTTGTGTTCACAGATGAAGAACCAGGAGCAGGACCTTAGAAAATACCCACAAATAGGAACAGAAGCGAGGGACATCTTGAACAATTTTCAGAAGACTGTGTTTGTGAGAAACTAGCTCAACTTAAAGTAGACAAAGCAATGGGACCGGACTGAGGGAACTTGGGGACGTTCTAGCAACTCTACTGACTGACCTTTTCAATGCCTCGTTGGAGTCGGGAGTGGTGCCAAAGGACTGGAGAGAGGCTCATGTGGTGCCTTTACACAAAAGCGGGAGTAAGGATGTGGTTGAAACCTATAGGTCGGTTAGTTTAACTTCGGTGGTGAGCAAATTATTGGAAACGCTGCTGAAAGAGAAAATAGTGAGGTTTCTGGAGTCCAGCGGATTACAGGATCCGAGGCAGCATGGATTCACCAGACGCAGGTCTTGTCAGACAAATCTGATTGATTTCTTTGACTGGGTCACCAGGGAGTTGGACCAAGGGAGAGCTCTAGATGTGGTGTATTTAGATTTCAGTAAAGCCTTTGACACTGTTCCTCACAGGCGACTTATAAACAAACTGAGCACCCTAGGGATGGACCCTAAAATTACTGCTTGGGTTAGAAATTGGTTGGGTGGGAGGCGACAAAGAGTACAAGTAAATGGAGCTCACTCTGAGGAGAAGGATGTTACCAGTGGTGTGCCCCAGGGATCTGTCCTTGGTCCAATTCTTTTTAACATCTTTGTTAGTGATATAGCGGAAGGGCTGTCGGGTAAGGTTTGCCTCTTTGCAGATGATACCAAAATCTGCAATAGAGTAGACACCCAGGAAGGTGTAGATAACATGAGGAAGGATCTAGCTAAGCTTGAAGAATGGTCTAGAATTTGGCAGCTGGGATTTAATGTTAAAAAATGTAAGGTCATGCATTTGGGCTGCAGCAATCCAAGGGAGCAATACAGTATAGGAGGTGAAGTACTTTTGTCCACTAAAGAAGAGCGGGACCTAGGCGTGGTTGTGTCTGATGATCTTAAAGTAGCTAAACAGGTAGAAAAGGCGACGGCAAAAGCTAGAAGGATGCTTGGGTGCATATGGAGAGGAATGGCTAGCAGAAAAAAGGAGGTGATAATGCCTCTGTATAAGTCTTTGTGTGACCTCATTTGGAGTATAGTGTGCAATTCTGGAGACCGCACCTTCCAAAGGATGTGAACAGGATGGAGTCGGTGCAGAGGGTGGCTACTAAAATGATTAGTGGGCTTCATTATAAAGCATATGAGGACAGACTTAAGGATCTTAATATGTACACCTTAGAGGAAAGGCGGGATAGAGGTGATATGATTGAGATGTTTAAATACCTCCGTGACATAAATGTTCAGGGAGAGAGCCTCTTTCAATTGAAAGCAAGTTCTGCTACGAGGGGACATGGGATGAGGGTGAAGGGAGATAGATTCAGGAGTGATATGCGGAAATATTTCTTTACAGAAAGAGTAGTGGATCCATGGAATAGTCTCCCAGTGGAGGTGGTAGAGATGAGGACAGTAACTGAATTCAAAAAAGCATGGGACAAGCACAGAGGATCTCTAAAGGTAAAAAGTGGACTGTTGTAGTTGTTGATATGGAAGGACAGACTAGATAGGCCATGTGGTCTTTTTCTGTCATCATGTTTCTATGTTTCTATGTTTCTATGACTCAATTGATAGTCAACTCCCAAGGGTAGGAGCAAAGGGGATGGAAAATAAAAGTAGCAACCTGCTGTGCAACGAATTGGAAATTATAGAGAGCTAGCGTGCACTGTACCCATTAGACCGGGACTTCATGCACTACTCCGGCCCCCATAAAGTGCACTGCCTCATAGATTACATTTTGAAGCATGAATGTTTTTTTCTTCCACCTTGGAGGCACTGATGTACACCTTCACATGGTTTACAACCATGTGGTGATGACAATACACCTAAGCTTAACAGAACAAACAGGGAAGAGGATCTGGAGACTCAATCTGACCTGGGCATAAGACCCAGCATTTATACAGTTTCTCCGCAAAGCATGGGTAGATTATGAGAAAGAAAATAGCATAGATGACGTGGACTGGTTACCTATTGGGAAGTGGCCAAAGCCATCATTTGAGGACAAATCATATGGTACATCTGAAAGCAGCAAAAAGGCCGAACCCAGTGTCTACAAGAGACCTCCGAGCACTCCAGGACGTGCACATGCGGGATAGGAAGGAGACCACAAAACGGAAGCTGCAGGAAGGAAACAATAAAGTGCAGGCCATTTTGCAAGAGGGTCATGAGGAACATCTGAATGTATAAATGCAAGCTGTATATGTAGGGGGACAAAACCGGAAAACGTCTGTCCAATTTGGTACGGCCAGTCAAACTCACAAAAACTATTACAAGATTGCGCACGGTAAACGGGCAATGGGGGATGGAGAGATCCGTAAGCGTTTCCAGGAATTCTTTCAAGCTTTATACAAGGCAGAACCAGGCGAGGAGGGGGCCCAGGAGGCATTCTTTCATGGGTTGCATCTGCCGCAACTTACAGAAGAGCAGAGAGCAATCTTGTACAGGCCCATGCACCCAGCGGAAGTTAAAACATTATCAAGTGCTTGGTGACAGCAAAAGCACCTGGACCAGACAGACTAGGATCCGAGTTTTACAATATTTTGTGGGAGTTGATTGTGTGCCTGTTGGCAGAGGTAGGAGGGCAGAAGGTCCAAACAGGATCATTGGGTGAACACGTGATAGAAGCGGCAGTGGTGCTGCTGCCCAAGCCAGGTAGAGACCCTGCACAAGCAGAGTCATACCGGCCAATTTCCTTATTGAATCAAGACCTTAAGATCCTAAGCACAGTTTTGGCCAACTGGCTGAGTGACGTGCTCCCAAATCTTATCCATCAGGATCAAATGGGCTTTGTCAAGGCAGGAATGCAGTGGGACACATTCTGAGGGTGCTAACAGTGTATAGGCAGAAGGGGATGGTGGGGCCCCCTGTAGGCGCTGATCTGGATGCGGAAAAAGCCTTTGATCGGCTGTCCTTGGATTACTTGTTTTGGCTGTTGCCCCGATTTTAGCTGGAGGGGTACATTGTACAATGGTTGCGGGTCCTCTATAATGAACTGACAGCACAAATATTGGTCAATGGGGGTTAACAGACTAGAGGTACAAGACAGGGGTGCCTGCTGTCCCCACTATTCTTCATCCTGTCCCTTGAGCCTTTGGCACAAAAAATATGCGAGTCAACATTGAGGTGGGGGGGGACAGGTGGGAGCTAAAGAACATCAAATCAGTGTCTTCACGGATGATATGTTAATCAGCATGAAGCACACGCAGGAGTGCTGGAGGGAATTGACAGGTCTCCTTCAGTGGTTCGGCCAATTCTCGAGTCTAAAGATAAATCTTGAAAAATCGTTGGCCCGGCTCCAAGGGGAGGAGGGATATAGAAGGGGATAGCGAGGCCTTCTGGTGGTCTACAGGACCATTAAAGTATCTGGGCATATATCTATATAGTGAATTACAAGCGGTTTAATGCCTCAACATAGAAGATAAGCTGTGGAAGATATGTAACCTCTGTGAAAAGTGGGCTGACCTTCCACTGTCCGTGTTTGGTTGGACTGCATTGTTCCATATGGCTATTTTACCAAAAGTCCCCTACCAATTGCAAATGCTCCCATCTGGATCCATCGAGCAGACAAAATCTACTATCGGGGGATTCTACGGAGATTTATGTGGAGAGGAAAGAGAGTCTGGGTCAGCTATGCAAAGCTCATATTTAAGCAAGAGACTGGGGGGGCTGGGACTACCAGATCTCCGTATATATGGTAGCAGTGTTCATGAGGTGGATACATGTGGAGCATATGGGGTCACAATGCTGTGTGCCAGATGACTTGCCATCCATATAAGACCACAGATAGAAGTGATTGGCCAGAACAGTGGAGTTTCCGAGGAGGGGTGTAGGGAGAGATAAGAGGGGAATGGTAGTTCGGAGCAGCAGAATGAGTGCACTTATAGGCCAGAGGCACAAAAAGGGCATACATTTGTTGCTCAGTGATATTGTTGGCAGTTGCTCAGCTTTGGGGAGCCGCAATGTTAGTTTTTGGTTTTATGCACTTGGTAAAGGTCCATCCTTAGCAGTTTAAAGCGTGTTTGTAGAGATGGCCATGGCAGGGATCATTGAGCCTGTTTTATAATGCCAAGTACCATTGATGCAAGGTATCTGCTATTTACATGCTCATATTTACATTCCCTTATACCATATTAGGGTGAACTGGGCTTACCTAGCACTTTTCAGAGCGTGTGGAGGACTGGTATATGGTCTAGGTTACAGCACCAGTCATTTCTCATTGGTATTTATGTCTAGTTTGCATCATGAAACTACTGACAGTGTGAAGAGCAGCTTAGGAGATGCACATTTTACTGAGGAGGAGTGGCATCCTAGAGACAGGCAGGATCCGAAACGTTCAACTTTTCAGCATATGGTGAGTGCAGAGATGTCCAAAACATTTACCTGTGTCCCATAATATTACGAGGATGTGTTTCTCCATTATATCTCATGGCCCGTGCCTGTGCACCTGTGTCCTCGTTGTCTTCAACTACCTGCTGCCTTCATTCCTGTGCCCGTTCAGCTGAGCACATTTGGCTCAAATCCCGCTCCCTTTCTGACTTTCCTCACTTCAAATTCATGCTTACTTCCATCCAATCTGTCATAGCACTTGCCAAGCAAAACTATTATGTCCATCTACCTAACTCTCTTGCCTTCCAACCCTCATCGTCTCTTCTCTACTCTCACCTCTCTCCCCAAGGCACCTCTGCCTCCACAAGATTATGCTGCATCTTGCTCTGGCAGTTCCTCTACTGCTATACCTCTCTCAGTTGGTGTACCCGAAGGGTCTGTTCAAGGCCCTCTCCTTTTCTCTCTCTATACCCAGTCCCTTGGTGCTCTCATCTCCTCCTATGGCTTTCAATATCATTTCTATGCTGATGACTCTCAGATCTATCTATATACACCAGACATTTCTCTTGCACTCCAAGCCTGTATATCTGCCTGCCTATCTGACATCGTTGCCAGGATGTCTCAGAGCCGTTTGAAATTGAACATGGCTAAAACCAAACTTCTTATTTCCCCTCAAGATCAGCTTCATCCCCTCTTCCCCCTCTTCAATACCATCTTTTCCCTCAATCTCTGTTACCCTTTCATCCTTTTCTAAGATCTCCAAAGAGGAAACCACTCATCTTCTTTCTTCCTCTAAACTTGCTATCTGTTCCTCTGATCCTATCCCCACCGATCTCCTTATCTCCTTCTCCTCCTCTGTCAACCCTTCCATCACACACATTCTCAACCTGCCATACTCTACTGCAACTTTTCCTGCAGCCTTCAAGCATTCTCTGGTCACACTTCCCCTCAAGAAACCTTCACTTGACCCTACTTATTGTCAGAAATAGACCCCCATAAAATGAGGTTACTCTCCGTTTGGTCCTGGGTTCATTTCACAGAGACAGTAGGGTTTGTAGCATAACAAGACAACCAAACAGATGTAGCTTGGAAACAGGTCTTTATGTAGAAATAGGCTTATTACATAGGTATAGAACAGAAGTATATAGTGATTGTTACAGAGTTGCTTCAGTGTACATCAATGAATCTGTGTGTCTGTCTGTGTGTGTGGGTGAAAGAGAATAGGAAGAGAGAGAGAGAGAAGGGTGGGGGTGGGGTGTAAGGAGTGTGTGTTCAATGAATAGGAAGAGAGAGTATAAGAATGACTCTGTGTGTCTGTGCCTGGGTGTGTGTGTGTGTGAGGGGGGGGGGGGGGAGAAGTATGGGTCAGAGCCTCATAGTAGAAAGAGTCCCATCATCAGAGAGAGAGCTATTTTTGTGTTTCTGTATTTATAGAGAAAATCTCGAGCACCTCCCTTTGTCATAATTTTGGTCAGTTTGAGGTTTGCTATCATTTGATTAGCAAGGAGGGGCTGCAGACTAATCTCATCAGTCCTGGAGACGTCCTATCTGACATCACCAGGTGGTCCGTAATCTCATCAGGTAAAAACTAAGACCATCAAGTCTAGAGACGTCCTATCTGACATCACCAGGGGGTCAAAGCTGCTTGCAAACCAAGGTCTGGGAAAAGCCATGACACCTATGCTGATGTATGCTGACATCTCCCACACCTTTTTCTTTTTTTGGGGGGGAAATGGTGGAAGCTAACCTGTGGTACCTGTCCCAGCTGCAATTACATGATAGTAGGCAGCTTGTCTAATACCTCCTGTATTAAATACCTTGCTATGTCCAGCAGGTCCCCTGTCCTGCACAGTACTGTCTCTAGTGTTCTAGAGATAAGCAAGTTCCATTATGAGTCCAAACCTCGTGTCTTAGGTAGGGCAGCCACTACTGGGTGGGGAACCCAATATGCCACCTCAGTGCCCGTCTTAGAGAGAATGAACAGTGCATAAGGGCTGCAGGAATTTTTGAGGAGGTTAAAGCCGAAAGGTACCAGGATGCTATGAGTGAGGGTAGGAAGCAATACTAGACTGCAGCTGACTCTGGTATTCCATGTAGTAGGAAATGCCAAATTAGCAGGCCAAATGAGCCTGGATGTAGAGGTAGATGCTGGAGAAATGAAGTGTAACTACCTTAAAATGTTGTTGGTGTTCTGTAGGACATGCGCTGCACATGTTTCATTTTACAACACAGGAAAATTATGATAATGCATAGCAATATTTGTAAAGCAGTTAAAATAATAATAGCATGAATAAAAACATTACAGACATGATCAGAAGTAGGTGAGTAACCAAATAACAATTCCCATACAGACGCATGAGCATCTTGTAGCAAGTGTGTCCATTCTCATAAGTGATGGTGTGATTCACTTCAGTGGATGTTGTTTTAAGGTGATCAATATAGGCATGGAGTTCTGTAAAGTTGAGCAGTTTATGTAGTGTCTCTTCTCCCATGCCAAGTGGTAATGGATGCACAGCATATGAGATAAAGTCTGGAATGTCCATAGAGTCATTGGTAACTAGCGGTGTGGAATAAGTTGTTCGGTTAATGATGATGGAGACCAGTGGTGTATGACTGCACCAGGTATTGTTTAGTAAATAGTTTGAACAGTACAACAAAGTGTTCTTAGGAAGGTGGATGCCATGCATTCTGGGAGCAACTGAAAAAGAAACATTCTTGGGAAAGAACAGATGAAAACAAAAGTGTCCAGCTCCAAGGTAATACAAACTGTGTGAGGTAGTCAGGGAATATGAGAGCTTAACAGTCAGGGAGCAGGAGGAGGAGTTGTTCCAGCAGGAGGTGTCAGCCTCTTTAAACTGGTGAGGTTGACACTTGAACTGAAATGTAGTCTGCTCACACAAACTGGGGTCCATCGGCTTGAATGAAGTCCAGGTATCGTACAGTGGCTGCACCCAGGTGAGATGGTCCACAGGATACATAAGCATATTATCAAACTGTCAAACTGCACCCCAATATTAACAATAGGATAAATAACTGTGTGTTGTCCTGACCATGGGATCAAAGTACAGATAGAGCAGCCTTGTGGTGAACAAATGGGAACACTAACTGTCCACCAATCAAGGTGAGCTATAGCAAATTCAGGTATTTTGGTATTAGCCATATGGACGAGAGATGGTGGCCAGTGTCCTAACTTAGCAGTTATCTGAATTTGCTTTAGTATAGTAATAAGCTCGATCTGTACTTGATCACAGGCAAGAGCCCAGGAAATATTCTTTCCCAATCTATATTCTGCATGTGCTAAGGTAACAATTTTCTGTTCTATAATGGGAGATATAAGAGCAAAGGTATCTACAACTACATTGGACAGTTTAGAGGAAGCTTCATTAATAATATGTTGTGAGGTAAACCCATCAGCAGCATGCTGAGCAGTGGATCCCATTTTATTACGGAGCACTTCTATATTATATTAAGGGCACCCAGTGCAGTCCCTGTGCCACCTAAAATTGTATCAATTAATTCACGCTTGTGTCAAAATTGCTTGGCTTGGGGTGTTACTGACTGCATATCAAACCAAGTATTGAGCATTTGTATGTGGTTGGCAACAAACTAAGAGCAATTTGGATATTTATGAGTAACTAGAAACAATTTGGGAAATAGATGCCAAGTAAGGAAATGGTATTCTACATCATATAAAACATCGTGTGGTGCATCATATTTCATCTGAAAGGGATGTCCCTCCTGAAATGGGTGGATATCAGAAAGGTAGAGTGCAGGAGGAGTAGAAGTGGTGGGAGGGGTGCTGTTGATCACTCACAACCCATGTACAAGTTATTTTCCAGGTACCTCTGTCCTGACAGGAAATATTGTACAAAATCAAGGCCGGAGGACCTAGAAAGTAATGTTCTGGAGGTGCCTCAATTCTTGTGTCCTTTCTAGAGAAGTGGAAACTGGTGGCGCCCACTGTACTTGAGTGATGTTTAATGAATAGAACACTGGCTTGTCCTGTACGGAACAGAAACTCAGGATGACCAGATCCTTTCCTTCCGGGAAAGGTGGGGGTATTTCTTGATAGCGATACACTCCACCTGTGGAATTAGCCCAGCCAATCGTGCATATTCGGATGATAGTTTCTGTAATGAGACTTGGGTACAAGAGAGCAGATACAAGAACAACAGGAAACCGAGACATAATAAAAGCTAACTTGTTTCACTCTACTAGGGAGTAAACTAGTGCTCCCCACTTATACTATGCAACAACAGAAATAATGTTTACTACTTATTTACATAACTATTAGACACATGTCCAGTATATAGGACATGTCAACTATACAGCAGAAATAAATAGTTACTATCCTCAAGCGACTTTTGTTTAGAAAGCAGTTGTCCGTGCTGTCTTCAGAAAGCAGCTGTCCGTGCTGTCTTCAGGTGGTATCTGAAAACAAAGACTGATAAAACACGTATTACCCATATGGTTTCAACTGGGTGATGTGTTTCCAATACTGCTGGTTGTCGGGCATTAGGATCTAGTATAGGCTTGGGCCTAAGGTATCAGTAGCTAAGTACGGTCCTTCCCACTTTGCATTTCCAAAGGGGAGGTTTGGTCTAGGTCTCAGAATCATCACTTTACTCCCAACCTTGAGGGGCCTTAAATCGGAACCTTTTGCATGTACCTCCTGCAAATAATCTCTAGCTTTTTCTGTGTTAGCTAGCACAGTGGTCTGAATTTCTTTTAGATGTTCTTGCAGGGATTTCATCCACTCATTGGTGAGAATTACGGTCTGGTCCTCTGGAAGAAAAGGATGCTGCAGATTTTGCCACCGTGGCATTGGCCTTCCCATTAAGGCTTCATAGGGTGCAAAACCTGTGGATTTACAGACATTAGCTCTGATGCGCATAAGGACTAAAGGGAACACCAGATCCCAATTTTTCCCAGTCAGATTAAGCATAGGGCTGAGGTGGGCCTTAATTGTTTGATTCATTCTTTCTACCTGCCCTGCTGCCTTTGGATGGTACGGAATGTGGAGTTGTTGTTCTATGCCTAGAAAATCAAACAATTCCTTGATGAGCTGAGAAACAAATGCAGGACCATTATCAGAATCAATAGTCTTAGGAATGCCCCAGCGTGTAAAAAATTGCATAGTTAGGATTTCTGCAGTGGTTCGAGCAGTTTGATCTGGGACAGGGAATGCTTCTACCCAATGAGAAAAGGAGTCAACAACAGTGAGTAAAAATCTATTTTTCTAGCTGTTAACGGAAGAGGGCCCACATGATCTATTTGCAATCTCTCAAATGGGCCATGAGAGGTGCTCTCATTAACTGTCCCCTTCTCTTTTTAGGTTGCCTCCAAAATGAAGCACAGATTACACAGGAGGAAACATGATCCTGTATATGATGTTTCATTTCTGGCCACCATACCAACCTATTAAGGATAGTCTGCATTTCTTCTGCTTTAGGGTGTCCCATAGGACCTGCACCATGAACCCAATGCATCCACTCTTTACCTCGAGCTCTAGGGATAGCTATAACCAAGCCTTCCTCTCTTTTTGCACATAGAATGTCTTTCTCTATAGCGAGTGTGAGAAAGGGTGTGTGCTGATATAGGTTATCTGGGGCGTCCTGCACAAGCTTCCTCAAATTGGAAAGTTCAGGGTTCTTTGTCTGCAGTGCTACGAAGTAATCTGGTGGTATTATCTGATCATAATCTGTGGAACGTGTAGCAATAGCAACCATGCGTGTCTGCTCATACCAGGGCCATATGAGGCCTACATGGCATGCTTCCTTGGCTAGTGAGTCTGCTAATGTGTTTCCTTTTCACTAAATAAATAAATAAGTCAGCTAGTGGGTCTTTAAAGGGCCTTTCTTCCTATGTGCCTTCACTTTAATTAAATGTACTCTCTGAAACTTCTCACTCAATTCTTGTGCCATAGTCCACAGTGATGAATTTTTTACCGTGGACCCATCTGTAGATTTAAATTTATTTGCCAGCCACCAAGGTAACAGGGCAATGGCACTTTTAAAGACATAATCAGAATCTAAAATTATTTGTATCTCTGGGTGTGAATCCTGATATTGTTGCATACAAGCTACAAAAGCAGCCAGCTCACAGTACTGTGCTGACGCTGACCCACAGGAATACTGTCTCTGCAGTACCACTTGGTTATTTGGGTCCAATTGTACAATTGCAAAACCTGCTAGTCGCCTGCCTACTTCACATTGGCTACTACCATCAATATATTGTTTCTGTGGTGGAGGATCCTCGCCTTCCAACAGTATTTCTGTGTGCATTTTCCCACAATCTAACTTGTCTTGTGCCCAGACTGGAATATCAGCCACCTCTGAGGGAATTACACACAGATCATACTGCTGAGCTGCCTTGGTGCACTGAGTTGCTAACTGCATGGAAATGACTTCATGCACTAAAGTTTTAGAAGCACTTGAAGTTCCTGTGTACTGCCACAATCTAAGATTAGCCATATCCACCACCAAATTTAACTGGTTCAGAACGTCAATTCCAATTATTTCTTTCGGTGTGTTCACTATAGTGGAGGCAGTGGTTTCCAACATTTCCTTGTTTTGTTCACTGTGCACAGGGATAACCCATTTAACAGGGATAGCCACACATTTGGAAGCTGTGTCATTAATTTCTTGAATTTAATAAATTTCCATATTTTTCTGATCTGCAGTGGGAGAAGCTCTGTTTGTAAAACTAATTCCAGCCACTGTGTCAATCAAAGCTAGTTTATCCTGACCCCCTATTCTACTGATAACATAGGGGTGTCCACAAGAGTCCAGCATCAAGGATGTTACAAGCCTTAAACTGTATTCTGGGCTTGTATCTGTTTCATCATCCAGAGGCTCTGGAATCAAGTCCTCTGCTGAGAGAACGGAGGCAGGCTGGGCTATGAAGGCTTGAGACATTTTGATATCTGAACCCAGGAGGTCAGGACACTCCTATGCACTAGCCTTGTGTTTGTCCTGAGCTGCTTGTAAGTCCTGTTTTAATTTATCTAGTTCTACCTGCAGTATGTGTTTGTCCTGTTCCCATTTAATTTTTTCCTTTTCTAATCCATCTCTCTGTGCTTTGAGCTCTTGAAAGGGGATGTAACCTGAGGAATTTCTAAAAGTCCCTCTGCCTTGTCCTCTCCAAGGTGTCTGTCCACTGTATCCTTTGTCTGTGTTTTTTGTGTATTGAGAGGATCCCTCAGCTTGCCACTTCCATGCTTCTGATACTGTTATGACCTGCGAGGGCTGGGTCTTCCAAACAGACCCAATTCTGAGCATTAAAGTATCAAAAGGGGTTGCTTTAGGGTCTTCAGAAAATAACAGAAGGTGTTTTGTAATCTCGGGATAGTAAGTCTAATAAAAATGCCTTATGCATACTCTCCCCATAATCTTCTGCATTGGGCCAGGACTCCTGTTCATTAAGAACTGCTTTTAAAATCCAGGCTCTATATGCAAACTCTTCCAGTGTATCATTTGGTAGAGGTGAAAAATAAATACTTGCATTGGGGAACAGTGAAATAGTTTCTCATTACCCCTTTTAACCAACTGGTATGGGTGAGTGAGAGAGCCAAGTTTATAATAGTGTGGCCCCAGAGCCAGATGCATAAGTCTATCAAAGTCTGATTGTTTTCTTCTGTATTTCCCTAGACCCCAGTGAATCAGAATATCAGTGGCCCATTTGCGCCATTCATTTACATTAAAAGGCATAGGGCCCGCTTTCTCAACTATCCTTTCCATGTCCCTATCTTTTAATGAGCCCTGCAGCATCACTTTAACTGGTGCTCTGAGTTTGGTACTGGGTGCCGGGTCTGAGTCATCTGAATTATCCTCCTGACACAGGTCCTGGTTATTGCTCTGTTCTGGCTGACATAAACTATCAGGATTTTCTTCTGTGCTGTTTTCCTCTCTATTTTTCCCATTTCAAGCCCAGCTATAGATACTTCTGTATTCTTTTGTTTATAGGGTGGGTCATAGGCAGGGGGGGCTGAGGGTGAAATAGTGGTTGGCCAGAGCTTATATTTCTTTGGTCTTTCAGAGACCAATTCATCTTTAACATGCCTCAATTCAAGTTTAAGTGCTTCTAATTGCTCACTAACAGTTATAAAGGAGTTTGTGGCTTGTATCACCTGAGCCCTTTGCATGGAAATGCAAATTTGTGCCTCCTCCAGGTCTTTGGTTAATTATGTACACTGAGTATTCAGTTCAGTATTGTCCTGTTTCATGCTAATGAGCCCCCTGCACATGCCTTGAATAAAAAGGCATTTTCTTTTATTTGTTTTCTTTTTGAATTCTTGATAATGGTTTAACATTTGTCTTTGAATATTATATGATGATGCCTCAGGGAATTCCCCTTCAAGGGGACCACCTTTTCTCGTACAGTATGTCAATACTATTTCTTTAAGTTCTTTAAAATCAAAGGCTTCCATATTTGAGACTGCAGAAAGACTGTAGTTGGTACAGGGGCCTAGCTTATTTTGTTTTTATTTGGTTTTATGCGACTATCTCAAATGTGCAACCTTGGAAGGAGGAATGCTCACTTTTATGAAGAAGTGAGACTTAGAATTATAGTTGGAATGGCATAAATTTTATGGGTGTTCAGTAAAGAGTACTGGCATAAAGACCACGCCTTAAAATTATACCTGAATAAAAAGTGCTTACCACCTTTTAACAGGGTGGAAGTTTAGGGTGAAATTATAGTAAGGAGGGTGTTAGAAGATTAACAGAATTGTCAGTTACTGTATCAGTTGCAGCAAACTTTAAGCCTGCCCACATTAAGATACATACTGACAGGAGACTGAGAAACAAAAGGCAAAGGGACAGGAGGTAATATTGTTACCAGGAAAGATGTATATTGTATTCAATGAGGGACTGTTTACCTGTGTACCACTTCCAAACTAAATCTGGACTATCTCTCTGTCTTTTCTTAGCAGCTCAAATACTAGAGAAAAATCTGTGCCTTGTAACAAACCGTAACAAGCCTCTACATACAAATAAGAAAATTGCAAGCCACACTTTGTAATGACCCCAGGTGTAGGTAATATAAAAATTCAGGATTATTACAGAGCCTTTTGACAATAAAAATCTCACCTTGTCTAACCCACAAAACAAAGTTATCACTGGAACTTTTCACTAACTAGTGTGTCATCCAGCCTGTAACCCAAAATTGTAAATGGTCACAAGGGCTTTTGATTTTCCTGTTGCACCCTGTCTGAAATCCACTTTAATGTTTAAAACAAACTTGCTACTTACCCAACTGGAGATCTGCTGCGAAGTCTGAGACGGGCCCCCATAAAATGTAATCTTCTAAAAATGTAATCTTTACAATTGTAATCTTTCGCTGCTACCTACTTTCGGCTACTCTCCGTTTGGTCCTGGGTTCATTTCACAGAGACAGTAGGGTAAGTAGCACAATAAGACCACCAAAACTGGTGTGGCTTGGAAAAAGAGTTTTATATAGAAATAGGCTTATTACAAAGGTACAGAACAGAGATATAAGGTTGTTACAGAGCTGCTTCCATGTGTATCAATGAGACTGTGTGTGGGTGCATGTGTGTGTGTGAGAGAGAGAGGGGGGGGGGCAAGAAGTGTGTGTCAGAGCCTTATAGTAAGAAGTGTCCCATGAATGGAGAGAGAGAGAGAACAAAAGGGGGGGGGGGGGAGTAAGGAGAAGTGGGTGTAAGGAGTGTCCGATGAAATAAGAAGAGAGGAGAGAGAAGGGCGGGGTGTCTGATGAATAGGAAGAGAGGGAGAGAAGGGTGGGGTGTAAGGAGTGTCTGATGAAATAAGAAGAGCAGAGAGAGAGAGAAGGGGGGGGGAGGGGTGTAAAGAGTAGTGTTTGTCAGAGCCTCATAGCAAGAGGTGTCTGATGAATAGGAAGAGAGGGATATTTTGTGTTTCTCTGTATTTATAGTGAAATTCTTCAGCACCTCCCTTTGTCATAATTTGGTTTGTTTGAGGTCTGCTATCACTTGATTAGCAAGGAGGGGCTGTTGTCTTACAAACTAATCTCATCAAGCAAACTAAGAGGTATGTTTACTAAACTGCGTTAGTGCAATTCGCGTTAGGAGCCGCGGTAGTGACAGAAACCCCAAATAAGGACATGGGCGGTACATCGTTACCACTAACGCGCGTTCCAAAAACTAACGAGCGTTACAGGGCGCTGTGGCGCGTTACTGCGCGTTAATCATAAGAAGGCGTACAGACACAAAGCACGGAAACAGAGCTGTAGCACAATGGTTACTGTACTGACTGCTGTTACAGGCAGCATGGGTTCGAGTCCCCAGTGTGCCTAACGCAGAAGGCTGGCCCAGGCATCACCCTGTACATTACATAGGGAATGAGGAGGCATGTTTTTCTTTACGTGGAGTAGTGGTGTCAGAAACACACCCTCGGAGTGTGCCTAGCCACGTACGTTGGTGCGTGCGAGGCTGCGTGCGTTGGTACGGGCATAGCCCCGTGCGTAGCTGCATGCATTGGTGCGTGCGTACAATCGTGCGTGGGTACGTGTGTTTTTACCAGCGTGGGCACCTTATATTACAGACTCTTTAGGGTGTCTTGCACCTATGCATTATGCTAACAGATGTACGTGTGATGGCCTATGGTTTATCAGAGCCTGTGAGCAGGTGCTGGATTTTCCCAGGGTTGGATTGTGCCAGTCACACCCATGATGCACTGCACATGCAAATCAGCTGTCCACAGATACACACCATGGGGAATGCACCCCCACAGCACCTCGGCCTGGTAGGGGGAAGTGACCATGTGCACCCTCACAGCACCTCGGCCTTGTAGGGGGTACTGACCGTGTGTTGTACTGGCACAGAGTAGCTACACACCGTCACATTGTGCGGGTACTGTGCTTACCCTGAGGGTGCAGTGAGGTGCCCAGCACCAGGTCCACAGCACCGTCCATGGCTGAAAGAGGCCATGGCGCAGGTCCAAAGCAGTGTTAATGTGTGAGATAGGTAGTTTCTGCAGAAACACCTTGGATATCTCTGTCTGTTTCAGTCAGGTGTAGCCCCCATGGACCCCTAGGTGGCCCATGCACCACCACCCCCCCTCCCACAGGGCCAAGGGTGGCAAACAGGGTCTCCTACCAATAGATCCACATTCTACCTCCCTGCAAAGATGGCAGTAGAGGGGAAAATCAACCCCAGTCCTGCTGAGGAACAGACACCCCACAGGGCAGTCAATGCAGCACTGTACACATCCATAACACAATAGCAGACAGACATTAGGCCTGGATATGGTAAGCTGCACCCCACCACTATCATATGCTCCTGCTGCAAGCCATCAGCCGCTGCACCCTGCAAGCCACTCCATCAAGACACATACCAGCTACAAACAGCCTGCTAGTTAGTCCATAGTGCATGTGCCCAGTGGAGATGCATGCACCCAGAACTGGGATGTCAGCATACACAGCAAGCAGATAAATCAGTGATTGGGCCTGTGATAAGGAAGCTTATCATAGCTCAGGAAGGAGCTATAGAAAAGGTGAAGTGACTCTGAACAAGCAACCTGTCAGTTCTGGTAGAAATAAGAAAACAGAATTTTCCCATAAAAGACTACCAGTCCCAGAATGCACCAGGTTTCCAACAGCCATTAGAGGAGCTGAAGTGGGGAAACGTGTGTTCAATCAGGAGGGCTATGAGGTAATCCCTAAGCACTCATCTCAAAGGGAAGGGCCTGATTCAGCACAGCTGCGCTGTGTTAAGGTGGAGCACTCATCTAAGCAGAATAAAGGTAGAGTTTATTCTACAGAGAATTATCCTCATCCTCAGAATCATCATCATCTTCATGATCAACTTGGATATCCTCAGTTTCATCTGGAGGATCATCAAAAGCAGAAGCCAAACCGGACGGACAGAGAGGGCAAGAAACCCTTTGGAAGAAAGAAGAGAAAAGCCTTTGGGAGGTCTAGAGGAGTCTGGAGCAGTACGTATACTGGGAGGCATTCCAAGGGCCAGCATACACCATTGGACTGGGGAAAGCCAGAGGAATGGTGCTGCAGAGCTAGGAATCTCCAGACGGTACCTGTGAGGGAGACGGCTGCACGTGGAAGGGACCCTAAGACCCGTGCCAGAAGGTATGTGAAGAGAGATCCAGTGTCCAGGGATCTGGATTGGAAGGCTGGACATAAGAACTGGACTACATACTGGCCAGGCTATATAGAGAGGAACTCTAACAGCAATGGGAGCTGATCTATGCCCTAGCTATAACCTTGAAAGACAGCAGGGAAACAAGTATTCTCCTGAAAATGCTCCATTGAGAAATTCATCTGTGCCAATCCAGGATATTGAACCCATGATTGTTGAAGAAGGGGGAGTGATTGCAGATGAAGGAGGTGTTTACATGGATTGCTCTCTGTCTAAACTCCTTTGGTAATTTTCTGTTATAAAATACAGCAACCATCACAAAGAAATACAAACTTGTTCTTTAATCTACTCAGAAAAGCTCCTGAGTAGGATTTTTAGCCACGCAGTAGAAAGCAAGCCAGCTAAGGGGTTTCAGCTGGGTAACTGCTAGCAATTGAGCCTTACCTAATTGCTTGTGAGCTCTGAGGGAATCACTTCTGAATCTATGTGGGAAGATATAAGAAGTTAACCTGAAAAGAACAGTTTTTCTCTTCTTTGTGGACTTTTGTTTGTTGTTTGATACACTGCTAAGAAAATATTAGCTAAAGCCTACAGAAAAGACCAGTTTGTTACCAACCAGGTCTTATTTCTTTTGCTTTGATTGCCTGACAAGTTCAAATGTTGTTTTCCTGATTTTGTTTTTCCAAGTTTAACACTGAAAGCAAGTAACCTGATTTATGTGCTACCAAGCATATCTGTGTTGGGAGAAATAACTCCATAAATAAATATCTTATTGGCTTTACCATCAAGCACAACTAATTATTGTGAGCAGCTGTGTCTGGTGTGAATGGACTGCATTGCCCACAATCCCTTGCCAATCATATTGATATATGCACTTGCCAAGACTGTGAACATTCTCACCCAGGCAGCCGTCTGACAGGCCCCAAAAGGAAACCCATATCTATCACATGAAAGAAATACTATATAGCACTATGGGGTTGCCTAGCCATGCTGTGGTCACTGCACAGTCAGGGTGAGAGTGATCTCTCAGCAGGACATACTGAGGTCACCCTGTCTGTGTAGGTGGTGGCCGGGCACTAAAATGTCCCAGTCAGTGCCCTATGCCCTGTGCAGATGCACCCTGGCCAGGCCACCCTGTCCGGCCTATACCCATGGTACCTTGCTCCTCATTATGCACATTGGCAGCCCAATACTGGCAACATTGCTGGCAGTGTGGGCTGTGGAAGGTGTTTGCAGCCACCACACACTGGATAGACAGACAGCCACCCCCACACCTATGCCGGCATTGTGCTACTATAGAGGTGTTCAGCAGCCATACCCACCACACCAGTCTTGGACACAGTACAGGCATGGATATGGTACGCAATACTGTTGGGGGTCACTCCCCAGGGTGGTAAACACTATCAGAGACCAGACCTGCAGCACACACCGCAGACATCAGAATGATTGTTATGGTGGGTCTCAATGAGCAAAATGTGCTTAACGTAGGAATTGATATCTGCCAGTTATCATAGGAAACGTTTGATAGCTGCGTACCATATACCCAGGTGTAGGGTGGCATTGTTAAGGTATGCAACTGCTAGTATTGGGAGATACAGGCAGGGCCCAATGTCCAGCCTCTCCAGGAGGCATTGGCCAATGGGGCCTGTGTGTGTGTGTATGGGTGTGTCTGCCCCTGTTGGCTGCTGCTTTACGGCAGAGTTTCCCAACTCCAGTCCTGGTGTTCCAAACACTGTTCGTGTTTTCATGCTGTCCCTCATAAATATGCATGAGCTACATCTGCATACCATGGGGTTGGTGTATAGATATGCAGCACAGGCATCTTTATTAGAGGCAGCATGGAACCTGAATGGTGTGGGGCCCTCCAGGACTGCATTTGCGGGACTCTGCTCTAGGTAATGCGCCTGTTTATGGTGTCTGTGTTTGGTGTGGTAAAATATAGGCGTGTTAACCATGCGTATGTTCTCTGCAATAAAGGAGTGTCTTTACTATCACTGTTTAGTGGTGGGTAAAACTATGGGGACTGGGTTGGCAGGAGCCCCAGCTGGGATTTGAACCTGTGACCCTCTGGTCTTACAGGCACTGGCTGTGTCCATTGCACCACACTGTGACCACAGAGACAGTGCAGTCCCTGGAGATAGGAAAACTGGCCTGACGAGTCAGAAACCCTGCTCTGCACAATTGTACTGTGGGCTCATTTACCTTGTATGGAGACAAAAGTGCACATAAACCTCAAAAAAGACCTCGAAAAAAGGGGCAAACACCCATAACCAAGCTGGGAAACAATGATAACATTGGGCAACATTAAAAAACACTCCCAGGAAAGCTCCAATAAAATGAAATGATTTTTGAAAGGGTCTACGGAGCGTAGACCCTTCCAAACATCATTTCTTTTTTTTGGAGTTTTCCTGGGAGTGTTTTTTATTGTTGCCCATTGCTATCACTGTTGGCCAGCTGAATTATAATTTTTACACTGTTTCTTGTGGTCATTTTAACGTTTTATTTGAAATTTTGTTCTGTGCACATGTATCACACTGCTCACGTTTGTAGGTTTCCCCGGTTTTGCTGTACATTGCTGACGGAAATGGTTTCTCTTCCCTTTAATATGCCTTTAACGACAGGTTTTCATTCGCGTTGGAATTGAGCTCTGAAATTCAGCGCATTACTGTGAGGGGAGCCTCTCCCCGCCCACTCTCCGCCCATTGACCCCTTCTCTCCGCCCACTCTCCACCTTCTGTGGTGTTTTAACGCGCCGCGGGGGTTTACGATCGTTAACTGCGGTTAACGCGCGTAACGTACACTTAACGATCGTTCGCACGTCAGAACGCGCGTATGACGTGCGAACGATCGTTAAGTGTACGTTACACGCGTTATTCACGATTACTGCAGTTTAGTAAACATACCCCTAAGACCATCAAGTCTGGAGACATCCTCTCTGACATCACCAGGGGGTCAAAGCTGATCTCATCATGTCTGGGAATGTCATGCTGATGTATGCTGACACTTATCCTTCTAATTATCGACTCATCTCCCTTTTTCCCTTCATTTACAAAATTCTTGAACATGCAGTTCTCCACCATTGCCTTGATTTTCTTTCCTCTCAAGCCTTTCTTGATTGATTTCAATCTGGCTTTTGTCCCTTACGCTCTACTGAAACGGCCTTTGCTAAAGTCTCCATCGACTTGTTCCTGGCTAAATCCAAAGCCTTTACTCAGTCCTCATTCTTCTTGATCTTTCTGCTGCTTTTGATACTATTGACCACCACCTTCTCCTTGATACATTGTCCTCACTTTGTTTTAGGGGTACTGTACTGTCCTGGTTCTCTTCTTATCTTGCTCCTTCAGTATCTGTTCTGGCAGTTCCTCTACTGCTTTCCCTCTCTCAGTTGGTGTACTCCAAGGGTCTGTTCTAGGTCCTCTCCTTTTCTCTCTCTAGACCCAGTCCTTGGTGCTCTCACCTCCTCCCATGGCTTTCAATATTATTTTTATGCTGCTGACTCTCAGATCTATCTATCTATATCTGACATTTCTCTTACACTCCAAGCCCATATATCTGCCTGCCTATCTGACATCGCTGCCAGGATGTCTCACAGCCATTTGAAATTGAACATGTCCCCCAAACAACTTTTTATTTTTCCTTCTACACCATCTTCCCCCCCCCCCTTCATCCCTTTATCTCTGTTGATAACACTCTTCTGTTTCCTGTTTCCTCAGCCCGCAACCTTGGAGTCATTTTCGACTCTTCCCTCTCCTTCTCCACAACATTAACAAAATTTACCTCTTCCTATCTGAATATACTGCTAAAACACTTATATACTCTTTAGTCACTTCTTGCCTCGATTATTGCAACCTCCTCCTTGCTGGTTTCCCTCTGAGTCATCTTTCTCCCCTTCAATCTGTTTAAAACTCTGCTGCGTGCTTAATCTTCTGCCAGCCCTAATATACTTAAATAACCCCTCTTCTCAAATCACTTCATTGGCTTCCCTTCCATTTCCATTTCCATTAACAAACTTCTCCTTCTGATCCAAAAGTGCATTGCTTCTATTGCTCCTCACTAACTTTCCTCTCTTCAATCTCCCTACACCCCTCCTCATGAACTCCACTCTTCCTCTGGCTTGCTTCTCTCTGTGCCCTTTTCCTCAACAGTCAGTTCCAGACTTTGAACCTTTCACCTTGCTGCTACTTATCCCTGGAACAAACTACCTTTATCTTTATGTCAGATTTCATCTCTCCCCCTTTTCAAATCCATGCTAAAGACTCATCTCTTTCAGGTCGCTTTTGGATCTTAATTCTCTTTCTGTCTCATTACCCTTCCCTACTGTACCCTTGTTCTCATCTATTTTATTGTGTCTTGATTAAGTTGTAAGCTCTGATGAACCGGGACCATCTTTTACATGTGTCTGTACAGCGGTGAGTGCGTTTTGTAGCGCTATATAAATGATTAATAGTAGTAATAGTAGTAGTTGGATGTGTGTATGAGCCAACTGCATAGTGTTTTGTCCATGCCACTCTGGACCCACGGGCACATATAGACCTGTGGATGCAGAATTAGGTTCAAACGGGGCCCATTTTCAATTTAGACATGTCTGCCTGCTGGACATGCATGTTATGACATTGGGCTCCATGTGTCAACTCACTTCCTCTTTTATGTCCCTTCCTCTTAATGCTTTCTCTCACTCCCATTGTTAAAACACCTTGTCTCCCCCTCCTCCAATTGCTCCTTTTCCATTCCCACATCTGCCAAAATATATTTTCTTCCCTACTTCTAACACCCCCTTCTTTCCCCTCAGTCCAATCTGCTACCCATCCAACCACTTCCACTAACATGATTACTGTTCCCTTCTCTTCCACAAAGCACTTCTATGATGCAGAGTTCTCTTTCTCTCTCTGTCTCTCTTCCTAAATCCCTCATGTGATCTTGGATCATCATTCTCCCTTCCTGACTCCCCTAGCATGATCCTGGGTCTTCCTTACCAATATCTTTGTTAGTGATATTGCAGAAGGGTAGTTGGGTAAGGTTTGCCTCTTTGCGGATGATACCAAAATCTTCAATAGAACAGACACCCAGGAAGGTGTAGATAACAAGAGGAGGGATTTGGCTAAGCTTGAAGAATGGTCGAGAATTTGGCAGCTGATATTTAATGCTAAGAAATGCAGGGTCATGCATTTGGACTGCAAAAATTCAAGAGAGAGCTACAGTGTAGAGGGTGAAGTATTTTTGTCCACAAAAGAAAAGCAGGACCTGGGTGTCTTTAGATTTTAAAGTAGCTAAACAGGTAGAAAAGATGACGGCAAAATCTAGAAGGCTGTTTGGGTGCATAAGGAGAGGAATGGCCAGCAGAAGAAAGGAGGTGATAGTGCCTCTGTATAAGTGGGAGCATCAGCCAGACAGTACCTGCAATTCAGAGGAAGGAGCCTATGCTAGAAGACATATGAGAAGAAACTTGAAGACCTAAATATGTGTACTGTAGAGGAGAAGACAGGAGGGACAGGGGAGATATGAACTGTGATGGGGTGTATGAAAAGCTCCCCACCCTCCATACTGATAAACCTTCAGCCAGACTAAGGACACACTTTTTTAAGCACCATAAGCCAGGCCCCTTTAAGGAACTTGGCTTGACTATGCCTGGGGATGGTGTGGCCAGGGACGACCCTTTTAACCGGGAGGGAAGAGATAGAGGGGGGGGGGGGGAGAAGAGCCTGAGGTGTTCCAGAGTACGGAGTGACCACCTACCTCTAAGAAGACACTTCGGGAAGGAAGGAGCCGGAGTGTTTCCACGTTGGTCAGCAGGCTTGTGGTAGTAATGCTGTGAAATTCAGACTGAAGAACTTTGGAAGAGGTGAGAACTGTTTCTCTGCTAAACCTGTGAAACCCAGAGTGAAGGAACTTTGGGGGAGGAGAGAACTGTTTCTCTGCTAATGCTGTGAAACCCAGAGAGAAGGAACTTTGGGGGAAGGGAGAACTATTTCTCTGCTACTGTTGTGGAACCAAGAATGAAGAACTTTGGAAGAGGGGAGAAAACTGCCGTGAAACCAGAGTGAAGAACTATGGAAGAGGGGAGAACTGTTTCTCTACTAATGCCGTGAAACCCAGAGTAAAGGAACTTTGGGGAACAGGAGAACTGTTTCTCTGCTACTGTTGTGGAACCCAGAGTGAAAGAACCTGGGGGAGGGGAGAACTGTTTCTCTGCTACTGTTGTGAACTCCCTGTAGATAAAGCATTTTCCTTTAACCCTCCGCCTGGCTCCGTGGGGGATTGTGTCCTGCCTGCTTGCAGCATATTACATATGGTGGCAGAGGTGGGATCTTCTTCTTAACTGAAGGACAGAAGAACACCCCACGTCCCTCCTGGGCTCAGACCTCCACCCCATAGAAGAGGGGTTTTAGTATAAAGGGGCAAGCCCTGCCGGAGTTAGGGCACACCTTCTGTATAATTAGTGCTGGACAAGTGGGAGGTTTTTTTTCTTTCTCCCTTCTCCTACCCAGATGGGTGGGAACTGATAGAACCAGAATGGAGAGATTACTCCAAGCCCTGGCAGAGGGAGAGCAGCAACAATAGATGCTACAAGAGTTTTTGCAGGTGCAGAAGACCCAGCAACAGCAATTACTACAAAGGTCTTTGGAGCTACAACAAAACTCACTCACACAAATGTCCCAAATATTCCAGGGATGGCAGCCACACCTGCCAATGACACCCCTGCCGAAAATAGTGGAGGGCGAAGACCCAAATTCCTTCCTGACAAATTTCAAATGAACTGCCCAACTGGAACCTCTTGACAGGAAGCTGCCAAGCCGCCTACCAAGAAGCCAATCCAGATGGAAGGGCCCCCCTATGTGGCAGTAAAAACTGCTATACTGAAGCAAGCGGGCTGTACACCACAAGCCTATTGCCAATGGTTCCAGAAGGGAACTTGGGACCTACAGAGAACCCCCAGAGTTTCTTCTACAGCCTTAAGGAGTTGGCTTGGAAGTGGCTACAGCCAGAAGAAAAGACAGGAGCAGAAGTAGCCAAGATCGTCCTGTTCGAACAATTTTTAGAAGGCTTTTCTTCCCTTATGAGACAGTGGGTGTGCCAGTTTGCCAAACTGACCCTGGACAGTGTTGTAGAGATAGTGGAGAGCTTTTATGAAGCATAGTCGGTAGATGAGACACCCAGGATGAGGGGGATAAGGCCGACCGGATCCCAAGGGAGCCAGACATCGAGACTGAAACTCTTGAGGACCACTGCACCAAGGTCCCCATGTTCCCCAGCTGCTCAAGCCGGCTGGGGCCGGCTCAAGCAGCTGGGGCCGGCTATCTGACCTGCTTCAGTTGCAGAGGAAAAGGTCACTATGACCGCCAGTGCCCCATAGAAATGGGGGACCCCATGGACACATATGTTACAGCCTCACAAGAGTGAGGTATTCCGGAAGCGTCCCTAATGTGCCACGGGTTGTTTGTAATACCGGTGGAACTTGAGGGCACTCACCTGCAAGCCCATGTGGATTCAGGAAGTGTAAGAACCCTTGTCAGCAGGGACACGAGGACCAGACATCAAATTAATTATGAGAATCTTCTGACTCTAAGTTGCATCCATGGTGATCAGAGGGCCTATCCAACAATGCATGTGAAGCTAAAAACGGCCGCCAGAATGGAGACCCTGGAAGCAGTTGTCATGCTCCGCCTGGCCTATCCAGTGGTTTTAGGCTGGGACTTCCCTAAATTTATGGACGTCTGGGACCGAAAGAAAGGCAGCCTTGACAAGGTGATCGAGGAGGACTTTATTTATTTATTTAGCATATATTTGTATACCGCTACTTCCAGCGATCAGTCCATGCCACACGGTACCCAGAAGTGATAGCCATGCGAAATACAAGGACCACTATATTAGCCAATGCTCTTTGGGAGATGTTTTCCCAAATGGGGATCCCAGCTGAAACCCTTAGAGACCAAGGAACACCTTTGTCTCTTGTGTAATGAAACAATTGTGCAACCTATTGAAGGTCAAAACCTGCGGAACTCAGGATATTATCCCCAAACCTATGGTCTGTTGAGCGCTTCAATAAAGCATTAAAACAACTGTTGAAGAAGTTTGTGAATGAAGAGGGGAAAGACCGGGATCTGTTACTCCCCTTCTGTTTGCTATCAAGGAAATATCCCAGAGCTCGACCGGGTTTCCCCTCTTTGAGTTGCTGTATGGTCGACAGCCCCAAGGGATCCTGCAGATACTGCGAAAGACCTGTTAAGAGGAACCCAACACTGGCCAGAATCTAGTGGATTACATCCTGCAAATGCAGGAACATATAAAGAAAGTGGGAGCATCAGCCAGGCAGCACCTGCAAAAGCCCAGGAGAGTCAAGTCCGGGCCTATAATCGGGGGGCAGTGCAGTGTACCTTCAGCTTGGTCTCGAAGAGTAAGCTGTTTTGTAAATAGCAGAGCCCATATGAACTCATTGAACAGATGGGGTCCGTCAATTACAAGGTTGTGCAACCAGATAAAAGGAAAAAGGTGGCAATCTACCATGTCAATCTTCTGAAGCAGTGGACTCTGGCCCAGGCCTTTAAGGAACCCTGCTTGAATGTGCCTGGGAAGGGTGTGGCTGGGGGTGACCCTTTTAACCAGGAGGGAAGAGACAGAGAGGGGGAGAGAAGAGCCTGAGGTGTTCCGGAGTATGGAGTGACCACCTACCTCTAAGGAGACACTATGGGAAGGTAGGAGCTGGGGTGTTTCTACGTTGGTCAGCAGAAATGTGGTAGTAATGCTGTGAAACCCAGAGTGCAGAAACTTGGGGGGGGGAGTGTTTCTCTGCTGCTGTTGTGAACCCAGAGTGAAGAACTTTGGAAGAGGGGAGAACTGTTTCTCTGCTAATACTGTGAAACCCAGAGTGAAGGAGCTTTGGGGAGGGGAAACTGTTTCTCTGCTGCTGCTGTGAACCCAAAGTGAAGAACTTTGGAAAAGAGGAGAACTGTTTCTCTGCTAAAGCTGAGAAACCCAGAGTGAAGGAACTTTGGGGGAGGGGAGAACTGTTTCTCTGCTACTGCTGTGAACTCCGCCTAGCTCCATGGGTGTTTGTGCCCTGCCCACTCGCAGCATACTACATGAACAAACAAACATTTTTCAAAGAAGGGGAAGCTGTGATACTTGAGGGCATACAATGAAGCTGCAAGGGGGTGAACTTAAATGCCAGGTCAGGAAATACTTTTTCATTGAAAGTATGGTGGATGTTTGGAATGCCCTTCCGATGGAGGTGGTTGGAGTAAATACAGTGAAGGAATTCAAAATGGCATGGACAGACACAGTGGATCAAAATAAACGTAACAATTTTTGTATACTTCAACAAATAGAGAGGGGTGACCTGCACTGAGTGGCAGGTGCAACCCTAAACAAAGGCATAGAGGGGGGTGACCTGCAAGGAAAGGCAGGTACTCCTACTCTAGCCACCTTACTGGGCAGACTAGATGGACCATAATGATCTTTATCTGCCATCATTTACTATGTTACTATGTTTGACAGGTGTTAATTCAAAGGTTACTATGGGGTATGTTTACTAAACCGTCTTAACGTGCGTTCTGCGACGTTATCGCGCGATAAGGTACCTTATTGCGCGATGATGGTGCTTTTTAAGGCGCACAGGTACCATATTGCGCGATAACGCGCGCTGCGGCGCAAACGAGCGCTGAAGGCGGGGAAAGGCTCCTGGAGGGCGGAGGAAGGCTCCCCAGGGGCGGAGAGAAGGGGTCAATGGGTGGAGAGTGGGAGGGGAGAGGCTCCCTGCACACCAAAGCTGTGAAATCCGAGGCTCAAAACTAACGCCAGTGAAAACCTGGCGTTAGAGCTGATTTAAAGGGAAAAGAAATCATTTCCGTCAGCAATGTACAGCAAAACCAGGGAAACCTACAAAAAGTGATAACTGTGATACATGTGCACGGAACAAAAGGGCAAATAAACATTGAAAATGAACAGAAGTAAATGTAAAAAAAACATAACCAAGCTGGGCAATAGTGATAGCAATGGGAAACATCAAAAAACACTCCCAAGAAAGCCCCAAAACAAAGATATGAAGTTTGGAAGGGTCTACGCTCCGTCCCCATACAAGGTGATTGATCACACAGTAAAATAGCACTGATCAGGGTTTCCCTCTCCATTGGACAGGTTACCTATGGCATGCACATGTTCCACAACAGCAGGGCGGGCATGTCAGAATGGGCAACTGGACAGATGCTGGGAAAGGGGATACAGAGGGCTGCAGGCGGCACATGCTGTGGTGCAGTTGGGGCACAGTGCGGACTAGGCAGATGCCTAGGTGGCACTTAGGAATGCTGAAACTGAACAGCAGCCAGACAGCAACTGATGAGGGCCCAACATGGGCACGAGAGTGTTTATCACAGTGTCACAGGGGATAGTACCCAGCAGGTACCTCCAAGGGCACAGAACATTGGCGGGCGGTGTTGGGGGGAAGCGTGGATGCCTATGCAGGCACCCCTACCCCAGAACCCGCACCATAGGCAGCCGCCTACCTGCACACTGGATGGCTTGAGACTGCACATCACCAGCACCACCAGCAGAAGGGCATGTCAGCATGGTGGCAGAGGGGTACTGGTGGTGGAGGGGGGCAATGGCAGCTGCCCAGAGCAGACCATGGCCTAGCCCTGTGTAGGTGGGTGCCATGCACTGCAACAGACAGGCCCTGCCGGACAAACAGTCATGGTATCACCAGGGAATGCACTGTCTCTGTGGCAACACAGTGGTGCAGTGCACACAACCAGTGTGTTTGGAGGCAGAAAGTCATAGGTTCAAGTCCCAGCTATGGTGCCTGCCAACCCAGTCCCCATATTTTACCCACTACTACAACATGCTAATACAGACAGAACCTTTATTGCAGATGATGTAAACATGCCCAAAACACCTACAATTTACCCTACAGAGCACAGACTCCATAAACAGGCGCATTACCTACAGCAGTCTCCCAAATGCAGTCATGGAGGTCCAAACACCATTCAGGTTCCATGCTGCCTCTAATAAAGATGCCTGTGCTGCATATCTATGTACCACCCCCATGGTATGCAGATGTATCTCATGCATATTCATGAGGGACAGCATGAAAACCCGAACAGTGTTTGGCACACCAGGACTGGAGTTGGGAACCTCTGCCATAAAGCAGCAGCCAACAGGGGCAGACACACCCACACCCACAGGCTCCATTAGCCAATGCCCCCTGGAGAGGCAGGACATTGGGCCCTGCGTGCATCTCCCAATACTAGCACTTGCATACCTTAGCAATGCCACCCTACACCTGTGAATACGGTACACAGCTATCAAAAGGTTGCTTTGATTACTGGCAGATAGCAATTCCTACGTTAAGCACAGTTTGCTGATTGAGCTCCATCATAGCAACCTTTCTGATGTCTCTGGAGTGTGCTTCAGGTCTGCTCTCTGACAGTGTTTACCACCCTGTGGAGTGACCCCCACCAGTATTGCGTACCATATCCATGCCTGCACTGTGCCCAGGACTGGTGTGGTGGCCAGGGCTGCTAAACACCTCTATAGTAGCACAATGCTGGCATAGGTGTGGGAGTGTCTATCCAGTGTGTGGTGGCTGCAAACACCCTCCACAGCCCACACTGCCAGCACTGTTGCCAGTATTGGCCTGCCAATGTGCATAATGAGGAGCAAGGTACCATGGGTATAGCCCGGACAGGGTGGCCTGGCCAGGATGCATCTGCACAGGGCATAGGGCACTGGCTGGGATATTGTAGTGGCCGGCCACCACCTGCACAGACAGGGTGGCCACAGCATTTTCTGCTGGGAGATCACTCTCACCCTGACTGAACAGTGACCATGGCATGGCTAGGCTCCCCCATAGTGCTATATAGTATTTTTCTCATGTGATATTTATGGGTTCCCTTTTGGGGCCCAATTACTGACTTATCTGCTTGGTGTGTTTGCTGACATCCCAGTTCTGGATGCATGCATCTCCTCCAGGAACATGCCCTATGGACTAGCTATCAGACTGTCTGCAGCTAGTATGTGTCTTGCTGGAACACCTTGCAGGGTGCAGTGGCTGCAGGAGAATATCAGATTGTAGTGGGGTCCAGCTGAGTATTTCTGGGCCTAATGTCTGTCTGCTATTGCTTTATAGATGTGTACAGAGCTGCATTGACTGCCCTGTAGGGTGTCTGTTCCCCAGCAGGACTGCAGTTGGTGGTCCCCTCTACTGCTGCCATTGCAGGGACGTATAATGTGGATCTGTCGGTGGGAGACCCTGTTTCCCACCCACAGCCCCAGAGGGTGGGTTGGGTGGTGGTACATAATCTACCTATGGGTCCATAAGGGTCAAACCTGACTGAGAAATACAGATGTATCCAAAGTGTGTCTGATGGAACTACCTATCTCACACACTACACTGCTGGGGACCTACAGCATGGCCTATTTCTGCCATGGAAGGTGCTGTGGACCTGGTGCTGGGCGCCCTACCGCACTCTCAGGGTGAGCACAGTACCCGCACAATGTGACGGTGTGTAGCTACTCTGTGCCAGTAACACACATGGTCAGTTCCCCCTACCAGGCCGAGGTGCTGTGGGGGTGCATACCCCATCTTGTGTTCATCTGTAGACGGCTGATTTGCATGTGCAGTGCATCATGGGTACAGGTGGGCTAACCCTATCCTGGTGACCACAGCAGACTGTTTGTGTGGTGACGTGTAGTCCTTCTGCAGCCAGCCAGAGCCTTGCTAACAGCTATAGAGCTGTAGCCCACTGGTTACTTCACTGCCTATGGAGCCAGAGGTCATGGGTTCAAACCCACAGTGGGGTTATTTGATAGGGCTGTCCAAAGCATTATCTGTTTTTAATGTACATTAGTGCTGCCAGCAAAACCACCCTCAGCGTACTGTACCCATAAGGTGCCTCAGAGGGCGCTTTATAGGGCGCCCTATAGGGCACCTTATGGTTACCGTCCATATAAGGTGCACTATATGGTATCCTATGGAGCGACTTATAGGGTGCCCTATAGGGGACATTATAGGGTGCTGTGGCAGACAGTGCACTTTATAATGTGCCATATGGAGAGCCTTATAGGGTGCCTTATGCGGCACCTTAGGTTACGGCATGTGAGGGTGTGTTTGCTGGCAGCAATTAATAAAATACAAATAAAGTGCCACAGGAAACAATACTTACATGTCAAAGTTGATATCTCAGCCAGCCTTAAGTATTAGGCACACTGGGGGATTGAACTCATGACCCCTATATCATCAGTCAGTGTATTAACCATTGTGCTACACCTCTGTTTCAATGCTTGTATGTCTGGGCACCTACTTAGGATTACCGCACGTTAACGCGCTTAGCGGCGCCTCGCACGATAATGTGCGCAGCAGCGCGCGTTATCGCGCGATACTCCCGTTTTGCTGCTTTAAGACTGAAACGCCAACTCCTTTTATGGCAGCCTGCACACTATCGCCAGGCGCACATTAAGACGGTTTAGTAAACATACCCCTATGTGTTAAATCAATTTAGCATGCACTACATTTTTAAGGAGCATTAATGAATTGAATGTAAATTCACAAATGTACATCCCTACCACAAACAGCACCTGCTGCCCTCTCATCTTTCCCTGAACCACTTCCCAGCATGACTCCTATTCTCCTCATCTCTCTGAGCTGCCTTCAGCATGGTTTGCCTCTTTGCCCCTTCCCTCTCCCCAACACAAATCCCACACACACTCACTGATTGTTGATTAGACCATGAGCTTTCCTGTTCAGCAGCCTCCTTAGGGGTCATCGTCTGCTTCCATTCCACTTCTTGTCTCACAAAGGCCTTAGAGATCTCCCTTAGTGCTGGCAGAATTCCTCTGTGATCTGTTTGCACTGTTCAAGGTCCATAGATCATCCAGAGAGACATGATCCAGACTAGATGCACATGCTTTTAGTTGTGTTTCTGAGAAGGGAAAGATGAGTTGCAATGCTTGCCTTTGGACTGGAAGACTCAATGTAGAGGTGCACAGGGTAAAGGAGGCATGTAGCCATGGCGACACCAGTAGTGTCTTGGAGAGGGATGGAGGATTGTGGAAAATTGATTCTTCTGGTGGAACCACTGCTAAAGATTTTTGGGGAGTGATGGCTTCATACCCTACCACCGTGAATCTTGCACTACTTTAAAACTCACTGGGGAAAAAAGCTGCAGTCAGATATGTATAAAAAGAAAATCCTTTCACTGTGCCCAGGAAAACTGTGAAGTATCAACAACGGTTGGCAATCAAAGTCAGTATGTGTTAAAATGCGACAAGACACCTTTCCCTTCTATACAATCTGCTTTTCATTAGATGACAGCTGCACGATTGGGATATAGCCCTGGCTCTTTCCTGGCCAACAATACCTTTCTCTTTCACAGCCAATTAATACTCACCCTTCGCATGTGCTGTCTTGATTTCGTACTTCACCACACAGCCTACAGCAAATCGAGGATAGCAGAATTAGCGGCCCTGGGCAATGAAGCCTCATTTGCCACCGTCTATTTCTGCATCACCTGCCCTGCAAGACTCCACATAAGGCATCTCCAAAGCCATGTTTTCACAAGGCTTTTGCACCAGTGCAGCAATGTAACAAAGTTTTGGGGACAGGGGTATATTTTTTTTATTTATTTATTTAGTATACATTTGTATACCGCTACTTCCAGCGATCAGCAGCGGTTTTGATTACAGATTGGAAATTGTCAAATCATGACAGGAAATTTTTTTTTTTTTTTTTGAGGTATAAACACATTGATTAGACAGGAAAGCACAGCACACAGAGAACTATTTTACAGGGAACATGGGCTATGGAGGGTTAAGTGGCTTGCCCAAGACCACAAGGAGCACCTGTGGGACTAGAAACCCCAGTCCTTCCGGCCCAAGGTTGCATCTTTTACAGCATCTTTTACAAAAAAATAAAAAGGTAAGAGTTACTGGCATTTTTTGTGGAATTAGCCCCTCATAGAAATGATTTTTCTTTATCATATTACTACACATTTTTTGTAATACCATTTTTATTAGCCTCCTTTCCAAAAGAAAAAAAGGGTCAGGAAGTTTTTTTGCAGACTTTCAGAGACTGCAGAGTTGCATGCCTATGTCTCAAATAGTGGGCTCCATTACTTCTGTTAGATCATCTTGGTATCGCAGAGCGTACCCTACAGATTGTTTTACATCAGACCTATCTAACAGGGCAAGTGACCTATCTGAGCTAATAATAACATATAATCATTTGCAATTTTAGGTCACCTTTCCAAATAATGCCCAAGCAGAATATATCATAATGTCCTCCCTCAACGATTGACTGAAGACTCTTGGTTCCTATTCTAATGGAACCCATCACTCTCCTCCCTTCCCTTCCTCCCTGGCCCAACCCAAAACCGAACCTGATTACGTTTCTCTGCCCCCCCCCCCCCCCCCCCCCCCCCAGCCCAAACACTCTTCTCTCTCTTTCTCCTCATGCTAAAGCTTCCTTTGTTTCTCTTCAGTTCTCTGGTCAGCAAGGATTATATGCACATGCTGGTGTTCTTTGCAAAGTACTCATGCTGACTGTCACACAGAGGTACCCTGTGGCTGATGCTATTACAGAAGACTTCCACCATCCCTGACAGACAGACTCTATAGCTAAAGCTCTAAGCGTATTATATATAGGGATTCAAGTACAATTATTCCCTGCCCCAAACAGCTTATAGTCTAAGTGAGTACCTGAGGTACCTAAAGTCACTAGGGTCGTCAATAGAGAAAGTAGGTCTTAACTCTGGTATCCTGGAATCTCAGCCCATTAGGCCATAGTTGTGCCAATAACCATGGACAAAGGACATATCCGTGGACCCCTGAGGGAAAGCTGTCACTCACTCGTTCTGTCCATTTTTCTAAAGGCTGCTGATGTTTGTTACAAAAAGGCAGAAGGCTCATGTTATTTGTGCTAAGGGAGTACAAACAGATTTGGGGCCTTCAAATAGTTCTGAGACATTGCTTGTAGTGAGCATTGTAAAAAAAAGGTCTATGTCGTTTAGCCTGAAATAGAAAAGCAGTCCCCGTTATAGGTATTTTGGTTCAATCTTTACAAAAAAGACTGTAAACCAGCTGAAGTGCAAAAGGACATATTATTTCAGCTGGATATGATTGGCACCTCTGGTCCAGTGAGCATTTCGTTCTTTTGTTATAACTGTGCTGGCAAATAAACTCATGCTGCATTTTTCACCTTTGCTGGGGAAATTCCGTCATTCAAATGGGATGAGACAGAGAAGTGGGAGGTGAAGAAACCATAAAGGGAACAGATAGGTGAGAAGGAAAAGATTTGTGAGATCTGCTGCTACGACTACTACAACTACTTATAACTGTATAATACTAGAAGGCGTACACAGCGCTGTACATATACTCACGAGAGACAGTCCCTGTTCAACTGAGTTTACAATCTATGTGAGACAAACACAACAAACAGAGGACAAGAGATAGTTTTAACATGCAGGGGATAAACAGGAGGGTCAGGACCCAAAAACAGCCTCAAAGAGATGCGCTTTTTAGCCTGGATTTGAAGAAGACCAGAAATGGAGCCTGACATACCAACACAGGTAGTCTGTTCCAAGCATACAGTGCAGCAAGATGGAATGAACAAAGTCTGAAATTGGCAAAGTGAAGGGCACAGATAAAAGGAATTTGCTCTATCATCGGAATTCTCGAGGGGTAGTGTAAGGAGAGATAAGAGAAGAGAGGTCATGAGGAGCAGCCAGTGAATGCACTTAGAGGTCAGCAGAAGTTTGAACTGCATGCTGAAACAGAAAATATTGATAACAGAATTGAACAGAGGTATATCAAATCCAAATAAACAAATATTGCAGAGGTGTGAAGATGAAATGAGGAAAAAGTAGGGAAAGCATGGTTCATAAAATTCTTTCCAGTCTCTCTGCATGTGCGTGCTTCTGTGTTTTTTTTAAAATCTGAGTTGCCTATGGGGTCTGTTTACTAAACATTCCTAATGTGCGGGGCCGCGGTAGTGTGCCTGTGCCATATAAGGAGTGGGCGGTTCAGGCAGAGAAAAGAAAAAAAACGGGAGTAAGCGATCGCACATTTGCGCGGGGCGCTATTGTGCGCAGCGCTATTGTGCGCCAAGCATAATAGTGCGTGGGAAGGCTAAGTGGCGCCCTGATATACACACACAAAGGAGCAGAGCCATAGTACAATGGTTAAGACACTGACTGTGGGTGCAGCTGCCATGGGTTCAATTCCCCATTGTGCACAACAAAAAGGGCTGGCTGAGGCATTAACTGTAATGGGTAAAAGTGCTTTAGGAGGCATATTAATTTTGGGCGGCATAAGGCGGTGCACTTTTAATTTTGGGCGGCATAAGGCGGTGCGCAGATGCCCAAGCATAGGAACAGAGCCACAGCACAATGGTTAAGACACTGACCAATGGTGCAGAGATCAGGGGTTCAATCCCCCACAGTGTCCAATGAAGAAGGCTCACTGAGGCAGTGTGTATTATGGGGATGAGTGCTGTAGGGGGCAATCTATTTTTATTTCAGTTATCACTACTAGCAAACGCACTCACAAAGCGTGTTAACATAAGGCGGCCCAGAAGGCACATGTTAAAGTTCACTGTCCACCAAGGCACCCTTGAATGTCCCCTATAGGGCACCATATATGTTGCGTCACAGGATAATGTATAGTGCACCTTATATGGACGGCAACCATAAGGTGCCCTATAGGGTGCCCTATAAAGCACCCTCAGAGGCACCTTATGGGTACAGTACACTGAGGGTGTGTTTGATGGCAGCAACATATGTACATTAAATCTAAAAAAAAGCTTTGGACAACCCTATCAAATAACCCCACTGTGGGCTCGAACCCATTACCGCTGGCTCCACAGGCAGTGAAGTAACCATTGGGCTACAGCTATATAGCTGTCAGCAAGCCCCTGGCTGGCTGCAGAGAGCCTGCATGTCACCACACAGACAGTCTGCTGTGGGAACCAGGATAGGGTTAGGCCACCCATACCCATGATGCACTGCACATGCAAATCAGCTGTCCACAGATGAACACAAGATGGGGAATGCACCCCAACAGCTCCCCGGCCTGGTAGGGGGACGTGTCCGTGTGCACCCACACAGCACCTTGGCCTGGTAGGAGGTACTGACCGGGTGTTTAATTTGCACAGAGTAGCTACACACAGTCACACTGTGCAGGAACTGTGCTCACCCTGAGTGTGCGATGAGGCGCCCTGGACCAGGTCCACAGCACCCTCCATGGCTGAGAGAGGCCATGGCAGAGCTCCAAAACAGTCGTAATCTGTGAGATAGGTAGTTTCTGCAGGAACACCTTGGATGTCTCAGTCAGGGGGAACCCCACGGACCCCTAGGTGGGCCATGTACCACCAACCCCCCCACCCCCCAGCTGAGGGTGGCAAACAGGCAGGGTCTCCTATCAACAGATCCCCATTATACACCACCCCCCCCCCCCCATGATGGCAGTAGAGTGGACCATCAACCCCAGTCCTGTTGGGGAACAGACACCCTACAGGGCAGTCCAAGCAGCCCCACACACACCCAAACCACAATATCAGACAGACAGTAGGCCTGGATATGCTAAGATGCACCCCACCACTATCTGATATTCCCCTGCATCAAGCCATCAGCCACTGCAAGGCACTCCAGCAAGGCACATACCAGCTGTGAACAGTCTGCTGGTTAGTCCCACTGGAAATGCATGCACCCACAACTGGGATGGCAGCACACACAAGCAGATACATCAGTGACTAGGCCCCAACAGGTGACCCATATATATCACATGAGGGAAGTGCTATGAAGCACTATGGGGGTGCCTAGCCATGCTGCCATCACTGCACAGTCAGGGTGGAGTGAAAGCCCAGCAGCACATACAGAGGTCACCCTGTCTGTGGAGGTGGTGGACGGCCACTACAATGTCCCTGCCAGTGCCCTATGCCCTGTGCAGATGCATCCTGGCCAGCCCACCCTGTCTGAGCTATACCCATGGTACCTTGCTGCTCATTATGCACATCATCAGGCCAAAACTGTGGACAGTGTTTGCAGCCAACACACACTGTATAGACAGACACACACTCCCACACGTATGCCAGCATTGTGCTACTATAGAGGGGTTCAGAATCCTTGCCCACCACACCAGTCCTGGGCACAGTACAGGCATGGGTATGGTATGCAATACCGTTGGGGGTCCCTCCCTAGGGTGGTAAACACTGTCAGGGGCCAGACCTGACGCACACACCGCAAACATCAGATAGATTATTATGATGGAGCTCATAGAGCAGACTGTGCGTAACGTAGGGATATCTATCTGCCAGTACTCATAGCAAACGTTTGAGAGCTGTGTACCATATACCCTGGTGTAGGGTGACATTGCTAAGGTATGCAAGTGCTGGTATTGGGAGATGCACGCAGGGCCCAATGTCCTGCCTCACCAGGAGGCATTGGCCAATGGGGCCTGTGGGTGTGGGTGTGGGTGTGTCTGTCCCTGTTGGCTGCTGCTGTACGGCAGAGGTTTCCAAATCCAGTCCAGGTTTGCAATACACTGGTTGGGGTTTCCTGCTGTCCCTCATGAATATGCATGAGCTACATCTACATGCCATGGGGGTGGTGCATAGATATACAGCATGGTTATTTGTATGAGTGGCAGCATGGAACCTGAATGGTGTGTGGTCCTCCAGGACTGCATTTGTGAGACTCTGCTCTAGGTAATGCCCCTGGTCATGGTGTCTGTGCTTGGTGGTGTAAAAGATAGGCATATGACCAATGCGTATATCCCCAGCAATAAAGGATTGCCCTTACTAACATGGTTTAGTTGTGGGGAAAATATGTGGACAGGAATGGCAGTAGCCCCAGCTGGGCTTTGAACCTGTGACCTTTTGCTCCTGCACACACTGTCTGTGTGCACTGCACACACTGTCTGTGTGCACTGCACCACTGTGTTGCCACAGATGTGCTGAATTCCCTGGGAAGTCCATGACTGTACATCCGACAGGGCCTATGTTGCAGTGGACGTGCCAGCCTGCACATGGCTCGGCCACTGTCTTCTGTGGCTAGCAGCCACTGCCCCCTCCACCACCTGTACCCTACCGCCAACATGCTGGCATGTCCGTATCTTGGAAAAGCATATGACCTGATTGAGTTGTGGCACTCCAGGACTGCATTTGGGGGACTCGGCTGTTGGTAATGCCCATTGTTATGGTGTGTGTGCGGTGTTGGGTACAAAATGGGTGTGTGAACCATGCTTATGTTCTCTGCAATAAAGGAGTGTCTTTACTATCTCTGTTTAGTGGTGGGTAAAATATGGGGACTGGGTTGGCAGGAGCCCCAGCTTGGATTTGAACCTGTGACCCTCTGGTCCTAGAGGTACTGCCTCTGTCTACTGCACCACACTGTGGCTACAGTGATAGTGTAGTCCCTGGGGGTGGGAAACCTGACCAAAGGAGTCAAAAACCCTGCTCTGCACATTTGTACTGTGGGCTCAGTCACCTTGTCTGGTGACAAAAGTGCAAATAAACCCCTCAACCGACCACGACGAACTGGGGATAAATATAACCAAGCTGGGCAACAGTGATATTAATGGGCAACCATAGCAGACACTCCCAGGAAGGCTCAGAAAAAAGGAAATGGTTTTTGGAAGGGTCTCCGCTCCGTAGCCCCTTCCATACTTCATTTCATTTCTTTGGAGCTTTCCTGGGTGTGTTTCTTATGTTTGCCCATTAATATCAGGGTTCCCCAGCTGACTTCCTATTTTTAATATGTTTGTTTGGGTCTTTTTCTATCTTTATTTGCACTTTTGTTCTGTGCACATGTATCACACTGCTCACGTTTTGCAGGTTTCCCCGGTTTCCCTGTACATTGCTGACGGAAATGGTTTCTCTTCCCTTTAAATGCCCTCTACCGTGAGTGTTTCACTCGCGCTATTTTTAACCTGCAAATTCGTCCCCGATACTGTGCGGGGAGCCTCTCCCCTCCCCTTCCCCGCCCATTGACCCCGTCTCTCCGCCCCTCGGGAGCCTTCCTCCGCCCTCAGAATGCCTTTCCACGCCTCTATCGGACATTTGCGGGCCGGGTACTTGTGCGGGGCACGTTAGTGCGGCGCGCAATTGTGCGGGGCCCAAGCGCACTTGTGCGGGGCGTTTAAGAGCGTTTCTGAGCGTTTGAGTGCCGCGTTTCCGTGCGCTATTGTGCGGCACGCAATTGTACGGCTTTTAGTAAACATGCCCCTATGTGTTGTCTGGGGGTCTTTTTGTGTGTGTATAACTCTGTTTTATGTGTTTATCTGTTTTGTGTGTGTATGTATGCTTTTTCATGTATGTTGGTACGTGTGTGTATATATGTGTATCTACATCTGTATCCATCTTTGGTTTCTGTCATTGGGAGAGGAGATGAGAGGGGAGATGAGAAGGAAGGATATTTTGAAAGGTGCAATTTATCAATCACTGTTAGAGTGAATGTGTGCACAGTATGTATGTTGCAGCTGTTGTAACTGCTTCCCCTGAGAAACGTATTGGAGTATTTTTTGAGAGAGTTCATTTAACTTCTGCCCCCTACCACATGTAGAAAGCAACTTGTACAGTACAGGAACTTCCCTCATCTCCCCTCCTCCCTTCCTGTGACTGGAGCAGAATTCCAGTGCTCCGCCCCCACATCTTCCCATTGGCTGGTCCCTACCCGCAATCTCTGCTGCTGGAAGCAGGCAGGGAAGGTTCACTTACACAAGGGGAGGATTAGGTAATTGCAGATAGATATTTTAAACTCTAAATAAATGTAAGATATGTTAGCTATCCTTTTACCTTCTAGACATTAATGCAAAATTCTATTGAATCCTGAAGAAGGCATTTGATAATCCTAACCTCCTGAGTTCTGAGCACATAGAGCCCCCCTAAACATTTATATCCAAAGAATGTGTGCAGTTTCCTAATATTTAATCTAGCCCTACCCACAATAATAGATATTAGTTGGCTGTACACATAGCAACTAATAAGAAAACTGTATGATTCAGTAAGTATTTTGCATAGTAAGATCCCTTTCCCCTGAAGTCTGGACCTGATCTATTACCTCCATCACAATAGCCAATTTTCTATGCTCTGACACTATTCTCCCCCCCTGATTTTGACTCCCTTTCTGTAGGTGACCAGGTGCAGACTTGCAGACTTCACTAAGCTCGACACTTGATCGTGTTGCCCCTTATCGCCTTCAGCCTCCTCAGCAAAAACCTTGCCATGCCTGGTATCATTCAGAATTAAATCTTCAAAGAACACATCTGTGTTGTGCTGAAAGATGGTGGCAGAAGCAACGTACTCTTGACTCCCTGAATGCCTTCAAGCATTGCCACCATCACTACAGACATTCTGTATGACCACAATTGCCAAGCAAGATTATTACTCCACGTTTATCAGTTCTTCCTTCAATCAGCCCAGGACACTTTACTCCATTCTCTCCCAACTATCGCGCCTTCCACTCCCTCCCTGTCGAGCAGTTCTCCCATCTCTGATCAACTCACGTTCTACTTCCATGAGAAAGTTGACCTGCTTCACGTCCTGTACTTTCTGAAACGTCTAATCTTGAACCTACTTCTCTGGTGCATACTTGGGATTCCTTCAATACCATCTCTCTTAAGGCATTATCCAAGCTCGTCGCTTCCTCCCAGAAAACCATATGTCCTCTTGACCCTATTCCATCTTCTTGATTCTCTGGCAACTCATTTGCACTTCTCCCACCCACCCTTTCTATCATCAATACCAGTCTAGCCTCAGGTATCTTTTTCTCTAGCTGGAAAAAATGCTCTTGTCCGCACCTTTCTTAAAAATTCATCATTAATAAGACTACACCAGTCAGCTACTGACCAGTATCCAACCTTCCATTCCTCTTGAAAATTCTGGAAAAACATTTTCTTTTTCTCAGCTTGTCGCTCATTTAGAAAGTACTAACACTTATCATCCCCGGCAATCTGGTTACTGCCCTGGCCACAGCACAGAAACTGTTATAATTTCTCAATGAAGTTCACCACTCCCTGAATAAAGGCAATATTTCTATAACAGGTTCCCCTGATCTGTCTTCCACTTTCGATCTGGCTGATTACTCACTCCTATGCAAGTGTCTACATGAGATTAGTCGTCATAACACCGTTCTCCATTGTTTTCATTCTTTTCTATACAGGCATTCATTTTTGGTTATTTCTGACTTCCACGCCTCCATTCTTACCCTCTTAACTGGGGTATTGCAGGGCTCGGTGCTAGCCCCTCTTTCGTTCAGCATTTTTCTTTCCCCATTCACCCTCCTAATCCAACAACTTGTAATTTCAGCACATTACTATGTGGACAATATTCTACTACTCTGGTATACGAGTCACCTTTCCCCTTTCCTCATTCCCCTTAATAACTGTTTTGCCCAAGTAGCACATTGGTTACGGTGCAATCGTCTCATCCTCAATAGAAGACCTCTGCAATTTGGTTAACAGGCTCAGCTTCCTCATCTTCACTGTCTCCCTCACTCTCCGACATTCCTATCCCTCTGATGCTCACTCTCCATTACCTTAGTGTTATCTTATATCCGTCTTTAACATTCCATGATCATGTCAATTCTGTCGTTCATAGTTCCTTCCTCTCTTTCTGCCAAATTAAAGCAATTCGTTCATTTCTCCCTCCTTATTCATTAACTACTCTTATCCTATCCTTAGTCATAACAGGTTTGGACTATTGTACTGTCATCTTCTCTGGGCTTCCAAATTACAAACTACAGAGACTACAACTAATTCAATATACTGCTGTTAGACTACCAGTTCATGCCTCCTGGTTTAACCGTGTCACCCCTCTGCTCTTTCATTTTCACTGGCTTCCTGTTTGGTATCATATTCACTGCAAACTCCTCACACTTCTTCACAAAGTTCTACATATTTATTATTCACTTAACAAGTCTTTTATACCACTTTATCATTTTAGTCAAAGCAGTTTACATCATAGCTTAAACTTGATAATGTACATTAAACAGGAACATCGATAACTTGGATTTTTCTGAGGCAATGGAGGGTTTAGTGATTTGCTCAAGGCCACTAGGAGTGCTAGTAGGAATAAAGCCCTGTTCACTTGGTTTCCAAACACCTGCTCTAACTATTAGGCCAACCACTGGCTTACCATCCTATCTCTCTTCTCTTGTTATGCTCCGTACTCCACATCATGTCCTTCGGACAATTCATGCCAATCGTCTCCATCTCCCATCTGCTTCACAAGCTAGACTAGAATCCACACGCCACTCTGCCTTTTATTTCCCCATCCCCAGCCTTTGAAATGACTTACCCCCAGATCTCTGCCTTTAACCATCCTACACCAGATTTAAAACCCAACTCAATACACTTTTATTCCATAAAGCCTTTTATCTTCCCATCCCTTGATACACCTAATAGACCCTTGGACTTTTATCCCCCCCCCCCCCCTCTTTCCATGCTTGATTCCTTAGGTTATGATTATGGCTCTCTCCTTTCCTGTTTACTGATAGATTTCTTTTCACTCTATTTATAATTTTATTGTAAACGACCCTGCTGCATTGGAAAGGGTGGTATATCAAGCACAATAGATGAGAATGACGTATAAAATGCATCCTAACAGGGATAAGGAAGTATTTATCGTCCTGTGTATCTGTACCAGTGGTGTATATGGTGTGAATGTGCTGTCTGTGGAGCAAGTTAACTGAGAGTAGTGGGACAATTGAGAAGGGACTAGTTTTGGTGGGTAGGGGAATTTTGGAGAATATAGAGATAGTTGCAGGGGGCACATTTTGGTGGGTGAAGGCAGTTTAGAACATAAGAACATAAGATATGCCATACTGGGTCAGACCAAGGTCCATCAAGCCCAGTATTCTGTTTCCAACAGTGGCCAATCTAGGTCATATGTACCTAGCAGTTTCCCCAAGGGACACAGGTTCCGCAATGCTTGTATTGGTTCAAGCATTGGTATCCTGGGTCCCTTCTTAATAATGGTTTATGGACCTTTCCTCCAGGAACTTGTCCAAACCTTTTTTAAACCCAGCTACACTAACAGCCTTTACTACATCCTACGGTAACAAATTCCAGAGTTTGATTACACGTTCAGTGAAAAAATATTTTCTTTTATTAGTCTTAAATAGTTTACCCTGTAGCTTCATTGCATGTCCCCTAGTCTTTCTATATTCTGATAAGGTAAACAATCGATCTACGTTTACCCGTTCCACTCCGTTCATTAATTTATAGACTTCTATCATATCTCCCCTCAGCCGTCTCTTTTCCAGGTTAAAGAGCCCCAACCTTTTTAGCCTTTCTTCATAGGAGTATCCTTCCATCCCCTTTACCATTTTGGTGGCTCTTCTCTGAACCTTTTCTAAAATCGCTATATTCTTTTTAAGATACGGCGATCAGAATTGCACACAATATTCAAGGTGCGGTCTCACCATGGAACGATATAGAGGCATTATAATATCTTTTATTTTATTTTCCATTCCTTTCCTTATCATACCTAGCATTCTATTTGCTCTCTTGGCCGCTGCTACACACTGGGCCGAGGGTTTTAACATGGTATCCACAATGACGCCTAAATCTTTTTCCTGGGTGGTGGTTCCTAATGTGGAACCTTGCATCGTGTAACCATAGTTTGGGTTGTTCTTCCCTAGGTGCATAACCTTGCACTTGTCCACATTAAATTTCATCTGCCATTTTGATGCCCAGTCTTCCAATTTATCAAGATCCTCTTGCAATTTTCCACAATCCTCTTGGGTTTTAACAACTTTAAATAGTTTTGTGTCATCTGCAAATTTGATAACCTCACTCGTTATTCCACTTTTCAGGTCATTTATGAATATGTCAAAAGGCAGCGGACCCAGCACAGATCCCTGGGGTACACCACTATTCACCTTTCTCCATTGGGAAAATTGGCCATTTAGCCCTACCCTCTGCTTTCTATCTTTTAACCAGTTCCTGATCCACAATAGTACACTGCCTCCTATCCCATGACTCTTTAGTTTGCCAAAAGTCTCTGATGAGGGACCTTGTCAAAGGCTTTCTGAAAGTCCAGATACACAATATCAACCGACTCACCTTTGTCCACCTGATTATTCACTCCTTCAATAAAACATAACAGATTAGTAAGACAAGATCTTCCTTGTCTAAAGCCATGTTGGCTGTCTCCCATTAGGTCATGACTATCTACATGCTGAGTAATTTTATTCTTTATGATGGTTTATACCATTTTTCCCGGTACTGATGTCAGGCTCACCGGTCTGTAGTTTCCCGGATCACCCCTGGAACCCTTTTTAAAAATTGATGTTACATTGGCGATCCTTCAATCTTCAGTTTCTAGGGGTAGTTTTCGCAGGGGGAGGGGGTCTGTTTGTAGAGTGATAGGACAGTGGCAGGGGGATAGATTTTGATGGTGGGACAGTTTTCAGGATGGTGAGGCAGTTGCAGGGCACTGTTTTGGGGAGTGGGACAGTTCAGGGTGTAGCTTTTGAAGATAGGGCGGTAGAGGGTGATAGACAATTGGGGTAGTTTTTAGGAATGTCAAGGGCTACTTTTTGGGTGGAAGAAATTTGTGGGGTGCTGCAGAAGTTGTAGGGGCAGAACATTTTGGGAGTTGAGCAGTGCTAAGAGCAGTGAGACAGTTGCAGGGGTAGTTTTTTTATTGTAGAGTGGTTTGTGGGGTGATGGGGCAGTTGTGGCAGAGTTGTTTTTCAGAGCAGGATAAATTGTTGAGTGGTAGGGCAGTTACAGGGGGCCAATTTTTGGGATGTAGCAGTTTACAGGATAGTAAGGCAATTGCTGGGGGTAGTTTTTGGGTGGAGACAGATTGCAGGGTGGTGGCAAAATAACTCTTCAAAAATTTAACAGAATATGATGAAACTTGGCATATGGGGAAAATCAGTAAAAAGACATATCAGGTTTGAATATGGACCATTTTGAACTTGGGGCTACAGAGAAAAAAGCTCCTCCAAAAATGTCCCAATGAAGGAGGAGTTCTAGATTCAGTAGCATAGAAACCTACATAGAACCTTCCTCTCCTTATTCTCTGCTCTACCATCCCCTCAGACTTCCCTCCAGCAACTGCTTTATGGTTTATGGTTTAATTTATTTATTATATCGCCCTTCTCTGGGTATACAAAGCTGCTTACAAATTCAAATAAAAAATAGGAAATGTGAAAAGAACTCTAATCAATAGACAGAACAGGAAGAAAGGAAAGCAAAGAGAGATAACAGGCAGCAGACAGGCTTATTACTCTATTCTCCAGACGGGGTCAGCAGGCGGGGTCACTCTATGTCCTGTTAGCCTAGGAGCTCAAATGTCTGTTTGAACAGGTATGTCTTTAACTTGGATTTTAAGCAATTAATTGTGGTGTGTAAAAGAAGGCTGATTGCCTCATGGACTCATAGTGAGCCCTATTTGGGGAAGGGAAACATAGCCAGTTACTGTGTACCGATCGAAATGAGCAGTAGGGTATAATCAGGGAGTAGAGATATTCTGGGGCAGTCTGGTGAAGAACTTTGTAGGTTAAAGTGAGGATTTTATACTGTATGTTGATTTTAATAGGGAGCAACTGGTGATGGATAAGTAATGGCGTTACATGTGTGAGGACACAGATATCAGTATTCTGTACAATTTGTAGTTGCTTGAGTTTGGTGTTGGGCAGGCCAGTGAATGCAGAATTACAGTAGTTGAGCCGAGAGATTACCATCTTCAGAATAAAAGTGGTCTAGGCTGACACATCGCGATACGGACGGATTGCACGGAAGGGATGCATGGAGTTGAACAACAGCTTGACCACGTGGCTAATGTGTTTGTGGGCTGGTGGGGAAGTTGCACAAGGTGGTTTTTGGGGCGGGGCAACTGGTAGGTAATGATCTCTGTTGCAGCATTCTTCAGGAAGGCCATGATGCCCTGTAAAATTATGGTGTCATGTGAAGGAAAAGAGCCTCTGATCGCTTTTGAGGTCATGCATATGGCAGGTCTGAATGGCTTTATGAGAATAACCTATTTGCAGACATTTATTCCGAAAACAAGGATGGAGCCCCAGGATTGGCCAAAAGTGATGTAGTAATTTAACAACCCGTGCCATGATTTTAATATAAGGAAAAACACCTGTAATATTATCCTCCTGTGGTGTTGATCCTAATGACGAAAAAAGCCAGTCAAAGAAATCAATCAGATTTGTCTGACAAGACCTGCCTCTGGTGAATCCATGCTGCCTTGGATCCTGTAATCCGCTGGACTCCAGAAACCTCACTATTTTCTCTTTCAGCAGCATTTCTAATAATTTACTCACCACTGAAGTTAAACTGACCGGCCTGTAGTTTTCTACCACATCCTTACTTCCGCTTTTGTGTAAAGGCATCACATGAGCCTCTCTCCAGTCCTTTGGCACCACTCCCAACTCCAACGAGGCATTGAAAAGATCAGTCAGTGGAGCTGCTAGAACGTCCCCAAGTTCCCTCAGTATTCTCGGGTGTATCCCATCTGGTCCCATCGCTTTGTCTACTTTAAGTTGAGATAGTTTCTCAAGAACACAGTCTTTTGAAGATTGTTCAAGATGTCCTTTGCTTCTGTTCCTATTTGTGGGTGTTTTCTGAGGTCCTGCTCCTGGTTCTTCATCTGTGAACACAGAACAAAAATATTTGTTAAGCAATTCCGCTTTATCCTTATCAGCTTCTACATATTCCTCCCCTGCACCCTTGAGTCTGACAATACCACACTTGCCCTTCCTCTTCTCACTAATATATCTGAAAAATGTCTTATCCCCCATTTTATTGCATTGGCTATTTCCTCCTCCTTTTGAATCTTTGCCTTCTTGACTACTTTGCTAGCTTCTCTAAGTTTTTCCAAATACAGATGCCTGTCTTCCTCTCTCTGTGATCTCTTGTATTTCATGAAGGCCTCCCTCTTTTTCTTCACTTTTTTGGCTACTTCTTTCGAAAACCATAGCGGTCTCCTTTTCCTTTTACCTTTATTTACCATTTTAACAAAAGGTTGGTTGCCCTTAAAATATCCCCTTTCAGTTTTTCCCACTGTTTTTCTACATCCCTCAGCTGTTCCCATCCAACTAACGACCCCCTGAGGTATTGGCCCATCTTCGCAAAGATAGATTGCTATCGATAGGGCCACTGTTGCTCCCATTGCTATACCAAATATCTGTAAATAATATTGTTGCTGATATAAGAAAAAAATTGTTCAAAACTAAATCCAACAAATCCAGTATAAATGACCTGGGAATCTGTTCAGGGAGATCCAACGGGTAATCGGTTAGGCAAGCAAGCACTTCCCCTTGATTGATATTAATGTAAAGGGATTGTACATACAAAGTAACTAAATATGTATAAGAATCAAAATCAGTACAAGCCATTAGCTGATTTAAAAAATCTCCCGTATCTTTAATATAAGAACACACTCCAGCCGCAATAGGTTGTAAAAAAATGTCACAAAACTTAGAAAGCATTTCCTCTTCATTCTGAGTTTGTTGAGGCTTTGGATTTACCGTGTATGGATTGACCTGAAGCAGGGTTGAAGACTTACCAACCCGAAACGTGACACGTCATTATCTTTAGAATCTCCAGCGGTGTCCTTAGCAGCTTGAAGAAGAATCATTTTTGCTTAAAAAATTTGATTAAAGTAAAGCTAAGTATAGCGCTTTTTTAAGAAAATTAATTGATTAAAAAAGAGAAGCCACGGTGGTGGATAGATTGGTTCTGTCCACTTTGACGGCAGCTCCGACAAAAATTTAGAGAGGAATTGTTCCTTTATTAGATCAGAATCTTGTTAGGTTGGTGTTTATTTGATTCTGATCCGGTTTTTTTTTTTTTGGCCTCTGCCCATCATTGCATCCTGTGTGGTCAGCCACAACCATGGCATCCTGGTCCTCTTGCGCCCCTCTCAGTGGCCTCTGCTGCTGGTGTTGGCTGCCATGCTGCTATGTCAGCCTGGAGGTCACAATGGTAGTTGATGGCTGCTTCAAGGGCCTGAAGACTAACTTTGCCAAGATGGGCCAATACCTCAGGGAGTCGTTAGCGGAATGGGAACAGCTGGGGGATGTAGAAGAACAGTGGGCAAAACTGAAAGGGGATATTTTAAGGGCAACCAACCTTTTTGTTAAAATGATAAATAAAGGTAAAAGGAAAAGGAGACCACTATGGCTTTTGAAAGAAGTAGCTGAAAAACTGAAGAAAAAGAGGGAGGCCTTCATGAAATATAAGAGATCACAGAGAGAGGAAGACAGGCATCTATATTTGGAAAAACTTAAAGAAGCTAGCAAAGTAGTCAGGAAAGCAAAGATTTAAAAAGAGGAGGAAACAGCCAATGCAATAAAATGGGGGGATAAGACATTTTTCAGATAGTGAGAAGAGGAAGGGCAAAAGTGGTGTTGTCAGACTCAAGGGTGAAGGGGAGGAATATGAGAATCTGATGAGGATAAAGCAGAATTGCTTAACAAATATTTATTTTCTGTGTTCACAGATGAAAAACCAGAAGCAGGACCTCAGAAATCTCCCACAAACAGGAACAGAAGCAAGGGACATCTTGAACAATTTTCAGAAGACTGTGTTTGTGAGAAACTAGCTCAACTTAAAGTAGACAAAGCGATGCGACCAGATGGGATACACCCTAGAATACTGAGGGAACTTGGGGACGTTCTAGCAGCTCCACTGACTGACCTTTTCAATGCCTCGTTGGAGTCGTGAGTGGTGCCAAAGGACTGGAGAGAGGCTCATGTGGTGCCTTTACACAAAAGCGGGAGTAAGGATGTGGTTGAAACCTATAGGTCGGTTAGTTTAACTTCGGTGGTGAGTAAATTATTGGAAATGCTGCTGAAAGGGAAAATAGTGAGGTTTCTGGAGTCCAGCGGATTACAGGATCTGAGGCAGCATGGATTCACCAGAGGCAGGTCTTGTCAGACAAATCTGATTGATTTCTTTGACTGGGTGACCAGGGAGTTGGACCGAGGGAGAGCCCTAGATGTGGTTTTTTTAGATTTCAGTAAAGCCTTTGACACTGTTCCTCACAGGCAACTTATAAGCAAACTGAGCACCCTAGGGATGGACCCTAAAGTTACTGCTTGGGTTAGAAATTGGTTGGGTGGGAGGCGACAAAGAGTACAGGTAAATGGAGCTCACTCTGAGGAGAAGGATGTTATCAGTGGTGTGCCCCAGGGATCTGTCCTTGGTCCGATTCTTTTTAACATCTTTGTTAGTGATATAGCGGAAGAGCTGTCGGGTAAGGTTTGCCTTTTTGCGGATGATACCAAAATCTGCAATAGAGTAGACTCCCAGGAAGGTGTAGATAACATGAGGAGGTATCTAGCTAAGCTTGAAGAATGGTCTAGAATCTGGCAGCTGGGATTTAATGTTAAAAAATGTAAAGTCATGCATTTGGGCTGCAGCAATCCAAGGGAGCAATATAGTATATGCTGTGAAGTACTTTTGTCCACTAAAGAGAAGCGGGACCTAGGCGTGGTCTGATGATCTTAAAGTAGCTAAACAGGTAGAAAAAGCGACGGCAAAAGCTAGAAGGATGCTTGGGTGCATACAGAGAGGAATGGCTAGCAGAAAAAAGGAGTGATAGTGCCTCTGTTTAAGTCTTTGGTGTGACCTCATTTGGAGTATAGTGTGGAATTCTGGAGACCGCACCTTCAAAAGGATGTGAACAGGATGGAGTTGGTGCAGAGGGTGGCTACTAAAATAGTTAGTGGTCTTCATTATAAAGCATATGAGGACAGACTTAAGGATCTTAATATGTACACCTTAGAGGAAAGGTGGGATAGAGGTGATATGATTGAGATGTTTAAATACCTCCGTGGCATAAATGTTCAGGGGAGAGACTTTTTTCAATTGAAAGCAAGTTCTGCTACGAGGGGACATGGGATGAGGGTGAAGGGGAATAGATTCCGGAGTGATATGCCGAAATATTTATTTATGGAAAGAGTTGTGGATCCGTGAATAGTCTCCCAGTGGAGGTGGAGAGATGAGGACAGTAACTGAATTCAAAAAAGCATGGGACAAACACAGAGGATCTCTAAAGGTAAAAAGTGGACTGTTGTAATTGTTGATATGGAAGGACAGACTAGATAGGCCATGTGGTCTTTTTCTGTCATCATATTTCTATGTTTCTATGTTTCTATCCCACAGTATATGGGCTGTTATGATGCAGCACGTATACAATGGCATGAAGATGCAGGGTCATCTGGAAGTTAGGTGTTGGGCCCAATAATATTGGTCATATTGTGGGGATGTGACGACACTAATGCACCTTGTTGATATGCAGGACACACATCACTACTGAAAGTATGTGTGTGCAAATGTTTCCATCCCTGATGTTTGCTAACCCCTACATAGGATCTGGCCCCACACATTGGCCACAAACATCACCTAATGAGCTGGTAAGGGTCCACCAGTGTGAAAGCTATATCACCTGATCTGTGAATATGCTAGCCTTATGAAAATGCACGTTCCATAAGGCCTGTGAACCAGCAGCATCACTAAGCAGGCAACATGAACACCATTCGGGACAGGTCAGACACAAGGTTGAAGGGAACATATAGATCACGATGGCACTGTAACAGATCATCCCACATGTCAATGATTTATTTATTGATTTATTTATTTTATTGTTCTTATATACCGCGCTCTTAAAAATCAGCACGGTTTACATACAACAGTTCTGTGACAAATAGGTTGGCTTGTAATAGCGAAGTGTCCGCAACCAATAAAACCAGGAGTCTATTGACTGGAATTCAAACCAGTTTAATGTGCACAGACTCAGGCCAATGTCACATACAAAATGTCTGAGCCCTGAGCTCAGAAAAACGACAGGTTATATACTGTTCTTCTCCAGTCTAATACAGGCAAAACTCCTCATTGGTCTCGGTGGCCCCCTCCCTCCCCCAATAGCCACCTCTGATCTGGCTTGTACCTGTTTTTATTCTGTGCAGGCATTTCTAACAGTGGCTCAAATGCTTAGACAAAATATATTCTTCAAGAATACATGCTGCTATTCTCTAAAAGGTCAGTGTGTGCTAACAGGGCTACAGCGTGAAAGCATAATACTGAAAAGACATCTGTGGTTAAACCATAACAAAAAACAGTGGAAAAGTTTTACTTTCTTATCAGAACATTGCTTATCAAAAGCAGAGCAAGGCTATTTCTCTAACTACTGGCATTTCTGTCCTGTTCAGCTTAATTTTCCAAAGCGGCATTTATAATATTCTAAAGTAGGGGAGTGGGACTCAGGCCTAGCTGACAGGCCTCTGCTACAGGATGGACTAGGCCATCGCCTATCACATTCCCCCCTTTTGATTATTCACACCCGCAAGTGAGAAAGGGTGAGAATCAAATCACACATATATATGAAAGTACTTTAAACTATAATAGAGGGATCACTCCGTGGTATAGGGTAGTAGTCCCATGTTGCTAATATTTGTGCTGCTGCCTTGCGGTCAATAACTTTATCAATAATGGAGTGTAGCATATGCAAGCATAGGGGAAGGAAACACAGGATACATAAGCAAACAGTTACAATCAAAAGTACAAGCACTATAAGTGTCTTCAGGCCGCCCAGGCCTGAAAACCAAGAACCGAACCAGCCATCTAGTTGCAAGCCATGCCACGTTTGGACTGGGACATAAGTTTGCTTTCTCATGTGATTGGCTATATCTTCTACAACCTGTCCTTCATTATCTATTTGCAAGCAGCAGTTAGTTAAATTCAGCTTGCCACAGATAGGAATCCACAAACAAAGGCAGTGGTTCTAATATAGTACCAGTGGTGGATATTATGGGCCTTCCAAGAGGCCGTTCCAAGTTTTTATGAATTTTTGGAACTAAATAAAACCGAGACATTGTAGAAGTTGACACATTTAAAAACTTGTGCTCTTTAGCAGTGATCACATGAGCATCCAATGCTTGCTTTGTCAGCTCTTTAATTCTGCCCCGAAGAAATGTTGTAGGATCATTTGGCATAATCTGGTAAGTGGCGACATCAGACAACTGTCGAAAGGCTTCCTCAAGATAATATTCTCTGCTCTGGACTACCACCGCGCCACCTTTGTCGGCGCGGCGGATCACTATATCAGTCCGAATTTCTATATTAGAACCACTGTCTTTGTTTGTGGATTCCTATCTGCGGCCTTTGTTAAAGGATATTCCTTCTTATATCCGTGATACTTCTCATTTTTTAGATGTGTTGTCCCATCATTCACAATTGGCTATTGAATCAGATACACTTTTGGTAACCCTTGACATCACTGCTTTATATACAAGTATTCCTCAAGCACAAGCTTTATCTACGGTTGAACCTGCCTTGGAGCAAAGAGGAGATCTGTCGGAAGAACAACTTTCCTTTTTGTCACGATTGACAGAACTGGTCATTTATCACAGCTATTTTAGTTTTGAGAAACAAATTTACCATCAGATCTCTGGAGTGGCTATGGGGGCCTCTTGTGCCCCCTCTATAGCTAATCTTTTTATGGGGTTTTTTGAACATCGTTGGATTGAGTCTTCCCCTTATCAGAGTCATGTCAGATTGTGGTTGCGATTTATTGATGACGTCTTTTTGATTTGGGCAGGGTCTAAAAATTCCTTAGACACTTTTTTGGAGTGGCTTAATGGACTTGATCGACATATTCAGTTTACATATACATCTGACGAGTCCACGATAGCTTTTTTGGATGTTCAAGTGTCTCGGAGTCCTGTCGGATGGCAGACATCCTTATTTAGAAAATCAGTGGACAGAAATACTTTCTTGCATTATACTAGCGCTCACCCTCTGCGTTTGAAGGATGGCCTGCCCACCTCTCAATTTCTCAGATATCATCGTAATTGTTCAGAAGTGCATGATTATAAGACACAAGCTACTAAGTTGATTAAAGATTTCACCGTACGAGGTTATCCTTCAAGAGTAGTTCATCAAGCATATCAACGTGCCCTGTACAATGATCGCACACAATTGCTACAATCTCGGGCAGTATCCGATTCCCAATGTGTAGATACTGATTGTATCAACCTCATCACTGGTTACTCACCTTTAAGTTTCAAGATCCAAAAGATAGTTCTAAAACATATGAATGTATTAAACTCTGTTCCAGGGTTAGCCACCAAGAGGATTCGCTGCGTATGGCAGCGTGGTCGCAACCTTAAAGAACGACTGAGCCCTGCTGTTTTGCCAATTATAGATTCATCTACTACAGTGGAGATAGCGAAAGGCCATAAAAAGTGTGGCCGTTGTAATATTTGTGCCATTACTTGGGAGACTGATCATTTTACTTATAATGGACACACATATCAGTTAAAAGGACATACCTCTTGTGTTACCAGTAATGCCATCTATGCTATTCGTTGTGCTTGCAATTTGTTGTATATTGGGAAAACGACTCGACCTTTAAAGGTCCGCATACAAGAACATAAGAGCCGTTTGAAACATGGCATATTGACGGCACCGATAGTCCATCATTGTAAATCACAGGGACATGTGTTTGATAGTCTCCAATGCTTCTGTATTGAAGAGATAACAAGCGGTGCGATTGGCAAATCACAGGAAGATTTTTTGTCCTACCGAGAACAATGGTGGATTTTCACATTACAATCTGTATCTCCTGGTGGACTTAATGCAGCCATTGATTGGAGTATCTGTATTTGAGCTATTAGTTTCTACGTATATCCTCATCATGGCTTAAGTGAATCACGTCACGCTTGATATTTAAAAAGCGCCTCTGCTTTTAGTCCGCATGCGCGGCGTTTTTGTGAGCACTGTTCTTGGTCAAGTTCAGCTCCTTGTAAGAAACGTGGGCAGCAGCGGTCTATACCTAAAGGTATTGTATTAGCTGTTTAAAGAGTTTTAAATAATTTTTACCTATTGGAGATTTTATTATAATAGTGTTTCATACTTAACTTTTGTTTTTTCAGTTTTAAATCCCCCTGAAGAAACTCAGTCTAATTGAGTGAAACGCATTGAATGGCGCTATGATGGCTGGCATTGGGGTATCTTTAAGTTAAGTACTGATTTTCAAGCTATTTTTCAGCACTGTTTTTGAATATTTTTGATAGGAGCTCTGAAACTATTCAATTGTAGAATCCTTGCGATAATTATTGGCTAAGGGACAGTCATTGATGCTATGACGGCACTCTAAGACACTTTTGTGCCTTTGTTTTAAGCCGCTGGTCTGAGACATCCCTGAGCTTGTTCTACAAATATAATGTATTTGCTCCTTTCCTAAGAATCTTCACTAAGATATGTTGCTAATAGAGTAATTATCTGCATTTTTGATCACTCTGATTACTCTACGATTTGACCTATATATTTTTTCTCCGTGGGAAAGGGGCAAAAGAAAGAAAGATGGTCGTATAGTTCCTAGAACACACGCTCCTCCGCAATTGGCAGGGAGTTTAGCATATGCTCTGGTGCCACAAATCCCATATAGTCCAGGTGGGGCTTGCCAAGTGCTGTGTGTAGCCAGATTTGTCCATATCCCGGCCAAATAAGGAAAGATGATCAGAGGGTTAGATGGTTCCGGAGTATTGGCACCTGACCACCAAGAAGTCTTCCCAGTAGTGGCATTGTAATATTTCTGGTTCAAACAGACCAACTGTCCCACAGGTGCATTCAATTGTGGTCCTGCTCGTGCAAAACATAGTTTACCCACTATGGAGTGGGAGAGGACCCATTCACTGGTAGTGTTATGCACATCAGTTTGGTTATATGGTACGGAATAGTTTAGTTCTTGTGCTTCCCAAGGCCATTGGTCTCCCATCTGAGTTCCTCCACAAAAGAGACAGTCCGAGACATGGAGGCTGGATGCCACAGCTCCAGCCAGTTCAATGAACAAATTCTGCGAAGCGTGGGGAACAACAAATTCTGCCTTCATGGCCTCGTGGAAGGTATGATGTATACGATAAGGTGAAGAAACATGAGTCTTTACATTCAGTTGGATGAATACAATGGTTCCAGGATCAGTTCCACCTCCTGCTATGCGCAGGCCGAATCGAAATCCTTGCTTCCACTGGCTGGGGTCGAAGATCTGAAGCCGTAGGGGATTGCAAGCACTTTTCTTGCACTGTTCAGGTTTCAGTAAGGGTAATCTTTCCAGCAGCGCCTTGCGATTATCTCCAGTCTGTCCTGTAGGGCTACCAGACCAGGTAGCATAGTACACACAATCCCATTTTGGACAGAAATAGTCTGCTTCTGCTGATTTGCTATATGCTGTTGGGGAATGTATCCCAGTGCATATTCCCCAGTTGTACTACCTTCAGGACACATATACTTCTCATCATAATAGTAAGCTTGTTCCCATGATCCACACCTGTAGTAATTATTTCTATTAATCAAGTCACAAGCATCAAAATACAGGTAAACAGGTTGGTTAGGATCAGAGAGTTGACTTGTGGCATTCATTCCATCTCAGCTCCAGGACATAGTAAGATGGATTCTGTCGAGGTCTGAAGCAAGTACGAGTCTTTCCCTTTGTACAGACGTTTAGTTCTGTACCATTATAGATACACCGGCTGACTACACCGGTACAAGTGTAGTAAGAGTGATAAAGCAAAGTCTGAGTAACTTGCATACCAGTTCGGGTGGTGATTATACAGGCTGCACAAGGGGGCAAAGCAAGAGTGGTTCTCAAGTGTCCCAAGGCTACCGCAAGAAGGAAATAGTAGCAATTAGTAATCATCATGATTATAGTCTTTGATGATTAATGAGGTAGCTAATGGTTGATTGAGGTAGATAGATAGAGGATAGGGTCTGAAATGTAGATGTTCAGGAGCAAGCTGGCAAAGTCTTCATGATGATGGATCTTGTCTTCACAGCGTGAGTCGCAACGGTGATGCAGGATTAGCGATCGAAGTCCAGGGGCGACTCTCAGGAACTGTTGCTGGTTTCACTCGACTGTGATGAATCCAAGAGTCGATCTCGGCCACTTTAACTGCTGTTGGAGTTGATAGCAAAACAATATATGGTCCCTTCCAATGAGGCGCCAATGGTGTCTTCTTCCACTCCTTTACCCACACCGAGGCTCCAGGCTTGAAAAGATGCAAGGGCTCTGTTAGATTGATAGGCAACTGGTCCTGCACCCAGGTATGAAGGCTCTGCAAAACAGAACTTAGAGCCAACAATTCTTGCCTATTAATTACGGATCCAATTTGATTCATATCTCCTCTTATCCCCTGTATTATGGGCGGGGGCATCCCATACAAAATCTCAAATGGGGATACCCCTAATGGCGTGGTGGGGGCTGAACGTATTCGGAGAAGGGCTATGGGAAGAGCTTGGGGCCACTTCAAGTGGGCTTCCTGACAAAGTTTGGATAGCTGAGATTTTAGGGTTCGGTTCATTCTCTATCTTCCCTGAACTCTGGGGCCTGTAGGCTGTGTGTAACTTCCATTGTATTTGCAGGGCATGGGCTAGCTGCTGAGTTACTTGTGATATAAAAGAGGGCCCATTGTCAGACCCCATGGTCAAAGGTATTCCGAATCGGGGGATAATCTCATGGAGCAAGGCTTTAGTGACCTCTCTGGCCTTCTCAGTTCTGGTGGGAAAAGCTTCCACCCATCCAGAAAAGGTACAAACTAGGACTAGCAAGTAGCGATATCCATTTGCTCGTGGCATTTCTGCAAAGTCTATTTGGATATTTCCCATGGGGGTCACTCCTACTGACTGAACTCTTGGGGGAGGTACAGGACCTTGTCGGGCATTGTTCTTGGCACAGGTCACGCATCTTCGGGCTACTGAGGTGGTCAAAGGTCCCAGCAGGGAGATATAGAAGTATGGCTTTAAAGCATTGGCCATCTTTATTTTTCCATAGTGTGTGGCTTGATGAAAGGCTTGGACAAAGGCAGGGCCTAGGGCTTCAGGGATCACGGTCATACCAGGGGTTGAGCTCCCTTCAGGCGGGGGCAACACTATCCATCCAGTTTCTGATAACTGCCCCCCCCCCTCCTTTTGACAGTAATGGTCCTTCTCTACTTGGGTATATCTGGGTGTCCATACACTAAAAGGTACTGGAAATATGGCTGCTTGAATCGTTACATTTGGGGTAGTAATTTGTCCTGCAATGGCTGCTTCTCGGGCTGAGGCATCAGCAAATCTATTTCCGCGGGATACATCTCCATCTCCAGTTTGATGGCCTCGACAATGCATCACTGCTACATGTTTGGGGGCCCATACTGCTTCCAGCAAAGTCAATATTTCTGGACCATACTTGATAGACTTGCCTCCTGAGGTGATCAATCCACGTTCCTTGTACAGGGCCCCATGGGCATGCAGTGTTGTAAAAGCATATTTAGAGTCTGTGTATACATTCAGGCTGATTCCTGTTCCAAGTTTGAGTGCTCGTGTTAGAGCTATCAATTCAGCCTTCTGTGCTGAGGTTCCTGGGGCCAGGGCTGATGATTCTACTACCATGTCTAGGGTCACCACTGCATACCCTGCACATCGCTGTCCTTCCATTATGAGGCTACTTCCATCCACAAAGAAAGTTTTGTCTGGGTGGCTCAAGGGAATATCAGTTAAGTCTGGGCGACTTGAATATACAGTGTCCATTACTTCTAGGCAATCATAGTCAGGAGGGCCTGGACCGGTTGGCAGAAGGGTAGCTGGGTTCAGAGTTTGGCTGACACTCAATTGCAATCGCGGATTCTCACATAGCATACTTTGATACTTCAACATTCGAGCGTTGGTGAGCCAGTGGTTTCCTTTGTGTTCCATCAGGGTTAAAACAGAGTGTGGTACAGTGACTCGCAAATTTTGTCCTAAGGTGAGCTTGTCAGCTTCGCTTACTAAAAGGGCTGTGGCTGCTACAGCTCTCAAGCAAGGATCCAGTTGTTTTGACAAGTAGGCCACAGGTCGCTGCCAAGACCCAAGAGGCTGGGTTAAAACTCCCAATGCATTTCCACCTGACTCATGGACATACAGACGAAATGGCTTCTGTACATCCGGCAGTCCCAAGGCTGGGGATGACATTAATGCTGTTTTCAATTATTTGAATGCTTTATCTTGTTCTGGGCCCCATTCCAAGGGGGATCGTTCAGCTCCCTGTGTGACTTGGTACAAGGGTTTTGCTATGAGTGCAAAATTTGGTATCCATATTCGGCAATAGCCTGCGGCTCCCAAGAAAGCTCGCACCTGTTTTCTGGTAGTGGGGGTTGGAATGCGGCATACTGCTTCCTTTCGCTCGAGTCCTAATTTCCGGGTTCCCTTTGACAAATGGAACCCTAGGTATTTCACTTCTGTCTGGCATAATTGCGCCTTGGCTCTTGAGACCTTGTATCCAGCTTCATTCAAAAGGTGCAAAAGATCACTAGTAGCTTGCACACAATCAGTTTCGTTGTTGGTGGCTATGAGCAAATCATCCACATATTGGAGTAGGATTCTCTTTCCCGGAGTTACAGGGTAACTTGACAGATCTTGACTGAGGGCTGCACTGAAGATGGTGGGTGAATTCTTGAATCCTTGTGGCAAACGAGTCCAAGTGAGTTGTCCTCGTCTTCCTGTGGTAGGGTTTTCCCATTCAAATGCAAACAAAAGCTGACTGGCCTCTGCCAGGCGTATACAGAAAAAGGCATCTTTCAAGTCCAAAACAGTGAAATGAGTGGCTTCTGCTGGAATCAGTCCCAGGAGGGTGTAAGGATTTGGTACTACTGGATGTATAGTTTCAACTGCACTGTTTACTTGACATAGATCCTGCACTGGGCGGTAGTCACCTGTCCCAGGCTTCTTGATTGGGAGAAGGGGGGTGTTCCAGGTTGATTGGCATTCTCTAAGAAGTCCATACTGCAGTAATTTCTTCAGGTGGCAATGAATACCTTCAATTGCTGGTCGTGGGATGGGATACTGACGCACATGCACTGGTTCTGCTCCTGGCTTAAGGGTAACAAGTACAGGAGCTATATTTTTCGCTAGGCCAGATGGATTATTCTCTGCCCATAATCCAGGCGGGGCTGCAATGCTGAGAGGTGTACAGAGGCTTACTGCTTTGGATGCAGATGAATAGAACCGCCATTCTTCTTCTCGGGGGACAGCTAACACCATCAAGCCGGCAGGTTTTGAGTTTATAGTCATTTCCATTTTCCCCCTTCAACAAAGGATATCTGTGCTTGAAGCTTTGCAAGCATGTCTCGGCCCAACAGGGGAACTGGGCATTCAGGCATGTACAAGAACTGGTGTGTTATCTTCTGTCCCCCTAGTTCACAGGCGCGGTTCTGCAGAAAGGGTCTCGTGGTTCTTGTTCCTGTAGCTCCCACGATTGTAACAGATCTAGAGGACACAGGGGCCACCGGCTTGGCTACTACTGAATGCTCGGCCCCTATGTCTACCATAAAGTCCATATGCTGGTCTCCAATTTTTACATTGACCATAGGCTCCTGGAGACCTAAGAAGAACTTGGAGCCCGGTCTGGCCTAGTCCTCATCATCCATGAAATCTGCTTCGGTGACTGCCACTCCCTGCATGGCAGTCTCATTTTGCTGGAGCTGCTGAAACTGTGCGTGCTGCATCCCCCCTCACTGCTGGAATCGCCCCCCCCCCCCCGCTCTCCTGGCGCTCCCGCGTCCCCTCCAGGGGGTGGAGCTCATGTTCGGGCATGCATCCTTCCAATATTCTTCCTCTTTACAATAAGCGCACTGATTTGCACCTAAGGGGGGCCGAGCGCTCCCTCGGCCCCTTCCCCATCCTCTGGCTCTTCTGTTAGGATATCCTCCTCCGCGTCCTTCAACTAGTGCTGCAGCAAGCAGATCCACTTTCTTCCTCATCCTTCTTTCACTTTCCCGTTTGCTTTCTTGATCACGATTCACATATACCTTTTGTGCGACTTCCATTAACTGTGTTGCGTTCATGCCCGCAAATCCTTCTAATTTTTGCAGTTTTCGTTTTATGTCTCCCTGGGACTGACTCACAAAAGCGGCATTTACCATGCGTAAATTCTCCTGAGCTGCTGGGTCATAGGGGGTGTAAAGTCTATAAGCTTCAGTTAATCATTCATAGAAAGCAGCCGGACTCTCATCTGGGCGCTGAAGAACGTCCGCTACTTTCCCAATATTCATAGCTCTCTGGCCTCCTTTCTTTAGGCCCTGCAGTAGAGCCTTGCGGAACCAGGTGAGGGCCTTTTCTCCTACATCATTATTTGGGTTCCACCCGGGATCTTCATTTGGGAAATCTGCAGCTGCCGCCTGTCTGGGATCTAGGTTACTCCCCACTTCAGGGTTCTCTTCCAACCATCGAGTGGTCGCTCGCACTATCCGTGCCCGCTCTTCGGTAGTAAAGAGGGTAGCTAAAAGCTGGCGACAGTCAGACCAGGTGGGCTGATGGGTTTGCATAATTCTAGACATTAACTCTGTTAAATCTTGGGGTTTTTCAGTATAGGAGGCATAATGCGTTTTCCAGTTTAATAAATCTGTTGTGGAGAAGGGCACATACACTAGACTGGTCGGTCCGACCACAACCTGACCATTGTCTTGAATGGGTAATCCTGGGACCTGCCGCAGCGGCAGTTGGTGAGCTTCTCTCGTTCTACTTCTGAAATCATAGCGCATTTCAGTGGGCTTATGGGTGACGCCGCTACTGGTACCTGGACCAGTGGATGACCCTGGACTGGCATCTAACTCTCCACTAGCGGATTCTTCGGGGGATGATTGATCCACCTCAGAGCGCTGCTCAGGACTAGGGCTCTGACTTCTTAGGGGACTGGTCCGCACTTCAGATTTTGGAGGCAGATGATCGGGTGGAGGCGCCTCAGCTGGAGGTACGCTCGCTTCCTCTGGCTTTACTCAGGGTATTGGCGGGGGTTCTTGAAATACTGGCGGAGCTGATGGGACAGGAGTATACAAAAAGGCGAGTGGATACCTTGGGATCTCTGGAGACTCTTGGGCCACATAAATAGGGAGTTTTTCTTTCTTGGCAGGGACTCTCGTGGCAGTTGCTAACATAATTTTACTCTGCCCCTCACAGCAACGCTTCATCCAAGAGGGCTGTTTCTCACATATCCCTAACCAAGAGTCTATATAGGAAAACTGTTTGGGACTATAGCTGTGCACTACCTTGTGCACACGGGACACAATTTGGATATCAAAAGTACCTTCTGGTGGCCACCCAGCATCCAGCGCCGGCCACACCCTACTACACAATATTTCTAAGCGGATCGGTGACATTTTCACCCCATAATCACCACTAAATCCTTTCTTAAAATTCATGATCATACAGTTCAGCAGAGTTTGTACGGACTCCGCCCCTCCCATTATAATGTATAACGTACAAGACAGCAAACAGAAAGGGTAGGTAGGATGGCTACAGGTAAGGGGTCCGCGTAGCCCACAAAACAATGAGGGGACAACAACAAACGCTTCCTCCTGTTCGCGACCTGAATGCGGTCGCCCGGTCAGGAACTGCACTACTTAGGAGTCCGCTCTCGCTTGGCCTGTATTGCAAGACCTCTCAATCACACATCACACAACCAAACATGTTAGCATTTCCCAAATTCCAAATTCCCGGGCTAACTGACTAAACCTAAATTACCAAACCAAAAGGATTGATGGCTTCGCCCCGCGCATACTCCTGCAGGGGTACTAGGATCGCCCTGGAAGTTGATCAGACTTCCTTTACCTGTTACTGTACCAAATCAGTCTCGAGACTTTCCCAGAGCTAACTGACTAAGAACCAGAAAAATCAATACTCACCGGATCCAGTAGCTAATGCGCTGCGCAACCAGTTCCACCTTGGGTTGAATCCTGGACTCCCCTGGGTTCGAGATGTTGGCCAGCCGGACCCAGCAGGCCGCCGAGGCAGGGCGGAACCCTCCGATGCAAGGGACTGGTTGGCGCCTGGGATCCTCTCCACATCGGTCGGCTGTGGGTCCAAACCTGGAGGCGGTAATACGTGGTAGTATTCACTTGCGTACTATTCGTATTACGCCATTCCCGGCCAACGCACCAAGAATATGTAATAGCGAAGTGTCCGCAACCAATAAAACCAGGAGTCTATTGACTGGAATTCAAACCAGTTTAATGTGCACAGACTCAGGCCAATGTCACATACAAAATGTCTGAGCCCTGAGCTCAGAAAAATGACAGGTTATATACTGTTCTTCTCCAGTCTAATACAGGCAAAACTCCTCATTGGTCTCGTTGGCCCCCTCCCTCCCCCAATAGCCACCTTTGATCTGGCTTGTACCTGGTTTTATTCTGTGCAGGCATTTCTAACAGTGGCTCAAATGCTTAGACAAAATATATTCTTCAAGAATACATGCTGCTATTCTCTACAAGGTCAGTGTGTGCTAACAGGGCTACAGCGTGAAAGCATAATACTGAAAAGACATCTGTGGTTAAACCATAACAAAAAACAGTGGAAAAGTTTTACTTTCTTATCAGAACATTGCTTATCAAAAGCAGAGCAAGGCTGTTTCTCTAACTACTGGCATTTCTGTCCTGTTCAGCTTAATTTTCCAAAGCGGCATTTATAATATTCTAAAGTAGGGGAGGGGGACTCAGGCCTAGCTGACAGGCCTCTGCTACAGGATGGACTAGGCCATCGCCTATCACAGGCTATTAGGCACTTACAATGGACAGGAAGTTAAACTTGGTTTACAACTGGGGAACTATATACATCACTTTCAATTTATCTACAGTATGTACATGCGTTGACAGTAGCTCATGTATTTGCAGTTGATACCACAAAGCGCACTCACAGACATCATGGCAACATGGAGAGAAGGTGGCACCCCCACTGACCTGACAGGAGAGGCTGCCCACCCAAACTCAAAGGTCAGCCAGGAGGTCAATGACCTGAGATGCTAGAAAGACACTACGGATAGCACTGAGAGAGCTGCACAGGTCCACAGCAGAGATGGGGGTATGTGTCCATGGGACCACCATAGGCCAGATACTCCACAGAGTGGTACCACATGGAACAGTGGCCCAGAGAAAGCCATTGCTCACATAGAGACATAAGATAACATGCCAGAACCCCCCCCCCCCCCACATGGCTGTTGGTCATGAGGGCAGATAATATGAAACGATTAACCCTTTGCCCATCATGGGCAGCACCATGGGTTTGGGAAATATAATCCTTTACCATCACCTCGGGCAACCATTCCCACAGTGCGACATGGCAATAGCAGCAGCATGATGTGCTGACGGTATCATTATCAGGGACAGGAACGGTAGGCAGGTGTATTAGAATGATGGTTGCCCTCAAAGAAACTGCATTAATCATGGATGACCTGTAACAGTCTGCCTGAAATTGGAGAGCAGGACAATGACCCAACATATACTGCCAAAGCCTCCCTAACCTGACACAGATGAATGCTGTGGAGTGGTGTTGGCAAAGGGTATGCATTGTGGTCCAACTGGTACCCATGCCATCACTGCAGGACTGCTGTACACCAATGCATACCAGAAATGGATTGATTTGGGGCAGGGTGGCCTTGGTAATGGGGTCACATCCTAGTGCCTAGATGTGCATGCCCAATAGTGCCTGTCCACAGGATAATTGCAGCTGTAATTGCAGCACAAGGTGCCTCCACATTGTTTTGACATCGGTGAGTGAACGCATCACCACAGTCCTGCCGTCAGGTATTCACAGGCCTAAGTATCTTCTGTGTTGACATGTCTTTCTCGCTAACACATCTTGTTATTTTGAGTACAGCACATGGTGTCACCCCCCACAGCCCATGTTGACTCCAGGTTGTACTGCAACATGACATGACTAACACACAGAGGATGGATACCTTAGCAATGCACTGTACATACATGTTGCCAATTTGCATGACACATGTGCATCATCTACTGGTCCAGGTTCACATGCAGCATGTCAACAGAGCAGTCCACATTGGTGCATGCAGGGATAGAATGGCATGGTGTAGTTGTCCAGGACACAGATGTGTGGTGATAGGGATGCAGGGGAAGGGGGCAAAGGGGCACAGGGTGTGCCTGCTTAGTGCCATCTTGCTTTGTTGTAGGGAGGGGATGCATGGAGGGACAGTGAGGCCCTGCAATGGTGCTGGCTAAGTTGTAGGTGTATGACTGTTTGGGGGGGATGTGTCTGTAGCACATCAGCCAGGTTGGTGCAGGGACATCTGCAGCTGATACTGGGGGTGCAGTGTGCTGCAGATAGTATGTTACATGTGTGGTTATTTTGGGCACTGTGGGGACCTTGGTGATGTGCCAATGTTCTGCCCAGCATGTCTGGCAATGGACATGCACAGATGGGGGGCTGTTGGTGGTGCTGACTGGTGGTGGCACAGGTCCTGGTGGTTCTAGGGGTGGGGGGTGGGATTCATGGCATGGGCACAGCAGTGGCATGACTACATGGTAAATGTTAGGGCACTTGTGTGGTGTGTCAATGGGGCCATGAGCCATGTCTGGGCTGTCAAGTGGTGTGACTGCACAGATACATCCTTACACTCCTACTGCTACACAGACCCAACAATTAATCTGTCACCTGTCCAGACACACAATGGCATGCACAGAACACACACACATCTGTTTGGCAATCCAATCCATACAATCCATTACAACAGGCAGATGTAGATGCTGATGTTCCCAGCAGTGGCATCCACGTGTTACCCAGTCTGATGTGCTGTCCTACAACATGGCCTTTGACAGCAGACTATGGGGCCTACCACGTCACAATGTTATAGTATGACTTATTGTACCACAGCAACTCTGGCAGCACAGGACCTTTTCCCACATGATACATGCCAGGCCCAGGCCTAACCCTGGAGCACATCTCCATCGACATCACCTCAAAACATATATGCTCATCACATCTGTGTCAGAGACAGGCCACTCTACATGGCATATGTTGTATAAAGGACAAACTTGCTATGGAATACACCCATCCCAACAGTGTGATCATGATATGAACAAGACCCTCACAGCACCAGTGGCATTGCACAGGGGCAGCATGCCGCCACCCTCACAGGACCCTGTGCCCAAATACAGTTAATTATGGCCCCCATGGCCATGGGTGTTTCAACAATGTACCTCAACACATACATTGCACCATATGTGCAGTGTACATGACATAACATTCCTGGGGATGATGTTGGATCATAGGGATAACCTGATGCCATACATCACCTTGACAACAGAGACCCCCCCCCCCCAACAAACATGACATATCACAGAACCTATGCCACCATCTCAGAGACAATGTTGAATGCTTAGCAAACCCCATGGTATGTTTGGTGCACACTCTGCCTAGGCCACCACCGTCCCCCAGGGAGGCACAAACTGTACCGTGCACATCTCACAAAGGCACAGACTGCTGCTGCATGTGCCATCATGTTACCAGTCAGGACAGGATACATAATACCCATCCTACAGCACGCATGCCTGATACCAGTCACACAGTGTTCCAGCTACAGGACACCAGGGGCCGCCTATGACACAGTCATCTACACATAACATATCACACTGTTGTGCACCAGATATCGACAAGATGAGGGCTGTAGGGCACTGCTTCACAGGGCACCCTGACATTCACCAGAGGACGGGAGAGGGTGTGCCAATCATCTATGAATGTCACATATAGTCTCTCACACCCAGATATTTGGTACACTCTACCAGCTGCACAATATGACATGGGTGGTGTATTGCAATTCTCCATGCTGATCATGCCACTATGCTTTACTGGCTCCCCACACAACTGATGTGCAGGCAAGATGCCATACCCCTACATGTCTCCTGCTGTAGCAGCATACATGTGCAGTACCCTAGCACACAGACATGGGGTACATCTGTCGCCATTCACACAGTATGATATACTGCATGTTCATCATACCACCACATGGTTACGGACATTATACATAGCTTACTGGAGATAGTTCTGCCTAAGCAGACCAGCCAGCACTGACCGATGTGCACAATATTTTGTTACATGACATTTCTCCCCACAATATATCCTTGCTATTCCTGTTCGACCGTCCCACCCAGTACGGATGTATTGGCTGTCTCCACGACCCTCCCAGGCACCATGCATGCAACAGTCACATAGGCCATACAGTCACACACATATATATCTCCATACACACATGGCAAAAATGTGGCCACATGACCATCCATATCTGCAGTATATGTTGGTTGCTTGCACAGGACAGGGTATGTGAGGAATGAACAGGGTTGCATTCCCCTGAATGGTCCCATGTGTCTGGTGTCTGGCTTGCAGGCATTGGGCACATGGGATGGACCCAGGAGAGAGCGCTCATTAGCAGAGCTGTGCACTGCAGGGAGGGAGGAGTGGTCAGTGGCCCTGGGTCTCGTGATGCCCGACATGTGTTGTTTTGTCATTGTGTGATTGTGCATCTATATGTGACCTTATGGTAAATGTTAGGGCACCCTTGTGATGTGTCAGTGGGGCCATAAGACATGTCTGGACCCATGTGCACACAATGGTGGGTAGCGGGAGATGGCTGTGAGGTAAACCTGCAGAGGAGTGGGACCTGGAATGATCGCAATGTGTGACCAGTAGGAGTTACCCCCACTACCCATGAGCAATATGTCTAGTACCTGCCTGCAGTGATTGTACACCACTGTGATGCACCTTGGCCTGGCTGGTACATCCAGATATTGCATGCACATGGACTTAACATACTCGTAAACATAACCATGACAGCTCTAGACCTTGATGCATTTCAACACCTGCTGGCATGAGGATGGGCCGTGTCCAGCTCCGGGGGCAGTCCATGGATGTAGATGAGCCACAATCTCTCTGTTAGCTGTTCTTCAAGGGTTGAGAGGTTGGCCCGACTGAACCCGCTGCCACCTGTAGCCATTGCATGATGACGCTCTGCTGTAATGTGGGCACTCACAGAGCGTTTTATGTCATTAAAACATTTTCATAGGTCGTCACAGTCTTGGTTGGGTCCACTGACCTCAACAACTGCCTCCCTGATCCACTCCATGGCATTTCTGGTGCTCACAGAGGTCTGTGAACTCTGGCGCCCTTAAAGCTCTTTGTAGTGCTCAATCAACTTGCGAGGAGCACTTTGTTCTCCTCATGGGAGAAGCACACTGCCCTCTTGCCCGCCTCATCAGGCACACACTTCCTCTTCCTTTTTCCTGCACTTTGCTTGGCAGGCAGTTATTGCTGTCTCACTCCAGACGGGCCAGCTTATTCTTTCTCGGGGGCCTCGACTCCAGGCATCTCCATGCAAGGCTGCCCCTGGGGCACCTTCTCTAGCTCCTCTCCCTGTGTCCCCTGTCCAACAGAAGCCTGCTGTGCTTCACCATTGTCCCCCTCTACAGTTGCTTTATGCTGTAGGTCCATGGTTGGTAGCAATCTAAAGGATATTGCAGCATTGGCTCAACTATAATATGTCTGTGTGTGGCACATGTAAAAGGCACCTAATGTTTGTTTAACACGCCTTGTGCATGTGCAGAGCACCTTAAGTGATGTTCCACGCCTTGTGTATGCGCAGGGCACCTCAATTGATGGAATTGACATTCCGCACCTTGTGCATGCTCAGGATGCATTGCATTTACATTCCGCGCCTTGTGATTGCGCAGGGCACATTACATTTATGCTCCAGCCTTGTGCATGCGCAGAGCGCCTCAATTGACGGAATTGATGTTCCGCATCTTGTGCATGCACAGGGCACCTCAATTGATATTCCACGCTTTGTGCATGCACAGAGCACATTACATTTACGTTCCATGCCTTGTGCATGCGCAGGGCACCTCAAATGACAGAATTGACGTTCTGCGCCTTGTGCATGTACATTTATGTACCATGCTTTGCACATGTGCAAGGAGACATTCATTTCAGTAACACGCCTTGTGCATGCGCACTGCATGGATTGTCAGTGCACTGCGACCTGACAATCCATGCAGAGCACAGAGGCGGCCTTCACAACATCAAATTATGTTTGCTGCTCCTGTGTGGTGAATGAGGCCCAGGTGTGTGGTGTTTGTTGTATTCAGCTGCCCATCCCCTCCCTTTCCTCCACAGTCCCTATTTGAGACACAGTGACTTTGCAGATCTTGTCATTCAAGACAGCTCAGTTTGGCTTTGCTGTGAGTGCTGTCCATTGGTTCCATGATGAGGGATAACAGTGGTTCCTTGATGAGGGAGATGGTTTGCCAGGGAGAGTGGCAATGGTCATGGGTCCAGCCCTGCATTAGCACAGACCTGCAGCTGTGGAGGTGCCATAGGCCAGGTATGGGGAGCCACGGCGCCGTATGCCTGCAGAGGTCCACCCCAGACAGCCTCACCTCTACAGGCCCAGAGCCATGCTCCACAGCATGCGTGAGTACCAGGTCATCTCCCTTTATTGTCTGAGCATAGGAGCTATAAGGGAGCTCTATGAGGATCTGAGATCTGACCTCGAGCCACTGACTGGCCGGTCTCATCCCATACCAGAGTTGGTCAAGCTCCTGAGTGCCCTACATTTCTTTGCCTCCGGCTGCTTCCAGACATCAGTGGCTGCCGCTAGTGGAATGAGCCGGCCTATCTTCTCACGCTGTCTCCACCAAGTACTGCAAGCCATGATCAGCCGGGTAAGGAATTGCATTGTATTTCCTGACAGTAGGCAACAATGGAGGGCCCTGAACCAGAAATTTGAGCAAATTGCAGGGATACCACATGTGATGGGAGCTATTCATTACACACATGTTACCCTGGTCCCACTCAGAGACAGGGAGGCAGTGTTCCGTAACCGCAAGCACTACCATTCCCTGAATGTGCAGGTTGTTTGTGATGCAAATATGCATGTTCTGGTTGTGGTTCCTAGGTTTTCAGGGTCCACCCATGACTCCTATATCCTGCATCACTCAACAATATTCAAACAGTTTGAGAATGGACAGTATGAAGACTGTGTCCTGTTGGGTGAGTAATTTCTCTATCTACTATGTGCATACTGTTTATGAGATATGGGTGGCATGACCACTATCACAGAAAGGGCAGGTTCACATGCGGTTTTGGGTGGAACTTTTCAGCCAGGATATCTTTTAGCAAAAAGTACATGGGCTACTGCATGAATACTGTTTTTATGTCTGACATGCTACACACTGGTGTTTCTGCCATGGCACATCAAACCACAGCAAGGGCATTAATGCCTTTCTGTAGCTGCATTTCAGATGCACATAGTTCTTCCTTCTTTCATATGTCTATTATTTGGGTTGTGGGAATCTGCCAAAACTGGTAACTGTCACTGCTATCTCAGCAGATTAATGTCTCCAGACTGATCTACACATCACTGTCTGTATTTCACGATGACATGTGTATGCACTACCTTTAGACTGTGTGGTTTGTGGGACCATGAGGCCATGAGGTTTAGATCAGTATTCCAGGCCTCTGTTCCATTTGGATGCTATTTGAGCCTCTGCAGGTATCTGAACATGTAATGTGGTCATCATGTGCTATTCTCCAGTGTATGCTGAGCAGCGGATATGCAGGTTATACTTCTCATAACCTATATATCCACATTTCCATCTACCAGTCTTTGTGGTATGTCCCTGTTTCCATCTCTTGTCAATCACTGCTGTACAGTACATGCAGAGATGGAACTCTGATTAACAGGTGTTTGTTGTCATTAATGAGCAATTTGAGTTGTTCATATATAAACTGCACTGATTATAAAAAGTGTGGTATATAAAACCAAATAAATAAATAAATAAATTTACCTATGCTTTATAGCACCTGCTGCACCTTGCACAATGTTTCCCTATGGTCAGGGAGGCTGTGTAGCGAGCTTCTGGCAGCAATGAAAGAGCAGCAGCAGATGTCATCCAAACACCCATTCTGGAGAGGATCGAGGGACCTGTCCGTTATGCAGAAGTGCTGATTGCACAGGGCCCTGCATCTTATTGGGCTCTGCACTACCAACATCACCCAAATGCAGTTTATCTCCCATCAGTTTCAGCATCACAGGGATATTTCAGCCCCCATCTCATCTATGTACAGATGCCCAAATAAGGTGCACTAATTTTCCAACCATCGGGTAGATGTGTTCAAGTGTGGTGCACTGGCATGACGGGATTACAGCGATTTGTTGCCTTCCAATGCCCAGTGCACCTGTGCCCCACATTGGACCTGAGCTGCTGCATTCATGAACATCAACCCTCTTTACCTCAGCAGCTGAACACAGGAGAGGTGTGGCCTGGCTGGCTTCCTTTACAGTCAATCTGACATGCACGGCTCCTCTCAAGGAGAGAGGAGGGGTGGCCAGGACTGGAAACAGCCTGTTGGTGGATGATTCCAGGATAGGGGTTGTAAGTGGTGGATGCTACGAAGACCCAGGAGGTGTCAGGAACTTATGCTGGGGGATGGCTAGAATGTGCTGTGGCAGGAGTGGTAACATGCAGGTGGAAAATATTATTTGTTTGGGATCAGGGAGCACACCAGGATTGTCCATGTATTTGGAGGTAGATGCAGACTGATGGTAGGGTGACATCTGAGTGTGCAACACAGGGATTATAGGAAGCTGTGCGGTAAAGGTAAAAGTAGATGATCCAGTATATGGTAGCAGATGTAGAGGGAGAATGGCAAGAAACTAGATGTGAGAGGACAGGACAAACAGACAGCAGACTATGGTGAGCTAGCAGAGGACATGATGTCACCAGATGAAGGTGACTGGACCAGTACACATGAACACTCACATTTCCAAACCGCAAGGGGTAAAGCATACCTGTTGTGTAAATGTTGTTTGGCTCTATTTCGTCTGATTTGGTATATGTGCACTGTTCACTTCTTTGCATTTTGTCTACTGCCCGAGTCACTTACCTAACGTTGTTCTCATACCAGTATTGTTGAACATTTCGGTTTTTGCTTTTTGAGTAACCAGTTTATTTGTTGTCTTCCACTTTGTACATTCTGATCCCTAGTTATTGGTTTGCTGATGGACTACGTTTAGCATGTTTAACACAGCTGAGTTAGTCCGCTCATGTGGTTTATGTGGCAGTGGCACTTGTTCACTTTCACCAGTAGGTGATGTGGTGTTCTTTTCAGAGATGTGTAGCTGTAATATTTGCAGTCTTCTGTTTAACTAGGTAGAGTTTGATCCTCTATAACTAGTGGTAATGCATTTTAGATATGGCAGGTTTTAAATGTGATTGACATGGGCATGTTTTTTTGTGGTAGCATATTGACAGAGGATCACTGGTATGTCTCTTATTGATCTGAGATCCTGTGGCTAGGGGAAACATGCCATCATAAGCTGCTGTGTGTTCACTGCAATATTATATCTTCTAGATGTTATAACAACATTATTTGTGTATGTGACAGGGAAGGGCAGGCTGCTATAGAGATGTACAGGCATGTACATTCAGGCATTGTGTGTGCACATACAAGTGGTGTGCAAAAGTCTGGAATCACTTGTAAATTTGATGTTTTTTCAACTTTGTGACCTTATATCTTAATTTCTTTTTCCTCCCAGTGGCTTTTTCTGTGTATCTCATGATAAGTGATAGATTTGGCTATTAGGGCCAACTTTTAGTATTAGTTTGGCCCTTATTTTCTGAGTTTGTTCCCCATAGTTGTCCTGTTGATAGATTTTCTGTGAAAATCGCGTAATGTACATCATTGGCCAACGTTATATTATTGTAAGTATACTTTAAAACATTATGGACGCATGCCAGGTTTCCTTCAAATTAATGTATGTGGCCTTGAAAAAGGCCGTTTTTATATGTCAGTGATGGCTCAGTATTTGATGGGCCACCCTTTGTTCTTGATCACCTGACTTCACCTTGTCGGCATTGAATGAACCAGTCTAACAAGGTGATCGTTGGTGACAACGCGGTTCCAAGCTGCAATAAGTGACTCAGTCAGCTCATGCTTTGATGTCGGATGCCTCTTGGATATTTCCAAGGCCACCTTGTGCCACAGGTTCTCGATTGGATTCAGATCTGGAGACTGGGCAGGCCAGTCCATTGACTTGATGTTGTTCTGCTGCTTCCAGCTGATCACCTGTCTGGAGCGATGGCAGGGTACATTGTCATCTTGGAACAGGAACTGGCCAGGAAACAGCTGGTGTGCTGATGGCACCATGCACCTTTGCAGTATGGTGATGTACTGGGCCCCGTTGACCATTCCATCAACGATGTGAAGACGTCCAATGCCACTGGCAGCCATGCAGCCCCAGACCATGACCTTCAAAGGATGCTTCACAGTGAGGTTGAGACACTCAGGCTTGAATTCCTCTCCAGGAAATCTCCTCACATAGGTGTGGGCCTGGTTACCAAACAGGCAGAAGGTGCTTTCATCACTGAATAGCACCTTTTCCCACATTTCAGTCGACCAGGTTGAGTGCTTTCTCGCCCATACGATCCGGTTGCGCCTTTGTATGTCAGTCATCAGTGGCTTATTCCGTGCTTTGCAGCCCCGGAGACCAAACTGCAGGCAACGGCGACAAACTGTTGATGAGCTGACACTGAACTCACTCTTGTCTGACCACTCTCGAAGTAGCTGAGGAGAGGTCAACTTGCGATTAGTCAGTGAAATGCGTCGTAGTGCACGGTCCTTGAGTGATGTTGATGCACGTGGATGACCTGAACGAGGCTTGTCCACCACTGAACCCGTTTCTTTTTTCTTCTGTACAATCTTAACAACAGCGCTCTGACTGTAGCCAACTTTCCTGGCGATCTAATGGCTTGAAAATCCTTCCTCGCACATAAAGGACACATGAACACGCTCCTCCAACGTCAGGGTCCGAGTCATCTTCATGGTCGATCCAAAAAGCGTATGAAATTAAAAAATTCCCCACGTTTTTATAGCTGCACTGTTGGCTAGATATCTGCATTGTGATTGGTTAGTGAAACCAGCCTCCTGATTGGTCAGAAATAATGTGTGCATATTGGATAATCTCGATCCAGTTTTGACGCAGGATCCACAAAAATCGCAGTAGCTATCTCCCAGTGTCTGTAAAGTATTTAAATTGGAAGCAAAGAATGCAAAAAAGTCAACTCAAATAGCCAAATGTATCCCTTTTAACGTGGTAGAAAGATGAATATGCTGGGCTAACGGAAAATTTTAAGAAAACCGTTAGAAAGTACGAAAAACACAAAACTCACAAGTGATTCCAGACTTTTGCACACCGCTGTATGTTACTTGGTGGACTGTCACATTTTCTTTCTGCAGGTGATGCTGGATATGGGTGTCGGGCCTGGTTGCTGACCCCTGTGCATTTTCCATGGTCACCTGCAGAGATGAGGTACAATGAGGCCCATGCCTCCACCCACTCTGTCATTGAGCGCACTTTTGGTGTGTTGAAGAGTCATTTCAGGTGTCTGGATAAGACCGGTAGGGCCTTACAATACCAACCCATGACTGTGGTACAGCTAGTTTTGGCCTGCTGCATCCTTCACAACATTGCACTCAGGCACAATATCCCAGTCAACATTAATCTGGATCTTGAAGATGATCCCGTGTGCCATCCTGTACGTGACTGTGGAAACACACATGTGGGCACAGCAATCCGGCAACGTCTAATCGAGCAGCTCTTCTTATGTAAGTAATGTGTATGCAATGACATGCATATGTGTAAAAATGTGCATACCACCCTGTGCGTTTCAGGTCTGCAACTTAGGGGTATGTTTACTAAACCGGGCTAACGGTTAACCCGGGCTATCTGCAACTAGGTCCCATTGAATAATATGGGACCTAGTGGCAGATAGCCCGGGTTAACCGTTAGCCCGGTTTAGTAAACATACCCCTTAATATATGTGTGTCTGCTGTGTTTGTGACTGCACAGAATCTTTTTGGCAGGCTATCACTCCAGTTGTTGTGGTGAGGTACCTCATTGATCCAAAAGGATCTACATGCATCCGACTGTGGTACAGTTCCATACACATGACAACATGGCAGTGATTTCGGACTGGTGCATCATACAAAGAGGCATCAAAGGTATGCAGTTTACATCATATACCTGCATATGTTTCACAAACATAAATCTCTGATGTGTTGATGCTGTTGTGTCAATTGACCTGCTTGAATTGGGGCACAGGCCAACATTTTACATGGAGTGATGTTCCCTCACAGTCCTAAGTACGTTTGCTCTAAACCTCTCTTGCTTGCATACATATACCCCAGGTTTATGATATACCATTTATATAGTCCTTTGGATGTCAACAGGTAGTAATGTGACACCATTGTTGCTGAGATTCCCAACTATGATGTTGGGTGTACACATGTGATAGGAGTGGGAGTGTTGCACGTTGTATTTATCTTTGTCTTTCCATTGTTCAAACATCCAACATGTATTTGTCCTTGGATAGGCTCATGACACTGCTCCTATCATCTTTGAACCAGACAGGGAGCACGGCACCAAGTGCACATATGTTGTATATTTCAGTGTGTGTGCAGTGCGATGAGCATGGTACAAATACACTGTATGGGAATATGTTTATTGTTTGTTCCTGGTGTGAGGGTGCAATTTGTCCTTTACATATTACAGCAGTGATAATGCTAACGTTCAGATGCCTCCCTGTGACTGGCATGATTGTGTCATGCATTGAGTTCCTTGTGGAGGATGTTAAACTTTTTTTCTGATGGCAAATCAGAATGCTTCATCATTCACATTTGCCACATGACAGGACATAGTTTAGACAACAGGCAATGATGTTTTCATATGCGCACAGACACATCTCACACTTTCCAACCCCCACCTCTGCGTCAAGGATAGGTTGTACACAATGACATCTCCAGGCAGTTCCTGTCTGCCACATGCACCACACACCAAATGTCCTCCACACTGATGATATTAGGCAAACATTATCCAAACGTCATGTATGTAATTAGCTTGTTTCATACTCAAGAGTTCATTGAGAGATCATTGTCCTACTGCATTGATAGACATTATGGCATGGACATGGACTATGTGCCTGAGCAGATGTGAATATCTGTAATGATCAGTTTGAATGTCCTACACCTTCAATGGTAGCTGTGTCATGCCAACATGATGGTTTCATGTTAAACATTTCCTACTTGACATGTAAAGCATGCAGGTACTTTGATGGTAACTCATGATGCGTGATGACAGGCATACCTACCTTTCTATTATCTTTTTCATAGGGCATGGACCACCCACAGTGGAAGGGGCCAACAGTGCATCTGTGGTCACCACCACTCACAGATTGGATGAGGCAGCAACAACAGGAGATGATGACTGAGAAGGGGTGGCATACAGTCATGAAGCTTATGTTGAGGAGCATATGCCAATGCTGTACATTGGATTCCAAGTGGCGGGTCAGTGCATCCAGAGGGGGAACACTCACCTGGTGAAACAGTCCACTGCTTGGGTGGGGTGGCTGCTTGGCACACCCTAGTTCTCACAGTCCCTTACTATGGATTCTCCCATCATCATTGGAAAACCTCACACCTCGTGGCAGACACCTATGGCTGCAGAAAATGACTTGGAGATAGCTGTGATGCTCCACACACCATTACAGCCAGGGAGACGGACTAGTGGTAGCAAACAGTCCAGCAGCACCAGTACTGACAACTGTGGACTACCACTCCTGACTGTCATTTACATTTTGCTTGTTTTTCACCGTGTCAATGCCATGATGTGTGAGTGACAAAAAATGTTTAGGCAGGAAACAGCATAAAAATGGGTGCATAGCAGCTCAGGCACATTGTATATGGGGTGTGTTATTTTCTTGTCACCCTTACGCTGGCCAATTTGGCTATGACAAGCTGACATACATCCCCACAAGGTGCACCACAACAACATGTGCCATCTCTCTTTGGCCATATCCAGGGATGATACTCTGCATACAGGGTGTCACTGTGTCATTTGGGGATTTACTACAGTGTGCATATGTGTGTGCATGAATATGTTGTGATACAGTGACATTTGATGATGTGCATTTTGAGATGGTTACTGTACCATAATTTTCATGTTTAGCCAGTTCACAGACCATATTGACCTGTTGTCTCCTAATAAAGATTTGTAATTATTGCTTTGTTTATAGCTTACATTGTCACACCCCAATTGACTGACGCAACCCCAATAACCAATTGCCTCAAACACATGAACACCTGGCTTGCCAACAATAATCACAAAATAAACTTTGACAAGATTGAAGCAATGTTCGTTTCCAGAAGTACAACATTCAAACCACCCCAAGCAATCAACATTCTAAATAGGACAATCGAAACAAAGGACGAAGTAAAGTATCTTGGCATCACCATAGACAAGAACTTGAATCTCCAATCCCACATAGCAAGGACTGCAGCGAAAGCATACCACTGTCTAAAGATCATCAGACAACTCAAGCCAATCCTCAGCCAAGATCATTTCTGCACAGTATGCCAGGCAGTTGTAAGCCCCATACTGGACTACGGGAACTCATTGTATCAAGGATTTCCCAAACACGCAATACACCCATTACAACTGGTCCAAAATACCGCAGCGTGCATAATCACAGGAACACCCAAATTCGAGCACATAACGCCAATGCTACAGCAGCTACACTGGTTACCCATAATAGCACGGGCAAAATTCAAAACTGCACTAATCATCTTCAAGGCCGTACATCAATGCTCAGCAGAAACTCTACAAAGCATAATAACCAGAGACACTAGCTGCAGACCCAGACGAACTCCAGGCAGCAAAAGACTCCTCACCCCAGCCAGTTACCACAATACAAAGCAATCAACCTCCAGAAGAGCTCTCTCGCTCTCGACACCAAAACTGTGGAACTCCCTCCCTGAGGAACTAAGAGCACAAAAGGACCTCAAGAACTTCCAAAAATCCCTCAAAACCCACCTGTTCAGAGACTCATTTAAACAAGGACCTTAACTCCTATCCCACGCAGCCATACTGACTCAGCCACCATGCCCACCACTTCAGATCTGGGGCACACAACCCCAGAATTTATGTATATTTTGACACCCTGTTATATGTTCCCCCATTACTTCCCTAAACCACTTTGATTGAAGGAAAAGGTGGTATACAAATCTGGCCAAATAAATAAATAAATAAATCCTGTGTCTCTCATGACAATGTGCCACACACATGGCAAGGGTCATTGTATGATGGGTTTATCAGTATTGTCACACATTGCGTAGATTGTGTATTGCATATACATTCTCATATCTGTAAATCTCATGGACGTCAGGGTATGCTGTGCCATCCCAAAGATGTTTTATTTAGCTGAGTCTGCACCTGTGAGAGACATGTTTTTATTTTTATTATTTATTTATGTTTTTGTTTAATAAACATTTTTATATCGTGCTTTCCAAAGATCAAGCACGGTGTACGAGGAACAAGGTATGAAATGCATGGAAATGCAAGTTCATTTACATAAAACTTCTAGAACTATATACATATAAAATATACTTTTATAGGTATAAAATTCAAAACAAAACTATGTACAGTAGTGGTAGCTGGGGGCATGCTGGGACGGCACACTGATTGTTACTATAGTGTGGACGTAATATTATTTGGTGTCAGAGAAAGAGTACTCTGTGGGATGTTGATTCTGTTTGTGTATGTGATGTGAGGTTAGGATCATAGTGGGTAGCAAATAGGTGTGTTTTTAAAAATTTATGGAATGTTCTTAAGTCATTGATTTCTCTAAGGCCCTCAGGTAGTGCATTCCAGAGTGTGGGGGTGATGTGGGAGAATGCTTTATTATTAGTAACCTTTTTTGCTTTTCTGTAATTCAGCGGTGTTGAGAGTTTATGTTTGTGTTTGCTCCTTTGAGTTCGGTTTGATACCACCTTATGAATTAGGGTGCTGATGAAGGATGGCGCTAGGTTATTAATTATTTTGAATGTTGTTACCAGTATTTTATAGTTAATTCGGCAGTGGATGGGAAGCCAGTGTAATTTGAAAAGAAGAGGTGTTATGTATTCAATGGAGCTGAGATTCCTTATTGATCTTGCAGCTATATTTTGAGCTAGTTGCGGCCTTCGGAGAGCTTGTTTAGTTACCCAATGAAAGATGGAGTTAGCAAAATCAAAATGAAGTGTAATAATTGCCTGTATTACAGGTGTGTAGTCTTGGAGGTGTATGAGGGGACAGAGCTGTTTTAACAGTTTAAGTTTATAGTAAATTTTTGAGGCTGTGTTCTTAATGTGAGATTCTATACTGAGGATTTGGTCTAGAATGACTCTTAGGTATTTTACCTCTGTTTCTTACTGATATGGTGGAGTCTTGAAGCAGGATTTCTATTGGGGGTACAAAGCTTTGGTTCCTTGTGACGAATAATACTTGTGTTTGAAACGTTTATGAGGAGGTTATATTATTTTAGCCACTGTGAGGTATCCTTAAAGCAGTTTGATATGTTTTGAGTCGGTGGGTTTGGTAGTTTTTTTTTTTTTTAAACTTTTATTTTCATTTTGCAACAAACAAAAGAAACAACACACCAAAGGAGACAAAACAAGTATACAATAAAGAAAAGTAAACCCAATTACCCCCCACCCCCACGCTTCTTCTCTAGCTGACTATGTCAGCATGTGAGCGCTTCCAAACAACAGTGATTATACATCAAAACAAGCAAAAGAGTATCTGCGATACAGAATAATCATGGGACAAAGATATATACAAATTTAGACAGTCAGATGAGAGCATTGAGCAGAATGTACATAGTCATTGAGCATCTTCCATTTAGACCGATGATGAGGAGTCTGAGTGGGAGAAGCAAACATACGAGGTATTTGTTCATATTTACTGTAGAGACAGACATGATTCCACCATTCATTGGGGCTCAGCTGGGAGCTATTTTTCCAGTATTTCGTAATTAGGGAAATAGCAATGCCAAGCATAAAGTCCAAAAGGAAGTTAACCGTTTTTGGAAGAGAGGGGATCCCCGCAGCTGAGCGAAGTCCCACTATCCTCCAAGAAAGGGGCTCTTGAAAGTGCAAAATAGACTGGATACGACCCCAGACCCGACGCCAGTAATACTGTAGTGCGGGGCATTCATACATAACATGAGGTAGTGAACCAATGGCCGCATGGCATGTCCAACAACTATTGCCCTGAGTAGTGTTCCATTTGGCTAATCTGTCAGGAGTGTAAAAACACCGGTGGGCTAGAAAGAAGAGTGTCTGAGTGAGTGAGGCGGATCGGGAGACCCGTGTCACTCTACTCCAGACAAGGCTCCATTGCTCCGGGGTCAAAGTCACATGCAATTCTCTCTCCCATGCTTTCTGCGCTATAGGGGTATCTCTAGTTATAGCATTACATAAGGTTTTGTAAAAATTGGATGCTACACCCGGTGAACTACCGATAGATCGGATAGTCTCCAACCAACCTTGTGTAGGGGAGGCCGATGGCGGGAGCACCTTAGCACTCCGAAGGCAATGCTGAAGTTGCACCAACTGAAAGTAGTGTTTCGCTGGGAGACCAAATTCAATTTGCAATTCACTAAAAGTTTTCCAGCGACCTTCATGGAACAACTGACTAGGAATCCAAATGCCCCTAGTGTACCAGGGGCTCCACGCCATCGGCTTATTTTGTATTCGAAATCGAGCATTATACCAAAGTGGGAGCTTGTCTAACGGACAGAGTCGGGAGTCTAAAGAGTGCATAAGAGTAGTAAAGGCACCTAAGGTGTCTAAAAGCATTGGTGGAAAGTGGGAGTCTGATGGGAGAGTCATACCAGGGAGAAAAGTAAGAGGAATCGGTTTGCAAAGGTCCTCTTCTATGTCTAGCCACACAGGTCTGCTCGGTACTGGATCTTCCAGCCAGCGAGCGCCTTGTTTGAGAAGAAAAGATTGATGATACTTCAGGAAATCAGGGAATCTGACACCCCCATTTTCCTTATCTGCTTGCAGCTTATGTTTCGCTATCCTAGGTGTCTTGTTTTGCCACAAGTATCTAGTCAGAAGGCCCTCTATATCTTTATATATACGTCGAGGGAAGAGACAGGGCAACATTTCTAAGATATAATTCACTTTCGGAACAATCATCATTTTTATGGTTTCTAATCGACCCCACCAGGTAAGTGTTAAAGGAGTCCAGCGGTGAGTTAGCGCCCGGACTTTAGAGATTAAGTCTTTGGCATTGAAGGAGATAGTGTCTTCCAAAGGAGAACAATAGTGAACCCCAAGGTATTTGACCATGCGAGGTTGCCATAAAAAGGGGAAGGGTTGCATATCTGCCTGATGAAGCAAAGGATTTAATGGAAAGGCTACCGACTTGGTCCAATTTATCTTATAACCGGACAGTTGTGAGTATTTACCAATTTGCTCTAGGACAGCCGGTACTGAGTCTATAGAGACAAAAAGCATAAGGTCATCAGCATACGCTGAAATTTTGATTTCCCTATGGGTGAAGGGGACTCCATGAATCTCCTCCGATTGCCGGATTAGTAAAGCCAAGGGTTCAAGTGCAAGATCGAAGAGAAGTGGGGACAGTGGGCATCCCTGGCGAGTGCCGCGTTGAAGGGGAAAAGGCTGAGACTTTAAAGCATTGGCACATATACTGGCTGTAGGCTGTGCGTACATGGTGCGAAGACAACGGAGAAAACCTTCCCCGAATCCGTACCAGCGGAGGACTGCAAACAGGAAGGGCCACTCTAAGCGATCAAAGGCCTTCTCAGCATCAAGTGAGAGGCCAACAAATGGGCGATCAAGATTAACTGCGGTAGTCAGTACATGGCATAGAGTCCGAGCATTGTCAGCAGTTGATCTACCAGGAATGAAACCGCATTGATCTGGGTGTATTAAGGTAGGCATCCTATCCGAGAGCCGGGTAGAGAGAATGGTGGCAAATATTTTATAGTCCGCGTTTAGGAGGGAGATTGGACGATAATTAGCTGTTAGTTGCGGGTCTCTCCCCTCTTTCTCAAAAACTACTACATTTGCCATTGAAAAGGACCCAGAAGGAGAACCCTCCTCGGCCAGAGCAGAAAAATAAATTTTCAAAACTGGAGCTAAGTCAGCGTGAAAAGTTTTGTAGAATTCAGCAGGGAGACCGTCTGGGCCTGCGGCTCGACCTGAGGCACATTTCTTGATAGCAGAATGAATTTCTGAGACAGTAAATGGTGTGTCCAAGGCCACTCTATCTTCGTCAGATAGGGTCGGTCTTTGTACCCCTGAAAGTAAGCGTTCAAATACATCTGGCTCAAAATCACATTCAGATTGATAAAGCCGGGTATAAAAATCACGAAAGAGTTCTAAGATTTCGGTATCTTTAGTGACCAAGCCCCCCCCCCGACGGATTACGGAGGGCGGTAACACGCTTGGCTTCTTTTTGACCTTTTAGGGCATTTGCTAATAATTTGCCAGCACGATTATTTTCCCGATAATATAGCCCTTGTTGAGATTCGATATTTTTAACAGCAGCAGTGTACAAAAGCTGATTGTATTGAAAACGCAAGCGTTGTAAACGGAGTAAAATACATGGGTCAGTACGGGACGTGAGGAGACGCTCCCCAGCTTGTATCTGCTGCTCTAGAATCAGTAAATGCTGCTTTCTTTGTTTCCCCTGCCGAATTTGATAGCTAGTTATAGTGGCGCGGATAGATGCTTTAAAACCCTCCCACCAAGCCCAGCTCGCTGTGTCATGGGGTGAGTTAAAATGAAAATAATCTTGGATAGCGGCCTTTATATCAACCTGAAAATCTTTTTGACCCAGTAGGGATCTATCAAAAAACCAAGCTCGGGGAGAATCGTCCCGCGCAGTGACACGTAATGATAAAGAAATGGCAGCATGATCTGAAATATGGAGAGGATGAGTCCTAGTCGTGTCTACTTGAGAAATCAGTGCTTTGGAAATGAGAAAGAAATCTATTCTAGATTGGGAGTGATGGGGGGCAGAAAAGAAAGTGAACTCTAAGTCGGAGGGGTGAAGCAGCCTCCATATATCTACCAGCGCAAGATCTTGCATCAGAGCTGTAAGGGTAGCAAGACTCTTGGGTGGACTACTCGTTCTAGGCGGCTGTCTATCTATCAGAGGGTCTAACACTTGATTAAAATCACCACCAAGTATTAATGGAGTATTGGCAGAGGCCTGTGCCAACTGCGCAATACTTGCATAGTAAGCAGGGTTGTCCACATTCGGGGCATAAATGCAAATACATGTAAATTCACTATCTCCAACCTTAAGATGTACGCGGGCCCATCTACCCTCCTTGTCAGCGCTAGTATCAATTACAGTAGCTTGCAAAGATTTCTTAACCAAAATGGCTACCCCGCACCGTTTGGAAACGGCGGGAGAATAGGCAGCCACCATGTAAGGCTTAACATTGAGTTTCAGTGTTTCAGCAGAGTTTAAGTGCGTTTCCTGAAGAAACGCTAAATCAGCATGCTCATGGCTAAGATAGCTAAGGATTTTCTTTCTCTTGATTGGACTATTAATGCCCTTTACGTTGAGTGATAAGATTTTACATAAAGCCATGCAGACAAGTTAAAAATTCTGAGCATGATAGCGCACATAAGTTCACAATGTCCCTCATATTGACTGTATCTGGCTGTACATATGGCATAAAAGAAAATAAGCTTAGATAATACAATGAAGCGCCCCACATTAAAAAAGAAAAACCGCAGCGCGGTAGAGAAGAAGCAGAACCCCAAAAATGTGTCTGCGGGGAGAAGCCCCAGAGAAGGCCGAAATTGAACAAACACATAACCTGTAGGACTGTGCGTGCTCCGAATCCGACCGAGGCACACATCATGGAGGGATAGGAGACCACAAAACAAAAGTCATAGAAAGAAAGTAAGAAAGTCCAGGTAGTCTCTGTGCTGAACTATGACCGCCGCATCGGGCCCTTCAAAATGGCGGACAGAGCCGGCAAATAAAAGTCCAAGTCGTTGGATTAGCGCATCTGCTCTGCTTCTTTGGAGTCTAAAAATGTAGATAGTAGATCAGGATCTTCGAATGTCCTGGTTTGGTTGTGGAGAGTCACTCGGAGCTTCGCGGGATACAACAGGCCAAAGCGAGCCTGTAGCTGTTGAAGTCGAGGGCGAAAAGCAAGGAGTTTCTTCCGTCGGTCGACTGTAGGCTTTGCCAAATCAGGGAAGAAGGAGACTTTGTGACCTTCAAATTCCAAATGATGGTTCGCCCGGGCAGCATTTAAAATTTGTTCCACTTGTTGATATCGTAGCAAGCGAAAGATTATAGGCCGGGGGGTCGTTCGGTTGAGCGCCATGTGGGTAGGAACACGGTGTGCTCGATCGATTTCCAGTTCTTTATGAAAGGTGATCTTCAGCAAGGAGGGAAGAGTTTTGAGCAGGAATTCTCTCATATCTCCCGCTTCCACCCCCTCCGGTATTCCAATGAGCCTCACATTGTTGCGACGGGCTCGATTATTGCTATCTTCTAACTCCTTTTGAAGATTCTGTATCTGGCGCTCAGCCTTGTCCAGTGTGCCCAAGCGCACCGCGTGCGAGTCGAGGACCCCCGCCATATTGTCCTGCCGTAATGATAGACTTTCAAGTCGGTCCTGGAGCACTCCAAAGTCTTCTCGCATGGCTCTAAGCGCTTCTCCATTGGACTGCACCAATTCCTTCACGCCGCGTATTTCCTCTAAAATCTCCAGGTGCATTTCGGGGTTCTCCCGAAATGGAACCATCTTCTGTGGGGAGGACACCTCTGTTTTGGAGCGTTTTCCGTGGGAAGAAGAAGGAGACCCGAAGTCCAAGCGCGCTGGTTTATGGGCCGCCATCCCCCCCGAGGTACCCCGGTCAGCCCGGAGCGAAATAGTAAGTTTGTATAGGTATTATGTCAGGATTCTAAGTAGGCCTCTCGGGAGCTTCAGCGCGAAGCGTCTTACCCGCTGGACATCAGGCTCCGCCCCCCCTCTGGGTTTGGTAGTTTAAATGGGAAGTAACACATAATGTCATCTGCGCAAATGTGATAATTTACGTGGTGCCTTTTAAGGATGGAGCAGATAGGCTGCAGATAGATATTAAAGAGAAGCGCTGAAAGTGCTGATCCCTGGGGGAGGCCTTGCTCCTGTTGGAACGTAGAGGAGGTTTGTTGGTTAATTCTGACAGCTTGTGTTCTGTCCTTTAGGTATGACTCAAACCGTTTATACACTCAGTTAGCTCTATCTGCCTGAGTCTGGTAAGCATTAGATGATGACTGACGCTATCAAATGCTGCTTTGATATCTAGAAAAAGGAGGAAGAATGCTTGCCTTGAGTCGTCTATTCCCCATGAAAGTGTGTCGATTAGTACTGCTAGGAGTGTTTCCACAACATGGGATGGGCAAAAACCATATTGTTGTTCGTCGAGTGAGGCAGATGTGTCTGTGTAGTCCTGAAGTTATATCTGGACAACTTTTTCTATTAGTTTTGCAAGAAACGGGATGCTAGATATGGGTCTGTATGATGTAGGGGAGGATTTGTCAAGTTTATTATTTTTTATTAAAGGACGTATTTGAGCATGTTTAAGAGTTGGGGGGAGGTACCCTTCCTTGAGGGAGAGATTAATAATAGGAAGGATGAATGATGATAATTCTGGTAACGTCATTTTGATCCAGGGTATTGGGCATGGATCCAGGTAAGAAGTGGTAGTATTAAGTTCAGCTATTATGTTTTTAAGTAAATCTTTGGAAATCAGTTGGAATTTGGGCCAAGTATTAGGGCGGTCTATTTGGTCTAAGTTTTGTGTTATGGTGATTGGGGCTGTTTGCTTGATTTTATTCTCATAATAAGAAGCAAGAGTTTGAGGAGATATATCATATTCAGTGTAGGTAGAGTTATAGGCTGTGCTGGTAAGATTTTGAATTATAATGCAAAGTTCTCTCGGTCGGTTTAGGGATTTGGAAAGAATGTTTGAGTAGTAGTTTTTCTTTGCATCGTTAATGGTTGCTTTGATGTAGTGAGAATGTCTGTGTAGTGTGAATGATGGGTTGGAGATTTTGAGCGTTTCCATCTGTGCCAACACATGTGCTTCCATCTGTGCCAACACATGTGCTTCTCAAAACTACCTCCATCTCAACATTTGTAGATTGTGGCCCAGATTTCGGAAGGCACTTAAACTGGTAACTGCCCTAGTTACCTGTGTAAATGGCTTCTTGGTGATTTTGGCATGCCACCTACTCAGATGCTGCCCTCTGAGATGCTATGTACCTCCGTAACATGCCCTTTTGTTATGTGGTTGGCATCAGGGTGTGTTGGGGCATTCTGTAGCAGGGCATGAACAGATACACATGGTTGGCGGGTGGCTACATTTTTCTATGCAACACACTTAGCCACCTGTGCATGACAGCTTGGCACTGATTTTCGTGAGCTATCTTTCAGGAATAGAGTCTGGGAGGTTAGCCTGTTAATTTTGCCTTACCTGGCTAGTTCCTGCTCCCTCTCGTTTGTATGTGCAGACCCTGATTTTCAATGGGCAAGCCACATATGACAACAAGGTTAGACAGATGGCGGTTAGACAGATGGTGGTAATGCTATGCACTGACACATCACTTTGCACCACCCAGATGAAAATCTGGGAACTATATATTTCAGCACATAGGGCCCAATTCTGTGCCACGAATAGCGTGCCTTCTCTGCCCACAACTAACTTCCCCACCAGTTGTGTGGGAAAGTTATACAGGGTTGTGGAAGGGGTGGCTCTGAGGCGGAGTCTGGGCGGTCGCCGGCTCTGGATGTAAAGGGCCGATTCTAATGTCGGCACTATACGTCCAGGGCTGGCGACATGTGCGGGGAAGTTATTCCACCTGCGAGGTGGAATAACTTCCCTGGATGTGGGTTTTGTTTTGTGATACTGTGACTCAGATGGGGCAGGGAGGCTGGAGGACATTCCCTGCAGCCCGACCCTGGCCTTAGGAGGCCAGATCGGGGGTCAGGTTGTGGGGAATAAACTTTTTATTCTGGTGGCCAGCATCGCAACTCTTCAATGGAGCCGCAGGGCCATGACAACATGACACCATGGCTCCATAGAAGAGCCTTGACTGAGTTAGCCGGGAACAGTCCTATGAATGCAGGCCGGTCTGAATTGCAGTCTTGGCCTGCACATACAGGACTGTTCGTGATTCTGATCCCAAGGAGTTAGACATGCCCCACAGATCAGAATCGCGATCCCCTCTGTATGTCTGGCTTAGACAGGACCTACAGAGGGGATCTATGTCCAGAATGGAATAAGCCTGATAGCATCCATACATATGCACATATTCATTAGAACTATGTTGAAACATCAACAATGTCCCATATGTAATATGGGAATTCCAGGGATGATACAGAACACATCATTGCATGCCCTCCAACTCACTCGCCACACTGCCATCCCAAGATCACCAATCAATGGCCAATGTGGAGATATATAACAGACATATCTGTGAGCAGCAAGGTTTGCCAAATATGATATGCATGGTTCAGACCTCTGTGAGACAGCACATGTGTACAAAGGTGCACACCGCTTATGTTCAGATGTGTGAGTAATGTGTTTGTTCACAGAGTCACAGCCATTGGGGAGGTACATCATTTGTCGTTCAGTTGGTCATTTCTCAGAGGTAGCTATGAGGCTCATATATCTGCAGACATCATATACCAACAGAGCCTTAATTACTGATATCTGACCTGTGGTTCGCACAGACATCCCTTGCTGGAAAGAAAATGCTGCCAGCTAAGTAACACAGTGTCTGAGGCATAGATGACATATGTTAGGTATGTTAGGGAAACAATGAACAAACAAACCTCTTCCAAAGACGGGGAAGCTGTAAAACTAGAGCATAACAGGAAGCTGCGAGGTGGTAAATTGAAAGGCAATGTCAGGAAATACTTTTTCACAGAAAGGGTGGTGGATGCTTGGAATGCCCTCCCGATGAAAGTGGTGGGGGCAAACACGGTGACGGAATTCAAAATGGCATGGGACAGACACAGTGGATCCCTTTACAGCAGCAGGATAAAATCAAAATAAACTGAACCATCTAATTTCTCAACAAATAGGGGCGTCCTACATGGAGTGGTTGGTTCACCCCTAAACAGGGACGTGGGGAGGGGTGGCCTGCACAGAGCGGCAGGTGCACCTACTCTTGCCATCGTGCTGGGCAGACTAGATGGACCATGCTGGTCTTTATCTGCCGTCATTTACTATGTTACTATATTTAACTGGGCCTCCTATTTCTTGCACAGGATCTGTAGCCCCTGTGACTCATGCGGGATTGTCAGCAACACCCCTGGTGCACACAGCCACTGCATATATACATACATGGCCCATAGCTCCCTTTACGCCGGACCGCCCTCAGATGCCCATAGCCTTATATGACTTCGGGAACCTTAACGCTGCCCTTACCACCGGTGACTTTACCATGGTTTAATAAACATACCCCTTAGTCTAAGAAAGCTCCAAAATCCTGAAGGTATAAGAAGCCTTTCTCCTGCAGTACACAAGCAACTGCAGGGTGGATAGGCAATCCCCAGTTGTACAGCTCTGTAAGCCATGGCACATTGTGGATTGGTGTATTGACTTTCCATCCTTTAGAGAGTATCCAAAACAGGGCCGGCCCATCCATTGAGCAAGAATGTTTTTTGCACAGGGCCCCGCGTTTCAGGGGGCCCTGCACAAAGAACATTCTGCTTTAAAAATAAATTAAATTTAAAAAAAAAAAGCTGCCTGCTGCCGCTGCCGCCGCAGCAGCAGCAGCAGAATCGACTGTCCTGTGGGGCCTCCCCCTGCCCAGCTGAGCCTCTCCACAATGGCTTTCAGATCCGCGAAGGGAGAGTGTCTCCTCGCGACTCTGTTAAGCCTGCAGGGGCTGATGGGAAATTTCCCATCAGCCCTTGCGGGCTTAACAGAGCCGCGAGGGAGACAGTGAGACACTCTCCCTTTGCGGATCTGAAAGCCATCGCGGAGAGGCTCAGCCAGGCAGGGAGAGCTCAGCTGGGAGAGGGGCCCCGCGGGACAGTCGATTCTGCTGCTGCTGCGGTGGCAGCCGCAGCAGCAGCAGCCAGCTTTTTTTTTAAAATTTTCCCTGGGCCAATGGGGGGGAGGGGGGATTAGGACTGGTAATGGGCTGTGGGCTGATGGGGGGGTTAGGACTGGAAATGGGCTATGGGGGATTAGGACTGGAGGTGGGCTGATGGGGTTAGGACTGGTAATGAGTTGTGCGCTGATGGGGGGTTAGGACTGGTAATGGGCTATGGAGGGGCTAAGTCTGGAAATGGGGTGATGGGGGTTAGGACTGGTAATGGGATATGGGGGGGGATTAAACTGAAAATGGGCTGATGGGGGTTAGGACTGGAAGTGGGTTGATGGGGGGCTAGGACTGGTAATGGGTTGGGGGTTGCTAGGACTGGAAATGGGCTGAGTGGAAGGGGAAGCTTGAACTGCAAATAGCTGATGGGGACGGGGACTTGGAATGGAAATGGGCTGAGTGGAAGGGGGGCTTGAACTGCAAATAGCTGATGGGGAGGGGGGCTTGGAATGGAAATGGGCTGGGAGGGGAGGGAGCTAGGACAGGAAATGGGCTGATGGAGCAGCTAGGATGGGACTGGAAATGGGCTGTTGGGGGAGCTAAGATTGGAAATGGGCTGTGGTGGGAGCTTGGATTGAAATGGACTCATGTAGGGGCTAGAACTGGAAGTAGGCTCATGGGGGGCTTGGATTGGAATTGGGCTGAGTGGAGGGGAGCTAGGATTTGACATGGGATGATGGTGGGGCTAGGAAAGGACTAGAAATGGGCTGATGGGGGGCTGGGATTGGAAATGAGCTGATTGAGGGACTCGGATAGGACTGGAAATGGATGGGGAGCTAGGACTGGAAATGGGCTGATGGAGGGACTAGAAGGGAGCGGATGTTGGGTGAGGCTGGAACTAGAAGGGAGCTGATGTTGGTGGAGGATTAGAATGGGATGGGGCAGGGAGAGTGAAATGGAGAGGGGGAAATATTTTGTGTGGGAGGGATGAAAAATCTACAATTGGCTGGGTATTGGGAGAGTAAGTGGGGATTGAGGATGAAGGGGTAAAATTTGAGTGGATGAAATAGGAATGAGGAAAGAGCAAAAGGAGAAAAATTAGTATGTTAAAGCAGATGTAGAGAGAGAGAATGGAAAAAAAAACTAGAAGAGAGAAGAAAGGACAAATGGACAGCAGACGATGGAGAGTTAGCAGAAGGCACGAAGAAACCAGAAGAAAGTGGCTGGAGCAATTGCAACTGAAAAAAAAAATGCACAAAAGGAAGAAAAATATCTCTTTAGTTTGAACTTATTAACTGGAGTATGTCAGCTCTGGGAAATGTACATCATTAACATGTGTGCTTTGTTTAGTACAAGAGGAAATTAATTTATAGTTTTATTTCTACAGTGTTGTTGTACATTCCAAGTTTGGCTTTTGGGGTTCCCAATTTAATTATTGCCTTCCTGTTTCTAAATTGTGATTCCTTGTTTGGTGATGTTCTATATTCTGCATGTGTAACTGAGCTGAGGTATTCTGTTTATGTAATTCCGATTTGACATTGCCACTTGTTCTCTTTCCCCAGTAGGTCATGTATTGTTGTTCTCTAAAATATATTTGTTTAATATTTGCAGTGTTGCCTTTTGATAGGTAGGGTCTGGTGCTTTGTGAGTCCTGGTAGTGCTGTTACGATACGTCGGATTTGCTATGGGTTCTAAATGAGCAGTGTTTGTAGTAGTTCCTAATGTGCCTGGCGGTTGGCACTGGATTATAGTAATGTAGAAATCTTTTAGTCTTTCTTTATCCATACATTCATTAATTAAGAGACGTGTTTACTAAAAGTTAGTGCATGGTAACAAGATGCAAATATTTATGCAAATAAGGCTACTTATGCAAATGAGGCCCTGCACCAAGTCTCTGCACATGGCCCCGCACCCCCCTTGGGCCGCCCCTGATCCAAAAATGTATAAAAGCTCAAATAAAAGGGATTCTGGTGGATGCGGGAAGGTAGGTGCCCCAAGGCCCTAACTGCCTGATCTCAAAATTACAAGACTCATCTCCAAACTATCAAAAAACCCTCAAATCCACTCCAGGGATATACTTTTCTTAAAATCCCCTTTATTCAATGTAATCCGCAAAATAAAGTAATTAGAGATAGAGGTCCTAGAGTCACCAAGAATGGAATTTTTGGGAATAGCAGGGGAATTCACTGGTAACTTCTTTTCTTCTCATGGTGATGGTACCAACTAGTTCCCTTTTCCTGGTTTCCGAGGTGCTTCTTTCTTTATGGGCTCCAAGCTAAGTACCCCAGATTCCTCAACTTTCCTCTTTTCTTGCAAGACATTATTATGGGATACTAGTCTCAATAACAAAAAAAATTGTTCTCAGTACTTCTACCAAGTGCCTTTAATGTCTGTACCCCTGAACCTCTTAACAAATCCAAAGATACCTCAAGAAATCCTTATGACCCAATCCTCAGTTAGAAATATTTTAAAATCCTCATCTCTGTATGTTTGTGATGCACTGCTCCTTAACCCCACGAACTGGACTTCACAGTATGTAATGTGGAATACATTGTGTTGATTCTCCTCACCATCTGAGTAATACGACAAACTCATTGCAGTATCTGGAGTTCTTCAGAAGCTCCTGTTCCATTTCTTTAGACCTCTACTGCTTCAGATAACTTCTCTACTGCCTCTTCCTCCAGATGTTAGGCCCAGGGCCGGCACTAGAGTTGGTTCAAGGTGTTGCTGTCCTAGACAGACCTTAAGCCTTATACGGCCTTGACTGTCACAATCAATTGTATAGCTTTAAATGCCCTGCTCTTTGCTGCTTCCCCTCTCTCCCCAGAAGTTGCTGCCCTAGGCAGCCCCCTATTTTGCCTAATGGTTGGGCCAGCCCTGGTTAGGTATCACCATCTCAAGGGACTTAAATCTCCTTCTCCACTGGCCTAACTGGCCATTTGGAAAGAAAACTGCCTTAGCTGCTTCCATTGGAGCCTTTGAGCCTTCCTGGCTTCCTAAGCACTCTCTCCATGCTGTCAAATCTTCTACCATTTACCCATACATCCACAATGTTATATAGTTCCTTCCAAAACACAGGATGGGAAACACCCACTGAAGGTGACAGATCTCTTAGCCCATCCTCCATTACGTCACTGTAGGCCCTCAGGCACACAGGAGCAGAGACTCCAGATGCTTTCCCATTGTAAATATAGAGGGAGCTTTTGGGGAATCCTGCTATATCTTTTATGTTGGTACTTTAAAAAATGTTGCAAGTTATTTAGGATAAAGATCCAGGTGTAGCAGCACTGCATTTTTGGTAGCTACTGTATATGACCTGCAGTATTTAGGAAATGCCATTTCTTATTTTTGTCAGATTTTTATGGGGAGGAGGGCACAGAGGTCATTGTTCACACTTAGAGACGATGTTAGACCTGCAGGTGACCATGGCAAAAACTAGTGAGGGGGCCCAAAAACCTGCTTGCAGGCTGTGCCTCCTTCAGTCTGGGACAGGTTTCGAGCCTCCTGTGGCATGGCGGTGCAGAGCAATTGCCCCATTTACCACACCCTAACCCCGGCCCTGTTCACACTAATTTTTGCTTCCCTTTCTCCCCTGCTCTCACCCATGTAGTATATTTTCTAGATTTTTATTGGGGAGAGGGCACGGAGGTCAATGTTCACAAAAATCTTTGTTTCCTCCTCCCCCACCCTCACCCAGTCTCTCTGAAGTCCACAGTCCAAACTTGGGCTGTCTGCAAACCTGTCAGAGAGACATAAGGGAAGGATATGAAAAGATGCCTCTCTCCTTGCTACCTCCTTTCCCTGGACTGGATGGTATACATCCAAGGGTGTTGAAAGAACTGAAATATGAGCTTGCAGACCTATTATTACTAATCTGTGAACTATCATTAAAATCATCCGTAGAGCCCGAAGACTGGCCAATGTAATGCCAATTTTTAAAAAGGGTTCCAGAAGTGATCCGGCAAATTACAGACCAGTGAGCCTGACGTCAGTACTGTGAAAAATGTTAGAAGCCATTAAAAAGAATAAAGGGCCCGATATTTATTTGCCCAGATCTTCAAATGGCTATGCACGGATGAGCGCATAGCCCTCCCCTCCAACCTCCAAACTGGATATTTAATGCTGCGGCCACAGCATTGAATATCCGGTGATCGCTACTAAAGTTGGAAGCCGCAGAAGCTAACCGTGCAGCAGCCTATCTTTAAGAAGCCGACTGTTAGCTGGGCAGCAGCCAATATCGCTGCTGCATGGTTAGTACCATTCTCTGCCTCCGCTCTGCCTGGTACACCCACGGAAAGCCGTATAGCATCACGGCACGTAGGGGACTTAGATGAGGATATTCAACGGCACTAATCATGTAGGTGCCTTTGAATATCACCATCCAAGGCATTTATATGGTTTACTGGGCCTTTTGACTATCGGGCCCAAAATTACTGAAAATGCAGACAATCATGGTTTAATGGGAGAAATCCAACATGGATCTAGCCAAGGAAAGTCTTATCTTACTAGTCTGTTATATTTTTTTGAAGATGTGAATAAACAGGTAGACAAAGATGAGCCAGTTGATATAGTGTATCTGGATTTCAGAAAGTCTTTGACAAGGTCCCTCATGAGAGACTATTGTCAAAATTAAAAAGTCATAGGATTAGAGGCAGTGTGGTATTGTGGATCAGGAGCTGGTTAAAAGATAGAAAGCAGAGAGTAGGGCTAAATGTCTAAATTCTCAATGGACAAAGGTAAATAGCGGAGTACCCCAGGGATCTGTGCTGGGTCCGCTGCTTTTTAACATATTCATAAATGACCTGGAAATAGGAATAACGAATGAGGTAATTAAATTTGCAGATGACACAACATTTTTCAAAGTTGCTAAAATGCAAGAGGACTGTGAAACATTGCAAGAGAACCTTGATAAATTGGAAGACTGGATTTCCAAATTGCAGGTGAAATTTAATGTTGAGAAGTGCAAAGTTATGCACCTAGGAAATAAAAACCCAAAATATGGTTACACGATGCAAGGTACCACCTTAGAAACTAACACCCAGGAAAAAGATTTATTTGTCATCATTGATAATGTTGAAACCCTCTGCCCAGTATGCAGCCATGGCCAAGAAAGCAAATAAAATGCTAGGAATCATAAGGAAAGGAATGGAGAATAAAACCAAGGATATTATAATGCCTCTGTATCATTCCATGGTGCTACTACATCTTGAATATTGTGTGCAGTTCTGGTCACCATATCCTAATAAGGATATAACAGAATTAGAAAAGGTACAGACAAGAGTAACAAAAACGATAAAGGGGATAGAAGGATACCCCTAAGTGTTGAGGCATAAAAGGTTGGGGCTCTTCAACTTGGAAAAGAGATGGCTGAGGGGGGGATAAGATAGAGGTCTATAAATTAATGAATAGAGTTGAACGGGTAAACATAGATCGGTAGTTTATGCATTGAAAAGTAGAAAGACTAGAGGACACACAATGAAGCTATAGTGCAACCCAGTTAAGACTAACAAGAAAATATTTTTTTACTCAACGCATAATGAAACTCTGAAATTTGTTACCGGAGGATGTACTAAAAGCTGTTAGTGTAGCTGGGTTTAAAAAAGGTTTGGGCAAGTTCCTGGAGGAAAGGTCCATAAATCATTATTAAAGAGGACCCAGGAAATCCACTGCTTATCCTTGGATGAGCATTGTGGAGCCTGTGTGCTTTTTCAAAACCTGCCAGACAGGGCCATACCAAGCCATAAATGTGCCCTGTGTGACTTGCACATCTGGCCCCCCTCCCCGTCACAGGTTTGTTATTTGTCCCATGCCCAGCATCTTTCCATGTTACCTCCATATCCAGTCAGCTCTCCCCCGTGCTGCCTGCCCTTTCCCAGCCACGCCGATTTTCATGTTGCCTCGGCAGTGGTGATGGTGCTAGCAGCAGCCACAGCCAATTGAAAAAAAAACAAAAACAGGTCTTTCCAACTCCATGCTTGCATATTGGCCTGATCCATCCCTCCTCTGACATATGCTGACATCAGAGGAAGGAGAGACCAGACCAGCCATTCAAATGCATGTCTTTGCAACTCTGTGCTTGAATGGCTGGTCTAGTCCCTCCCTCCTCTGACACAGGCATATGTCAGAAGAGGGAAGGATCAGACCTGCCAAGCGTGGAGTCAGAAAGACCCGTGGGGTTTTTTTTCCAACTACTGTAGATGTCTGCTCTGCTGCTGCTGCTATTGTCACCGCTGCCACCAAGGCAACAGGAAAAGCAGCAGTGGTGGGGCAAGAGCTGGTAGCATGGCGGTGAACCGAGGCCAGCATCCCCAAATGCACCCCGATTTCTTTGCACCCTGCATGGCTGCACACAAGGCTAGGTACGGCACTCCTGCCAGGTACTTGCGATGAAATTGGCCACTGTTGGAAACAGGATATTGGGCATGATGGACCTTCCTCTGACTCAGTATGGCATTTCTTAAGTTTTTATACATGTTCTTATGGTCTGAGACGTTTGCCTACACAGAGCCTTCCTCTATTATATTCTTGGAGACACACAGTGTCACCAGCTGATCTCAAGATGTTCCAAACCTGGCTTTCCCCCCATGGGCCCTGCTCTTCATGAGTAGAACACCTCACTGGGTGCTTAGGCTGATGAACGGAGTAGATCACCTTAGAAAACATAACAACTATTAACATTACTTCCCACAATCACAATATATACACAGGCACTTACCTATGGGGGGGGGGAGGGGCAATAAATTTATCCTGGGGCCCTGCTGTCCCCACATAAGCACTGTATGCAGTAATTGCAGCCCCCCCAACTAGGCGCACAGCCCTTCCCCTTAAAACGTATATAGCAAACAATACTATATACGCCACACCAGATGTTGCAAAGAAAAGGTTTTCTTAACTTCAGATCAGCAATGATAACTTCAACATATTAACGTCTATGTAAAAATCAAACCCTTATTCAAAAATATTGCAGAAATAATAAGCAATTTATCTGGCAAAGCCTATACAAAAAAAATTGCAAAATGCATGCAAACCCCTTCAGGGCTGTTTAAATTGGGAGAAGCTTACTGCTTTTCTTCTGTCTTCAAATAGCCCAGGGGCATGCTTGTAACTGTTAGCACTTGAAGAACTGAGCAGAAAAATACTGTCCATGATTGACAGAGACAGATGAGCCAATGATAGCACAGTCCTGGGAGATTAGCTCTGATCAATGAGCGGGATAGAGGAGAAAAAGGGGTTCTGCAGGGTGCTGATCAGAGACAGCGAACTGATTAGACACAGAATGCCAAAGCCTTCAATCTACTTACTTTAATCTGAATAGGAAAGATTTTGAGCTAGCTTTGTACCGGTGGCAGCCCTTTTCTGGAATTCTGTCTGAGAGTGGAGACCAATCTTTACAGGATGTTCAGCCTGTGCAAGCCACCACAGCCTACTCTACATGACTGGACCTGCTTTACAACTACATTGCAGAGCTTTCACCAGGACAAGCCAACTAGACTCTCCTGGGACATCAGAACCAGAAGCTGAAAAGTAGGGACAATGACTACAGTGTGTCAGTTGACATTTCTATCTAGGTTAAGAAGGAGGACTTAGGATTCAATTTGAAACCAAGGTTCACTGACCACTACTGTACTATTAGTGAGCTTAGATTTCCAAAGGGTGAGCCATAGTCTTTGATACACCTGAACAGACAGGGAGCCTTTGATCAATCAGGCCTGATCCTAATGAAATGTGACATAGGGAGAGTCTTATTTCAATCCTGCTGTGCCATCTAGTGAAAGTTGCTGAACAGCATCTGATTTCTTCCCAGTATAGGATATATCTGGTGGTCACCCGTAGAATAACAGCCTTAGAATTAAGTGGTTTGCATTGCTAATATACTGAAATAGATACTTATCTGTGTACTTAATTTTCTTACAGCTCACATATTTTTATATTTTCTAACTGAATATTTGGTTTACTTTTACATTGCATAATAATACATTTCAAGCATTTTGGTGGCCTCCAGGTAACATATCTGTGTGACCTTGCAAAGTGTTGAACGGGCTGTGTGGTTTATTACTTTTTCTCCTCGAACGGCATGCCCAGTGCTCTTGCTGGGGAAGCTTAAGAGAGGTGGACGTATCGGAGCTAATCATGAAGAACTGCAAAAAGGAAAATCATCATTGCCTGCTGAGCACTAGAACCCAGGACAGGGCAAGTGGCACTGAGAGAACCGGTGAGAAGGGAGGTACTGAGGACAGGAATGCAGCAAGGCTACATTCAATCAATCCTGCAACTATAGTGGGTTTAGGACGCTAGAAATAACAGTGATGTCTAAGGGGAAAAGAAAACAAATGTCTCTGAAAGAAACTCTGCAGGAACCAGTTGGGTTATGAGACTTTTTAAGAACGCTCAGCATGATAATGTGTAGAGCTTGGGGATGAGTTTGATTTGGAAGGTGAGAATTATTTAGGTATAGGCTGATCTCTATGTTAACTAGTTTGTCAGAAATGAAATGTTTTGGGGAGGCTGCCCTGTGGAGGGATATTTTAGCTAGCTGTTTATTATTGTGAGCTAGACATGGATTTATGGTACAGTTTTACAGATTATAAATTGCTTTGAGTTTTTTTGAGGCAATTCATGAAACTGGCAAGTAAATAATAATGAGACCACTGTCTTTCCTTATCCATGTTAACTATAGGCACTTCCTGTAAGAGTCATCTTTCCCGATTGTCCCACTTTATGTTTTGAAGCAGATAAGGATGTGTATAGCAAAAACAAATGCTTGTTTCATTTTCAGATCAATCACTTATTTGGTTCTTTTACATATTCTGAATTATTTGACACATTACAGGGTGGCCCAAAAAAGTGAGAACATCTCGTAAATTAAAAGCTTAAATAGTTTACTTATTTACCTATATAACATCTTTATTTTGACAATTTCTGGGCACCATTTTTTTTTAATTTGTCACTCGTTTACATCTGCCTTTTTGAATTTTTAAATAACTTATATACTACAAGATGTTCTCACTTTTTTTTGAGCCACCCTTTTTTTCATTTGTTTCCAGTCAAGTTAATGGGGTAAGCAGTGGGCTTTTCCGTCCATTTTTAATCAAACATGCTTAAACGTGTTGATGGGCATCAGAGAATAGCACACCAAAGCATCAAGAATGACATGAAGACCCCATGACACAGTAGTAGAAGACTCAAAGCCACTGTGAGGGGGCAGGAAGACCCCAAGCACTGGGAGAGGGGTAAAATGGCATTAACGTTTTTATTGTAAATCGCTCTCACACACTGCAGAAGGGTGGTATATCAAGTTTTTAAATAAACCATAAATCAATATTAGTGTGAAGACCTGACATCATCTGAGTGTTAGGCAAAGAAACACCAACAGGGTTAGGTTAGAGTTTGAATTTTGTAAGGAAATGAGTCCATTTGAGGGATCTATGAAGGAGTATTGGAGTGACTCCTAGGGACAGATTTGCTCAAGAGAATTTGATGGCAAAAGCCTTCTTTTTCTGTTGCACTGCCAGAAAGATCACCTAAAAAAACTTGAGGCTCATACTTTAAAGAAGATTGGAATGCAACCTAAATGTTCATCTTTACTGTTCCCGTGTCACAAAGGAGCTATTATTAACCAATCCCAAAGACAACTTCTGGGACAACAGAATTGTGCCATGTAAAATTACTCAATGCATAAACAGTGGCATGAAGATTCCAAATATATTGTGGACTCCCTTTCTTTTTAGCATATTTTAAAGTTGTACATGGTATTTTGTAATGAAATATTGAAAATGTGTTTTTATTGTTTCAAACCACTCTGAAACTTTTTGGGATGAGTAGCTATATAAACAATCAAATAAATAAATAAAGCAGCACTAACAAAAAATTCTATCTGCATCTTTTTCAGTAGCGGAAGCAGGTCCTCCAAAGCTGTGTACCACTGCTGATCTTGAGAATATTTACATAAAGCCATCCAGTCTACTGTACTTATAGGGGCATAAAATATTCTTACAGTAATGCGGAATAATTTGCAATATGTATGTGCTCTCCTGAGTAAGGATGCTTTCACTATGAAGCTGCAATGTAGCCACTCACCTTTGTGCACCCACACAATGTGCCAGACTTTAGTAGCAGAGTAACACTGACATCTACAAACAGAATTTGCGTGTGTGTGTGATGTCTGCCCTGCCTCTAAGGCAGGGGTCTCAAACTCAAACTGCTTTGAGGGCCAAATGAGGACTTGTAAAGTAACCCGGGGGCCGCATAAGACGCGGGGCCTCATTTGCATAAGGGGCCTCATTTGCATAAATATTTGCATAATGTTACCATACACTAACTTTTAGTAAACATGCCTCTTTAATGAGTATGGATAAAGAAAGACTAAAAGATTTAGAAACAAGAAGACAATAATTAAACTGGGAACCCAAAAGCCAAACTTGGAATGTACAACAACACTGTAGAAATAAAACTATAAATTAATTTCCTCTTGTACTAAACAAAGCGCAAACATTAATGATGCACATTTCCCAGAGCTGACATATTCCAGTTAATAAATTCAAAATAAAGAGATATTTTTCTACCTTTTGTGCATTTTTTTTCAGTTGCAATTGTTCCAGCCACTTTCTTCTGGTTTCTTCATGTCTTCTGCTAACTCTCCATCGTCTGCTGTCCATTTGCCCTTTCTTCTCTCCTAGTTTTTTTTCCATTCTCTCTCTACATCTGCTTTAACATACTAATCTTTCTCCTTTTTCTCTTTCCTCATTCCTATTTCATCCACTCAAATTTTACCCCTCCATCCTCAATCCCCACTTACTCTCCCAATACCTGGCCAATTGTAGATTTGTCTTCTCTCCCAGACAAAATATTTTTCCCCTCTCCATTTCACTTTCCCAGCTCCATCCCATTCTAATCCTCCCCCAACATCAGCTCCCTTCTAGTTCCAGCCCCGCCCAGCATCCGCTCCCTTCTAGTCCCCCCATTAGTCCATTTCCAGTCCTATCCTAGCCTCACCATCAGCCCATTTCCAATCCTAGCCCCCCATCAGCCCATATCCAATCCTAGCTCCCTCCCCTCACAGCCCATTTCCATTCCAAGCCCCCCTCCCCATCAGCCATTTGCAGTTCAAGCCCCCCTTCCACTCAGCCCATTTCCAGTCCTAGCAACCCCCCCCCAGCCCATTACCAGTCCTAGACCCCCCATAGCCCATTACCAGTCCTAACCTCCCCATAGCGCACTTCCAGTTTTACCCCCCATCACCCCATTTTCAGTCTTACCCCCCCCCCATAGCCCATTACCAGTCATAACCCCCCTGCCAATAGCCCACTTCCAGCCCTAACCCCCATTACCCCATTTCAGTCAGCCCTTCCATAGCTCATTACCAGTCCTAACTCCCCCCATCAGCCCCCCTCCAGTCCTTCCTAACCCCCACCTGCCCATTTCCAGTCCTAGCCCCCACCATAGCCCATTACCAGTCATAACCCCCCTGCCAATAGCCCATCTCCAGTCATAACCCCCCCCTGCCAATAGCCCATATCAATTCATACCCCCCCCTGCCAATAGCCCATTTCCAGTCATAAACCCCCCCCTGCCAATAGCCCATTTCCAGTCATACCCCCCCCCCTGCCAAGAGCCCATTTCCAGTCATACTCCCCCCCCCCTGCCAATAGCCCATTTCCAGTCCTACACCCCCCCCCAGGTAAATTAAAAAAAACCTGGCTTCTGCTGCTCAAGCAGCAAAATCAGCTGTCCTGCGGCCCCTTCCGCTGTGCCCGGAGATCCGAGTCTCCTCTATCAGCGGCGTGCTTTTCAAGCCGCGAGGAGAGTATTCCCCTCTCGCGCGGCTTGAAACCGCGCGAGAGGGGAATACTCTCTTCGCGGCTTGAAAAGCACGCCGCTGATAGAGCAGATTCGGATCTCCGGGCACAGGGGAAGGGGCCGCAGGACAGCTGATTTTGCTGCTTGAGCAGCAGAAGTAAGTTTTTTTAAAAATTTGACAATTGATTCTGCCGCTGCCACGGCGGCAACGGCAGAAGCCAGGGTTTTGGGGTTTTTTTGTTTTCCTCCGTCGCGGGCCGCACAAAGTTGTCTCGCGGGCCGCATGCGGCCCGTGGGCCGCGTGTTTGAGACCCCTGCTCTAAGGACACCGTAACATTAAGGCACACGGCACCGTACTCATTTCTGTGTACCTATAAAATATTCCAGACTTTACCAGAAGAATGATTCTCACATGCCCTGCATTGACCTGCCCTGTCTCTGCCAGTTTTCTGCTCTTCCTCAGTCAGGAAACTCACTGTGGGGTTTGTTTTCTGTTGTACAGTCTGCGGTAGAGGAACATACAGCCTCAGGATTTTTTTTTTTCTGACACACAGACTAAATCAGGCTGCACAGCCCTTTCTTCCTCTCTGTCTGAGTGTGCTATTATTTGCTTTATTTCAGTCCAAGCCATATTATATTTTTCCATTTTCTCCTAGCTTGAAATGATCAAGCAATCCTCTCCCTCTCAAACCTAAGAAAGATAGAAAAAGACTGGAAACGGTTTAAAGGAAGGTGACCAAAATGATTTGGAGCCTGCATCAGAAGATTTATGAGAAGAGACTTGAAGACCTAAATAGGTATACTCTGGAGGAGAGGAGGGAAAGGGGAGATATGATTCAGACCTTTAAATACTGAAAGAGTATTAATGAACCAACAAACCTCTTTGAAAGACAGGGAAGCTGTAAAACTAGAGGGCATAACATGAAGCTGCAAGGGGGTAAACTGAAAGACAATGTCAGGAAATACTTTTTCACTGAAAGGGTGGTAGATGCTTGGAATGCCCTCCCGATGGAAGTGGTGGGGGCAAATACAGTGACAGAATTCAGAATGGCATGGGACAGACATAGTGGATCCCTTTATAGCAACAGGATACAATCAAAATAAGCATAACTATCTCTTATATCTGAACAAATAGGGGTGACCTACACTGAGCGGTGGTGCATCCCTAAACAAAGACATGGGGAGGGGTGACCTGCACGGAGCGGCGGGTGCACCTACTCTTGATGCCTTGGTGGGCAGATTAGATGGACCATACCGGTCTTTATCTGCCGTCATCGTATACTATGTTTCTACATAAATGAAGAGAAAATGTTGTTGCTTTCTATTTCAGTTTCCTGCTGACATCATCAACCATGGGCTTTGGAAGAAGTGAGACTGGGATACATCTCTTTGGCTGCTTGTCAGAAAGTTCCAGCATAATTGGTAGTGTGGCCTCTGTTTATTGTCGTCTCTCCAAAGTGTCTCCACTGTGTCTGGTAAAGCAGAGATAAAGGCTGTTTTCCTAGCTGCATAGCCTATAATGAATCTTGGAAAAGAATGATTTTTAGAACATGCAACTCTTTGGTTCATTTGAAGGACCTGAAGTGAAAAACAAATACACATCCTTAGAAGCAGATATTATGGTGACTCTGATTATCTGAAGTATAAGATATATATTTCAAAAGCTTTTTTCTGTGGCTTGTGTACACAATATTTGTAATGTATTTATCTCACGCTGGGTTCTTCTGAAAGGCTGTATTAAAAAAACAGAAAATTGTGCTCACAGACCCCGAGCTACAAAACTCCTGAATGGAAAAGGAGGAGGGCTGAGTGAGGCCTGTCTCCTTTTTTCAGCCTTCATCCACGAACATCTACACTTCTCCCTCCTGAAGCTGAGCAGCAGCAACATAGAAAAGTGAGACATCTCTGCTCACTCTAATTTCAGTCTCTTGCTACTGATTTTTTTATGCCACATTGGGTCAGATCAAAGACCCATCAAGCCCAGTATCTTGTTTCCAACAGTGACTTATCCCAAAAGTAACCAGTTCTATGCAACTTACCCCACATGGATACGCTGTGGCTTTCTCTTGGACTACCTTAATAATGAACTGATGAACTGGCATTGTGGAACCTATGTACCTTTTTGGGAACCTGCCAGGTACTTGTGACCTGGATTGGCCACTGTTGGAAACAGGATACTGGGCTTGATGGACCTTGGTCTGAACCATTATGGCATGTCTCATGTTCTTATGTTTTTCTTGCTGCTTGGAGCATTTTGAGCAAATTCCATCAGCTCCTTCAGGCCAATGCAGAAAGCCGATGCTAGACCTGCGCTGGATCGTTTGTTTAATGTTCCTGACAATGCACACATTTTAAGGTGCGATGCAGGAAGCTTAGGGTATGCAAATGCCCACCTCGGTAACCCTGCACATGCAAATGAGCCACTGCAGCGATAAACTGGGAGAGCAAGCCAAACACATGTGCACAAGAAGTCTGCGCTAGTTTGGTTTGATCTCCAGGAACCGGGTGGCTAATTTGCATTTTTTTACTTGGGGTGATTTTACATTTACTTTGGGGTTGGGGGTTCAAGAGCGCTAGACCACCAGGTAAATTTTACTTCATTTTCTTTGCTTGGGGGGGGGGGGATTTCACTTTTACTTTGGGTTGGGGGTGGGAGATTCAAGGACCATGAGACCACCAAGTAAATTTTACTTTATTTTTGCTTGGGGGTGATTTCACTTTTAATTTGGGTGGGAGATTCAAAGGCTGCTAGACCACCAGGTGATTTGATAGTGTTTTGACGGCATCAGGGGCTTTTCCCGAATCCATCAAAATACTGTCGAGGGGGACGGGGCCACCAGGGATTCTTTTTTGTTGGGCACGGCCCCTGCCAGTATTTTAATGGAATCGGGGGCTTTTCCCAATGTCTGATCATCTAAGGAGAAGATGATCTAGGCATCAGGAAAAGCATCAGGTGCCATCAAAATACTGTCAGGGGGCACGCGTTAGAGGTTTACTTCTACTCAGATCCTGCATTAAAAATGTTGCCACTATTGCTGGTTGCAAAATCCTCTACACCTGTCTCTGCGCTAGGCATAGCCATGACTTGCATACCAATTCAGTAATTAAAATACATTTGAATAATTAGGATTCATTTAAATAGATTTAAATACATGTGGCATTAATTGGGCGCTAGTTTTTCAGTCGGTGTATAAGTTTATTTCCTGCATTATAAAGGATCATAAAATGTGCTTAAATGTGGCATTAAGGGCTTGTAAAGCCGGCGCTAGCTTTCTTCATTGGCCTACTTGAGTGTTAATTCACTAGACCATGCTGAAGCCCCCAACAGAAATTGGCTTATTCCAGCTCAGGTTGAAACACAATCCAGAAGAAAACATTGCACGCTATTCTAGACTATAAGGTAAAAGTATGAGTCACTGGTTGCAAGGAAGTTTTGTTATGTTATGAGACATAGTAAAGTACAAGTTAACCTTTTCATGCAAACAATGATGTTTTAAGCAAATGGTTATCAACCGCAGTTCTCCTGTACCCTCTAGGCCAGTCGGGTTTTCAGGATATCTACAATGAATATGCATGAGAAAGATCTGCACACAATGGAGGTAGTACATGCAAATCTAGCTCATGCATATTCATTGTGGATACTCTAAAAACCCAGCTGGCTTAAGGGGCTCCAGAGTAAAGGGTTAAGAACCACAATCTTAAGCAGTAAAAACAGTACCAGCATGACATAAGTAAATCATTCAAGACAACAAAATGCTTTGAGGGAGAAGAGAAAACAGCAGGAATAACAGTATTCCAGAAAAATCCTTTATTATGGAGCCATGTTTCATCAGAAAATGCCTCCATCAGGGACACCTTATTTCCTAAATACTTATTAAAATATAAACATATAAACAAGGCAATATCCATATGCTCTCCAAGATGTGTTACTTAGACAAATGGTGATGGAACCAACCAGAGAAAGCTCAACGCTGGATTTAGTGCTCACCAATGGTGATAGCGTGTCAAATGTCTGTGTGAGTGCCCCTGTGAGCAGCAGCGATCATCACATGGTGTGGTTTGAGATAAAAGCCATGGTACAGGCCAATCATAGCAAGCTCAAAGTCCTAAACTTCAAAAACACCGACTTCAATAAAATGGCCGAGTACCTAAAGGAGGAGCTAACCGGGTGGAAGGAGATAAGGGAAGTGGAATTGCAATGGGCTAAATTAAAGGTGGCAATAAAAAGGGCAACACGTAAATATGTAAGAAAAGTAAACAAAAACAAGAGGAGAAGAAAACCTGTTTGGTTTTCCAAAGAAGTGGCTGCTCAAATAAAGGCAAAAAACACAGCTTTCGCAAAATTCAAAAGCTCACAAAGAGAGGAACAAAGAAATGAATACAAGATCAAACTCAAAGAGATAAAAAGAGAATAAGGATAGCAAAATCAAAGGCAGAGGAAAAGATGGCTAAAGATGTGAAGGGTGGCGACAAAACTTTCTTCAGGTATATTCAGGAAAGGAAGAAGATCAGAGGTGGAATTGCAGGACTCAGAAGTGCTGCGAATGGACTCGTGGAAAGTGACATCAAAAAAGCGAAATTTCTAAACGAATACTTCTGCTCTGTTTTTACTAAAAAAAGTCCTGGAGAAGGACCTCCTGTGACTCCCAAATATGACACCATTCGCAAAACTGAAAGTGCAAAAGGCCATGGGACCGGATGGGATACATCCCAGGATACTGAAAGAGCTCAGAGAGGTCCTTGCAGGGCCGTTAAAGGATGTTTCCAACAGATCCTTGGAAACAGGAGAAGTTCCTCAGGACTGGAGAATAGCTGATGTTGTACCTCTACACAAAAGTGGTGACAAGGAAGAAGTGTCAAACTACAGGCCTGTGAGCCTCACCTCAGTGACGCGAAAAGTAATGGAGGCGCTCCTGAAAGAGCAAATAGTGAACTTTCTCAAAAACAACAGGTTGCAAGACCCGAGGTAACATGGTTTTACCGAAGGACTATCTTGCCAAACAAATCTGATTGAGTTCTTTGACTGGGTGACCAGGGAACTAGATCAGGGACATGCGATGGATGTCATCTACCTGGATTTCAGCAAAGCCTTTGATACTGTTCCTCATAGGAGGCTTATCAATAAACTCAGTAGCTTGGGGACGGATCCCAAGATGGTAAATTGGATCAGAAATTGGTTGACTGACAGACAACAGAAGGTGATAGTAAATGGAGCTCATTCAGATGAAGGGAAGGTGATTAGCGGGGTGCCCCAGGGGTCGGTCCTGGGCCCAGCACTGTTCAATGTATTTGTGAGTGATATTGCTGAAGGACTGAATGTAAACGTCTGTCATTTTGCAGATGACCAAAAATTTGCAACAGAGTAGAATCCCTCGAGGGAGTGGTTAACATGAGGAAAGATCTAGAAAAGCTGGAAGAATGGTCTAATGCTTGGCAATTAAGATTTAATGCAAAGAAGTGCAGAGTCATGCACTTGGGTAGCAGAAATCCAAGGGAAATGTATGCAATAGGGGGCGAGAGGTTGGTGTGCACAGATCAGGAGATAGACCTTGGTGTGATTATTTCTGAAGATCTCAAGGTGGCAAAACAGTGCGACAAGGCGGTGGCAAAAGCCAGGAGGATGTTGGGCTGTATACAAAGAGGAATTACCAGCAGAAAGAAAGAGGTACTTATGCCACTGTACAAGTCACTGGTGAGGCCTCACTTGGAATACTGTGTTCAGTTTTGGAGACCATATCTTGCAAAGGATGTAAAAAGACTGGAAACTGTTCAGAGGAAGGCGACCAAAATGATTTGGAACCTGCATCAGAAGCCTTATGAGAAGAGACTTGAAGACCTAAACATGTACACTTTGGAAGAGAGAAGGGACAGGGGAGATATGATTCAGACCTTTAAATACTCAAAGGGAAATAATGAACAAACAAACCTCTTCCAAAGACGGGGAAGCTGTAAAACTAGAGGGCATAACAGGAAGCTGCAGTGGGGTAAATTGAAAGGCAATGTCAGGAAATACTTTTTCACAGAAAGGGTTGTGGATGCTTGGAATGCCCTCCCGATGGACATGGTGGGGGCAAACACGGTGACGGAATTCAAAATGGCATGGGACAGACACAGTGGATCCCTTTACAGCAACAGGATAAAATCAAAATAAACTGAACCATCTAATTTCTCAAAAAATAGGGGTGTCCTACATGGAGTGGTGGGTTCACCCCTAAACAAAGACACGGGGTGGGGTGGCCTGCACGGAGCAGCAGGTGCACATACTCTTGCAATCATACTGGGCAGACTAGATGGACCACACTGGTCTTTATCTGCCGTAATTTACTTTATTACTATGTTACTATACACAGCAAAATATTACAAAAACATATAAAAACGTAAACATAGCAACCATGTAGGGCACCAGAACATAAAAGGAGAAAAAAACATGAAAGTCACTACAGTTTCCTTAATGTTTTTTTCTGTTTTTGATGCAATAATCGAAAACTGTATACCCATGTGAGTTTGGTGAGTCATGTGACATATGAAGTGCAAGTCCATATCGATATAATTGTATCATGAAAACCAATACATAGTTACACTCAGAAATAAAACAAACCTAACAATCATAAAATGCCTATAGGGGACCCAATCAGACCTGAAAAGTTCTGTTTGTTACAGTAAATAAGATCCAAACCATTTCAGTACCATACCCCCTAACCCGAAGGAAGCTAACCTCTTTAACAAAAGTCTATAAAACTGTTGGGGATAAAAGCAAATCTAAAGATTACCACCTACATGCGTAGGAAAATACACCATCTGACTGAAGTCTAATGCAGCCATCCTATTGACAAACTCAGTTGTGATTGTAGATTAAGAATAGATATAATGTATATTAAAATCTCCAACAACAGTCTTTGTAATAAGAACCTACAATGAGACTAGCCACTTTATTAAAAGTCTCAACTCAGTCTCAGCAGAGTATGGTGGAATATATACAACACAAGTGCCCCAATTTTTGAAGTAAATTAACAAAGCTTTTGAAGTAAGTATTTTAAATAAAACTTGTGAAGTTATAAGAGCATAAGAAATGCCACAATGAGTCAGACCAAAGTCCATCAAGCCCAGTATCCTGTTTCCAACAGTGACCAATCCAGGTCACGAGTACCTACCAGTTTCCCAAAAAAGACACACAGGTTCCATAATGCTTGTATTGGGGCAGACAGTGGATTACCCAGGTCCTTTTTAATAATGGTTTATGGACCTTTCCTCAAGGAACTTGTGCAAAACCCAGCTACACTAACAGCTTTTACTACATTTTCTGGTAACAAATTCCAGAGTTTGATTACCAGCTGAGTGAAAAAATATTTTATCTTATTAGTCTTAAACATTCATTGCATGTCCCCTAGTCTTTCTATATTTTAATGGCGTAACAATCTATCTACGTTCACCCATTCCACTATATTCATTAATTTATACAGCTGTATCATATCTCCTCTCAGCCATCTCTTGTCCAGGTTGAAGAGCCCTAAACATTTTAGCCTCTCTTCATAGGGGTATCCTTCCATCCCCTTTACCATTTTGGTGGCTCTTCTCGTGTACGTTTTCTAATTCCTCTATATCCTTTTTTTAGGATACGGTGAGCAGAATTGCACACAATATTCAAGGTGCGGTTGCACCATGGAACGATACAGAGGCATTATAATATCCATTGTTTTATTCTTCATTCCTTTCCTTATGATTCCTAACATTCTGTTTGCCTTCTTGGCTGCCGCTGCACACTGGGCAGAGGGTTTCAACGTGTTATCCACGATGATATCTATGGGGTATGTTTACTAAACCATCCTAATGTTACCGGTGCTAGTTGCAGCGTTAATGTGAGTAATGCCATATAAGGTAGTGGGTGTTCCGGTGGCAAGGTAGCAATGAATCTGTATCGCATGATAGAGGGTGCCTTGGCTCGTTAATGCACGTTAACCTTAAATTTATGCCAGCGCTGTGTTAGAAGCTATAGAGATGTAGCCCACTGGTTACTACAATGACTGTGGAGGCAGAGGTCTTAAGTTTGATCCTGCAGTGGTGTTATTGAGGCACCTTAGGTTACAGCATGGTGAGGGTGTTTTCACTGGCAGCACAGATTTATATTAAAAGGAAATGCCTCAGACAGCCTTATTAAATAACACCACTGTGGGATCAAACTCAGGACCTCTGCCTCCACAGTTATTATAGTAACCAGTGGGCTACATCTCTACAGCTTCTAACACAGCACTGGCTGGCTACAGAAAGACTGCAGGTCACCGCACAAACTGTCTGCTGTGCTTACCAGGATAGGGTAAACCCACCTGTACCCATGATGCACTGCACATGCAGATCAGCAGTCTACATCTGATCACAAAATTGGGTATGCGCCACTACAGCACCTCAGACTGGTAGGGGGAACTGACCGTGTGTATTACTGGCACAGAGTAGCTACAGACCGTGACATTGTGCAGATCTCCAGGAACAAGCAGGAATGTAGTCATCACATATGGGTATCATCAGTACCGACGGAGCCTGCGCAGGAACGCTCCCTAGCGTCCAATTAGAAAGCTTTTGGGAGCATCCCACAGCGCCTGCGTGCTGCCTTCCCACCTTTCCCAACTGCCTCTCTCCAATTCTTCGTTTTCCGCGGAGCCAGCAGGTCGTGTTCCTGTCACCGGAGAACATTTTCCTTCTTTTTGTGGTCGTGTCTGCCTTCCTCGACGCTTTACCGGTCCCGCCGGTTGTTCTTTATTCCTGTCTTTCTTTTCTTTAAAAAAAAAAAAAAAAAACCTTAGTACTTTCCCACTTTTTTTCCAGGTGCACGTGCCATTTTGGGCCTTAGGCCCAAGATTTTTTCCATAATGGAAAAACCCTCCTCGGGTTTTAAAAAGTGCACCAAGTGTGGCGGTACCATCTCCATCACCGACAGCCATGAGTGGTGTCTGAAATGTTTAGGTCCTGACCATTCCATCTCAGAGTGTATGGCCTGTGCCATGATGTCCAAGAGAGGTCGACAGAACCGAGCCGCCAAGCTCAGTACCCTGTTTCCCTCTGATGCAGCTTTGGTGGTATCGATGTTTTCCAGGGCTTCGTCTTCCTCCCGTGGATCTCAGGTAACTAAACATAAGTCTAGCCAGTTCTCAAAGGGTAGATCTCCTTCTAAGCATCGAGATGCCTCTGGCGTTGCCCTTGAGGATTCTGCACCGGCAAAATTACCCCGGCAGGAGGCTTCGGCTTCCAAAGCATTATCGGGGCTCCAGGTTATTCTCGAGGCCTCGACCTCGGCAGAACTACTGGTGCCATGCTCTGGGGTACCGGCGGTCTTCTCTGGTACCGACATCCAGGCATCGGCAGCGTCAATAGACCAGAGAGTCCTGGCTATTGAGCGCAGTCTGGCGGCTCTCCTTGCAGCATCGATGCCCTCGGAACCGCGTCAGACTTTTCAACCGGTACCGGCACCGACCCCGGCACTGGTATCAGTACCGGTACCAATAGCATCGACATCGGTGTCTGCACTTCCGGCACCCAGTCATCCGATGCCTTCCGGTACCGATACTCTGGTACCGATTACTCCCGGTACCGACTTCGGTCGGTATGGGTATCGGGCTCTTCAAGAGCATCCTGACAGAAGATACTGTGAGTCCTCAGAGGAATCTGAGGATTCTGACAGTTCTGTCGATGCAGGAATACTTCTCCCAGAGGAGCCTTCCTCCCCTAAACGTAGGATGTCTCCTCCAGAGGACATTTCCTTTCAGGATTTCATCAGGGAGGTGGCTCGAGGTCTGTCCATTACTGTGGCACCTGAAACAGAGCCCAGAGCAAAGGAGTTGGAAATTTTACAATATCCTAAAACTCCTAAGGAGGCAGCTACCTTGCCCATCCATGAGATCTTGTATGATCTCATGTTAAGAATGTGGGAGACACCTCTTACCACCTCTCCTCATTCTCATAGACTGGATACTCTGTATCGAGTCCCTCCTTGTCCTGGTTTCCAAAAAACTCAGCTGCCTCACCACTCTATTGTAGTGGAATCAGCTATGAGAAGGATCAAGAGTGCAAAGAGGCATGCCTCTAATCCTCCAGGACGTGAGTGCAGAACCTTGGATGCTTTTGGACGTCGTGTCTTCCAAGTTTCCATGCTTTCTGCCAGGATCAGTTCCTATAGTCTATATATGGGAATGTTCCTTAAGGAAGTCACAGGAGATATAGAGGCTTTGGGCCCTCTTCTTCCTGAGGATAGAAGACAGGATTTTCTCACATTGGTCAAACATGCCCAAGATGTTTCAAAATTTGTCAACCATGCAGCTTTTGACTGTTTTGAGTGCATAAGCAGAACCTCTGCTATTGCCATAGGTGCACGTAGAATTGCTTGGCTCCAGGCATCTGACCTGGAGCTCTGGGTACAAGACAAACTGGGAAATATTCCTTGTACTGGTGAGAACCTGTTTGGTAAAGATTGGCAGGAGAAAGCCAATGAGATGGATGCTGAAAACTCCACCTTGGATAGATTATCCAAGTCTACAACTGATCCTGCAAGAAAGAAATCTTTTAAGAAACCATTCTTTTCTAAAAAGGAAAACTTTTATCCTGCTTATTCTCAGCAGGGACGTTCTGCAGGTCAACCTGTCCGGAAAAGTCAGCAACCACCCAAAGGAATGCAAAGACTGCTAAGCCTCAATCGTCTCAGCAGTCTCAGCCTCCACAAGGCCTTTGACTTTCAGCTAGAGAACTTAGCCTTCCTGGCTCTCAATGGACCAGAGCCTTCCTCCATTCCAGGAAGGTTGGGCCATTTTGCCCCCAGATGGGGACAGATAACAGCAGAGTATTGGACACTCTCCATCATAAAAGAGGGATACAAGCTTCATTTTTCGAGCATGCCCCCTCCCACAATGATAAGGCAGTTCAATTCTCCGACCTCTCTCATCAATCTGTTAGGTCAAGAGGTCACTATGCTTCTTGCCTAAGGGGCAATAGAAGAAGTACCCATCCATCAACAGGGTACAGGGTTCTACTCCCCCTATTTCCTTATCCCAAAGAAAACAGGGGGATACAGACCTATCTTGGACCTCAGAGAATTGAACAAATTCATTGTCAAAGAGAAATTCAAGATGATTTCTCTCGGAACTCTGCTGCCATATCTTCAAAGTCAGGATTGGCTTTGTTTTCTAGATCTCAAGGATGCGTACACCCATGTTCTCATCCATCCAACTCATAGAAAGTTCCTTCGGTTCCTTTTTCAAGGAAAGCACGACCAATACAGGGTGCTTCCTTTTGGCCTGGCCTCAGCACCAAGGGTGTTCACGAAATGCATGGCTGTGGTAGCAGCATTTCTCCGCACTCTAGGGATATTTGTCTTCCCCTACTTAGACGATTGGCTCTTTCGAGCCCCAACAGAGTCAGAGGCCAGGACTTCTCTATCCTGCACAATGCGTATCCTTCAGTATTTGGGTCTGGTAATAAACATCCCAAAATCCAGTCTAACTCCCACTCAGTTTTTAGAGTTCATAGGAGCTTTGCTGGATACGAGAAAGGTAAGGGCCTATCTCCCCCAGGCTCATTGCCTTCGCATGGTGCAGTTAGCTTCTCAAGCAGTGCTAAAGTCTCATCTCACTGCCCGAGAAATGCTACAACTACTAGGTAACATGGCATCTACCGTGCATGTAGTTCCCTATTCTCGTCTCCATATGAGGGCAGCCCAGTGGACTTTATCCACTCAATGGACACAGGCATCAGGATGCCTGTCAGACAAAATAGCAAATACAAGTCGGCTTGTTCTGTCCCTCCAGTGGTGGAGGTCCACTCAAAACCTGTTGCTGGGGTCCCCTTTCCATCAACCCTTACCCCAAGCGACTCTCACAACAGATGCTTCTCCAATGAGTTGGGGAGCTCATCTACAAGACCTCTCCACCCAAGGCACCTGGTCTCCACAGGAGACTCATCTACATATCAATCTCTTGGAGCTCAGAGCAATCTTCCTTGCTCTTCAAGTGTTCCACACCCTGCTCAGCTACAAGACAGTCCTTATTCATACGGACAATCAAGTAGCCATGTTCTACGTGAACAAGCAGGGGGGAACAGGCTCTCTGTCACTTTGCAATGAATCTTTGTGACTATGGGCCCTCGCCAGAGAGCATCAGATTCAACTCCTGGCGGTGTATCTTCCAGGCATACAAAGCTCTTGGGCAGACAGACTCAGTCGAGTTCTGCTTTCACACGAGTGGTCTCTGCATGCAGACCAGGTAGCCAAGATTTTTCAGATTTGGGGAACCCCGGACATAGACCTCTTTGCAAGTCCGTGAAATGCCAAACTTCCCCGGTTCTGTTCCAGAACCCCGGCTCAGGGGGGCTCAGGCCAGGGATGCTTTCCTCCTTTACTGGGGTCAAGACTTCCTGTATGCCTTTCCACCCATTCCCCTGATTCCCAAAACCCTGTTCAAGCTTCAGAGAGACAGAGGCCGTATGATTCTCATAGCTCCACATTGGCCAAAGCAAGTGTGGTACCCTCTGCTTCTACATCTCTCTCAAGCTCCCTCCCTGGAGTTAGGGTCTGCTCCAGATCTCCTATCTCAGGAGGACGGAATGTTATGGCATCCCAATCCCCAGTCTCTGCATCTCAGGGCTTGGTTGCTGAAGGCCTAGATCTCCATGATCTTAACCTCCCTCAGCAAATGAAGGATATCCTTGATGCTTCCAGGAAGCCTTCCACAAGATGCTCTTGTGCTTTCAAGTGGAAAAGGTTTACCATATGGTGTTCGCAGAAGAGTCTTAACCCCAGTGCCATACCTCTGGAATCGTTACTGGAGTATCTCCTTCATTTATCCAATGCAGGACTTAAGACTAACTCAGTGAGGGTCCATTTGAGTGCTATTGCAGCTTCCTTCAAGCCCCTAAATGGACAACCTATCTCCTCCCATCCTCTTATAGCAAGGTTTATGAGAGGCCTTCTGCTAACTAAGCCTCCCATAAAGCCACCACCTGTGGCATGGGACTTAAATTTGGTTCTTGGTCAGCTCATGAAGCCACCTTTCGAACCCTTAGCTACTACCTCCTTGAAATTCCTTTCTTGGAAGGTTATCTTTCTTATTGCAATCACATCAGCATGTCGCATCAGTGAGTTGCAAGCACTAGTAGCTGATCCACCTTATACAAGGTTCCATCATGACAAGGTAGTCCTTAGGACTCATCCACGCTTTATGCCAAAGGTGGTCTTGCCTTTTCATCTAAACCAAGTGGTCTACTTGCCTGTGTTCTTTCCAAGGCCTCATGCATCTAATGCAGAAAGGAACCTTCATACTTTGGACTGTAAAAGAGCTTTAGTCTTTTACTTACAAAGAACACAGCAACATAGAAAGTCCTCTCAACTCTTTGTTGCTTTTGATCCTTCTCATTTGGGACTTCCAGTCTCCAAGAGAACACTATCTAATTGGATTGCTCAGTGAATAGCCTTTGCCTATCAGAGTAAGAATCTTCCTCTGGAGGGCCATGTCACAGCTCACAGTGTGAGAGCCATGGCAACTTCAATGGCTCATCTGCACTCTGTGTCTATCGACGACATCTGTCGAGCAGCCACCTGGGCCTCGGCTCATACCTTCACAGCCCATTACTGCTTGGACAAGGACTCCCGCCGGGATGCCTTGTTTGGACAAGCTGTTCTCCAACACCTGTAACATACCTAATCAACTCCTACCCACCATCCCTGGGTAGGATGCCAGAGATCCATGGGGGGAAGTGGAGCCCTTCTCAGGGACACACAACTTTTGGGGTCTCTCCCTGGCATCTAAAGCTAGGGAGTCCCCATATGTGATGACTACATTCCTGCTTGTTCCTGGAGATAGCATAGTTACTCACCTGTAACAGGTGATCTTCGGGAACAGCAGGAATTTGGTTCTCACAACCCACCCACCTCCCCTAGGAGTTGTATCTCTACATCTATTCTCTTTCCCTTTTCCTCTCTCTCTCTTTGTCTTAGCTTTAAAACTCAACTGGAGAGAGGCAGTTGGGAAAGGTGGGAAGGCAGCATGCAGGTGCTGTGGGATGCTCCCAAAAGCTTTCTAATTGGACGCTGGGGAGCATTCCCGCGCAGGCTCCATCGGTACCAACGATACCCATATGTGAGGACTAAATTCCTGCTGTTCCCAGAGTTCACCTGTTACAGGTGAGTAACTATGCTTTCCTGTGCTCACCCTGAGGGTAAGGTGGGGCGCCCAGCACCAGGTCTGCAGCACCTGGCTTGGTTGAGATAGGCTGTGCTGCAGGTCCCCATCAGTGATAGTATATGACAGGTAGTCCTTGTAGATGCACCTGTGTCCAACTGTATTTCCCAGTCACGTCTAGCCTTTGTGGACTATGATGCACCCAGAATAGTGCATATCCTGTGTGCTTACCATGGTCACTTGTTATAAGAGAAGGGTGGTGTTTAGACCCAAAAGCAGATTATGTAGCACCACCCAATCCACCCTCTCTGGGTCAGGGTGGGGGGACAGATCCACACTCCACATCTCTGCAATGGAGGCAGTAAAGAAGACCCATCAACCCCAGTCCTGCTGAGGAATAAGCACCCTCCAAGGCAGTCAATGCAGATCTGTAAGTAGCACATAGGGCACTGGCAGACAGAAAGTAGGCCTGAAAAAACTCAGCTGCCCACCCACCACAATCTGACATTCACCAGCAGAGGGCACAGTCAATCCTCACCCACTGCAAGGTGTTCCAACCATATACATGCTAACTGCAGACAGTCTGCTAGTTAGTACATAGTGCATGTTCCTGGAGGAACTGTGTGCACCCAAAAGTGGGATGCAAACACACACACCAAACAAGCATGTCAGTGACTGGGCCACAGAAAAGGGAACTCATAAATATCACTTGAGAAAAACACAGCACTATGTGGGAACCTAGCCATGCCATGGTCACTGCTCAGTCAGGGTGAGAGTGACCTCCCAGCATGACATGCTGTGGCCACCCTGTCCATGCAGGTGGTGGTCGGGCACTACAATGTCCCAGCCATTGCCCTATGCCCTGTGCAGATGAATCCTGCCCAGACCGCTGTGTCTGGGCAATACCCACAATACCTTGCTCCTCATTATGCACATTAGTAGGCTAACACTGGCATCAGTGCAAACATTGTGGGCTCTGTAAGGTGTAGGCAGCCAGAAAACACTGGATAGACATACACACACTCCCACACCTATTTCAGCATTGTGCAAAGATAGTGGTGGTTGGCAGCCCTGGCCGCCACACCAGTTCTGGGCACAGTGCAGGAATTGCTAAGATACTCAATACTGTTAGGATCACTTTTCGGGGTGGTAAACATTATCAGAAACAAAACGTGAACCACACTCCACATATATCAGAGAGGTTGCTATGATGAATCTCTGTTAACAAATTGTTTAATTTAAGATTTGTTATCTGATATTAATCATAGCAACTGTTTGATATATGTGGCGCGTGTTTCCATGTTTATGATGGTGCTAAGGTATGCAGGTGCTAGTAGTGGTAACTGCTGCTCCACCCTGGGCACAACAGCCTGACTCTCCATGAGGCTTTGGATAGTGGAGCCTGTGGGTGTGGGTGTTTGTGCCCCTGTTGGCCGATGTCCTAGGGCGGAGGTTCCCAACTCCAGTCCTGGTGGGCCAAACACGATTCAGGTTTTCAGGCTGTCCCTAATGAATATGCATGAGATACATTTGCACACAATGGGGGCACTGCATACCAATGCATCTCATGCATATTTATTAGGGACAGCATGAAAACCTGAATGGTGTTTGGCCCTCCAGGACTGCAATTGGGAACCTCTTTTCTAGGAACTGCACATGTTTATGGTGTATGTGTGCTGTAGGGGTAAAATACAGGGACATGGTCAGCAGCTGGGACTTGAACCTGTGACCTTCTGGCCCTGAACACACTGGCTGTGTGTACTGCACCTAACTGTTGCCACAGAAGCAGCTCATTCCTTGGGGATACCATTACTGTTCATCAGACAGACCTTGTCTGTTGCACTGCATGCCACCCACCTGAACAAGTCTTGGCCTTGGTCTGCTGTGGGCAGATGCCACTGCCCCCTCCACCACCAGCACCCCTCCGCCACCATGCTGAAATGCTGTTATGCCGGTGGTGCTGGTGGTGCGCAGTCCCAAGCCATTCAGTGTGCCGGTAGGCAGCTGCCTATGGTGTGGGATCTGGGGTAGGGGTGCCTTCATAGACATCCGTGCTTCCCCCCGGCACTGCCTGTCAATGTTATGTGCCCTTTGGGGTACCTGCTGGGTACTGTCCCCTGGGACACTGTGGGACACACACTCGTGGGCATGTTTGACCTTGGTCAGTTGCTGGCTTGCTGATTTGCATTTTCTGCATTCCTGTGTGCCACCTAGGCATCTGCCTAGTCCACCCTGTGCCCCAGATGCCCCACTGCATGTCCCACCTGCAGCCCCCTGTACCCCATTTGCAGCCTCACTGTAGTGCCCTTTCGTACTTGGGCACTATGCTGTTGCTGCACATGTAGCACTACTATCACTTTTCTCAGTCTCCCTGCCTTTGCTGTACATTCCTGACTGAGATGGTTTCTCTTTCCTGCAATTGTGCCTCTAACGCCAGGTTTTCAAGCATGGTAATGTTCTGGTCTTAAAATCCCGGCGTTAGTGTACCTGGAGCCTCTCCCCGCCCACTACCCGCCCATTGACCCCCTTCTCTCCGCCCTCTGGGGAGACTTACTCCACCCTCTGTGTGCCTTATTGCCGCTGGAGACGTTATCACGCGATACATAACATTATCGCGCGATATGTAACCGCACAATAACTTTATGTATCGCGCAATAACATTATGTATCGCGCAATAACGTTGCCACTGCGACGTTAGCGCTGTTTAGTAAACATACCCCTATATCTTTTTCCTGGGTACTGGTTCCTAATGTGGAACCTTGCATCGTGTAACCGTAGTTTGGGTTGTTCTTTCCTAGGTGCATAACTTTATCTATCAGTTTGGAAGCAAATACAGTATAATCTGATGGGCATAACTCTTTCACATCACAATATCTAGGGGAGTTAGCCACATTTTCACTACCCCTAAAATGTTAAAATTATTTACAATAACATAATCCCTTATAACTTCTGTTTTATTTCAAATTGATCTTGCATTCACAAATACCCCACCCCAAACAGTTGTTATTTCAGACACTAGCAGAATGATTTGCAAAACCGGAAGCAGTCTTTAAAACTAATGATACTTTGAATATCACAAATCACCATACCTCCCATGTCCCTGTATTACATTCACTGGGTAGAAGTCCATTATTAACATTCATAATGAAACATACCAGAAATAATTTAATATCAGAACAAGAGATATATATATTATTATAGAGGCCACATGAAGGAGCATACAAAGGGACATGCCCCTTTGTCACACCTATAGTGGCACACTTCAAGCAAACAACGGTTTCAAGCTTCAGGAAGTTACTCTAATGATATCACTTCTAGCAGATCTCACTGGCTGGTAAGTGCAAAAGTGCCTTGTGCCTCATAAACAAAAGTGCACAGGACTTTGCAAAAGAGCATTTCATAGCCACTTTGCAAAAGTCTGCTTCAAAGTAATAAACTTTCTATGCAAAGCCCACCATGCGGAAAAGTTTTTGTAAATTCTGCATTAAAGAGTTGCTGAACGCGGATTCATGCAAATCAGCTCATTATTGCCAAAAATCACAAAAGCATGCAAAAAAGGCTTTGTGGGCTTGTTTGCACATGAAAAAATAACAGATGCAGTTTATTTTTTCAAAAAAAATAGACTCATTTCTCATGATGGTGGCTATAATTAAAGTGCCTCTCATGGACTAAATCAGGAGATCTCTGGCCTTTATGAACCTCTATATCATATCCCTCATCTCCAGCTCCTACTGTGAACAATATGATGGATTAAAGGGGCTCCTCTGGACCTTCCTCAAGCCTCTAGTATTTTAATATCACTCTCCCAGCCCCAATGAAGGGCATAAATCCACTTTGATTGTAGGATAAGGTGGTATACAAGTATATCTAAATACATAAATAAAATAAATAAATGAAAAAGACAACCTTCAGAAGCCCCATCACCAAGGTCTTCCCTTAAAACAAAAACTAAAGGCTGCCCCTGCACTCCTTCCTTCATATCCTCCTGGACCCTGGAACACCTAAAGCATCCAAGGCATATGGGAACAGGAGCAGTCTATTCGATCCTGCTCTGGTATCTCCCTCTGTCAAAATGGCTGCTGCTGACTCTAATAGTGGTCTTTCAGTACTATCACTAGGGGTCAGGCTGCTTCTGATTCAGGCCAGGAGAGCACTTTAAATTGCAGTTGCAATGATACAAATATGTGAAATTCCAGTCTGTGGCAATGTGCAAAAAATTTCTTGCACAATTTAGTTGCAGAATTCAGATGAGCCAGGAGCTCATCTGCATCTCATACTAATTTTCATAAAAACAGGTACAAACCTGCAAACCTTTTTTTAAGTTAGTATGAGCCCTTATGATGTAAACTCTCAGCTAAAGCAACTGTGGTTATGGAGCATAAATGAAGAAACATTCCTGAGCTTGGAATGTCCTCAGGGACCTAAGATAAATATGTCACAGTGACCAAAGACATTCTGGTCCCATCCAACATGTTAATAAATTGTTTATGCTCTGCTGAAGGTTTTTGGCCTGTCAGCATAACTTCACCCTGGCTATTAAAGCTGTGCATTTTACTTGTGAGTCACATATATAGTATAATCTAGTTAACCCCCTCAGATCTCTGCAGATAGAGTCCCACAAAAGTGTCCAATGCAAATATTACAAATTGTGGTTTTGCAGTACAATGTTCTTGACATTCTGCTCTAGCCACCTTACTGGGCAGACAAGATGGACCATACTGCCATCATATACTATAGGGTATGTTTACTAAACGGTCCTAATGTTACCGGCGCTAGTTGCAGCGATAACGTGAGGAATGCCATATAAGGTGGTGGGCGTTCCGGCGTAAAGGAAGCAATGGCGGGGTATCGCACGATAGAGGGTGCCCTGGCCAACATCGCGCGATAGGTGCTCTGTGGCACGTCATCGCGCGGTAACCTTAAGTTTGCATGCTGACCTATGATCAAAGGGCTACAGGTATAGCACACTGGTTGCTACAATGACTGCTGTCATGAGATCAATTCCACAGTGGTGATATGTAATTAGGCTGTCTGAGCCAATTCCTTTTCCTGCCTGACACATCTCAACAATCTGCACTGTCCCCCCAAAAAAAGGTTCATCCCTGTGCCCTAACCTAAAGCACCTTTTAGGGCGCACCATAAGGCACATCATTGATTGCCACATCAACCAAGGCGGGTCAGAATGTGGCCCAGAGGGCAGCATGAATGGATGGTACCCTCCAAGGCATCATATAAGGTGCCCCAGAGGCTGGCTGAACCCAAGGTGGTGCTAAAGATGCCCCAAGGATGTTAAGGTGACCAATGGAATGTTGGCCAAGGGCAGTAAGGTGCACCAACCTCACAAGCATGAAATGTATGGGTCAAACACAGATGTAACCCTAACACTGCATAGAGCAGCAACGAAAGCCAATGAAGAAGTGATGCAAGGAAGTAGATCTCTGAGGTGATGGACCTGCCAAATCTGCAAGCCGCCCATGTGCCAGCTGGTAAAGTGGACAAATATATCAGGGGCATCTGTACCGATGCACAGAGTGATGGTACTGTAAAGTGCAACAATGACAGTGTGTGGCAGAGGATGGGAATACGTGTTCAGCAGAGGAGCCAGAAGTGGCAGGAGAAGTGCAATGACAGGAGGACAGAGGAGTAGCAGTGCCATGCAGAGCAGACACTGGAGAGGCAAGAATGAAGAGCCACGATGCAGAAAAGGGTGGCAGTGCAGGACATGGGGTAGCAGCCTGCACAGTAGGGCAGGACGCCACAGAGCTTGCAGACACAGATAGACTGACAGAAGGATGGTTGACAACAGTGATGAGGGTATAATGTGCCAGCAGCACAGACCATCACAGATAGGACTCTGACAGGAATGCAAAGTACGTGTGTACGAGAGGCATAAAATAATTAGAACAGAGAGGAATCAAACCCATGACCAGTAGCACAGATGGCAATGCACAAAGCAGTAGGTTACAACACCGACATCAGTGCCACAGCAAAGGCTGCATACAAGAACACTGGAGGGCAGCACACCAAAGCACAGCTGGCTGCCAGGATAGGGCAACCCCAACAGAAACAAAGATGCAATGAACATGCAGAACCGATGTACAGCTCATATCACAGTCAGTAATTGGGACGACAGCCACATATAAACACACGAACACACACACTGAAATGTTATGCAGTGGACACAGCATGCAAAAGAGCAAAGAACCTAAACACAATGGGTGGCAGGGGATGCTCTGTGGAGCAGGGCAAAATGGGGAACAGAATGGAAAAGGAGCATGTGAGACATGAACCTACAAACAGACATGAACCAGATCAGATCAACAACAGCAATGCCAATCCCCCAAGATGACATGGGCAGTACAAAGAAAGAGCCATATTTAACAGCTAATATGTGAAGGATAGGCTGCATTGAGGGCACACTGTGGTGTACAGTGAAGAGATGGAAGGGTGTGTGGAGAGGTGACCAATCATCAGACAGTTCCTGGTCAGGTTAGCACACAACAAGGACAAAAAGAAGTAAGATGTGCGATTTGAACCTGCAACCTATGGTGCTCCAACACATGTCCACAACCACCATCCCAAACAACCACAGCAAGCATGACACAAATATTTCCCCTCAAAGGGAATGTCAGTATGGAAACCCTAGCACCCTGTGATGTGTCATATGGCTGCCACATAGCCAGCTGCCACCGTACAGGGATGTGAGCACAGGTGGGCCATGTACTTTACCAGAACATAACGAAAGATATGTGTCAGTGTGGTCAAGCAGCAGCAGTGAGAAATGTGGGTCCAACACATAATTTTATTGTGGTCAATCAGTCGACATACAGTATATACCGCCTGTCAGCATATCAAGGTGGTTGGTTTACAGTGAACAAACTAAAAACACATTGAGCATGCCAGCTACCCATATGTCACCCCAAAATCACTGGCACGTCTACAGATGATGGGCAAGAGAGATAATATGCCGTAGCTGCATGGTGTTCACCATGCAGTATGCCCTCACCCCCCCTCCCCCACATGCTGCTGCACGTCCCAGATGCCGTAGTCGCATGTAGATACTAGGCGGTGCATGATGAGGGACCAACACATATCAGTCATGAATTGTCCCCCAAAACATATCCGTCTGCCAATACAGGTGGCAAAAGCCTGAAAAAGCATGAGTAGCAACATGTAAGCAAGTGTACACACAGATATAGCTATATATGTCACAGCTGCCCCATAATGCCTGATATAGCAATGAAAGTGTCACCAATGTGACTCAAAACAAAGGCCAAATGCAAAATGAGGATATGGTAACAGGTACAAAAGGCACATCATCCCAGAGAAGACCAAAAAAGGAACCTCACAGACATGCAGAGATATCACCATGCAGCAGGTCCCCTGCAATGGGTGGTGTGGACACATGAACCGTACACAGAGATCACGGTACACGGGATGCACAAATGAAGGACAAAAATGGACAATCACACTGCCACACTGCAAATGTCATGGGTGAAGGTGAGTGGCGGAACGTCAGGGGATAAAGAGGACTGAGCAGACATGCAATGCTATGTTTGTAAATCAATATACAGCAACACGTCTGTACAGTAACCAAACACAATGACCTGTATATGGAGTTTGAAAGAAAGGTCGAACATGGGCCAGTACCCCACACAGAAGCCACACTGCCACATGCTCTGGTGTACCAACATATTCAGTCACATGCACATGCATCGTGTACATTGAACCATGACACAATGATGCCCCAGATGCACTGTAACTCCCTTGGTGAGGGAAAACATCAATCCAAAATGTTGGCGGCCATTAAACTGGTGTGGTGGTAACAACTGTGTCATGTCCAAGTGCAGGGTACGTATACAATGTTGCCCCTGTGCCACACGCATGGCTGTATGCGCCCGTGACCTCAACAGATGAGGATATCTTGCGGTACATGTTACACACATGGCCAACACACACTAACACAATGTCAGATGGATGTAGAACATACAGTGACTATTTCAGTCCATGATGCACAAGTAGGGACTAGTACACAGTGTCCACAGTGCAAAGGGCATCTGCAACCCAACATGTCCCGTTAAGACTGTCTGTGAATCACTGGGCATGCATTGTCAAGTGCGATATCTCAATGTGCCACAGTACTCGAAAGGTCATGTGTGTCTCGCGCAATCAACAGGACACCCAGCCAGACCACAGTAGCAACGGTGTGTTGTACAGGCCTGTTATACTCAAAGTAGCAGTCCAACAGTAATGTTCATCATAGGCATGTGTCCCAATCGCAGAGGTCAAACATCCTATGGCACCATCTCCCAGGGATAGTTGGATGGTGTTTGTGTGTCCTCCAACAGGTGGGTGATGTCACTCGCAGATGCACCTAAGTAGATGTACTGTGTGTGTCCGCTGCACTGTGTCAAAATAAGGACAAACACTGTCTTGGTCTGCTGGACGCAACATCAGGGCACATTGCAGGGAGTCAAATATCAGTACGTCGTATCAACGTAATTAAACGTCACACAGGCAAACATAACATGATCATAACACAGAACACTGTGCATGTTGGGGACATTAGGAAATGCAACCGCAGACGAACATGTCCCATGGATATGGGCATGTCCATGCCCATGTAACACAGGCATATCACAGCTGCACCACATGTCCATCAGCGTTGGTGCACAGAGACCCAACAGGAAAGGTCCATGAAACAAACAGCAAAACACAAACATATAAAGGCAGATGTCACACCCAAAGGTCCAAGGTGCAACCTACTGTGTGGCTGCAGAAAATGTCTGTTTGGGATCCTCAGAGGCAGGCACAGTCTACAACACCTCACAGTAAAGGCAGAAGATGTCATAAAAATGTGTCGAATTACCATGTACCCATGTCCAGCCGACGTTGCCGCATGTCCAAATTATGGTGATATCTGGGATACATAAATGCTGTTGTGCAGTGGTATGTCAACACACATGAGATAGGTTAACCCACAACATGCAACACATGCGTACACTGTGCACAAGGTCAACACCAGTAAGGTAGAGATAGCACACGCACCACCGCTCCACAGGTGTGCAGACCCCGCCCACCACATGATAATGCAAACTGCATGCACACTGTATCATAACAGAGCCACCCCCAAACACACACACACACACAGTATGAGAAGATGAGTGTGCCACCAGTAACATATGGACTGTATGTGCACAATTGGAGAATAGTGGAGCTAAAGGTCTTGCAAATGCTATGATACACTGTTTTTGGTCAATGCTACAATATCAGGGAAGGGTGTAAGTGTGGCCCACCACCAGAACACCTAGGACATGTAGACACACGTAGCTCTGTTGGATGTGTCCCAGAGACAGTGCTGGAGAAGACAAACTGGGCATGAACACATGTGGATATGTGTGGCCAACATCAACATATGGGGTACAGGGGAGCATGCTAAATAGGTTATCCACAACATATGTGCATTAGACAGATAACCTCTGACATGTGCTGTTCCTGACTGTCCACACATACGAATTACCTGTATGTCCATCTACCCCAGTGTTCTGCATGTTGAATGAGGTATACACAGCTGCCACTGCACTACAGCACCAGGAACGTCACCAAGCATGTCTTGTGGGTTGAGATACACAAGCGAAACATATATATGTCATGTTAGAGCTGTGCAACAAACACACCAGCTTCACGTCCTCAGCTGTCATAACCCCCTAGATCCGCCACAGTCTGGCAGTTCGTCATGACACTGTACGTAATTGCCCCCATCCAAACCCGCCACTGACATGTTCCTGGCCAAATACAAGGGCCTGAAGCCTGTCTGTCCCCTTTGTGACTTCTGTGCTGCCCTCGAGACTGTCACCTCGCTACCCTGTACGTGCTCGGCCCAAAGGTCTCAGTACAATCCTGCTTCCCCCAAATGTCTCCCATAGCACCTTCAGTGTGCATTCCTGTGGGTCCACCTCCCCTGCTAACCCGCTCTCAGGTGCTGTATGAAAGGGATATATGCAGGGGCTGCTACATTCCCCTGGCCCCATACCCAGTTCCCTGGTGCAGCAGGCACATCCCCTGGCTATCAGTAGCAGCTGTAGGCTGATGTGTCCCAAAGATATTTCTCCAGGCCTGAACTATGTTTGGCAATCCACACCCTGATTTCAGCCTGCTCCCTGACATTGCTGGCTACAGGTTCCCCCGCTGCATGAATCGAGCATGGACAAGACCGGACATCTGGTCATCACCACTAAACCCTCCCCAACCTTTACAGTGCCTGTGTATAGGTTGGTACACCTTCTGTCGATGTGGTCTACAAGATAGCAGTTCTCTATGACCCCTCACTCCCCTTCCCCAAACATACCCATCATGTAGCTAAGGCCTGCGGTGTCCTCCTAGATAACATCAGCAAGATTCCTGCCATCACCCCTGAACACACAAATAAAATGCTAATGCCCCCCTTCATCACCTGCCGTCCTGGTCACTGTAACCTACACCTTGCTGGTCTGCCTAGAAATCATCTCTGTCCGCCGTAATGTATGCAACACTGCGCTGCATGGCTAAGCTACCGGCAGCCTCAGCATGGCAATAATACTCCACCTGTCAGGACACCTCACAGGCTCCAGGCGAGGTCAAGATGCACCTGCTGATCTATACATGGAGTCACACTGTGGTTGCCCTGTACCTTCACTCGCATAACCCAAGTACTACAAATACTACTACTACTGAGCATGTAAACAGTGCTAACACCTGTATGCATCACCATATTGAAACATGTAACATACAGTCCCTGCTCATCAGAGCATACAATCCAATCAATCCCCTCATATCCCCCAAATGTGATCCCCACAACTCAAGGCAATTGGTCCTATCTATGGGCCACTCCCCCACTGTTAATGTGGGACCACACACCTGTCACTTTGCAGCACCCAATGCTTGGAACTAACTACCTGTGGCTGCAGGGCAGCCACCCTCTCCAAACATCTCAAAACCCTGTGTGACAGCCTACCACATCACCAACACCTAATAATCCTGACTACATTAATCACCTCCACCCGCTGTTGTCCCCTGCCCATATCTTCTGTGTTAGCAGTTGGACTACATTGTAAGCTCAGATGGCCAGGCATTCTGTCAGCAATGTCAGTGCAGTGCTGCATATGACTGGTAGTGCGATACCAATGCTCAGTAGTAGTAGTAGTACATATATCTATCCAAATGTTATTTCCAAATATCCAGTACTCACACTGAGAATAGCTCCGCAATCAGCTGCTGCCTGAGTGCTGCGCTCTCACATGTGTCACCACGGGCACGTACAGGAGGGCACGTTGGATCGTCTTCCAGATACTCATTAATTTGAACATCGATATCATTCCTGAGAGCAATGTTGTGCAGGATGCAACAGGCAATAATGATCTCTGCCACTGTCACGGGATGATATTGTAAGGCCCCGCTGTACCTATCCAGACACCTGAAGCGACTTTTCAAAATGCCAAAGGTGCGCTCAATGACGGAGTGACTGGAGGCATGGGCCTCATTGTACCTCATCTCTGCACGTGTCCATGGTAGACGCACAGGGGTTAGCAACCAGGGCCGACACCCATATCCTGCATCACCTGCAGAAAGAAATGTTGAACGTTAAACCAGGAGTTGATGTCCACACACATGCACACATGAATGTATGTGCAAACCCACAGCACTTACAGATCAGGCAGAAACATAGGGGAACAAATGATAGGACACAACAACTATGCACCAGTGTCTGGAGATGTGAGATACAGAGCACGGGTGAGGTAGAAGGAGTGCAAACAACATTAACCTGAACCAGAGCAAACACATGGGCAGACACCAGAGGCCAAAAGGTAGTAGTGCCAGCCCTGAACATATCAGAGACACACATGTAATGCACCCTGGACAAGGGCAGAGATGCACACATGTGCAAGCATGTGATGGCCATTATACTGTCCACACACAGATGGTGCAACAGGAATAGGTACCCCACCGTGGCAGGCAGAATGGCATAGACAACACCACACTGTTGATAAACATGAAGCATACATGTGTGTCATACTGTGCTAACCCAAACACACAATGTCAAATGGCGTGAAACATCAAAAGTCAGTGTGCCACCAAGACACAGCACCACAGCACAGAAGACCTGGAGTGATCCCCCCCACGTCAGCTCTCACACACACAAATGACACACACACACACAACACACACACACACAACTCAGGACACACGTTAAAGACAGATGGTTAGTCAGGGGAACACGATGTGCATGTCAGAGATGGCAAATACCCACCCAGCAGTATACAGTCCTCAAATTGAACGGCCTCAAATTGTCTGAACAGTGCTGAGTGACGCAGGATATAGGAGTCATGGGTGGACCCTGCAAACCACGGAACCACATTCAGAATATGCATACCTGCATCACATACAACCTGAACATTCAGGGAGTGGGTAGTGTTTGCGGTTGCGGAACACTGCCTCCCTTTCTCTGGGTGGGATCAGGGCAACATTTGTGCAATCAATAGCTCCCATCACGTGTGGCAACCCGGCAAATGCCTCAAAGGCCTGGTTCAGGGTCCCCCACTGTTGACTAGTGTCAGGAAATGCAATATAATTCCCAACCCGGCTGATCATGGCACGCAGTACTTGGTGGAGACAGCGTGAGAAGGTGGGGCGGCTCATGGCACCCACTGCAGCCATAGATGACTGGAAACAGCCAGAGGCAAAGAAATGTAGGACACCAAGGAGCTTGACCAAACCCGGTATGGCATGTGACTGACCAGTCAGGGGCTCGAGGTCAGGTTTTAGATCCTCATAGAGCTCACTAATAGCCCCTGTGCTCAGGCGGTAGAGGGAGATGACCTGGTCCTCATGCATGTCCTGGAGCCAGGCCCTGGACCTGTAGAGGCGAGGCTGGCGAGCCTGCAACTCGGCATGCCTCCTGGGCCTGCCGGCACAGACCCTGCCTGGCCTGCCCCCACAGCTGCAGGTTAGTGTTGCAGCGGGACTGCACCCCTGCCCAGTGCCCCAGCCCCATGGACACCATGTCCCCTGTTAGGCAACCACAAGCCCTGCACATCCCCCAGTGCACATGCAGCAACCACGAAGCCCGCCATAGTGGACACTATAAACACAACCCCCCTCACCTCCCCTACCTCACGCTAACCCTGCCACTCACCTCCCCCACCACACACCAACCCTGCCGCTCAACTCCCCCACCAAACAACAATCCCGCCGCCATTCACTAATAGAAATATAATATATAACAACCAAACATAAAAATTGTATATAGATATTTTTAACAAAGATAAAAGGACACATTAATATACATAAGTACATTGCATTATAAAAATGTGTGAAATATACTCACATTACTAGAAACCATCTAAGTGATGAAGCGCACAAACAAACTATTATAGAACTCAATCAATATAATGAAAGTTGGGCTAAAAATCATAAAGATATAAAAAGGATAATTAGTATCATGTATAAATACAAAAATAGAAAAGAAAACCCAAATCAACGGGTAAACAACCAAAAAACAAAATGCTTACAAAGAATGTGTGTGTGGATGTGTATTCTATAGTTAGATGAATAACGATGAATCTCTAATTTGTGAAGTACAGATCTCATAGATGCAGAAAAAGAATATGTCTATGGCTACTAATAAAGTAAAAAACTTTAAGAATATATCTGAATGATGACAATGCCCTGAAAAAATACATGTAAATATGATACCATCAAAAATAGAATTTTAGAAAAACATTAACGAAATCAAACCTTTTTTACTTGAGTGACACAATGAAGGGCAAAGGGACCGCGGTATGTTTCAGCGTCTCATTTAAAAACATCGTGATTGCAGTGCCAAACATTAAGACATGCATGCTGAGTAAAGATAAAAAATATTATAATGATCCTATTATAAAGAAAGGAAATAGAGAATGTCGTTGTCACTATCTAGAATGATATAAATAAAATGGCAAATGGCTGTTAAAACTAAAAAGAAGGGGGGAATTACCAGCTCTAAAACACAAGGTTTAATTGTAAAATCATTATTGAAGAGCAAACAGCCGTAAAATAACAAAACAGATTGAACTTATCTGAAGGGATTATCAAAGAGAAAATGATTGTATAGATATACCTGTAGCTATGCCAGCATATAGCATAAAACCTTCCTAGAAAATCGCGGGAAACTTGGCATTACGGTGTCGGCATTGTCATTATTTATTCTATATGCACGTTTCAAAGCCGACGCCGTAATGCCAAGTTTCCCGCGATTATCTAGGAAGGTTTTATGCTATATGCTGGCATAGCTACAGGTATATCTATACAATCATTTTCTATTTGATCCCTTCAGATAAGTTCAATCTGTTTTGTTATTTTACGGCCGTTTGCTCTTCAATAATGATTTTACATTTAAACCTTGTGTTTTAGAGCTGGCAATTCTCCCCTTCTTTTTAGTTTTAACAGCCATTTGCCATTTTATTTATATCATTCTAGATAGTGACAACGACATTCTCTATTTCCTTTCTTTGTAATAGGATCATTATAATATTTTTTATCTTTATTCAGCATGCATGTCTTTGGGGTATGTTTACTAAACCGTCTTAACGTGCGCCCGGCGATAGTGTGCAGGCTGCCATAAAAGGAGTGGGCGTTTCAGTCTTAAAATAGCAAAATGGGATTATCGCGCACATTATCGGGCGAAGCACCGCTAAGCGTGTTAACGCGCGGTAATCTTAAGTAGGCGCCCAGACATGCAAACATAGAAACAGAGGTATAGCACAATGGTTAATACACTGACTGATGATACAGGGGTCATGAGTTTGATCCCCCAGTGTACCTAATGCATAAGGCTGGCTTTGACATGTAAGTATTGTTTCTTGAGGCATTTTATTTGTATTTTAATTATTGCTGCCAGCAAACACACCCTCACGTGCCGTAACCTAAGGTGCCGCATAAGGCACCCCATAAGGCCCTCCATAGGGCACATTATAAAGTGCACTGTCCGCCAAGGCACCCTATAATGTCCCCTATAGGACACCGCCTTATAAGGCGCCCTATAAGGTGCCTTATGGGGCGCCTTATGAGGCACCTTAAGGTTACAGTACTCTGAGGGTGTTTTTGCTGGCAGCACTAATGTACATTAAAAATAGACAATGTCTCAGACAGCCCTATCCAATTACCCCATGTATTACCATAAACAAATCACTCTGAGTCCTCACTGACATCCAAACCAGGCACAATTTATATAGTAATACTAAGCTACTGTTTATTGCATAGTAAATAAAAGATTATACGTCATACAATGCATATAAGTAAGTTCTAATAAGTTCTAACATAAAAGTACTAATAAGTTCTAGCATAACATGATTATCATAATATGATTATAAGTAAGTTCTAGCATGAAATGAAATGCATCAATACATATACCGGATTGTAGATTCACTTCAGCGATCGGGGGAACTTTCCACGATGAAGGAATCCAGGAAAGCTGCCAAAACAGAATTGCTTTGTCTCTGGTACGGTTCTCTTCTCCTTGGAAAGTTCCACGTTTGATATACAAGTTTCAGTAAGTGTTTGTTATCAGAGATGTGTTTTCATTGGATAGTACAGCGTGAACTTCATGTGAAAATAGAATTCTCACGATTATGATTGGATATAGATTTCATACACAATTTATGTACAGAGAATTGCTTCTGACTCATTATACTAGTTCAGACCACTTCAAGCAAGGTGTTTATGCCCTCTAGTAACCTTATAGTCTCTACAGTGCAAGCTGCTATGCCCTGTAATAACTCCCAATAGCTACATGTCTGCTGCATCCATTCCATTCACAGCAAAGCATGTCACACTCGTATCACATTCGGTCCTAATGGATTCAGCAGTACATGTAGGATGTTGGCCGAAAAAAAAACAGCCGTTTAATTTGTGACATATACAGCAGTTGCAGATGGAGAGGCTTAAAAACAACTATCACCAGTATCCAAACTGGATGGATCAACATATTTAAAACACTAGTAGCCGAGGGGGAATATCCCAAAAAGATGTCATACCAATGATGGGAGGTAGCCTTGGCAATACTGGATCCTAGGTATGCCAAGTTATCTGCCATCAGCACGGTATGCACTTGGTGCATTGCAATAGTCCTGTTTAAGTGTTTCAGATGATTATGCAACAACGCAGAATCATTTAACAGCTTATGTAATCTTATCAAATTTAGATCCCAATTCGAGACATCCATTGGTATGGGCGTCCAATAATGATGTACAGCTTTATGAGTAACAGCATAAAGTAAATAAGTTTCAAGATGCCACCGTAGTGTAGTTACATTCTTCAAACAACCCACAAAGGGGAGAACTATATGCATACTTCTTGTGGAGCTATTTCAATCAAGTATTCATATAAACTGGTGGCATAATAATGAATTTGCACATGTTAACACTATTCTGCAATAAGCAAGGTTCATATACACTAGATTGGATGTGACAGGTTGTTCCTCCTATCACCTCGGTGCAGGTGGATAAATCATGGGTACAGTTATTAGAATCAATATGGGTCCCTGAAAATTCCGGAAGCCAATATGAAATTCTACCAGGGGTCCCCATTATCAAAGGAAGTACTATAAATTTACACATTTACATCTTCTTAGTTACATTATATGGTAGCTTGTCCGGTGCAACTAGTCTCATTGCACTGCATTTTAGAAGCACTATACATCAACCATTCATTAGTGACATTCAATATTTGTTTCCAACTTTGTTCGTTTCTGGATAGGAGTCTCGCTTGAAACCTATCGCGTTGTTCAATAATTGTCATAGCTTGCAAAGTATATACTGTCCAATTAGCAAAGCGAGTTATGTTTTCTGACGTATTCAACGTATACTGAGTAGCATTTGTAAATAAGTTCAAAAGTTCAGAAGAGATGGCTGCGTGCTCTTGGACTGGGCGCCAAATGGTGGTAGCCCACCGAGTCTGTAAAGTCAATGCATCATTAATGCCAGCTCTGGCATTATGCATACGATTGCTAAAGTTTAATCATCCCATTTTCTTGGTGTAATGCATATGCCGACTGATAACCCCCCGCCTGAGGGGCACCTGCCCACAATTGTCCGGAAGTAGTGAGATTCAGGATCTTACATCATTGCCTGGCAGGGCAGGTGAAATTATCTTGTTGTCGCTCTGTGGTGGCATTCTTCCAGCTCCAGTACATTTTGATTCGAGGTTTGATTGATTAACAGCTCTCCAGGGGTCCATATTTCACTTAGGGATACCCATCAACATAATGAAAGGATGCCAAGGAACAGGGTCTGGAATACAAAAGATATACCTTATTCTCTTAAATAACACTTGTCTTCGGGGATATATTCCCATTACTCCTTTGCAGGTTGCATTACCAGCAACACCTTATCCTTACCTACAGCAATAACCTCCCCAGGTGATGGCGGTCCTTGAGTTTCATGAATCCATATTTTGGCCCCCACTTTGACTCTGCTAGTGGACCCAAAACCTTTTTCATTTGCTAGATCTGCCCTGGCAGTAGTCCACGTCCAATATGCCCCATCCCTGTGTGAGGCACCGCCCGTTGCTGGGAATGCTGGCAAACAGGGCAGTGACTGATCACTTCCTTGATGATATCAAGGGTTAATGGGATTCCCCTACTTTGAGCCCACCTGAAGGTGGCTTTTTCTCCAAAGTGACCACTTTTTGGGTGTGCCCAAAGGGCTGTACCCTGAAACCATACCACTTTTTCAGAAGGATACGGCTCAATCGGCTGCGTAGTTTCCGCCACTGATATCGAAGCTGCTTCATCTGCTTGGGAATTAAACAAACAATCAAGTGAGTCAAGGGGCAAATGTGCATTCTGCAATGTAAACCATGGTTTCTCCGAAATTGGCATATCTGTCTCATTGGGGTATTTGTCCAAATACCCAGCTACCAAAATTTGGGACAAATTCTGAGTCCCTACCCCCACATGATCCTGAAAATACTGTCGAATTGCCCTCTGTATCACGGGCTTACGGCTCAGTGTAATAAGCTGTAAAACATTTTGAGCATCTAAACTCACTCCTCTCCCTCCAGTATCATAAACTCTGACCAGCCTTTGCAAATCCCCTTCTCCTGGCTGCTGGCGGAACCGGGTCAGTATATCATCTACTTCTGCCTGTGTAAAATCCTCCACAGTGATCCTCATTCGTGTATGAGGGACCAACTCAGTAAGATATTGGGGCTGCCCATCTGGCCCCAGCAGCGGTTCCCCTCCGGGCCCCATCTGCTGTATGGGTTGCCCATCATTACCACGTATAGGGCGTCTTCCCTTGGTATGATTACAATACAGTTTTTTTTTTTTCCTGCCTTCCGGCCACAATACAGTTTTTTTCCTGCCTTCTATTGACAGGTTGAATCTGTCTGTATGGTAACTCCTCTTTCACTTCTTCCCCCAAGCACCCATCCGGGTCTGAGGAATTCCAAATATCTCCATCCCACCTATCTGGGTCCCATTCTGCGGTGGCAGTAGCCACTGCTTGATATATACTTTCTGCTTATTGACCTTACCTTTCCTCTTTCTATATTTATGTTGTGCTATTTTTACTGCGGCTTTTTCTGCTATCCTCTGATAATGATCCAACTTATCCTGCAATAGCTTCTGATGGCATTCCAAAACTATTACTTTCCCTTCTAACAACTTGTGCTCAACTTGGCTCAATTCCAGCTGCTTGCTCTGCAGCTGGGAATGAACTTTGCAATAAGCTTTAACAACACCCAGGTCTGTCTGCCCAGGGGTAACTACATCACCTGGTTTCCCGGGGAGGCCCTTGAGTACTTTGTCCACATCAAGGGACGTTGCTTGCTTTAACAACACCCAGGTCTGTCTTTCTGGGGTAACTGCATCACCTGGTTTCCCGGGGAGGGGGCCCTTGAGTACTTTGTCCACATCAAGGGACGTTACTTGCTTTAACAACACCCAGGTCTGTCTTTCTGGGGTAACTACATCACCTGGTTTCCCAGGGAGGGGGCCCTTGAGTACTTTTTCCACATCAAGGGGCATTGCTAACCTTAAAAAAAAAAATAATGCATTCCATGATTCTTCAAACCCATTATCCCCTAATTGCAAAGCTAAAGTCTATAAGTAAGTATCCTTTCATCCTGGGATGGGTTGGCTAGCACTAAAGTTTTTATTCTTGCTTTTAAACATGTCTGGGCACTCTGCCAAAACAGCGATTTTCTTGGCACTCTGCCAAATGGGATTCAATCGACACAGAGCTCCGCCGTGCACTGCGTGCCTCTCTATTGATTAAATCACCTGGCTGCAATATCAATTAAGTCACTTCGCATCCCACTCTCGTCGCCATTATGTATTACTATAACAAATCACTCTGAGTCCTCACTGACATCCAAACCAGGCACAATTTATATAGTAATACTAAGCTACTGTTTATTGCATAGTAAATAAAAGATTATACGTCATACAATGCATATAAGTAAGTTCTAATAAGTTCTAACATAAAAGTACTAATAAGTTCTAGCATAACATGATTATCATAATATGATTATAAGTAAGTTCTAGCATGAAATGAAATGCATCAATACATATACCGGATTGTAGATTCACTTCAGCGATCGGGGGAACTTTCCACGATGAAGGAATCCAGGAAAGCTGCCAAAACAGAATTGCTTTGTCTCTGGTACGGTTCTCTTCTCCTTGGAAAGTTCCACGTTTGATATACAAGTTTCAGTAAGTGTTTGTTATCAGAGATGTGTTTTCATTGGATAGTACAGCGTGAACTTCATGTGAAAATAGAATTCTCACGATTATGATTGGATATAGATTTCATACACAATTTATGTACAGAGAATTGCTTCTGACTCATTATACTAGTTCAGACCACTTCAAGCAAGGTGTTTATGCCCTCTAGTAACCTTATAGTCTCTACAGTGCAAGCTGCTATGCCCTGTAATAACTCCCAATAGCTACATGTCTGCTGCATCCATTCCATTCACAGCAAAGCATGTCACACTCGTATCACACCCCACCATGGGTTTGAACCCATAACCTCTGGCTTCACAGGCAGTGAAGTAACCAGTGGGCTACAGTTGCTAACAAACCCCTGGTTAGCTGCAGAAGGACTGCACGTCACCACACAAACTGTCTGCTGTGGTTACTAGGATAGGGTTAACCCACCCGTACCCATGATGCACTACACATGCAAATCAGTAGTCGACATATGGGCACAAGATGGGGTATGCACCCCCACAGCACCTCGGCCTGGTAGGGGGAACTGACCGTGTATGGCACTGGCACAGAGTAGCCACAGACCATCACATTGTGCGGGTACTGTGCTCACTCTGAGGGTGAGGTGGGGCGCCCAGCACCAGGTCCACAGCACCTTTCATGGCTGAAATATGCCATGCTGCAGGTCCCCTTCAGTGCTACTGTGTGTGATAGGTAGTTCCTGCAGACACACCTAGGTTACATCTGTGTCCTTTTGTATTTCTCAGTCATGTCTAGCCATTATGGGCTATGATGCATCCAGAATAGTGCATATCCTGTGTTGGTGCCATGGTTACATGAAGTAGGTGAAGAGGGGGTGGTGTCTGGACCCATAGGCGGATTATGTACCACCACACAACCCACCCTCTGGGGCTCCAGGTGGGAAACAGGATCACCCACCAGTAGATCCACATTCTACCTCCCTGCAATGGTAGCAATAGAGGGGACCATCAACCCCAGTCCTGCTGAGGAACAGACACTCTACAGGGTAGGCAGTGCATAGCTGTACACATCCATAAAGCAATAGCAGACAGACAGTAAGCCTGGAAATGCTCAGCTATCCCCCACCACTATCTGACATTCTCCAGCAGCAAGCCTCCAGCCGCTACACCCTGCAAGGTGTTCCAGCAAGACACATACTAGCTGCAGACAGTCTGCTAGCTAGTCCACAGTGCATGGTCCTGGAGAAGATGTGTGTACCCAGAACTGGGATGTCAGCATACACACCAAGCAAATAAGTCAGTGATTGGGTCCCAAAAGGGACCCATAAATATCACATGAGAGAAATGCTATATAGTACTATGGGGGAACCTAGCCATGCCGTGGTCACTGCTCAGTCAGGGTGAGAGTGACCTCCCAGCAGGACATGCTGTGGCCACCCTGTCCATGCAGGTGGTGGCCGGGCACTACAATGTCTGAGCCATTGCCCTATGCCCTGTGCAGATGCGGCCAGGCCAGGCCACACTATCCAGGCTATTCCCACAGTACCTTGCTCCTCATTATGCACATTGGCAGGCCAATACCGGCAACAGTTCTAGCAGTGTGGGCTGTGGAGGGTGTTGGCAGCCACCACACACTGGATAGACAGACACACACTCCACACACCTATGCCAACAATGTGCAACTATAGAGGTGTTTGGCAGCCCTGGCCACCTCACCAGTCCTGGGCACAGTGCAGGCATGGCTATGGTACGCAATGCTGTTGGGGTCACTCTGTCAGACACCAGACCTGAGGCACACTCCACAGACATCAGAAAGGTTGCTATGATGCAGCTCAATCAGCCAATTGTGCATAACGTAGGAATTGCTATCTGCCAGTTATCATAGCAACCTTTTGATAGCTGTGTACAGTTTTCCCATGTTTAGGGTGGCATTGCTAAGGTATGCAAGTGCTAGTATAGGGAGATGCACGCAGGGCCCAACATCCTGCCTCTCCAGGAGGCTTGGGATAATGGATCCTGTGGGTGCGGGTGTGTCTGCCCCTGTTGGCCGCTGCTCTAGGGCAGAGGTTCCCAACTCCACTCCTGGAGGGCCAAACACTGTTCGGGTTTTCATGCTGTCCCTAATGAATATGCATGAGATACATCTGCATACCATGGGGGCGGTGCATAGCAATGCAGCACAGCCACATTTATTATAGGCAGCATGGAACCTGAATGGTGTTTGGCCCTCCAGGACTGCATTTGGGAGACTCTGCTCTAGGTAATGCACATGTTTATGGTGTCTGTGCTCTGTAGGGTAAAATGTAGGTGTTTTGGGCATGTTTACGTCATCTGCAATAAAGGTTCTGTCTGTATTAGCAAGTTTTAGTAGTGGGTAAAATATGGGGGCTGGGTTGGCAGGAACCACAGCTGGGACTTGAAACTGTGACCTTCTGCCTCTGAACACACTGGTTGTGTGCACTGCATCACCGTGTTGCCAGAGAGACAGTGCATTCCCTGGTGATACCATGACTGTTCATCCAGCAGGGCCTGTCTGTTGCAGTGCATGGCACCCACCTACACAGGGCTTGGCCATGGTCTGCTCTGGGCAGCTGCCACTGCTCCCCTCCACCACCAGTACCCCTCTGCCACCATGCTGCTCCCCTCCACCACCAGTACCCCTCTGCCACCATGCCCTTCTGCTGGTGGTGCTGGTGGTGTGCAGTCTCAGGCCATCCAGTGTGCAGGTAGGCGGCTGCCTATGGTGCGTGTTCTGGGGTAGGGGTGCCTGCATAGACGTCCACACTTCCCCCCCAACACCGCCTGCCAATGTTCTGTGCCCTTGGAGGTACCTGCTGGGTACTATCCCCTGTGACACTGTGATAAACACACCCATGCCCATGTTGGGCCCTCATCAGTTGCTGTCTGGCTGCTGTACAATTTCAGCATTCCTAAGTGCCACCTAGGCATCTGCCTAGTCCGCACTGTGCCCCAGCTGCACCACAGCATGTGCCCCTGCAGCCCTCTGTATCCCATTTTCAAGTATCTGTCCAGTTTGCTATTCCGACATGCCCGCCCTGCTGTTGTTGGACATGTGCACGCCATAGGAAACCTGTCCGATGGAGAGGAAAACCCTGCACAGCGCAATTTCACTGTGGGCTCATTCACCTTGTATGGGGATGGAGCATGGACCCTTCCAGAATTCATATCCTTTTTTTGGTGCTTTCTTGGGAGTGTTTTTTGATGTTTCCCATTGAGATCACTATTGCCCAGCTTGGTTATTTTATTTTTTCATTTTCTTCTGTTAATTTTCACTGTTTATTTGCCCTTTTGTTCTGTGCACATGTATCACACTTATCACTTTTTTGTAGGTTTCCCTGGTTTTGCTGTGCATTGCTGACAGAAATGGTGTCTCTTCCCTTTAAATCAGCTCTAACGCCAGGTTTTCACTGGCATTAGTTTTCAGCCTCGGATTTCACAGCGTTAGTGTGCGGGGAGCCTCTCCCCTCCCACTCTCCACCCATTGACCCCTTCTCTCCGCCCCTGGGAAGCCTTCCTCTGCCCTCCGGGCGCCTTTCTCCGCCTTCAGCGCTCGTTTACGCCGCTGTGCACTTTATCGCGTGCTAAGGTACCTCTGCGCCCGATAAAGCACCATTATCGCGCAATAAGGTACCTTATCGTGTGATAATGTCACAGAGCGCACATTAAGACAGTTTAGTAAACATACCCCTTAATGTTTGACATTGCAATCACGATGTTTTTAAATGAGACGCTGAAACATACCACGGTCCCTTTGCCCTTCATTGTGTCAATCCAGATATATGTATGATTTCGCTAATGTTTTTCTAAAATTCTATTTCTGATGGTATCATATTTACATGTATTTTTTCAGGGCATTGTCATCATTAAGATATATTCTTAAAGTGTTTTACTTTATTAGTGGCCATAGACATATTCTTTTTCTGCATCTATGAGATCATTAGTGTTTGTACTTCACAAATTAGGGATTCGTCATTATTTATCTAACTATAGAATACACATTCACACACACATTCTTTGTAAGCATTTTGTTTTTCGGTTGTTTACCCATTGTTCTGGGTTTTCTTTTCTATTTTTGTATTTATACATGATACTAATCATCATTTTTATATCTTTATGATTTTTAGCCCAACTTTCATTATATTGATTGAGTTCTACAATAGTTTTTTTTGTGCGCTTCATCACTTAGATGGTTTCTAGTAATGTGAGTATATTTCACACATTTTTATAATGCAATGTACTTATGGATATTAATGTGTCCTTCTTTTATCTTTGTTAAAAATATCTATATACAATTTTTATGTTTGGTTGTTATATATTATATTTCTATTATATGTTGTTTTACTATATCTTTTATTTTTTAGTTTTCATTCTATTCATTTGCATATAATTTTAATGTTGTGCTTATGATGATGGTTTTATCCATTTATTTATTTATTGTTTGTTGTCTGCAGTTCTCAGCCCCCTGATGAAGGCGTTGCCGAAACGCGTTGGGGTAATTTGTTAAATAAAGCGCATGTGACCACCATACCTCTTGCTCTGTGTGTCATTTGGAGGTTCCTGCAAGTAGGTGCTCTTTCTTTGGTTTGTTATCAGATCTGATGCCTCCTGGGGATGGGGCAGGGCTGTAATACTCCAACAGCAGCAACTACCAGTGCACCATGATGACTACTTGACCTCTGTGATCAGGTCAGATGTCTCCTGGGGATTGTCCAGAGCTGGTAATGTGTCATAGCAGCAACCATCATGGCACCGGGATGCCTAATAGAGCTCTGTCATGGGGGCTGCAACTCCTGGGGGTTGGGCAGAGGTGTGCACTACAACAGAAGCAGCTTATATCACACCGCGCTAACCTCTGCACCTCTGCTTTCAGGTCTGTGGCTCCTGGGGATTGGGCATATGTGCACCCAGCAACATACGCAGATAGCTTGATCACAGGCTTGCTCACATACAGGTGTCTCGCCCATGTGGTGCATGTGTTATGTGTTTTGATTGCTGGATATTGTGTTGCACACCTTACATTTTGTGACCTGTCCCCACACACTTAATTCACATGGGTAGTCTACTATATGGTTGAAGCACCTTGTGATGCGCACCCATGCCCTCCTGATGTGTTTCAGATCCTGGCATTGTGAGGCACCTGGGAAGAGGCGTGGCTGCCTGGTGCAGATTAATGCTGCCAGCTGTCGTAGGTCGGAGCGGCTAACTGCTGGCTTGCGGGATTGCGTCACCATTTTGGGGGATGCCCATGTGTTGATGACACATGCACGTACGCCGTGCATGCCACATCACATGCTGTATCATGCATATGCTGTGCCCTACTACGCTGCGCATGCCACTTGTGCCACACGGCGAACTATCTCTAGGGCTGCATGAATACATGTCGGATACGCTGATTGGCGGCCATGGTGGCTGGCTTTAGTTTACAGCATCGCATGTCTTACGCCGGTTGGCCTGGACCGCATCTGGTGCACCTTAGCTTTCGGCACCTTATGATGCGCTTTCGGCGACACAACACCATGCCTCTCCTTAGGGTACAGGACAAAGGTTAAAGTGTATTAGGCTTGTGTCACTGATTGTAGAGTTGTGTCTGACTGTTACTAACACTCATCTTGCTGTTGGTGCACTGGGGATTCAAACCCATAAGCAGTGACTCTGAGGGCATTGTATTAACCAGTACACTATGCCTTTTCTCATAGCATGGGCTGACTACACAACAACTGCAGGTCAACCCAGTAAATGTCAGCTGTGCTTACCGGGATCGGTTAGACCCCCAGCTAAGGCACTTTACAGGGTACCTTAGGTTTTCCAGCTGAGGTGATGGTTTATTTTTGGTGGACACACTGATATTTGCTATGGGGTCTGTGAACTACACCGTCCTAATGTTACCGGCGAAACTCCCAGCGATAATGTGAGCAATGCCATATAGGGATATGGGCGTGCCGGCATCCATGTAACATACACTGTGTATCGCCCGATAGGGTGCGCGTTGGCTGTTTACGCGTGGTAACCTTAACTTCATGGCAGCGCTGTGAGAATATGTATAGTGCTGTAGCCCACTGGTTAATACACTGACCACCAAGCCAGAGGTCATGGGTTCAATCCCTCAGAGGTCTCATCTAATATGGCTGTCTGAGGCAATCTCTTTTGCTGCATGTAACAGTCAGACACATCTCTACAATCTGCGCTGCCAGCAGAAACACCCTCACCTCATTGCCATCACCTACGGTGCCCTATAGGGCCGGGGGGGGGGGGGTGTCTGTACCCACATGCAGGTTAGGGAGCACCGTCTACCAACCCACCATCTCAGGGCCGGGGGGGGGGGGGGAACAGGATCTGCCAACAACAGACCCACACTCTAAATATTTGTAATGGCGGCTGTGGGACTAGCAACCCCAGTCCTGCAGGAAAAGGGGCACCCTCCAGGGCAGTCAATGCAGATCTGTTTGTATCACACAAGGCACTGGCAGACAAGCCTGTAAATGCTTAGATGCCTCCACCCACCACCATCTGACATTCACCAACAGAGAGCACAGTCAGTCTTCACCCACTGCACCCTGCAAGGTACTCCAGCCATACACACACTAACTGCAGACAGTCTGCTAGCTAGTACATAGAGAATGTCCTGGTGAAGCTATATGCACCCAGAGATGGTATGCCAGTAATTGGGCCCTAACTAGGAGAACTACCAGATATCACTTGAGAAAAGCACTGTGTAGCACTATGTGGGGACCTAGACATGCCATGGTCACTGCTCAGTCAGGGTGAGAGTGACCTCCCAGCATGACATGCTGTGGTCACCCTGTCCATGCAGGTGGTGTTCGGTCAATACAATGTCCCAGTCATTACCCTATGACCTGTGCAGATGCACCCTGCCCAGGCTGCCCTGTCTGTCCCATACCCACAGTACCTTGCTCCTCATTATGCACATAGGCAGGCTAACACTGGAAACAGTGCAAGCATTGTGCACTCATTAAGGTGTGGGCAGCCACAAAACACTGGATAGACATACATACACTCCCACACCTATTTCAGCATTGTACAAATATAGAGGTGGTTGGCAGCCCTGGCTGCCATACCAGTCCTAGGCACAGCGCAGGCATTGCTATGGTACTCAATACTTTTGGGGTCACTCTCCGGAGTGGTAAACACTGTCAGAAACAAAAAATGAGACACACTCCACAGATATCAGAAGGTTGCTCTGATGGATCTCTGTTATCAAATTGTGTTTCATTTACATAGAAACATAGAAATATGATGACAGAAAAAGACCACATGGCCTATCTAGTCTGTCCTTCCATATCAACAACTACAACAGTCCCCTTTTTACCTTTAGAGATCCTCTGTGTTTGTCCCATGCTTTTTTGAATTCAGTTACATGTTCTCATCTCTACCACCTCCACTGGGAGACTATTCCATGGATCCACTACTCTTTCCGTAAAGAAATATTTCCACATATCACTTCTGAATCTATCTCCCTACACCCTCATCCCATGTCCCCTCGTAGCAGAATTTGCTTTCAATTGAAAGAGGATCTCTCCCTGAACATTTATGCCATGGAGGTATTTAAACATCTCAATCATATCACCTCTATCCCACCTTTCCTCTAAGGTGTACATATTAAGATCCTTCAGTCTGTCCTCATATGCTTTATAATGAAGACCACTAATCATTTTAGTAACCACCCTCTGCACCGACTCCATCCTGTTCACATCCTTTTGAAGGTGCGGTCTCCAGAATTGCACACTATACTCCAAATGAGGTCGCACCAAAGACTTATAGAGAGGCATTATCACCTCCTTTTTTCTGCTAGCCTTTCCTCTCCGTATGCACCCAAGCATCCTTCTAGCTTTTGCAGTCGCCTTTTCTATCTGTTTAGCTACTTTAAGATCATCAGACTCAACCACGCCTAGGTCACACTCTTCTTTAGTGGACAAAAGTACTTCACCCCCTATACTATATTGCTCCCTTGGATTTCTGCAGCCCAAATGCATGACCGTACATTTTTTAACATTAAATCCCAGCTGCCAAATTCTAGACCATTCTTCAAGCTTAGCTAGATCCCTCCTCATGTTATCTACACCTTCTTGGGTGTCTACTCTATTGCAGATTTTGGTATCGTCCGCAAAGAGGCAAACCTTACCCGACAGCCTTTCCGCTATATCACTAACAAAGATGTTTTGGACTTTTTATCTGACATTAATCATAGCAACCGCTTCATATATGTGGAACGTGTTTCCAAGTTTATGACGGCATTGCTAAGGTATGCTGGTTCTAGTATTGGTAGATGCTGCACTGCGCAGGGCCCAACAGCCTGACTCTCCATGAGAGTTTGGATAGTGGAGCTGGCCGATGCTCTGGGGCAGAGGTTCCCAACCCCAATCCTGGTAGGCCCAACACGATTCAGGTTTTCATGCTGTCCCTAATGAATATGCAGGAGATACATTTGCATACAATGGGGGCAGTGCATACAAATGCATTTCAAGCATATTTCTTAGGGACAGCATGAAAACCTGAATCATGTTGGGCCCACCAGGACTGCAGTTGGGAACCTCTGCTCTAGGGACTGCAGTTGGGAACCTCTGCTCTAGGGACTGCACATGTCTATGGTGAATGTGCTCTGTAGGGAAGAATATAGGCATTTATGGTGTGTTTATTTTATCTACAAAAAGGTTCCTTCTTTATTGCCATGGTTTAGTACTGGGTAATATATAGGGACATGATCTGCAGGAGCCACAGCTGAGACTTGAACCTGTGACCTTCTGCCCCTGAATGCACTGGCTGGGTGTACTGCACCAAACTGTTGCCACAGAGGCAGGTCATTCCCTGGGGATACCATTACTGTACGTCAGACAGTCAGACGTCTTTTGCAGTGCATGGCACCCACCTAGACAGGGCTTGGCCTTGCTCTGCTGTGGGCAGATGCCACTGCCCTCTCCACCACCAGCACCCCTCCGCCACCATGCTGACATGCCCTTATGCCAGTGGTGCTGGTGGTGCGCAGTCCCAGGCCATCCAGTGTGCCAGTAGGCGGCTGCCTATGGTGTGTAATCTGGGGTAGGGGTGACTGCATAGACATCCATGCTTCCCCCCGGCACCGCCTGCCAATGTTCTGTGCCCTTTGGGGTATTTGGTGGGTACTGTCCCCTGGGACACTGTGGGACACACACAATCATGGGTATGTTTGGCGTTGATCAGTTGCTGATATTCCGTTTCTCCTTTTCTATGTGTCACCTAGGCATCTGCCTAGCCTGCCCTCTGCCCCAGATGCCACAGCTGCCCCACTGCATGTCACGCCTGCAGCCCCCTGTATCCCATGTGCAGCCACACCATAGTGCCCTTTTGTACTTGGGCACTATCTGGTGCTGCTGCACATGTATCACTACTATCACTATTCTTGGTCTCCCTGCCTTTGCTGTACATTGCTGACTGAAATTTATTTATTTATTAATTTATTTAATATTTCTTATATACCACGCTATTTATCATCAGTGCGGTTCACAGTGTAACAATAAAACACATAGGTCAGATGACTGGCCTTCGTTTACAGATAACAGGGAGATAAAATGGAGGTAAACAGGGGAACTAATTACAATCATTAGAATACCTGATATGATTTATGTTAGCTTTGTACATTCATATGGATAGGTATGGGGTTAAGAGGGTAAGTATGGGAGGGTGGGAGGCAAGTCTGGAAGCTTAAAGTGAGTGATAAAGAAATATTTCCGCATATCACTCCTGAATCTATCTCCCTTCACCCTCATCCCATGTCCTCTCGTAGCAGAACTTGCTTTCAATTGAAAGAGGCTCTCTCCCTGAACATTTTTGCCACAGAGGTATTTAAACATCTCAATCATATCACCTCTATCCCGCCTTTCCTCTAAGGTGTTCATATTAAGATCCTTAAGTCTGTCCTCATATGCTTTATAATGAAGGCCATTTAAGTCAGCAATATACAGCAAAGGCAGGGAAACCCAGAAAAGTGATAGTAGTGATACATGTGCAGGAACCAAAAAGTTAAATAAACATAGAAAATGACCAGAACCACATCTGAAATCACAATAACCCAGCTGGCCAATAGTGATATCAATGATAAACATAAAGCAACACTACTGACAAAGTGTAAAAAGGAAGATATCATGTTTGGAAGGGTCTATGCTCTGTCCCCCTACAAAGTGAATGATCCCACATTGAAATAGCGGTGATCAGGGTTGTTGTCATTTATAATGGGCAGGTTTGTTATGATGTGCACATGTGCAGCAACAGCAGAGTGGGCACGTAGGAAACGGCAACTGTACTGGTGCTGTAAATGGGATACAGGGGGCTGCAGGCAGCACATGCTGTGGTCCAGCTGGGGCACAGTGTGGACTAGGCAGATGCCTAGGTGGCAAATAGGAATGCTGAAACTGTAAAGCAGCAAGACAGCAACTGACGAGGGTCCAACATGGGCATGAGTCTGTGTCCCACAGTGTCACAGGGGATATTACCCAGCAGGTACCCCCAAGGGCACATAACATTGGCAGGCGGTGCCGGGGGGAAGCGTGCATGTCCATGTAGGCACCCCTACCTGACAACCCACACCATAGGCAGCTGCCTACCGGAACACTGGATGGCCTGGGACTGCGCACCACCAGCACCACCGGCATAAGGGCATGTCAGTATGGTGGCGGAGGGGTGCTGGTGGCGGAGGGGGCAGTGGCATCTTTAGGGCGAAGCCCCGTTTAGGTGGGTGCCATGCACTGCAGCAGACAAGGTCTGCCTGACAAACAGTTATGGTATCCCCAGGGAATGTCCTGCCCCTGTGGCAACCATTGGTGCAATACACGCAGCCAGTGTGTTCAGGGGCAGAAGGTTACAGGTTCAAGTCCCAGCTGTGGCTCCTGCCAACCTTGTCCCCATATTTTACCCAGTACTAAATCATGGTAATAAAGACGGAACCCTTATTGTAGATAGAATAAACATGCCTGAAACACCTATATTTTACCCTACAGAGCACAGACACCATAAACATGTGCAATCCCTAGAGCAGAGTTTCCCAACTGCAGTCCTGGAGGGCCAAATACCATTCAGGTTTCATGCTGTCCCTAATAAATATGCCTGTGCTGCATTTGTAGCACCGCCCCTATTGTATTCAAATGTACCTCATGCATATTCATTAGGGGCAGCATGAAAACGTGAACAGTGTTTGGCCCACCAGGACTGGAGTTGGGAGCCTCTGCCCTAGAGCAGTGGCCAACAGGGGCACACACCCCCACACCCACAGACTCCACTATCCAAAGCCTCATGGAGAGTCAGGCTGTTGGGCCCTGCGTGGAGCAGCATCTCCAAATACTGGCACCTGCATACCTTAGCAATGCTGTCCTAAACTTGGAGAACACGTTCCACATATATCAAAAGGTTGCTATGATTAATGTCAGCTAACAAATCCTTTTTTTTTTTAAACAACTTTATTTTCATTTCCAAAATAAAACAACACATTACAAGAAACCCAAAACTAAAACGATAGCTTTATCTCATTCTCATTGACTGTGATCTTCTCAGAGCTTTTGTCCCAACGCCAACCATATAGGCGCCTGTGCGTTTCTCCATATGGGGTTTTTCAAGGGACGAATATTGACAATAATGTTATCTGGAAAAAATAATGTCAATCAATGACTGAACTTATGCAAAAGTTATGTGAAATTTGTAACACCACGCACCTGTTGAGATGGAAAACAAAATCATCAAGGAATACCTTATATATACGCCGTTTCACATGCCCTAAAGATTCACCCCCATCGATGCTCTGGGGAATCCCAAAATAACGCCGTGCATGCGTGTTAACTAGTTGGATAGCCAATTTAAAGGGGCTTTAAGCCCGCCCTACAAAGTAACTCACTACTGTGGACACGCCCCCTCTAAACACATGCTGTCCACTCAATGATGACATTTAAATCACCAGGTTGCACTGTGTCCAAAATGTAAATCCATCGTTGTTCTTTGTATAATAGTAGCTGATCTCGTGACTTTTCAAACCCATCCGTGGGTACCTCTTCAATGCACCAACAACGAAGTTGTGTAAATTTGTGATCGTACTGCAGGCAGTGAGAAACTATCGGGGCTTCTTTGTGGGCACAACGGAGTCTACTCTCGTGCTCCTTCATTCTTATATCAAATGAACGAATTGTCTTACCAACATAGAGCAGACCACATGGGCACAAAATAGCATAGACCACGTGAGTAGATTCACAAGTAGTAGCTTGTTTGATCAAATAACGTGTACCCTTGTGTTCAAAAGAAGATCCCTCAATCGTGATCTCACAAATCGGGCAATGTCCACAAATGTAATGACCCCCCAACGGGGTCCGTTGTTCAAGTGATGGCAAAGGTCTTAACCGAGTGTGACTTAAATGTTCCTTCAAATTACGACTCCGCTTCCAAACGCATCGCACAGATTTGTCCTGAAGACCTGGCACTATTTTCAACAATGTACTGTGTTTCTTAAAAAATTTTTGCATGCTAGAACTTAGTGGAGAATAAAAGTGAGGATAAACAGGAACCCGTTGACAAGAGATGAGTTAGATTGGCTTTAAAGTCGCACTGGACGCCGCCTGGGCCGATTCATCCAGCTATTACTATTTTTAAAGATTTAGGGGCATGTTTACTAAAACCCCGCTAATGTGCGGGCCGCGGTAGTGTGCGGATGCCATATAAGGAGTGGGCGTTCCGTCCTGAAAACGAAAATCCGGAATTTACATATGCGCTAAGGTGCGCGGCGCCCATGTGCACCCTGCACATTAGCGCATGAGATAGCTGCACGGGAGGCATAAGTGGCACGCTGATGTGCACACAGAAGAGCAGAGCCACAGCATAATGGTCAAGGCACTTACCAATGGTGCAGGGATCAGGGGTTCAATCTCCTGCAGTGCCCAATGAAGACAGCTGGCTGAGGGGTTAATTTATGAGGCATTTAAATAATGGGCAGCATAAGGCAGCGCACTGATGGGCATAAGGCAGTAACCAATGGGCTGCATCATTATAGCTTCTAGCACTATGCTGGCATGTACTTAGGGTTAACGCATATTAACATGCCATGGCGCCCACTATCGTGCGATACATATTCTTGCTACCTTAGGACTGGAACGTCCGCTCCTTATATGGCATTCTTCACATTATCGCTGCAACTAGCGCCGGTAACATTAGGACGGTTTAGTAAACATACCCCCTAGTGTCAGCTGCTGTATATCCAATGCTTACTGTCAGCAGAGGCAGTGCTATCTTTTTTGCTGCTTTATGCAAATGATTACTGTGCTGCCCCCCTCCCCCAAGGATTCCACTGGTGCCCTTCATAAACTTCTCTTTTGTTTCAACAAGAAGGGGCGTGTTTACTAAAATGCTGCAGGTAGTGCGAGACTAATACATGGTTGGCACAAATTAGTACAACAGAAGGGGTGGAGAGGCTGTGGTAAAAGCAAGGGGTGAGACTGCAGCAAAGAATCAATGCCACACTAGGTGTGTTGGTTGCTTGGTAGTAGTGACCATACGTCAGATTGTGAGTGGGCAAAGTGCAGACATCCTAGACATCAAAAAGGGTAAATAGAGTTTGTCACATTCCTCCTCACTTCTCACCACCACCAAAATGTTGTCTATTAGACAACCTTTCGGCGGTGGTGAGAATCAAGGAGGGATGTGACAAATTCTATCTACCCTTTTGATGTCTAGGACATCTGTACCTTGCCCACTCACAATCTTAAATAACAGACGTGTAAGGCAGGAGTCTCCAAATCGAGTCCTGGAGGGCCACAAACCAGTCAGGTTGGCAGGATATTTCTAATGCATATATATTTCATACAAATTCATTAGGGCTATCCCAAAAACCTGCCAGGGTTGCGGCCCTCCAGGACAGGGTTGAAAACCCCTGGTCTAGGCAATGTGAGGCACAGTGCAGTGCAGAAGTCCACAGAACTCTGGAAAGACATACACACACACACACACATCAACACGCTGTGCAAAAGTGGGGATGGTTGGCATTTCTGCCTGACACTTTGGTCTCCATATCAGCTCAAGCATTGTTAACGTGTACTCATTGTGCAGGCGCTAGTAGCACCCTCTGATATTAACATCTGTCAGTGTGCTGGTGGTATCAGGCTGACTTTCCATGTAACTGTGGCTAGTGGTCTGTCTGTGTGGCTGATGGGTGTCTGTACCCTTGCTGGCCAGTTCATTCAGGGTTTCACATGCTGGTGCTGCACTGTAGGCTAAGGTTTAGCCACAGGGACATGCAATACATGATCCACAGCAGGATCTTGAACCTGTGATCCTCCACTCATAGACACAATGGCTTTGTGTGCTGAATCACAGAGCTGCCATATGACTGTATCAATCCCTGGGACTGATGTGTTACCCATTAGGCAGAGCTGGGCACATGTTGCGATGCGATCAGCACACAGGACCATGATATGGGTCTTATATACTGCAGGCGGGTGCTGCTGCACCTGATGTCAACACCCCCACATCATGCTCCCATGCCATCATGCTGTCGGTGGGGGTGGTACGCAGTAGCGACATCCACCATGCGGCTTTGGCAGAGGCCTAGGGCATTAGGTCCAGATGGGTGGGGCAGAGGCTCACATTGACGGACATGCAGTCCCCCCAAACAACTGCCACTGCCAGAACCACATCACTGCCTGCTTCTGATACATCTTGGGGGGAGGCAGGCAGTCACAGTTGTGGCATTTCCCCAGGCGCCTGCATTTTGCAGCTCCCTGTAGCGCTACAGCTGCTAGCGCTATCATCCTCTTCCTCCAGAGCTGACTTCAGTATCAGCAGGGGGGGTGGGCTGACTGGGGTCCTTACCTAGGGTGCCAGGAAACCTTGGCTCGCCCCATGTGGCACATCACCTTTCTAAAACAGCAACATGTCTGTGTGCCACCAATGTCGATGTGGGATCATGACAGACATCACAGATGTGCCACCTAGGCAGCTGCCTGGTCTGACTTGGGCCCCAGAAACTCCCCTTGCATGACCAACGTGCCACCTCTTTTGCCCCATTTGCACCATCAACATGGTGTCCTTTCGTACTTGAGCACTATGCTGTTGCTGCTAATGAAGCACTACTATCAGTCTCTTGGACTCCCCTGTATGTGCCTCACATTGTAGATGTTTACATAGGCTCTCTCCTCTCAAAATACACCCTTTCTGTGGGGTTTTACTTGGCATTAGGGTTCCCAGCATTAAAGGGCTTTAACACACATTAGCGCAACAGGTGTTAAGGTAACACTCGTTGTTAATGCCCACTCTCTGTCCCATTGACACCCACTCTGCGCCTACTGTGCCCTTAATGCTGCAGGAGCCTTTAACGCCCGTTAATGCAGCTTTTTCACAGTGTTAATGGTGCAAGGGTGCCGATAATAGGCCTTAACAGCTCACTTGCTCCCTTATCGCCCTTTAGTAAACATGCCCCTATATTTCTCATGACCTCACATAGCTGTTTCCCTGTTCTTCATTCTCTCCTGTCTCTCTCTTTGGTCTCTTATCCCCTAAAAACTCCTTTTATCAACTCCTCAACTTTATTTTGATTCTCTTCCCACTCATCTGTTTGTTGATCTCCCACCTATGGCTTTTCCCCTCCTCCCCTCCCAGTCCAGCCAGCCAAGTTTCTCCCACCTTTTCCCATCCTCACATCCCCCTCTCCTTCCATTCCAGCCCAGCCCAACCCAGCCCTGTATAATATCTCCTATCTTTCCCCTTCCTCCTTCCCAGTCCAACTCAACTCAGCTCAGCCCAGTGCAGTATCTCCCATTTTTTGCCTTTCCTCCCCTCCCATTCGAGACTAGCACCTTCCATCTTTCCCTTCTTCCATTCCCAGCCCAGACCAATCTAGTCCAGCATCATCCCCCCCCCCCTTCCCCTTCCCCACCCCCAGTTAAGTCCAGTCCAGTCCAGTTTATCTCCACTTTGGAGGAAAGATGGGAGAGGGGAGATATAGTGACATTTAAATATCTCTGTGGCATAAATGCACAGGAGAAGAGCCTCTTACAACTGAATGAAAGCTCTGTGACAAGGGGATAGAGGATGAGATGAAAGAGGATAGACTCAGGTGTAATATGCTGAGATATTTCTTTATGGAAAGAGTGGAAGGTGCATGGAATAGTCTCACAGTGGAAGTAGTGGAGACGAGGACTGTATTTGAATTCAAGAAAGCATAGGGCAAACATAGATCTCTAAAGGAAAAAAAGGGACTATAGAAGTTGATATGGAAGGGCAGATTGGATAAGCCATATGGTCTTTTTCTGCTGCTATGTCTCTATGTTTCCCCCTCCCCCTGCTTTGAGTCTGCTATCTCCCTCAGCAGAACACCAGAGTTGTTGTTCTTTTTTATTTAGAGCTGCTTCCCGGGTCACTGAAGCATTCAGCTGTTATTAAACACTCACTTTTGGTGCACGGAGGCAGTTTCAAGACCAAAGTCATACACCAGAAGTGAAGGACTTAATAAGAGATGCACACATGCACCAGTGACCCAGGAAGGAGCTCTAAATTCTTTTTTAAAAGCTGCCATTTGTGCTCTCTTTTTTTCCTGACGGCTGGGTTTGCGCTTTTATTGGCACCAGGGTTTGTGCTGTTGCTGCTGAGGACTCCACGATGCTGCTGCTGCCCTCCAGAAACCACAGCCCTATGCAAGTGCGCAGCTTGTGCAGTGGGTTGCACCTACCCTGACTGTGGAAGAGCAAATTGTTCAATTAATTTCCTCTGTAATTAAAGGTAGATCAATTTGGAGCCATCTCCTACTGAGTTTGGCTACATTCACTGTGAGTCAAGGGAGCATCTCAGAGTTCTATTTTTTTATATATTTTTTTTACATTTTTATTTTTACGTCGTGAATACTTAGTGAATAAATCGACTTAACTTTTTGATTCACCCAGTACAAATTATTTTTACCCAGTAGATTTCTGGAGTGGACCTTGGACTTCTTAAGAGTGAGTGGCAACTAGCCTGGAAGAAAGGCCAAGAGGCATGTGTTCTGGTGAGTGACCATCCATTGAACTAGAACCTTGAAAAAAGTTCTCTCACCATGCCCTGAAGACCCATAGCCAGGGCTTGCCCATTCACAAGCGGATTAGGTGGACACCTAGCATGTCAGGACCCAGTGGGCAGCATGCTTCAAAGCGACAGCAGAGCAAGTTGTTTTGGTACTGTGGAGGACCTTGAAGCAGAAAGTTTGCATTGGAGGGGAAAAGAGCAACAAGCCATGAGTGCATGCGAGTGGGTGCTTCAAGGCCTACTGTGCACTAAAGAGGCTTGCTCTACTACTGTTTCGAAGCATGTTGGAGAGAATGAGGTGCCATGACCTCTCCCCCAAGGTGAAGAAAAGGGAAAGGAAGGGGAAATGCTGGATGCCGGGGCAGGAGGGTAGGACCTGCGCTGCCCCGGGGAGGGGGGACAGGGCAGATGGTGAACCTGCCTAGGGCAGCAGATACCCTTGGGCCAGCCTGCCCATAGCACCACATTACTCTGATGTTTCTGGGGTCCCTGAAGACATAAATCCACAGTCCCCACTAACCAGGATAGGATATGCATCTCACCACCAAACACCAGTGCACTTCTGCAAAGATTCTGGTGGTTGATTGCCTAAAAAACTGCGAGCAATATCTTATTTTTGAGAACTGGGATGAACTGCAGATAACATCTAGTGACTAGAAGTTTACAGAAAGTCAAGGGAACAAAACCCATCCGCTCATGAAGGTGAAGGCTGCAGTCAGTCAACACTGCAGTAATTAGCTATAAATCTCCTGTGAGTCTGGAGACTGCGTATTCGCAAGTCACCTAGAAAGGCATTCAAAGGATGTATTGCTGGAAGATGCTGTTTCTGTATTATGTTGTTGAAAGAAGGCCGTTCACTGTAAAGTCTTCTATGGATTGAATCCTGTAATTAACATTACTCTTGTAAATACACACTTTTATTGGCGCAACAACATGCTTATAGCCTGCCTGTATTATCTGAGATTTGTCTACCAGAATAGCAGCCTCTCTAGGGATTTCCTGAAGTAAATTTTCAGTGTTTGCCTTATTCCCAGAGGGACCTGGTCAGCCCTGTGCAGACACATCTGGTTACAGCAGAATTGAAGTGGGGACATTATCTCATAGGTTATGTTACTGTCAAAGTATCTAGACATTCTAGAAAGCATATTAGACAAAGATATCAGACAGCTCCAATATTCACTGTGAGATTGCTTGTAATATTGGGCATGTTTATTATATCGTGATAGGGTTTTGCACTAATTGTGCCTTAAGTGCAAAACTTAGGGGTATGTTTATTAAAGGGCGTTAAGGTAACAGGTGTTAATGGCAGTGATAAGGGGTGTTGCAAGTGTAAAGGGCTCTGGGATGTAGGAGGTATTCTTGCGTAAAGGGCGCTATGGGCCATTTAACATGCGTTAATAGGACATCGGGCATTAAGGAGTCAAGCATGCACCTTAACATCTGAAAACAGCTGTAACCCTAACGCTGGATAAAGGAGCACCAAAGAAAGTCAATGTAAAGGTGATGGATGGAAGGACAGGTGGGAGTTGATGGATTTGCCATATCCGTGAGCACCCTACATGGCAGCCAGTAAAGTGGATGAGCATGTGGGAGGCAGCTGTACCGATGCACTGTGGGGTGCCAGTGTAAAATGGTGCAATGTCAGTATGTGCCATTGGATGGGGAAGACGTGTCTCCCAGTGGAACCAGAAGTGGTAGGTTGTGTGCAGTGACAGGAGGACAGAGTAGGAGAGGTGACATGCAGATCAGGCACAGGAGAGGCATTCATGAAGAGCCAAAATGCGGAAAAGAGTACCAGTGTAGGCCATGGTGTAGCAGCTTGCACAAGAAGACATGAATGCACACAGCTGACAGAGGCAGATGGATGGGCTGAAGGAAGGATGGCGGTTGATTAGAGGGTGGTATGGGCTGACAGCACTGATGTGCCGTAGGTGCCATCCCCAACGTATTTGTACTGTGTATAAAAGTGTGAGCCAGTGAAACTTGGAAGACCTGATACCTGACATGTGGGACTCACACCTGTCCCAGCCACACAGCCACTATACAACAGCACAGACAAATGTGCAGATAACAACAGCACAGGAGTCATCCAAACTGGGCAAATGGGCATGTACAGACATGAGGTGATATCTGCAGGTGGCTATCAGAGGGGTAGGATGTGTCTGCATTTACTGCAGAGACGTGATGGAGCCAAAGCTGTACAGTAACAGTCATGATGACATACATGACTCATGTTGCCCAAGTAGGTAACAGCTGTATACATATAACTGCCTGTTAGTATACCACTGTAGCAGTGCAGTAACATCAGGGTACATCTTAACATCAATTGGTAATGTCCGATGATAAACAGGGACTGTATGGACCTGCAGTCAGCTGAGCCATTGGTGGGTTAAGTGATCAGCTCAAGGTCACAAGGAGGTGTTGTCAGTCCATGAAGGTTGTGGCAGACATAAAATGTGACAGAAACACATTCTGAAATGTCACATAAGGAGTGGTATTGGGCCTCAAGCCATTGCCTGATTATCATGCCATGCCTTGAAGCAGAGGCCTGACATCCACAGGGTGAACATGTCTGACTCCCAGCAATGGGCTGCAGCAGCACCAATAAAGCCATGTTCTCAGACAACCATGATGGGGAATAGCATGTTTGCTGACACAAAACGTGACCAGAATGCATAACAAAGTAGAAGGATGAGTGTCTGCAAGTCACAGCAAAGCCTAGACCAGGGGTCCCCAAACCTATCCTGGAGGGCCGCAATCCTGGCAGGTTTTTGGGATAGCCCTAATGAATATGCATGAGATATATATGCATTAGAGATATCCTCCCAACCTGACTGGTTTGTGGCCCTCCAGTACTGGATTGGGAGACCCCTGCCTTACACCTCTGTCATTTAAGATTGTGAGTGGGCAAGGTACAGATGTCCTAGACATCAAAAGGGTAGACAGAATTTGTCACATTGCTCCTCGATTCTCACCACCACCAAAATGTTGTCTAATAGCCACACCTTGCTAGTGGCTAATGTCTGGAGTTAAAGGGCCTGCAGGTCTCTGCCTAAACTGTCTGCTATATGTGCCAGTATAGGTTAGCCACTCCAGTACCTATGATGCACTGCACATACAGAACAGCAGTCTGCAGCAGATCACCAAATGGAGAATGCACTGGTCCATCACATCAGCTCAGTATGACGCACTGACAGTGTGTGCTTCAATCATATAACAGCTACAAACCGTGCTATGGTGCAGTTTCAGTGGTTATCCTGAGGGTGAGGATGGGCGCCCAGCACCTGGTCCCCAGACTATGCAGTGATAATGATAGTCTTTACTGCAAATTTCTAGTACTACTAGTCTGTGGCTGGTATTGTTTGCAGTGGGTATTTTTTTTTCCTCTTGCCTCACTTTGTATGCAATTACAATATGCTGTGTGTGCTGCTCCTATTAGACAGGAACTTTCCTAAAGCAGTGCATGTCAATAGCCACTGTTAACCTGCTGTTGTCCTCTGCTATGGGGGACTTCTAGGCTTACTGCTACAGTCCTGCAGGTCCTACCATTACCACAGCGAGTTGGCCTGGAGCACCTGCTGTCCCAACCACCCAGGACTAACAAACACCCACAGCAAGTACAGACAGACTGCACCTGCTACCCACTACTAGGTTTTCTAGCCACACACATATCATGTGTGGACAGTCTGCTGGTCAGCACACATTGCATGTGTACAGAGTGAACATGTGCACCCAGCATTTGATTCAATGAGTGGGCCCCCAGGAAAGGCAATGCACCTATATCACTGGAGCCAGGCACTATACAGCACTATGTGGATACATAGCTGTGCCATGGTTACTGCTCGGTCAGAGTGAGAGTGCCCTCCCAGCATGACATGCTGTGGCACCCAGTCGATGCACACATCAGACAGGAACTACCACATCTCAGCCATTGACCCTACTTCAGATGCAGACACATCCTTGCAAATCTGCTCTGTTTCAGGCCATACCCACAATACTATGCTCCTCATCACGCACATTTTGCAGACTAACGCTGGGAACAGCTTAGACAATGCAAGACTGAGTGAGCTGTAGAAAGCCACAAAACAATGGAGACACATACACACACACTCATATCTCCGCACTGTGCAAAAATGGGGATGGTTGGCATTCCTGCCTGCCACTTTGGTCTCCATATCAGCTCAAGCATTGTTAATGTGTGCTCATTGTGCAGCAGCTAGTAGCGCGCTCTGATATTAACTTCCTTTGTTAGCACCCGCTCAGTGTGCTGGTGATATCAGCCGACTCTCCAACCAGCTTTGGATAGTGGATCCTGTCTATGTGGCTGATGGATGTTTGTACCCTTGCTGACTGATTTATTGGGGGTTGCACATGCTGGTGTTGTACCTGCACTGTAGGCTAAAGTTTAGCTACAGGAACATGTAATGCATGGTCTACAATCAGGATTTGAACCTGTGAGTTATCTGCTCATATTTTCACCACTTGTATGTGTTGAGCCACAGTGCTGCCAAGCAATAGTAGCAATCCCTGGGGCTGACATGCTCTCTATCAGACAGATCTTGGTACATGTTGCAGGTGAGTGCCGCTGCCCCCTCCACCAACATCCTCACACCATGCTGACATGCCCATGTGCTGTCAGTGTTGGTGCTGCACAGTCCCAGCTGATCCAACATGCGGGTTAGTGGGTGCCTAATTTGCAAGGTCCATATGGGGGGCAGAGGCAAATATGGATGGTCACATAGCCCCCCCCCCAACCACCTGCCTCTGCAGGGACCCCATCACTGCCTGCCAACGATATGTCTTGAGGGGAGGATGACAGCCACTGCTGTGTTAGTCCCCAAGATGCCTGCATATTGCAGATACCTGGAGAGCTACAGCTGCCGGCACAATCAGCCAGGACCCTTGGCCCGCCCCATGTGGCACATTTCCTTTCCACAGCAGCAGCATGTCTGTGTGCCACCACTGTCACTGTGGGATCATGACGGACAAAACAGATGGTAATATGGATGGCAGGATACCCCTATGATGAGAGGCTAAAAAGGTTGGGGCTCTTCAACCTGGGGAAGAGACAGCTGAGGGAGATATGATAGAAGTCTATAAATTAATGACTGGAGTGGAACAGGTAGATCTATTGTGTATGCCATCAAAATGTAGAAAGGCTATGGGACATGCAATGAGGCTACAGTTTAACCCGTTTAAGGCTAATAAGAGAAAACATTTTTTCAGTCAGCACGTAATCAAGCTCTGGAATTCATTAACGGAGGATGTAGTAAAAGCTGTTAGTGTAGCTGGTTTTAAAAAAAAGGTTTGGACAGGTTCCTGGGGAAAGGTCCATAAACCATTATTAAGGAGGACCCGAGATATCCACTGGCCCTAAAGCAAGCATTGTGGAACCTGAGTTTCTTTTGGGGAAACTGCTAGGTACTTGTGACCAAGGTTGGCCACTGTTGGACAGAGGATACTGGGCATGATGGACCTTGGTCTGACACAGTATGGCATATTTTATGATCTTATTTTCTTATGTGCCACCTGGGCAGCTGCCTGGTCCGCCCTGTGCACCAGCAACCCCCACTGCATGACCCATGTGCCACCTCCTTTGACCCATTTGCACCATCAACATAGTGCACTTTCATACTCTGGCACTATGCTGTTTCTGCTAATGGAGCACTACTATCACTCTCTTGGGCTCTCCTGACTGTGCATCACATCACAGATGTTAAAATAGGTTCTCTCTCTCCTCAAAATACACCCTTTCCGTGAGGTTTTACTTGGTTTCAGGGTTCCCAGCGTTAAAGACTTTAATATACGTTAGCGCAACAGGTGTTAAGGGAACACCCATTGTTAACGCCCTCTCTCTGCCTCGTTAATGCCCACTCTCCACCTAGTGTGCCCTTAACACTGCGGAAGCCTTTAACGTCCGTTAGCGCAGCTTTTTCACAGTGTTAAGGGTGCAAGGGTGCCAATAACAGGCATTAAAGGCACACTTGCTCCCTTAACACCCTTTAGTAAAATACCCCTTAGCATGGTAAGTGCAAAGCCTGTGTGGTAAATGTCGGAAGTGTGGCAAGCATCTGCCTGCATTTACTGCACAGGCCAGGCGTAGCATGCTTCGGTAGCAGTGCAGATGCACCCGCACTTCCTGCTGATATATGCACTGTGAGCATCTTCTGTCCCAACTCCCTCCTCAAAAAACACAAAGGCCTGATGCCATTACAACACCCTTCCCCTGATCACAGCCCCAATGCAACACAATACCCCCAATCTCCCCATCCGACCCCCTAACCCAATTCCCTCCAATACAACTCCTCCAATCTCAACCCCTTCTCCTTTTGTGTGGTTTCTCCCCTTGATACTGGAAAAAATGGCGTTCCTTCTGTCTCCTTCCCTTGTGTGCATCAGGTGCATGGTGTCCTGTGTTTTTATATAGCAGTTCTATGAAGTCTAGTTTTAATCCATATTTTATAATTATTTTGTAAACAGCTTTGCTTTCAACTATAAAGGCGGTATATCAAGTCAAATAAAACCATAAACCATAAATCATGATATGACCCTCACCACCCCCTAATCCCCACTCTGCACTCACCCAAGCAATCTCTGATGTAGTGGATAAGAGAGGAGTGATCTTCCTCCATCTCTGTCCTGTTGCCATCCGGGTTCAAAATGGCAGACCTCACCCCTAGTGGTAATTCTGAGGTATTATCATTAAGGGTTAATGTGCCAGATAAGGCTTAGTAAACATCACCCGTTGTTTTCTGGAAATCTGTCATATTTTCAGATCATTTCTCTACATCTGAAAGGAAATGTTTTTGATAATTGATGATTAATGTCACCAGCATTAAAGGCTGTCCTTTATAACTGACAGGATAGTACATGAATTGATTCTCGACCGTGGTGGAACACGGTGTGCCTTACTGGAAGCGTGACTACTGAAACATAAGAAAACCAGATGGGCACGTGATCTATGGAGTCCAGTAAACAGAATGGTAGAGAATGATTTTGCCTAATGAAAATGGTTACTATAAGGCAAGATTCACTAAAGTGCATTAATGCCATTAACACGCATTATTAATAAATAGGTCCCATTGCCTAAACTGGGACCTGCAGTAAACAAAGCTCATTAATGCATGTGATAACACAGTGGCACCTTTGAGTACTGTAGATCTAGCCCATACAATGCTCAGTGTGTGTGTATCCGCTCCCTCTGAAGTGAGTTACTTTGGCTCCTGTTTACTATGTTGGAGGTTGTACTTTATATATATATATATCTCAACAGAAAAATATATTTGAACACACACAAAATAGAAGATCATTTATTAATACTGTCATGGTCTTTTAGCTTCTTCTGCATTCTCAGCTTCTAAAAGAAAGAAGAATGAAGGGGCAAATAATTGCCAGTAATATGTTGTTATCTTTCTTCCTTTTCATCTCTGAAAATGCCAGGGCTCCGATGCATTTTTTATAATCACTCTCTTTTCATTCACCCACTCTCTTTCTTGGAAAAAAGGCAGCCTCATGTAAACACAGGTCTTGTCCTCGTTACTATTTTCTTGCTATGCAATGTCAGTGTGCTATGTTTTTTTAAAGAATATTCTTTTGTTTATGAAAGTTTGTCTTATTGTGTGGAGAGAGGTGCGTGGTCACATTACAAGAAGTAATCAGCAGGGTTGGCTAAGCCATTAGGCAAATTAGGCAGTAGCCTAGGATGGCAATTTGTGGGAGGCAATAAAGAACAGCTGCAGTCATTGCAGAATAACAGCCGCACAAATTCAAAGAACCAGAGAGCTGTCTTCTAGGCAAAGTGCAGAGAGTTTGCAAAACTACAGTTGATGAGAGAAACTAACTAGAACCCATTAGTGGGCTAAAGGTTGGGCAGGAAAAATAATTTTACTCACACTGATATAGGCAGTAAAGAGGAATCTGCAGATTGGCTCCTGGAGTTGCATCCATTCTTGCCATAAGCATTTTGGGGCCAATATTCAAAGGGCATTTTTACGATTTACAGCCCAGTAAACTGTAAATAACCTAAATTGGGATATTCAACGGCACTTACACATCACTTTTATTTCTTTAAGATTCACAAAAATCAATTCCAATGTAGAACAATTAGGGGTCATTTTATTAAACTGCAGTAACTATTACAGCAGGGTGTGGCATATGCTAACCACCCTCAGTGCTATATCGTGAGCTAAGAGCAGCCAGCACAGTACAAATCCCATGCTAACTGCTCATAGTGCTTTGGAGCAGGATTGGTGGGGAGAGTGGGTGTGGCAATTGGTGAAACAGTAGCTAGCACACGGGATGTTGCTATGCACAAGCTGTTATGACTGCCTATAGCACAGTTGTATTTAATACCAAAAGAGAAGCATTAAGTGTAATCATGCTACCGGAAGTCCAGTTGTGTGGCTGTTGTCTACTACTTCAGGCCACGGTGGTCCCCATCATCCCCCCTCAGGACACAGTCAGCCCCCAATCAAACACCTCCCTTGCCACAGCTCCCCTCTCTGATCCTCCCCTGAGCATCCCCCCATCAGACATCCTCTGAGAGCCTCCCCCCACCCCACTCATCACATTCCCCACAATCATCACCCTCCCACTGGAGCAACTCTTGACCCTGAGCTCCCCCCCATTCCTGGACCCCCATCCCCCAAGAATAATCAAAGTCTCCCCTCCTTCTGGCCCCCTCAAGACCCCTTCACTTTCTGGGATCATACCTAGTTTCTAATAGATAATGGGGCAGGAGTGATTCTCCACTGCTCCTGCCATAGCTAGCCTTCCTCTAGCGGTAGTCTTGTGGTTGTGATGGGTGGAGTGGGAAATGCTTGTGGGAGGTTGATTGGAATGAAACTCGGAGACAGTTGGTTTGTGCCAGGGGGGAGGGAGGTTGTTTTGCCAACTAACTGCAGTTGTGCCTGACAGGCTTGATGCAGGCCTGGGTTTAGCCCATTGCATGCAGGAACTTGTAGTCTTGCTTTTCTTATAGAGTGCAATATAGAAGTGAGAACTACATATCCCTGCATGCAATGGGGTAAACTCAGGACTGGATCAAGCCTGTCGGGTGCATCTGAAGCCAGTAAACAACCCTACTGGGAGAGGGGCAATAAGCAGGAGAGGGCAAAGATTGTCGTTGCTTCCCCTTGCCTGTCAGTGGTATAGGACTGCATTTCTTGCCTCAGCAGGTAACACAGGTGCTCCCATGCTTCCTGCTGAGGTAGGCAACATGGCTCCCGCATGCGGGTAAGTGTCGTCCCAGTGCACTAAATCCAGGGAAGATGCTGAACACACACCCCTGCATTTACCTCACAGGCTTTGCAATTACCACACCTTCACTTTGCCAGTTACAGTTTAGTAAGTAAAAATACTGCACTTTAGTAAAAGGGACCCTTATTGAATTAGCATAACGCAGTATTCCAGGATTATGGCAAAGAGCCTTTCTATAATCATGTGAATTCATTAGGTGGACAAACACCCCCATGGACAGTATTCCTGATTGGGAGAGATGACTCCTTGGACTGATAAAATAGTGAGTTCCTGGGACTGCCAGAGTAAATTTTGAATTGCGTTTGTGTACCACAGAGAGGGAGAGAAATGGAAAGGGACCAGAGATGGTATGAAAAGAAATAACAGTGAGGCAGAGATATAATGTGAGAGAGAAGTGAGAGAGCACCACCAGCAGAGGCAGAAATATAATCCAGGAGGTCAAGGCATGGCTGAAGGTACAAAGTTATTTCTCTTCATTATGAAAGCTTAAATCTGAAAAATCTGAGAACGTACAGATAGGGTCCTTCTTGCTATTGTTATGTTGCTATTACAATGTAAGTTGTCTATGTCAGAGGAGACCTGATGTGCACCACCTTGGGTGAGTCTCTTCATAAAGGCAGTTAATAAATGAGTACTACTTGATGGATTAGAAAGCCTGCCTTCACCCAAAGTTAAACACAATCTCACAAGAAGTGAATGGATTGCTCTGAAATCATTACAAAACGACTCTTCGATTGTCATCAAACCTGCCGATAAGGGTGGGGGTATTGTTGTTTTGGACAGTGTAGCATATATTGCAGAGGTAACTTTACAGTTGAGTGATACTCGTTTTTATCGACCACTAAGGGAAGACCCTACACAATCTATTCAGGCGGACGTTTTAGAGGTTTTTGAAGGTGCTCTACAACAGGGGTTGATCACGGAACGTTTGTTGAGATTTCTATATGTTAAGGACCCTAGGATACATGTGTTCTATATTGTTCCGAAAATTCATAAAACTTTGATTAATCCTCCTGGACGTCCAATAGTGTCCGGTGTAGGATCTGTGTTGGAACCCTTGTCCCAATATATGGATTCCTTTTTTAATCCATTGGTGAGTCAAGCTTTTTCATATATTAAAAACTCAGTTGATTTGCTGACATTTTTAGACACATGGCATTTAGATGAAGGTTCATATACATTGGTGACTATGGATATTTCAGCATTATATATTTCTCAGGAACAGCGTTATATATTCCTCAGGAACAGGGTCTTTGGACAGCAATGCATTATTTAGCGGCAACGGATTTATCATCCAATCGTGTCACATTTTTTCGTGACTTATTAAAATTAATTCTATACAGAAATTATTTTGAGTTCCATGGTCGATTTTATCATCAGATTGAGTGTGTGTCAATGGGTGGCACTGTCAGTGGCTTGTCTTTACATGCGATATTTTGAGGAACATGTATCACAGTCCAATTTTTGGCCCTCAATCAGAAAATTGTACTTAACTTCGGAATTTCTGTCTGCCAGTAATCATAGCAACCTTTTGATAGCTGTGTACCGCATTCCCAGGTTTAGGGTGGCATTGCTAAGGTATGTAAGTGCTAGTATTGGGAGATGCACGCAGGTCCCAATGTCCTGCCTCTCCAGGAGGCATTGGATAATGGAGCCTGTGGGTGCGGGTGTATCTGCCCCTGTTAGCTGCTGCTTTACGGCAGAGATTGCCAACTCCAGTCCTGGTGTGCCAAACACTGTTCGGGTTTTCATGCTCCCTCATGAATATGCATGAGATACATCTGCATACCATGGGGTCAGCGCATAGAAATGCAGCACAGGCATCTTTATTAGAGGAAGCATGGAACCTGAATGGTGTTTGGCCTTCCAGGACTGCATTTGGGAGACTCTACTCTAGGTAATGCGCCTGTTTATGGTGTCTGTGCTCTGTAGGGTAAAATGTAGGTGTTTTGGGCATGATTACGTAATCTGCAATAAAGGTTCTGTCTGTATTAGCACATTTTAGTAGTGGGTAAAATATGGGGGCTGGGTTGGCAGGAACCACAGCTGGGACTTGAACCTGTGACCTTCTGCCTCTGAACACACTGGTTGTGTGCACTGCATCACCGTGTTGCCAGAGAGACAGTGCATTCCCTGGTGATACCATGACTGTTCATCCGGCAGGGCCTGTCTGTTGCAGTGCATGGCACCCACCTACACAGGGCTTGGCCATGGTCTGCTCTGGGCAGCTGCCACTGCCCCCCTCCACCACCAGTACCCCTCTGCCACCATGCTGACATGCCCTTCTGCTGGAGGTGCTGGTGGTGCGCAGTCTCAGGGCATCCAGTGTGCAGGTAGGCAGCTGCCTATGATGTGTGCTCTGGGGTAGGGGTACCTGCATAGACGTCCACACTTCCCCCCAAACACCGCCTGCCAATGTTCTGTGCCCTTGGAGGTACCTGCTGGGTACTGTCCCCTGTGACACTGTGATAAACACACCCGTGCCCATGTTGGGCCCTCATCAGATGCTGTCTGGCTGCTGTACAGTTTCAGCATTCCTAAGTGCCACCTAGGCATCTGCCTAGTCCGCACTGTGCCCCAGCTGCACCACAGCATGTGCCTCCTGCAGCCCTCTGTATCCCATTTTCAAGCATCTGTCCAGTTGGCCATTCCAACATGCCCGCCCTGCTGTTGACGCACATGTGCATGCCATAGGAAACCTGTCCAATGGAGAGGAAAACCCTGTACAGCGCAATTTCACTGTGGGCTCATTCACCTTGTATGGGGATGGAGCATGGACCTTTCCAGAATTCATATCCTTTTTTTGGTGCTTTCTTGAGAGTGTTTTTTGATGTTTCCCATTGAAATCACTATTACCCAGCTTGGTTATTTTATTTTTCCATTTTCTTCTGTTCATTTTCACTGTTTATTTGCCCTTTTGTTCTGTGCACATGTATCACACTTATCACTTTTTTGGTAGGTTTCCCTGGTTTTGCTGTACATTGCTGACAAAATGGTTTCTCTTCCTTTTAAATCAGCTCTAACGCCAGGGTTTCACTGGCATTAGTTTTCAGCCTCAGATTTCACAGCGTTAGTGTGTGGGGAGCCTCTCCCCTCCCACTCTCCACCCATTGACCCCTTCTCTCCACCCCTGGGGAGCCTTCTTCCGCCCTCCGGGAGCCTTTCTCCACTTTCAGCGCTCATTTGCGCCGCTGCGCGCGTTATCGCGCGCTAAGGTACCTCTGCACCTGATAAAGCGCCATTATCGTGCGATAAGGTACCTTATCGCGTGATAACGTCACAGAGCTTACATTAAGACGGTTTAGTAAACATACCCCTTAAAGGGAAGAGAAACTATTTCCGTCAGCATTGTACAGCAAAGCCAGGGAAACCTACAAAAAGTGAGAAGTGTTGATACATGTGCACAGAACACAAGGGCAAATAAACATTGAAAATGACCTGAACAAACTGGAAAAAAAACATAACCAAGCTGGGCAATAGTGATATTAATGGGAAAAATCAAATAACACTACCGGGAAAGCTCCACAAAAATGATATCAATTTTGGAAGGGGCTATGGTCTGTCCTCATAGAAGGTGAATGATCCCACAGTGAAATAGCTCTGATCAGGCTTTTCCCTTTCTATTGGACAGGTTTCCTATGCCATGCACATGTGCCGCAACAGCAGGGTGGGCATGTCGGAACGGACAACTGGAAAGATGCTGGAAAAGGGGACACAGAGGACTGCAGGTGGCACATGCTGTGGTGCAGCTGGGCCACAGTGCGGACTAGGGTGATGCCTAGGTGGCCCATAGGAATGCTTAAACAGTAGAGCCGCCAGACAGCAACTGATGAGGGCCCAACATGGGCACGATTGTGTTTCCCACAGTGTCACAGGGGATAGTACCCAGCAGGTACTATCTTGACGGACTGGAAAGGGGGGCTGTTACTTCTGGAGAGAAATCTGAAATTGTGAGTATATACTTCTGGGAATTTTTCTGAAAGGAATTGTTTTTCTTTTAAAGCTAATTAATCTGTGAACCCACTATTTTTTTTTGTTAAATCAGTCAGGGCCTAGTAGCAACAGTTTAAGATTCAATTTAAAAACACAGAAGAGAACTTTCTGGTTACCTTTCATACCCAGTAGACAGCTGTAGTTTAAATTTCATAGTCACTCAGGGCCTAGCATCAGCAAAGTACTTTTAGTTTCAAATTAAAACACAGAAGAGAGCTTTCTGGTTAAATTTAGAATCCAGCAGAGAGCTTGTAGTTTAAATTTCATAATAGGTTAGAGCCTAGTAGCAGCAAAGAGCTATAATTTAAATCAAATCAGAATATAGTTTTCCTCAGCAGCACAGGACAAGGTACTGTGTAGCAGCCCTTTTTTAATAAGTGTTATATCCCTCCCTCCCTCCCCACACCCACCCTCCCCTGGGAAAATCACAGCTTTATAGGTACTTGCACAACTTAAAAGACAGGAGGTGCTCTCAGGTGAAGCTCATTACCCAAATCAGTCATACACCAAGGACCTGAGATTAATTAAGCTTCAGGTGAACAAGGTATATTAAACTTCTTAGGTACAGTTTTAGTGGTATAAATATCCATTGCACCCTTTAGTACATATAGAACTTAAAGATCTAAACACAAACTTAAAACTAAGATGCAGACAGCAGTCCAGCAGCGGGATGTGGGCTTTCCAGTCTTTTGCATTGAGTGTCACATGTATGATTTTCTCCCAGCTGGTGAGAGGTCTTACGTGTGCACTAGGTGCAAGGAGCTCTCTGCTCTCAGGGAACAAGTCCGTTCTCTAGAGGCTAGAGTAGCAGACTTGGAAAACATAAGACAGACAGAGAGGTACATAGACGAGACCTACAGGGATATAGTCCTGAAGTCCCACCTCCAGTCTGGCAGCATCCCTGTTGCCATGGAGGAGAGAGGTCACGTGACAGGAGAGCATCACCCTGGTGTGGCAGGAAGTGATCCTGTAACTAGGACCTGTCCTCCAGGTGATGTAAACCCCTCTCGCACCGAGGAGGTTTCTCCAGGGCCAAGTGCCCATGCGGGAAGGGTTAGGACAGCAGTTATAGTTGGTGATTCGATCATTAGGCATGTAGATAGCTGGGTGGCTGGTGGACGTGAGGATCGCCTGGTAACATGCCTGCCTGGTGCGAAGGTAGCGGACCTCACACGCCACCTAGATAAGGTCTTAGATAGTGCTGGGGAGGAGTCTGCTGTCTTGGTACATGTTGGTACCAATGACATAGGAAAATGTGGTAGGGAGGTTCTGGAAGCTAAATTTAGGCTTTTAGGTAGGAAGTTGAAATCCAGAACTTCCAGGGTAGCGTTCTCCGAAATGCTTCCCGTTCCACGCGCAGGACCCAATAGGCAGGCAGAGCTCCGGAGTCTCAATGCGTGGATGAGACAAGGGTGCAGAGATGAGGGGTTCGGATTTGTTAGGAACTGGGGAACATTCTGGGGAAAGGAGGGGCTCTTCCGAAGGGATGGGCTTCACCTTAACCGGGATGGAACCAGGCTGCTGGCATTAACCTTTAAAAAGGAGATAGAGCAGCTTTTAAACTAGATAATAGGGGAAAGCCGACAGTCGCCCAAGAGCGCATGGTTCGGAAGAATGTATCCTTGAAGGATACTACAAAAAGCAGAGAGGTTCCAAAAAAGAGTAAAGTAGCCCAAATGCCCTCGAGTATGGAGCAGACAGAACTTAAAGATCCCAAATTACCCATGTCTACCAATAGCCAAATTAATATGAATAAAATACAGTCTCTAAAATGCTTGTATGCAAATGCTAGAAGTCTACAAAACAAGATGGGAGAGTTAGAATATATAGCACTAAACGAGAGGTTAGATATGATTGGAATATCAGAGACATGGTGGAAGGAGGACAACCAGTGGGACACTGTGATACCTGGGTACAAACTATATCGAAATGATAGAGCTGATCAAATTGGTGGAGGGGTTGCGCTCTATGTTAGAGAGGGCATTGAGTCAGAAAGGATTAAAGTTTTGCAAGAAACAAAATTTGCTGTAGAATCTCTATGGATTGAAATTCCATGTAAAAAGGGGAAGGCGATGGCAGTGGGGGGGTACTATCGTCCGCCTGGCCAGAATGAACAAATGGATGATGAAATGCTCAAAGAAATCAAGGAAGCTAGCAAAGGTTACAGTGCAGTAATAATAATAATGGGTGATTTCAATTACCCCGGCATCGACTGGGTCAGTGTCACAACAGGACATGCTTGGGAGATAAAGTTCCTAGATGAAATAAATGACTGCTTCTTGGAGCAGCTGGTTCATGAACCGACCAGAGGGGAAGCAATATTAGACCTAGTCCTTAGTGGAACACCAGATGTAGTGCAAGAGATAAGGGTGTTGGGGCCACTTGGCAATAGTGATCATAGCATGATCGCCTTTGATTTAATTAGTGGAGGAGGGATAGTAAGGAAATCCACAGTACTACCCCTTAACTTTCGAAAGGGAGACTATGATAGAATGAGGAAAACAGTTAAGAAAAAACTAAAAGGAGCAGTTGCAAAGGTTAAAGACGTACATCAAGCTTGGGTGTTGTTGAAAAATACTATCTTGGAAGCCCAGACCAGCTGTATTCCACGCTTTAAGAAAAGTGGAAGGAAGTCCAAAAAATTGCCAGCATGGTTTAAAGCTGAGGTCAGAGAGGCTGTTGTTGCCAAAAAAGCATCTTTCAAGAAATGGAAAAAAGAGCCAAATGATGAAACCTGGAAACAGCACAAGCACTGGCAAGTCAAATGCAAGGCATTGATAAGGCAGGCAAAGAGAGAATTTGAGAAGAAGCTTGCTGCGGAAGCAAAAACGCGAAATAAAGACCTTTTCAAGTACATTCGTAGCAAAAAACCCGTGAGAGAGTCAGTTGGTCCATTAGATGATAAAGGGGTTAAAGGAGCACTAAGAGGCGACAAGGCGATAGCGGAGAGACTGAATGAATTCTTTGCTTCGGTCTTTACTGAGGAAGATGTAGGGATGTTACCCACGACTGAAGTGGTATTTAAAGGTGTGGAAGAATTGAAGGAAATATCGATACATCGGGAAGATGTCCTACAACTATTAGATAAACTGAAGAGTAGCAAATCACCTGGGCCGGATGGTATACATCCAAGGGTGTTGAAAGAACTGAAATTTGAGATTGCAGACCTGCTATCAGTAATCTGTGAACTATCATTAAAATCATCTCTAATACCTGAGGATTGGAGGATCGCCAATGTAACACCAATTTTTAAAAAGGGTTCGAGGGGTGATCCGGGAAACTACAGACCGGTGAGCCTGACATCAGTACCGGGAAAAATGGTAGAAACCATCATAAAGAATAAAATTACTCAGCATATAGATAGTCATGACCTAATGGGAGACAGCCAACATGGCTTTAGACAAGGAAGATCTTGTCTTACTAATCTGTTATGTTTTTTTGAAGGAGTGAATAAACAGGTGGACAAAGGTGAGTCGGTTGATATTGTGTATCTGGACTTTCAGAAAGCCTTTGACAAGGTCCCTCATGAGAGACTTTTGGCAAAACTAAAGAGTCATGGGATAGGAGGCAGTGTACTACTGTGGATCAGAAACTGGTTAAAAGATAGAAAGCAGAGGGTAGGGCTAAATGGCCAATTTTCCCAATGGAGAAAGGTGAATAGTGGTGTACCCCAGGGATCTGTGCTGGGTCCGCTGCTTTTTGACATATTCATAAATGACCTGGAAAGTGGAATAACGAGTGAGGTTATCAAATTTGCTGATGACACAAAACTATTTAAAGTTGTTAAAACCCAGGAGGATTGTGGAAAATTGCAAGAGGATCTTGATAAATTGGAAGACTGGGCATCAAAATGGCAGATGAAATTTAATGTGGAGAAGTGCAAGGTTATGCACCTAGGGAAGAACAACCCAAACTATGGTTACACGATGCAAGGTTCCACATTAGGAACCACCACCCAAGAAAAAGATTTAGGCGTCCTTGTGGATACCATGTTAAAACCCTCAGCCCAGTGTGCAGCGGCGGCCAAGAGAGCAAATAGAATGCTAGGTATGATAAGGAAAGGAATGGAAAATAAAACAAAAGATATTATAATGCCTCTATATCGTTCCATGGTGAGACCGCACCTTGAATATTGTGTGCAATTCTGGTCGCCATATCTTAAAAAGGATATAGCAATTTTAGAAAAGGTTCAGAGAAGAGCCACCAAAATGGTAAAGGGGATGGAAGGCTACTCCTATGAAGAAAGGCTAAAAAGGTTGGGGCTCTTTAACCTGGAAAAGAGACGGCTGAGGGGAGATATGATAGAAGTCTATAAATTAATGAACGGAGTGGAACGGGTAAACGTAGATCGATTGTTTACCTTATCAGAATATAGAAAGACTAGGGGACATGCAATGAAGCTACAGGGTAAACTATTTAAGACTAATAAAAGAAAATATTTTTTCACTCAACGTGTAATCAAACTCTGGAATTTGTTACCGGAGGATGTAGTAAAGGCTGTTAGTGTAGCTGGGTTTAAAAAAGGTTTGGACAAGTTCCTGGAGGAAAGGTCCATAAACCATTATTAAGAAGGGACCCAGGATATCAATGCTTGAACCAATACAAGCATTGTGGAACCTGTGTCCCTTGGGGAAACTGCTAGGTACGTATGACCTAGATTGGCCACTGTTGGAAACAGAATACTGGGCTTGATGGACCTTGGTCTGACCCAGTATGGCATATCTTATGTTCTTATGTTCTTAGGTACCCCCAAGGGCACAGAACATTGGCAGGCACCCCTACCCCAGAACCCACACCATAGGCAGCCACCTACCGGCACAGTGGATGGCCTGAGACTGCGCACCACCAACACCACCAGCAGAAGGGCATGTCAGCATGGTGACAGAGGGGTACTGGTGGTGGAGGGGGCAGTAGCAGCTGCCCACAGCAGACCATGGCCTAGCCCTGTTTAGGTGGGTGCCATGCACTGCAACAGACAGGCCCTGTCTGGCGAACAGTCATGTAATCCCCAGGGAATGAGCTGTCTCTGAGGCAACAGTGTGGTGCAGTATGCACAGCCAGTGTGTTCAGGAGAAGAAGGTCACAGGTTCAAGTCCCAGCTGTGGCTCCCACCATCCCAGTCACCATATTTTACCCAGTACTAAACCGTGGTAATAAAGAGGGAACCTTTATTGCAGATAACATAAACATGCCTGAAATGCCTATATTTTACCCTACAGAGCACAGATGCAGTCCTGGAGGGGGCAAACTCCATTCAGGCATCATGCTGTCCCTAATAAAGATGCCTGTGCTGCATTTCTATGCGCCGCCCCCATGGTATGCAGATGTATCCATGCATATTCATTAGGGACAGCATGAAAACCCGAAACAGTGTTTGGCCCACCAGGACTGGAGTTGGGAACCTCTGCCCTAGAGCAGCGGCCAACAGGGGCAGAAACACCCGCACCCACAGGAGCCATTATCCAAAGCCTTCTGGAAAGGCAGGATGTTGGGCCCTGTGTGCAGCACCATCTCCCAATACTAGCTCTTGCATACCATAGCACTGCCGCCCTAAACCTGGGAATACGGTACACATATATCAAAAGGTTGCTATGATTACTGGCAGATAGCAATCCATAGGTTAAGCACAATCTGCTCATTGAGCTGTATCATACCATCCTCTCTGATGTCTGTGGAGTGTGTTTCAGGTCTGGTGTCTAACAGTGTTTACCACCCTGAGGAGTGACCCCAACAGTATTGCGCACCATAGCCATGCCTGCACTGTGCCCAGCACTGGTGTGGTGGCCAGGGCTGCCAAAAGCCTCTATAGTTGCACAATGCTGGCATAGGTGTGGGAGTGTATGTCTGTCTACCCAGTGTGTGGTGGCTGCCAACACCTTCCTCAGCCCACACTGCTTGCACTTTTGCCAGTGTCAGCCTGCCAATGTGCATAATGAGAGCAAGGTACCATGGGTATAGCCCGGACAGGATGCATCTGCACAGGGCATAGGGCAATGGCTCGGACATTGTAGTGCCTGGCCACCACCTGCATGGACAGGGTGACCACAGCATGTCCTGCTGGCAGGTCACTCTCACCCTGACTGAGCAGTGACCACGGCATGGCTAGGTTCCCCCATAGTGCTGTATTGTATTTTTCTCATGTAATATTTATGGGTTTTCTTTTGTGGCCCAATCACTGACTTATCTGCTTGGTGTGTATGCTGACATCCCAGTTTTGGGTACATGCATCTCCTCCAGGAACATGCACTATGGACTAGCTAGTAGACTGTCTGCAGTTAGTATGTGTCTGGTTGGAACAGCTTGCAGAGTGCAGCGGCTGGAGGCTTGCTGCTGGAGAATGTCAGATAGTGGTGGGGGGCAGCTGAGTGTTTCCAGGCCTACTGTCTGTCTGTCTGCCTTGCTTTCTGAATGTGTACAGATCTGCATTGACTGTCCTGTAGGGTGTCTGTTCCCAAGCAGGACTGGGGTTGATGGTCCCCTCTACTGCCACCATTGCAGAGAGGTAGAATGTGGATCTGTTGGTAGGAGATCCTGTTTCCCATCCTGAGCCACAGAGGGTGGGTTGGGTGGTGGTACATAATCCGCCTATGGGTGCGAACACCCCCCTTCACCTATATCATAAGTGACTGTATAGCAGCACACGTCACCACCTAACACTGTATGTATATAAAATGTTTTTAGCACCACTGTATATAGCCCACATTGTACATAGCTCAAATCAATCTAGCACACAATACAACACGCACACAACTAAATTTTCACCCTCACTGCATGTATAAACACACTCACACTACCAGATTGTTTGCTGTGATACCACCTTGATTATTATGATAAGGCAGTTTAGAAATACTGTTAAATAAATAAATAAAATAAATATCATGTGACCATGGCACCAACACAGGATATGTACTATTCTGGGTGCATCTTAGCCCATAAGGGCTAGATATGACTGAGAACAACAGATGTATCCTAGGTGTGTCTGCAGAAACTACCTATCACACATACACTAGCACTGATGGGGACCTGCAGCATAGCGCATTTCAGCCATCAAAGGTGCTGTGGACCTGGTGCTGGGCACCCCACCTTATCTTCAGGGTGAGCACAGCACCAGCACAATGTGACGGTCTGTAGCTACTATGTGCCAGTAACACACATGGTCAGTACCCCGTACCAGGCTGAGGTGCTGTGGGGGTGCACATGGTCAGTTCCCCCTACCAGGCCGAGGTGCTGTGAGGGTGCATACCCCATCTTATGATCATCTGTAGACTGCTGATTTGCATGTGCAGTGCATCATGGGTACGGGTGGGTTAACCCTATCCTGGTAACCACAGCAGACAGTTTGTGTGGTGACCTGCAGTTCTTCTGTAGCCAGCCAGGGGTTTGTTAGTAGCTGTAGCTCACTGGTTGCTTCACTGCCTGTAGAGCCAGAGATCATGGGTTTGATCCCACAGTGGGGTTATTTGATAGGGCTATCTGAGGCATTTTCTTTTTTAATTTAAATTAGTGCTGCTAACAAAAACACCCTCACAGTGCTGTAGCCTTAAGGTGCCTCATAAGGCGCCCTCTAAAGCGCTCTATAAGGCGCCTTATAAGGTGCCCTATAGGGAACATTATAAGGTGCCTTGGCGGACAGTGCACTTTATAATGTGCCCTTTGGAGTGCCTTATAGGGCGCCTTATGCGGCACCTTAGGTTACGGCACTGTGAGGGTGTGTTTGCTGGCAGCACTAATTTAAATATAAAAAGAAAATGACTCAGACAGCACTGATTTAAAGTAAAGGGTAATGCCTCAGACAGCCTTACTCATTGAGCTCACTGGGGAATTGAACTCATGACCCCTGTTTCATCCGTGAATGTATCAACCATTGTGCTACACCTCTGTTGCTGTGTTTGTAGGTCAGCGCATCTAATTAAGGCTAACGTGCATTAACATGCCACGGCTTCCTCTATCGCATGAAAACGTACCTTATCGCACGATAACCCTAAATGCTACCTTAAGACGGGAACACCCACTACCTTATATGGCATCCTGCACACTAACGCCGGCTGCACGTTAAGACTGCTTAGTAAACATACCCCTTAATGTACTTAAATATGTGCTTTCTTTAAAATCTTTAAAAAATATTGAATGTGTGCTTAACGAGGTCATGACTAAGGGCTTGCCAGGACACTAATGAATGAGGTACACTCAAGTGCACTTCCAGTGTATAGACAAGGTGGAGATGATGTCCTCATTAACAGTTGTCAGTTTATATTAAAGAAAAGGTCTCTATAAATCTAAAAATAAAAACTGGTCTCTATTTTTCTGCCATCTGTTGAAGTATTTTATCTCTCTACCATCTCAAAAAATGGTAAAATTAGCTTGTTTTTCAAGCTGAAATGCAGTGCACAGCAATCCAAGTTACTTTAAACCAAACACTACATGCTTCCTTCGCAATCTGTCCCCATGCACTATCACCTCTCTGTATGGAACAGCTTCTCACATGAAAAAGTGAAAGAAAGAGGTGGTATGTTTGTGTCTTTAAGCACTATTGAATCAACATGCAGTAGCAGAGATAGTCGGAGAAAAGCACAGCGAGGCACTGAGAGATAGAAACAGGGAACAATCTCAGCAGAGATGCCAAGGGCCTGTGACACCAACCAGCCTCTCACTCTAGGAAAAGTCCCTCCTTAACCTTTCCCCTTTAGAGACAAGGGCATATTTTTAGCAATTTTCTTTTCCTGTGAAATTCATGTCCTGGTCCTGTGCGCCATGCGCATTGCAACATATGCCAAGGTCTGACAGATGGAAAGCATGTCAACACCAGGGACTGTTGCATCCATATGGTAGCACTTTGGCTCAAGGTGGTGTGCATATGAGCAGAGGGTCACAGGTTCAAGTCCTGGCTGTGGATCATGTATTGCTTGTCCCTATGGCTAAACTTCAGCCTAGTGTGCAGGTACAACACCAGCATGTGCAATCCCCAATGAATCGTCCAGCAAGGATACAAACACCCACCAGTCATGCAGACAGGCTCCACTATCCACAGCTGGATGGAGAGTCAGGTGGATAGCACTGGCACACTGAGTGGGTATTAACATCAGAGGTTGCTACTAGCTCCTGCACAATGAACACACATTAACGATGCTTGAGCTGATATGGAGACCAAAGTGGCAGGCCATCCACATTTCTGCAGAGCTTGGCAATATGAGTGTGTGTGAGAGTGTGTATGTCTCTCCATTGTTTTGTGGCTTTCTGAGCCTCACAATGCCTAATCTGTTTCCAGCATTAGTCTGCAAATGTGCATGAAGCAGAGCAAAGTATTGTGGGTATAGCCTGAAACAGGGCAGTTTGGCCAGGATGTGTCTGCATCGGAGATAAAGTCCATGGCTGAGACGTCGTAGTGCCCATCTGCCACATGCATGGACTGAGTAGCCGCAGAATGTCATGCTGGGAGGACACTCTCATTCTGAGCGAGCAGTGACCATGGCATGGCTATGTAGCCACATAGTGTTTATATCTAGTGTTGTGGGTTCATGTTTTGTCCTGGGGGCCCATGGTTGCTCTCTGTATATTCAACGTGTGCTGACCAGAAGACTGTCCACAGTTGGTATATGCCTGGCTGGAAAAATCAGTGGTGGGCAGCAAGTGCAGTCTGACTGTACTTTCTATGGGCGATTGCTAGACCTAGGTATGAGGTCTATGCCTCCTCTCTCTGGCAATGGTTGGGCCAAAAGGACATTAGTAATGTCCCCAAGCAAGCCTAGACACCCCCCATTGAGAATAGCATCAGCAGTGTAACACTGGGTATTGACATGCACTGTTCTAGGTGGTTCCCTGACCAACAGGGGCAGAACACAGTGCCAGAATTGCATGCTGCAATTGTGCAGGACCCAAAGTGACTAGCATAACACACCACCAACACTATCTGCAACATACTGGCAGTACTATAAATTTGCAGCAGAGATCATCTCTAATGGTGCAGGTTGTGGGGACCAGGTGCTGGGTGCCCAACCTCACCCTCAGGATGATTGCTGAAACTGCTCAGTAGCACTGTTTGTAGCTGTTCTGTGCTTGTATCACACACTGTCAGTACATCTTACTGAGCTGTGGTGATGGATAAGTGCATTCTCCATTTGGTGGTCAGCTACAGACTGCTGTTCTGCATGTGCACTGCATCATGGGTACTGGAGGGGTTAATCTATACTGGCGCACACAGCAGACCTTTTAGGCAGTGATCTGCAGTCTCTTTGGGGCTTGTTTACAAAGCCGTGGTAGCGGTTCGCGATCGTTATTGGAGCCGTGGCCCCATTGATTTCAATGGGGCCGCGGCTCCGATAACGATCGCGAATCGCTACCGCGGCTTTGTAAACAAGCCCCTTTGTCTCCAGTCATTGCTGTGCTGGGTGGTGTGGGTGTGTAGTCTTCTGGTTAATGTAATATCTCCATATGTAGGGGACAGGGGTTTGAATCCTGCTTGTTCTTTTTGGGACTATGTGCTACTCAGAGCATTTTCATGCCTGTAATAGTCATGATTCTGCACATCGGTGCTGCCAGCCCATACCACCCTCTCCTCAGCTGCCATCCTTCCTTCAGCCCATCCATCTGTCTCTGTCGGCTGTGTGCAGTCATGTCTTCTTGTGCAGACTGCTACACCATGGCCTACACTAATACAATTTTCTGCATTTCGATTCTTCATGCACGCCTCTCCTGTGCGTGATCTACACATCACCGCTCGTGCTCTGTCCTCCTTTTGCTGCACATATCCTGCCACTTCTGATTCCTCTGGGGGATACATCTTCCCCATCCTATGCCACACACTGATATTGCACCATTTTACATTGGCACCCCCCAGTGCATTGCTACAGCTGCCTTCCACAAGCTCGTCCCAATTACTGGCAGGTCCATCAGCTCCCTCCAGTCCTTCCATCCATCACCTTTACATTGCCTTTCCTTGGTGCTCCTTTATCCAGCATTAAGGTTACAGCCATTTTCGCACATTAAAGTGCATGCTGGGCACTTTAGCGCATGATGTCCTGTTAACGCACAGTAAATGGCCCACAGAGCACTTTACGCCAGAACACCCCCTACGCGCCCAGCGCCTTTTTTGAATTTTCGCACCTTACCGCTGCCATTAACGCCTGTTACCTTACCGCACTTTAGTAAACATACCCCTAAGTTCATACCTGAGGCAATGGAGGGTTACATGATTTTCCCAAGATCACAAGGAGCGGCAGTAGAATTTGAACACTGGCTTTCCTGGTTTTCAGTCCACTTCTCTAACCATTAGGCTACTCCTCAGACCTCATAAAATATGAAAGGGTCTTTCAAGAATTATTTGCTTCATCCTTTATTCATGGATTCTAAACTCAAGCCTATTACTACCCCCTCCCTACCAATACACACACACACATGCACACACACAGCAGGCAATCTGTGGGGAGAGGAGGTTTCTCTTCCACAGATCATAGAATGCAGTCCTGAAGAAAATGGACTCAGGCTGCTATTCAGCACAGTTATTTAGTGACTTTATAATCTGGAACTCTAAGCAATTGCCTATGCCTAAACCGGGATCTGCACTCTTTCTTTCTCTCTCTTCCCCCCAGGACAGGTTTGAAGTCCATTAATGATGTATAGATAGAACGAAAGGGAATGGAAGCCAAGGATTGCATTTTTCTTTTGTTTTCCCTCTGTCCAGACACTAAAGCAAAAGGAAACATACAGCTTTCAGCTTCTAGTGTTCCTAAAGCCCAGCTATTTCCAATTATCCCTACAGCATCCTGTGGGCACATAAGAACAGATAAAAGCAGCCCTGCCCAGCTGAATGGAACAAGCCCAGTTTAGGGGAGCCAGGGAAGAAGCTGGGGGAGGAGTGACAGAATGAAAAGAAGACAAGCTGAAAAAGAATTAAATCATTAATTAGAAGCAGCAGCTCTTATCTCCTCGGTCTTCTCCTGGAGATGCTGTTAATTAGGATCATACACAGAGAGAAATCTTGTTCCTGAAGCAATTGCTGCAGTCTGATGCCAGAGCTCAGACACCCCTGGGGCACCGGGGAGGGGGAAGGGGGAGGAGAGGTTCCTCGTTCCGTGTCCCATTAATGCAAAGGCAGTATCTCCTTCCAGAACTGACACTCTGGCACATGTCAGCCCTGATTCGGCCAGTGCCATTCATCTGTCCTGAGATGTCAGCTGCATCTGAAAGGCTAGTGGAGCTGACAGAACCCACAAGACAAGTTCTCATTAGCATTCAAAGCACCAGGGTGGGCGGGGGACCTCTCTGCCTGTGCGGGTGAATATCTCCACTATCTTGCCGTTTCTTTTCTCCCTGTAGGCAGATAACCTTTGCCGAGAGATGTTAGGATGAAATAGTTTGGAAAGAAATCTTACTTTCAAAAACCTCTTTCTGTTGAGATGGGTCCATGACAAGGGCATGAGAGCCTGTTATGTGGAGCTGGCTGAAAGGCCGAATAGTTTGAGAGAAAATTACAAAGTAATGATGTCAATGCTTTTTCTCATTGAAGTTAATGAGTCTATGGAACATCCCTTCAGATGCAGAGCAGAGCTAGTACATTTTAGGGATGTGAGTTTGTGGGTGCACATTCGCTTTGTTTGGATATCTAAAAATTTAAAGTGCCTGAAAATGACGTGTATGCATGCAATATATACTTATACACATATATCTTTATGCACATACTGGGCAAAATTGTAGAAACCATTATAAAGAACAAAATTACTGAACATATAGGGGTATGTTTACTAAACAGTGCTAACGTTGCAGCGGCGACATTATTGCGCAGTAAGTGATGTTATCATGCGATAATGGCGCATTACCGTGTGATAACGTCACGTATCGAGTGATAACATCTCCAGCGGCGTTAAAGTGCGCAAAGGGTGGAGTAAGGCTCCCCAGAGGGCGGAGATAAGGGGTCAATGGGCGGAGAGTGGGTGGGGAGAGGCCCCAGGCACACTAACGCTGTGAAATCAGGGTCTGAAAATTAACGCCACTTAGAGGCACATTTGCAGGAGAGAGAAACCAGTTCAATCAACAATGTACAGCAAAGGCAGGGAGACCAGATAAGTGATACATGTGCAGTAACAATACATGCAAAAAACAGAGAGATAATGACCAGAACAAAAATAGAAATACAAAACACTGAGCTAGCCAATAGAAAAAACATTGATAAACGGTAATCAACACTACCCATAAAGAATAAAAAGGAAGATGTCACTTTTGGAAGGGTCAGTTCTGATTCCCCCCACAAAGTGAATGTTCCAACATTGATAGTGTTGATGAGGGTTTGCTGTGGTGTATACTGGGCAGCTTGCTTATGTGGCTTTCACATGTGCAGCAACAGCAGAGTGGCCACGTAGGAAAGGGCACCCTATGGTAATGGTGTAAATGGGGTACAGGGGGCTGCAGGCGGCACATGCAGTGGGCCAGCTGGGGCACAGGGTGGACTAGGCAGATGCCTAGGTGACACATAGGAATGTAGAAATGGAAAACCAGCAAGACAGCAACTGACCAAGGGCAAACATGTCCACGAGTGTGTGTCCCACAGTGTCCCAGGGGACAGTACCCAGCAAGTTCCCCAAAGGGCACATAACATTGGCAGGTGGTGCCGGGGGGAAGCGTGGATGTCTAAGCAGGCACCCCTACCCCATATCACGCACCATAGGCAGCCACCCACTGGCACACTGGATGGCCTGGGACTGCACACCACCAGCACCACCGGCACAAGGGCATGTCAGCATGGTGGCGGAGGGGTACTTGTGGTGGAGGTGGCAGTGGCATCTGCCCACAGCAGACCAAGGCCAAGCCCTGTTTAGGTGGGTACGGTGTACTGCAACAGACAAGGTCTATCTGACGAACAGTCATGGTATCCCCAGGGAATGATCTGTCTCTGTGGCAACAGTTTGGTGCAGTACAAACAACCAGAATATTCAGGGGCAGAAGGTCACAGGTTCAAATCCCAGCTGTGACTCCTGCAGATCATGTCCCTATAAGTTACCCAGTACTAAACCATGGTAGCAAAGACAGAACCTTTATTGCAGATAAATTAAACATGCCATAAACGCCTATATTTACCCTACAGAGCACATACACCATAAACATGTGCAATCCCTAGAGTAGAGTTTCCCAACTGCAGTCCTGGACGGCCAAACACCATTCAGGTGTCATGTTGTCCCTAATAAATATGCCTCTGATGCAGTTGTATGCACCGCCCCCATTGTATGCAAATGTATCAATGCGTATTCATTAGGGACAGCATTAAACCCGAACCGTGTTTGGCCCACCAGGACTGGAGTTGGGAACCTCTGTCCTATAGCAGTGACCAACAGGGGCACAAACACCCACACCCACAGGCACCATTATCCAAAGCCTCCTGGAGAGGCAGGATGTTGGGCCCTGCGTGCAGTACCATCTCCCAATACTAGCACTTGCATACCATAGTACTGCCACTGGGGGGGGGGGGGGGAAGCTGAGCTTTTCCAGGCCTACTGCTTGTCTGTCAATGCCCTATGTGATGGGTACAGATCTGCATTGACTGCCCTGTAGGGTGTCTATTCCCCAGCAGGACTGGGGTTGATGGTATTCTACTACCAACATTGCAGAGATCTAGAATGTGGATCTGTTGGTGGGAAATCCTGTCCCCCACCCTGACCCACAGAGGGCGGGTTGGGTGGTGCTACATAATCTGCTTTTTGGTCCAAACACCACCCTTCACTTATAACATGTGACCATGGCAATACCATACAGGATATGCACTATTCTGGGTGCATTATAGTCTACAAGGCTAGACGTGACTGGGAAATACAGATGGACACAGGTGCATCCTAGGTGTGCCTGCAAGGACTACCTATCACACACTGGCACTGATGGGGACCTGCAGCATAGCCTATCTCAGCTATCCCATGTGCTACGGACCTGGTGCTGGGCGCCCCACCTCACCCTCAGGGTGAGCACAGGAACTGCACAATGTCACGGTCTGTAGCTACTCTATGCCAGTAATACACGCAGTCAGTTCCCCCTACCAAGTCGGGGTGCTATAGAGGCGCATACCCCATCTTGTGATCAGATGTAGGCTGCTGATCTGCATGTGCAGTGCATCATGGGTACGGGTGGGTTTACCCTATCCTGGTAACCACAGCAGACAGTTTGTGTGGTGACCTGCAGTCTTTCTGTAGCCAGCCAGCAGTGGGTTAGACGCTATTTAATAAGGCTGTCTGAGGCTTTTCCTTTTAATTTAAATCAGTGCTTCCAGCAGAAACACCCTCACAGTGCCGTAGCCTAAGGTGCCTCATAAGGCGTCCTATAAGGCGCCCTATAATGCACCTTATAAAGTGCCCTATAGGACACATTATAAGGTGCCTTGGTGGACAGTGCACTTTATACTGTGCCCTATGGAGTGCCTTGGGCTGTCTGGATGACCCCGAGCAGGATGGGCCTGTTTGGACCCAATTCTGCACCACGGGAACCAGATGTTCCCAGGGGTGCAAGATCGGGCCCTGAGACAGCCCGGCATGTCACAGCATACCCTTGGGGACATCCTCCCCACAGACCCCCCTGACTTATGTGGCACTGACCCTCTGTTTTCCAACATCTGATCCAAGGCTGGGCAGCTGGGGCCAGGATCAGATGGTGAAGACCTACCTGACCCCGGCCCTGGCCTCTGGGGTCAGTTTTGGCCCAGATTGCACAGTCAAAGCTGCTTATTACACCTTTGAGGTGGAATAAGCAGCACGTTCCCCCTAACCCCACAGGACAAAAAGGGCCATGACGTGGATTGGCCCTATACATCCTGTCTCCTCGGCCTACCCCCACTCCTCCCTCACTCCGCCCCTTCCCGCCCCCTGCCTGCTCTCCACATATTGCTGCTCTTGCCGTGTGGGGAGAGTCAGAGGGGGAATGCGGGCAGGATGGTTTGCGGGGCTGCACGTCCCACCAGGATGTGCAGCCCTGCAAGTTGCCTCTCAGAATTGGGCCCTTAATGGGGAAAGGTGACTAGTGGAGTATCCAAGGGATCTATGCTGGGCCTGCTGCTTTTTAGCATATTCATAAATGACCTGAAAATGGGAACAGCGAGTGAAGTGATCAGATTTGCAGATGACACAGAATTATTCACAGTTATTGAAGAGGTTTTCCATGTGAAAAAGGCTCTGGGCGGCTAGAAGGCACTCTGGTGGTAAGGATGCAATGGGCCACTTAAAGTGCACCAACAGTGGAGTGGAGGAGTGGCCTAGTGGCCTAGTGGTTGGGGCAAGGTACTTCAGGCTAGAAGGTTGAGGGTTCAAATCCCACTAGAGGACAGCAACCTTGGGCTGGAAGGACTGGGGTTTCTAGTCCCACAGGTGCTCCTTGTGGTCTTGGGCAAGCCACTTAACCCTCCATAGCCCATGTTCCCTGTAAAATAGTTATCTCCAAGTTATAATGCCCTGTTCAATGTGATTTCAGTTTATTCAATGTAAACTGCACTGATGCAGAATAGCACGGTATTTAAGAGAATGTAAATAAATAACAGGACATTGGTTGTTAAGTTGTCAAGCCAAAAACAGCTGTCATGTTATTGCTGGATAAGGGAGCCCCAGCATAATCCAATGTAAAGGTGATGAATGGAAGGACAGGTGGGAGCTGAAGGGCCTGACAGATCCATGGACATTCAGCATACTAGCCAGTAAATGTGACAAACATTTGGGAGGAAGCTGCACCTATGCACAGGGGGGTGCCCACATAAAATGCCATAATGTCATTGTGTGGTATGGGAAGACGTGTCCCCAGCGGAGTCAGAAGTGGGACGATGTGTGCTTTGAAAGAAGGATAGAGCAGGACTATTGACATAAAGATCAGGCACAGGAGAGGTGTGTGTGAAATGTCCAGATGCGGAAAAGCGTACCTGGTTAGGTCATGGTGTAGCATGAGAAGACATGACTGCACACAGCTGACAGAGGTGGATGGATGGGCTGAACAAAGGATGGTGGCAGGGGAGAGGGTGGTATGGACTGGCAGCATCAATGTGCTGTAGGTGCCATCCCTAACATATTTGAACTGTGTGGAAAAATGTGTGTCTGTGCCATATGGAAGGCCTGATACCAGACATGTGGGTTTTATACCTGTCCCAGCAACACAATCACCATACAACACCCCAGATGAATGTGCAGAAAACTGGGCAGGTACCATCCAAACTGGGCAGATGAGGCACGTATGGATATGAGATAATACCTGCAGGCAGCTATCCGAGGAGTAGGATGTGTCCGCATGTACTGCAGAGATGTGTTGGAGCCAAAGCTGTATAGTCACAGTCATGATTTTATTTATTTATTTATTTGAACTTAATTTTTATACCGCTCCTTCCAATGATCAGCAGCGGTTTACATTTTAACATTTGAATTCTGCCTGTATAGCAGTTACATAGCAGTTACATATAACAATAAGATAAACAAAAATCACAACTTTGAACTATTTACATAGATAAAAGAGTATTTTTAGCTAACTATATACATTATATTTACAATGACGTACAGGGGTAATGCTGCATGTCTAATAGGTTACCTTTTAGTTTTCTTTGTTTTCATTGGGATATCTTATGTGGATGGAGTTGTTGGGAGACCATCATGATATGATTTATATTTAATATATTTGGTTTATGTTATTTCTGAAAGGTTATAGTATTCTTGGAATAGGTGAATTTTTAGGTTTTTTCGAAATGATTGAAGGTCTTTGTTGGCTCTTAGGGTGTCAGGGAGTTTGTTCCATAGTGTGGGGGCTAGGTAAGTGAATGTTCTATTACTAGAATTAGTTTTTACCTTGCATATAGAGGATGGGACCTGTAGGGTGTTCAGGTTATGTGTACGTCTTTTTCTGTTAGGGGGTTGTATTTTAATGAGTGTGGTGAGGAATGAAGGAGCAATATTGTGTATTAACTTAAATGTTGTAATTATTATTTTGTATCTTATGCGTGTTGAGATAGGTAACCAGTGAAGTTCCATGGGTATGGGTGTGATGTGGTCTGAAATCTTTACGTTCATTAATATTCGAGCTGTGATGTTTTGGGCCATTTGAAGTATGTTTATTGATTTTTTAGGTAGATCTTGTAAGATGCCATTACAATAGTCCATATGTGGGGTTATAAGCGTTTGGACTATTGTTCTAAAGTCTGTATGTTCGATGATATTGCGCAGCGGTTGTAAGATTTTTAATTACACCTTTGAGGTGGAATAAGCAGCACGTTCCCCCTAACCCCACAGTTATAGTTGTATGCATGTAACTGCCTGTTAGCATACTACTGTATCAGTGCAGTCATGATTTGGTACATCTTACCGATGAATTTGTAATGTCTGATGATATACAAGGATGGTAAGGACTTGCAGTCAGCTAAGCCATTGGTGGATTAAGTGACCTGCTCAGGATCACAAGGAGGTGTTGTCAGTCCATGAAGGTTGTGGCAGACATAAAATATGACAGTAAAACAGTCCAAAATGTCACATAAGGAGTGATGGTGGCACCCCAAACCTTGGTATCTTGGTCCCCAAGCCATTGCCATGACCATTATACCATGCCTGCAAGCAGGGGCCTGGTATCTGCAGAGTGAACATGTCTAACCCCCCTACAATAGACTGCAGCAGCCATGCTCTCAGAAGGGCATGATGGGAACTAGCATGTTTGCTGACCAAAGGTGTGGCCAGAACGCACAACAAAGTAGAAGGATGAGTGTGTGCAAGTCACAGCAGAACCTGGACTGTTACAATCAGGGAAAGGACTTGAGTAACACACAGGTGCAAAATGAGCAAGTGGGACCCAAACCCTTGCATCCTGCTTATGGCGACATTGCATTAACCAGTAGGCTGTACCTCCATACTTCTCAATACTGCAGTGTCTGGATTCAAAGAGCCTGCAAGATCCTGGCCAAACTGTCTGCTGTGTATGTCGTATAGGTAGGGCTTCCAGTACCCATGAGGCACTGCACACGTGGAACAGCAGTCTGTAGCTGATCACCAAATGGAGAATGCACTGATCCATCACATCAGCTCAGTATGATACACTGACAGTGTGTGGTCCAAGCACTTAAATGCTACAAACTGTGCTACTGCGCAGTTTGAGCGATCACCCTGAGGATAAGGATGGGCGCCCAGCACCTGGTCCCCAGAACAGCCACTGCTAGAGATGATCTCTGATGCAAATCCACATCACTGTTATTGTGTTCTACTTGTCATCTTGTTTCCTGCATAATTGCAGGATGCTGTAGGTGCTTGTCACATCTAGGCCCTGTGGCTGCCCCTATTGAACAGGGACTCTCCTGGAGCCATGCTTGTCAGTGCCCAGTATTAACAGCTGATGCCATAGACACCAACTACAGTGGGGGAATTCTGTGCATTACTGCAGCTATTACTACAGTTACATTGGTCTTGCCGTGACCACAGGGAGTAGGCAAAGAGCAACTACTGTCCCAGCCATCAAGGACTAACAATCCACCACACCAAGCACAGTCAGGCTGCACCTGCTGCCCAACACTGGATTTTCAGCCAGTCCACTGGTCAGCATGCATTTCATGTATATTGAGCAAACATGATTTGGGAGAAACAGCATGGAATCCCAGCAGAGAAAGTGCACCCACATTACTAGAGCCAAGTACTGTATAGCACTATGTGGCTACATACCTGTGCCATGGTCACTGCTCAGTCAGAGTGAGAGTGCCCTCTCAGCATGACATGCTGTGGCTACTCAGTCAATGCAAGTGGCAGACAGGCACTACAAAGTCTCAGCCATTGATCCTACCTCTGATGCAGACATATCCTGACCAATCTGCTCTGTTTCAGGCTATACCCACAATCCACTACTCCTCATTGAGCATATTCGCAGACTAACAATGGATCAGCTTAGGCAATGCAAAGCACAGTGAACTGCAGAAAGCCATAGAACAATGGAGAGACATACACACACATACACATTGCAGCACTGTGAAAAAATGAGGGTAGTTGGAATTTATGCCTGCCACTTTGGTCTCCCTATCAGTTTGAGCCTTTTTAAGGTATGCACATTGTGCAAGGGGTGCACTCTGACATTTATTTAACAGGTTTTATACGCTGCTTTATCACTTCAATCAAAGCTGCTTACATTGAAACTTAAACTTGGCAACATACATTAAACAGGGACATTGATAACTTGGATTTTTCTGAGGCAATGTAGAGTTAAGTGACTTGCCCAAGGCCACAAGGACTGCTGGTGGGAATCAAATGCTGGTCTCTGAGTTCCCAAGCCAGCATTCTTAACCATTAGGCTACTCCTCCGCTCCACTCCACTACATTGCTAACATCTGCTCAGTGTGCTGGTGCTCTCAGGTTTCCTTTCCATCCAGCTGTGGATAGTGGAGTCTGTCTGTGTGGCTGATGGGTGTTTGTGTAACCTTGCTGGCCAATTCATTGGGGATTGCACATGCTGGTGCTGTACCTGCAATGTAGACTAAAGTTTAGCCACAGAGACATTCAATACAGGATCCATAGCCCAGACTTGACCCCATAAACCTCCACTCACATACACATTGACTATGTGTGTTGAGCCATTGTGCTACCATGTGGATCCAAAAGACCCTTGGGCTGACATGATTCCCATCACACAGATGGTGGCACATGTTGTGAGGTGCATGGCACACAGGACCAGGACATGGCTTTGTTCTGCTGCAGGCCGGTGCCATTGCACCCGCTGCCAACACCCTCGCACCATGCTGACATGCCTGTGTGCTATCATGGGTGGCGTTGCACAGTCCCAACCTATCCAGCATGCAGGTTTGGTGGGTACCTAGGGTGCAAGGTCTGGATGGGGGGGCAGAGGCACATATGGATGGCCATGCAGGCCCATATCTATGTGTCTCTGCAGGGACCCCATCTCCTCCTGCCATCAATACATCTCAGGGATAGGATGCCAGCCACAGCTGTGGTATTTCCCTGGGCATCTGCATTCTGCAGCTACCTGGAGGGCTACAACTGTTGGAATTATTAGCCTCTTCCTCTGGAGCTGGCTTCAGCAGCAGCAGGGGAGGGGCCATCTGGGATCTTTGCCTAGTGTGCCAGAACCCTTCGACAGTCCCATGTGGCACATCACCTTTCTGCAGATGTAGTATATCTGTGTGCTGTCACTGTGGGATCATGCTGGATATCACAGATGGTAATGGGCATGGACGGATACCCCTATGAGGAGATGCTGAAAAGGATAGGGATGTTCAACCTGGAGAAGAGACGGCTGAGGGGAGATATGGTGGAGGTCTATAAATAAATGATTGGAGTGGAACGAGTAAACATAGATCAATTGTCTATGCCATCAAGTTGTAGAACGAGTAGAGGACATGCACTAAAACTACAGTGTAACCCATTGATGACTAATTAGAGAAAATATTTTTATAGTCGACGCATCATCAAACTCTGGAATTCATTACCGTAGGATGTAGTAAAGGTTGTTAGAGTAGCAGGGGAAGAGGCCAATAAACCATTATTAAAGGGGACCCGTGAAATCCACTGCTTGCCCCAATACAGGCATTGTGGAACCTGTGTGTCTTTTTGGGAAACTGCTAGGTACTTGTAACCTAGATTGGACACTGTTGGTAACAGGATACTGGGCTTGATAGACCTTAGTCTGACCCAGTATGGCATATCTTATGATCTAATTTCTTAAGTTCTTACGTGCCACATAGGCAATTGCCTGGTCCATCAGCAACCCCCACTGCATGACTCATGTGCCACCACCTTTGCTCCATTTGCACCATCAATATAGTTCCCTTTCATACTTGGGCAGATGCTGTTGCTGCTAATGGAACACCACTATCACTGTCTGAGGCTCCCCTGTGTGTGGATTGCATTCCAGACAGAAAAATAGGCTCTCTCCCCTCCAAATACACCCTTTCTGCGAGGTTTTACTTGGTGTTAGGGTTCCCAGCATTAAGGGTCTTTTAAACACATTGCACAACCAGTGTTATTGGAGTACACATTGTTGACTCCCATTCTCTGCCCCATTAATGCCCACTCTCTGCCTACTGCATCCTTAATGCTGCAGGAGCCTTTAATGCTCGGTAATGCGGCTTTTTAATAGTGTTAGGGGTGCAAATGTGCCGATAACAGGTGTTAATGGCACACACGCACCCTTACCACCATTTAATAAATATACCACTAGGTATCCATATGGCACATAAAATTTAATGTGGACATGTGCAATGATATGCACTTTGGGGCATGTTTACTGAAGTGCTGCAAGTAGCATGGGACTAATGTATGGTTAGCACAATTTTCTATTGCAGCAGGGGCAGAGCAACTGCACTAAATGCAGGTGGGTGGCTGTGGTAGGGAGGCATTGCTGGGGGTATGGTGGTAGCTTACGTATGGTAATAGCGACCATGAGTAAGGTGCAAGACAAGAGTGACACATACAGATAGCTGCCACCTGAGGATGCTGACAGCAGATATGCCAGAGGATAGTTGCTGCACAAGGGAAGGCCACACAATCAGTGGAGAAGGACATGTATTGTACAGAAACCCTCTTTCCCTCTGAAGCAAGGTTGTGAGTTGTCCCAGGCTCAGAACTAGAGTTGCCAAGTTACCAAGTGCCAGGAGAGATCTTAAGCCAGTCCTGGATTTCTGACAATCTCATCCTGAGCATTATGAGACCTGCAGCACTGATTCCAATGGGTAAAATCAGGGACTACAAATACCATATTGCAATGCAATGCAAATTTAAAACCAGAACTGACAAAACATCTCACTCCTAGAACTGGGTAACTTGGCATCTCTGAAAAACTGAAATGTCACCATCTAAACATGTATGGAAGCAACCCACCACACCTCAGCAAAGAGAACAAACATAAATACATAGTTATCAACCACACCAAAAGACCACAGTGCAAGTGGCCACTCAAGGCTAGAGAAGACTGACTGGAGGAGATGGGCACCAAAGCACAAGGGGTGGGGCATGCAATAAGTTATGCAAACAAATGGCTAGGGACTGTGCTGCCCCAGTGACTATGGGTGTGAGAGCAAGAATGCTGCATCCGCTTGAGCAGGGGGCCCCATTCAGGTGAAGACAGTATGTCATCATTGCCAAGAATATGAGTACTGGTGTATGAAACCCCTCACCTTGAGTTACCCAGGATGCCTGATAACTTAGGGTGCAATAGACAGGTGAGCATGCCTCTGGTGTAGGATTTAGGTTTCTTATTTGTTGCTTCCTTTTCACCTGTCAAGGTATCTTTCCCTATGAGATATGTGGATTCTCTTCATGTGATTAAAGGGGGTGCAGTGATCCAGTGTGAAGAACTGCTGGTCCACCACAGAGGCCCTACTGACATGGGAGACATATGGCTGGTGACTTCTGCTCTCATCCTCTTCTGGGGGTTGCCTAGACCCAGCCAGTAGATCAGGCACCAACATGACACATCCTATGCAACGGGTGTTCTAGGAGGTGCATACTCACCTCTGTTGCCCACTGCCTGTGGGGTGGGAAGCAATCCACAATAGCCACTGATGCTTTTCACTTGTTGGGAGCTCTGGGGATACCGTATGATAGAGATATGTAAATATCTCCATGGCATAAATGCACAGGAGGAGAGCCTCTTTCAATTGAAAGAAAGCTCTGCAATAAGGATGCATAGGATGAGTGTGAAAGGGGATAGACTCAGGAGTAATATGCAGAAATATTTCTTTATGGAAAGAGTGGTAGATGCTTTGAATAGTCTCCCTGTGGAGGTAGTAGAGACAAGGACAGTAGCTGAATTCAAGAAAGCATGGGACAAACAGAAGTTCTCTATAGATAAAAAAGGGACTATAGTAGTTGGTATGGAAGAGCAGAATGGATAGGCCATATGGTCTTTTTCTGCCATCATGTTTCTGTGTTTTCTACACATCACCACAGAGAAGGGCACCCAGTCATCTACCCACCCATCTATCCATCCATCCACACAAGCAAACCTTTCTTCTGTTGGGACCCACCTGATGGGTGATGCTTGCATATGTGGCACACTGCACACATGATCCTAACGGATTTATGGTCTGATACAGTATGTTAGTTAAATGCAAACATGTTCTGCCAAAACCCTACAACAGGTGCATTTCAGAAATAGGACATTTCTCTATAGAAGTAACCATAAAAAATTATTCTGATTTAAGTGTCTTTTATTTATTAATTTATCCAGTTTTCTGTACCACATTATCCTTCAATCAAGGAGGTGGGGAATGGAGGGTTAAGTGGCTTGCCCAAGGCCACAAGGAGTGCCTATGGGACTTGAACCCCTGGCCTGCGGTGCCTTGTCCTAACCACTAGGCCACTCCTCCCCCTACTTTTGAGTAACAGCATCACAACTCTTCCCACTACAAAAAACACTGTGAAAGAACGCAAAACCTTTAAAAAAGCACACCACTCACATATGTAGTAAATGTGCCATACCATAGCTGCACTATTTCCTTTGATTCAAACAGCTAGAACCCTACCAAAGAATAGACAGCACTACAAATATTACATTAGGCTGCTCTGCTACTGGTAAAGCAGAACAAGTGAGACTACTACAGATCTCTAGAGAAACTACACACTAATGCCACCGCAGCTTCATCACGTGCAAAATTTCGACAGACTCTCAACAAATACAGAACAAGAGAGCACAAATTAGAAATAAAAATTGATCTGGGAATCCAAAGACGTCAAAATCAGCATGTACTGCAACAAAACTAAAAATAGAAATACATTTCCTCTTGTAGTAAACAAAATACAAAATGATTCACAATGCACATCTTGCAAAGCTAACATATTCCAGTTAATAAATTGTTGTCTGAGTATTTTATTTTTCCAATCATGTTTATCCGAGTTTCTCTTTTTTGCTTTCTTCATCTGTCTTCTGCCTACTCTTTGCTGTTCATTTCTCCTTTCTCCTCCTATGTTCCTCCATTCCCTCCCTACATCTGTCTCTGACATATTGATCATCCCCCTTTCCTTCCTGCTTCTCTGTCCCCTCAATTCCCTACTTTTTAAATTTCGCATACATAACTTTCCATCTCCCCAAACTCTGTCATTTCCCAATCTCACTCCCTCCTTGGTCATTTATTCCCTTTTATCTCCTCTCGCTTGTTTCTCCTTGATAACCCTCCCCTCCCCTCCCCCCCCCCAAGATTCCACACCATGCCTAGCATTTACTCTCCCATCTCTATCTTCCACCCACCCTTTTGCCCGGCATCTCCCCCCTCTCTCATTCTCTATTCCTCCTCTCCACCACCTAATCATCTACCCCCCCATCCATCCATCCGTGAACCAGTAACATCCCACACTCTCTTTCTCTCTGTTTCCCACCCACCCATGTAGCCTGATATCTCCCCACTCTGTTCTCCACCATATGTAGTCCAGCATCACCCCTCTCCACCCACCCACTTAAGTAGCCCAACACCTTCCCTTTTTCTCTCATCCACCCCTCCCATCTCCCCACCCATCAACCTATGCAGCCCTGCATCTTCTCTCTCTTTCTCTCTGTTTCACTCTCTCTCTCTCTCTCTCTCTTTTCCACCATCCACACTCTTATAGTCTGGCATCATCTCTCTCTTCCCCCCATGTAGCCAGACATCTTCCCCTCCACTCCCCCCCCCCCCTTTGTAGTCCAGTAATTCTTTGTCTTCTCCCTCCCCCCACCCACCCCTCAAACAGTGCAGTATCTTTCCTCTCAACCCTTCCTGGAGCCAGCACAAGCAGCAGCAGGAGAAAGAGACATAACTGCACCAGCCCCAGCAATTCTTGTTTAATATAGATTCAGCTGTGCTCCTTCCTCCCAGCCACAGCAGCAAGTGGTGCTTAAGTGATTTCACTTCCGGTTTTTTGGAAGGAGCACGGCTGAAACACAAATTGCTGGGGCTGGGGCCGGGGCAGTTGCGTCTCCTGCCCCCTCTTGTGCCAGCTCTGCAAAACATCTCAGGGATGTTGACTACGTTTCCTACTCCTTCATGTGCCAGCTCTGACACACCTCCCAGGTGCTTGCAACACACCGGTTAAGAACCGCTGGCTTTCAGGAAACTGAGGGCCCCAAGCCCTAGGGAGTCAGCAAGCGTTCTCCAGCTAGGAATGATATCTCATCCCATTACAACATACTAGGTAGGGAGACACTGACTAAGTAGCTACAACTGAGCTAGTCCTCCTTCAAAGGTTTAAATGTGAGCAGGTGCCCTGAACCAGAGAGCTACAGACATGCCTTCCTATGGTCAGAGTGAGGGTCATATGCCCCAGAAACAAAGTCCTGGCACATATGCACTGATACATGGAACCCCATGAAGAGGTAGGGGTGGTCAGATGGCACAAATATGTATCTGACATACAGTGGTCAGTAGTTGAAACACCTGATTTGCATGCCCCACTGCCAACTGTGTTCATCCATCTTCAACCCTGCCTATATGGTCCATCTCAGGTGTCTCTGAGAAAACACCCTGTCTTCCAACACCTTGCCAATGCTGACTGTCCACCCATGTGTGGCTGCCCTCTCAGCTACACCCATGTTAATGAACATAAAAACATAATAAATGCCATACTGGGTCAGACCAAGCTCCATCAAGCCCAGTATCTTGTTTACAGCAGTGGCCAATCCAGGTCACAAGTACTTGGTGGTTTCGCAAAAAGGCACACAGGTTCCACAATGCTTGTCCCAGGGCAAATGTAACGTTATACATTTGGGCTGCAGCAATCCAAGGGAGCAATATAGTATAGGGAGTGAAGTACTTTTGTCCACTAAAGAAGAGCAGGACCTAGGCATGGTTGTGTCTGATGATCATAAAGTAGCTAAACAGGTAGAAAAGGCGACGGCAAAAACTAGAAGAATGCTTGGGTGCATACGGAGGGGGATGGCTAGCAGAAAAAAGGAGGTGATAATGCCTCTGTATAAGTCTTTGGTGTGACCTCATTTGGAGTATAGTGTGCAATTCTGGAGACTGCACCTTCAAAAGGATGTGAACAGGATGGAGTCAGTACAGAGGGTTAGTGATCTTCATTATAAAGCATATGAGGTCAGACTTAGGGATCTTAATATGTACACCTTAGAGGAAATGTGGGTAGAGGTGATATGATTGAGATGTTTAAATACCTCTGTGGCATAAATGTTCAGGGGGCGAGCCTCTTTCAATTGAAAGCAAGTTCTGCTACGAGGGGACATGGGATGAGGGTGAAGGGGGATAGATTCAAGAGTGATATGCGAAAATATTTCTTTACAGAAAGAGTGGTGGATCCATGGAATAGTCTCCCAGTGGAGGTGGTAGAGATGAGGACAGTAACTGAATTCAAAAAAGCATGGGATAAACACAGAGGATCTCTAAAGGAAGAAAGGGGACTGTTGTTGATATGAAAGGACAGACTTGATAGGCCATGTGGTCTTTTTCTGTCGTCATATTTCTATTTTTCTATGTTTCTATTTCCCCTGTCCTCTTTAGTAATGGTTTATGGACCTTTCCTCCAGAAACTTGTCTAAACCTTTTTTAAACTCAGCTACATTAATAGCCTTCACTACATCCTCCAGTAGCAAATTCCAGAGATTGATTACACGTTGAGTGAAAAAATATTTTCTCTTATTAGTCTTAAATGGGTTACATTGTAGCTTCATTGTGTGTCCCCTAGTCTTTCTAGTTTTTGATAGCGTAAAGAACTGATTTATGTTTATCTATTCCATTCCACTCATTAATTTATAGATCTCTATCATATCTCCACTCAGCTGTCTCTTTTCCAATTTGAAAAGCCCTAACCTTTTAAGCCTTTCCTCATAGTGGTATCCTTCCAACCCCTTTACCATTTTGGTGGCTCTTCTCTGTACCTTTTCTAATTCTGCCATATCCTTTCTAAGATATGGTAACCATAAATGCACACAATATTCAAGGTGTGGTCACACCATGAAATGATATAAAGGCATTATAATATCCTTGGTTTTATTCTCCGTTCCTTTCCTTATGATTCCTGGCAGTCTATTTGCTTTCTTGGCTGCCGTTGCACTCTGGGGGAAGGGTTTCAATGTATTATCCACAATGACACCTAAATCCTTTTCCTGGGTGGTTGTTCCTACTGTGGATCCTTGCATCGTGTAACCGTTGTTTGGGTTGTTCTTTCCGAAGTGCATAACTTTGCACTTTTCCACATTAAATTTCATCTGCCATTTGGATGTCCAGTCTTACAGTTTATCAAGGTCCTCTTGCATTTTTTCGCAATCTTCTTGCATTTTAACAACTTTGAATGCTTTTCTGTCATTTGCAAATTTGATCACCTCACTCGTTATTCCCATTTCGGGGTCATTTATGAATATGTTAAAAAGCAGCGGACCCAGCAAAGATCCCTGGGTTACTCCACTACTCATCTTTTTCCCTTGAGAAAATGTGTCATTTAGCACTACTCTCTCCTTTCTATATTTTTACCAGTTCCTGTTCCACAATAGTACACTGCCTCCAATCCCATGACTTTTTAATTTGGCCAAAAGTCTCTCATGAGGGACCTTGTCAAAGATTTTCTGAAAAATCCAGATATACAATATCAACTGGCTCACTTTGGTCTACCTGTTTATTCACATCTTCAAAAAAATATAACGGATCAGTAAGACAAGACTTTCCTTGCTAAATCCATGTTGGCTTTCTCTCATTAAACCATGACTATATACATGTTCGATAATGTTATTCTTTTTGCCTGGTACTGACATTAGTCTATAGTGGCCAGGATCACCCCTGGAATCATTTTTAAAAATTGGTGTTACATTGGCCATTCTCCAGTCTTCAGGTATTACAGATGATTTTAATGATATTGCACAGATTACTATTAGTAGGCCTGGAGTGGAGGAGTAGCCTAGTGTCTAGAGCAACTGCCTAATACCCAGAAGATCAAGGGTTCAATTCCCACTGGCACTCCTTGTGAGTTTGGGCAAGTCACTTTACCTGCTATTGCCTCAGAAGAAAAGGCTGGCAATCTACTTCTGGTGATACATTGTCAAGAAAACCCAGAGGTAGCTGGGTTGCTATGAATCAACACTGACTTGATGGCCCTTAAATAAAAAAATAGTAAGTCTGCAATCTCATGTTTCAGTTCTTTCAACACCCTTGGATGTATACTATCTGATCCAGGTGAATTTCTACTCTTCAGTTTATCAAATACTTGTAATACATCTTCCTGGTTTATCAATATTTCTTTCAATTCTTCCAATATATCAACTTTAAATACCATTTCAGGCATGGGTAACTTCTCTTCATTGTGTGTCCCCTAGTCTTTCTAGTTTTTGATGGCATAAACAACTGATCTATGTTTATCTATTCCATTCCATCACAGTGGGTTCTGGTAGATTGTGACCAGTAACGCAGAGACATCCTATACATCAAGAGATATCCCTGCACAATGCCTTCTCTGCCTTGGCTAATGAGGATGCCCAATCCAAAGAAACTGAAGGGCCCTTAAATGAGTCAGACAATGCCCAATCTCCTGCTAAAGCACCAAATATGAAGAAAACCTCACCAAACAGAAAACTACTACTACATGGAGATTCCATCATCAGAGGCACCAACTTGGGAACACAGTTCAAAGGAGAGAAGATAGTCATATCCCTACCAGGCTCTTCAGCCAGCAGGAATACAAACCAAGTTGTTGAAATACTTAGCGCAAAAAGTGAACACTCCAAACTTGATGTTGTTATCCACTTGGGCACAAATGAACTGGCTAGAAACAGTGCCTCTACAGTCCAAAAGGACTTCCAATCTCTGGGAGAGAAACTCAAGCCCATTGTTAACACTGTTGTATTCTAGGAAGTTCTACCTGTTCTTGGTAAGGGGACAAAAAGGCTGCATCGCATTAACAGCTTTAATACATGGCTCCAGACCTAGTGCAAACCAGAAGGATTGAGATTTATTGGCGACTGGGGCAACAGATGGACCAACAAGAGGCTATACTGTGCTGATGGACTACATCTCTCTGTCGCAGGAAAAAGAATCCTAAGTGAAAAATTCAGGCAGTATGTGGACATGCATTTAAACTAGGAAAAGGGGGTGACGGATGTGGAAGGTCAAGATCTACAAGCCACCCCCTGCAAAAGCATAACAACATCAGAAACAGCCACACTTTTAAACCACACATTAAAAACAAGTGGGAAGAAGTGGGCAGAACAAAATCAATGCAAAATACACACAAGCCAGGTAAATGCTGGAAAGCAATGAGCACAAATGCTTGAAGCTTAGCCAACAAAATTCCGGACCTGGAAGCCCTAATGGTGGAAACAGATTTGGACATTGTGGCCATTACAGAAACATGGTTTAATGAATCATATGATTGGGATATAGCCATAGCTGGCTATAATCTATTCAGAAGAGACATAGAAAATGGAAAAGGAGGGGGAGTAGCCTTGTATGTCAAAAGCAATATTAAAGCTACTGAAATGCAGGGGACATGGGGAAAAGAAGAAGCGCTTTAGATTGCGTTGGAAAGAGGAAATGGCACTGTCATCCATATTGCTGTAGTCCACAGACCTCCGACTCAAATTGAAGAGAGAGATAATGAATGAATTATAGATATTGCCAAGATAGCAACAAAGGGGGAAGTGATCATATTGGGTGACTTTAATCTACCTGATGTGGATTGGATTACTCCTTCTGCACATCTGGAAAGAAGCAAAAAAATTGTGGATGCTCTCCAAGATGCGTTACTTAGACAAATGGTGATGGAACCAACCAGGGAAAGCTCAGGATTGGATTTAGTGCTCACCAACGGTGATAGTGTGTCGAATGTCTGCGTGAGTGCCCCTGTGAGCAACAGCGATCATCACACAGTGTGGTTTGAGATAAAAGCCATGGTACAGGCCAATCATAGCAATCTCAAAGTCCTAAACTTCAAAAACACTGACTCCAATAAAATGGCCGAGTACTTAGAGGAGGAAATGACGGGGTGGAAGGAGATAAGGGAAGTGGAATTGCAATGGGCTAAACTAAAGGTGGCAATAAAAGGGCCAACAGATAAATATGTAAGAAAAGTAAATAAAAACAAGAGGAGAAGGAAACCTATTTTGTTTTCCAAAGAAGTGGCTGCTCAAATAAAGGCAAAAAACACAGCTTTCGCAAAATTTAAAAGCTTGCAAACAGAAGAACACATAAATGAATACAGGATCAAGCTCAAAGAGTCTAAAAGAAAAATAAGGATAGCAAAATCAAAGGCAGAGGAAAAGATGGCTAAAGGTGTTAAGGGTGGCGACAAAACTTTCTTCAGGTATCTTCAGGAAAGGAAGATCAGAGTTGGAATTGCAGAGCTCAGAAGTGCTGGGAAAGGACTCGTGGAAAGTGACATTGAAAAAGCGAAATTGCTAAACAAATACTTCTGCTCTGTTTTTACTAAAGAAAATCCTGGAGATGGACCAGCTGTGACTCCCAAATATAAAAATGGGAATGAAGTAGATACCACAACATTCACAGAAGATGAGGTGTTAGAACAACCTGCTAAACTGAAAGTGGACAAAGCCATGGGACCGGATGGGATACATCCCAGGATACTGAAAGAGCTCAGAGAGGTTCTTGCAGGACTGTTAAAGGATGTCTTCAAGAGATCCTTGGAAACAGGAGAGGTTCCTTAGGACTGGAGAATGGCTGATGTCGTACCTCTACACAAAAGTGGTGACAGGGAAGAAGTGTGAAACTACAGGCCTGTGAGCCTTACCTCGGTGGCGGGAAAAGCAATGGAGGCGCTCCTGAAAGAGCGAATAGTGAACTTTCTCAAAACCAACAGGTTGCAAGATCTGAGGCAACATGGTTTTACCAAAGGACGGTCTTGCCAAACAAATCTGATTGAGTCTTTTGACTGGGTGACCAAGGAACTAGATCAGGGGCATGCAATGGATGTCATCTACCTGGATTTCAGCAAAGCCTTTGGTACTGTTCCTCATAGGAGGCTTGTCAATAAACTCAGTAGCTTGGGGATGGGTCCCAAGATGGTAAACTGGTTTAGAAATTGGTTGACTGACAGACAACAGAAGGCGATGGTACATGGAGCTCACTCGGATGAAAGGAAGGTGATTAGCGGGGTGCCCCAAGGTTTGGTCCTGGGCCCGGCACTGTTCAATGTATTTGTGAGTGATATTGCTGAAGGGCTGAATGTAAAAGTCTGTCTTTTTGCAGATGACACAAACATTTGCAACAGGGTGGACTCCACCGAGGGAGTGGTTAACATGAGGAAAGATCTAGAAAAGCTGGAAGAATGGTCTAATGCTTGGCAACTACGATTTAATGCAAAAAAGTGCAGTGTCATGCACTTGGGTAGCAGAAATCCAAGGGAAATGTATGCGATAGGGGGCGAGAGGTTGGTGTGCACGGTTCAGGAGAAAGATCTTGGTGTGATTATCTCTGATGATCTCAAGGTGGCAAAACAGTGTGACAAAGCGGTGGCAAAAGCCAGGAGGATGTTGGGCTGCATACAAAGAGGGATTACCAGCAGAAAGGAAGAGGTCCTCATGCCACTGTACAAGTCACTAGTGAGGCCTCACTTGGAATACTCTGTTCAGTTTTGGAAACCATATCTTGCAAAAGATGTAAAGAGACTGGAAACTGTTCAGAGGAAGGTGACCAAAATGATTTGGAGCCTGCGTCAGAAGCCTTATGAGAAGAGACTCGAAGACCTAAATATGTACACTTTGGAGGAGAGGAGGGACAGGGGAGATATGATTCAGACCTTTAAATATCTTAGAGAAATGATGAACAAACAAGCCTCTTCCAAAGACGGGGAAGCTGTAAAGCTAGAGGGCATAACATGAAGCTGCAAGGTGGTAAATTGAAAGGCAATGTCAGGAAATATTTTTTCACTGAAAGGGTGGTGGATGCTTGGAATGCCCTCCCGATGGAAGTGGTGGGGGCAAACACAGTGACAGAATTCAAAACGGCATGGGACAAACACAGTGGATCCCTTTACAGCAACAGGATAAAAACAAAATAAATGGTACCATCTAAACTCTGAATCATCTAACGTCTCAACAAATATGGGTGTCCTACATGGAGTGGTGGGTTCACCCCTAAAGAAAGGCATGGGGAGGGGTGGCCTGCGCAGAGCGACAGGTGCACCTACTCTTGCCATCTTGCTGGGCAGACTAGATGGACCATGCTGGTCTTTATCTGCCGTCATTTACTATGTTATTATGTTACTATCTTCTTTAGTAAAGACTGAAGCAAAGAAGTCATTCAGTCTCTCCACTATGGCCTTGTCCTCTCTTAGCGCTCCTTTTATCCCTCTATCATCCAATGGTCCAACTGACTCTCTCACAGGGTTTTTTTTTGCTACAAATGTACTTATGCATTTATGTAATTATGCATTTTTGCCTCCACAGAAATCTTTTTTTTCAAATTCTCTCTTTGCCTGTCTTATCAATGCCTTGCATCTAACTTGTCAATGCTTATGATGTTTTCCATTTTCATCATTTAGCTCCTTTTTCCATTTCCTGAAAGATGCTTTTTTTTTTTTTGGCTACAGCAGCCTCTCTGACCTTGCTTTTAAACCATGCTGGCAGTTTTTTGGCCTTCCTTCCACTTTTCTTACACAGTATTTTTAAACAACATCCATGCTTGATGTAAATTTTTAATCTTTGCAGTTACCCTTTTAGTTTTTTCTTAACTATTTTCCTCAGTTTATAATAGTCTCCCTTTTTTAAAAGTTAAAAGGTAGCACTGTGGATTTCCTTGCCATCCTGCTTCCATTTATTAAATCAAATGCGATCATGCTATGATCACTATTGCCAAGTTGCCCCAACATCCTTATCTCTTGCACCAGATCCTGTGTTCCACTAGGGACTAGGTCAAAAAAGCTTCCCCTCTTGTCAATTCATGAACCAGCTGTTCCAAGAAACAGTTATTTCATCTAGAAACTAAGGGGTGTATTCCGTCCCATGAATAGCAGGGATGGACATCTCGTTGGGACGTCCATCCCTGCTATTTGCTCCCCTGCCAGTGCCATCAAAGGCCTCCCCATACAAACAAGATATTTGTATGGGGAGGTTTAGATGGGGGCGGGAGGGGGCATTCCAGAGTGGGAGCAAAGGCTGGGCATGGGCAGTTTGCGACCCTAGATGTACAGGGCTGATTCTGAGGTCGGCCCTGTATGACTGGGGTCAACAAACTGCACAGGGGACATTCCACCTCAGAAGTGCAATAAGTCCCCCTGAATGTCGGGGAATGTCAGGCCTGGGCAGCAGCGGAAAGGTGAGGGTGTGCAGGGGATTCCCTGAAGCCCGACCCTAGCAATGGAAGGCCAGATCGGGGGTTGGGCTGAAGGGAATGAAGATTGTGGTTGGCGGCCAGGGATCACGGCTCCTGAATGGAGTCGCGGTGTCATGGCAATGGGACACCATGGCACCATTCAGGAGCCTCACTGATGTAGCCAGACAGATGGCTGTGCATGCAGGCTGATCGGAATCAGGTCTCAGCCTGCATGAACAGGCCCGAGACCTGATTCTAATCCCACAGGGCACGTCTAGCTCCTGCGGGATCAGAATTGGGTCTACCTCTGGGCATCCCGATTCCAATTGGACACACAGGAGCCTGGATGCACACATTGGAATGTGACTCCACCTCCCTAGCATGTCCTGCTGTGACACTGACGCAGATGATATTAGAGTAATTGAAATCACACATTATTACTGTGTTGTAACTTTTGTTAGCTGCCCTGATTTTTCTTAGCATTTCATCATCCATCTGTTCATTCTGGTCAGGCAGTCGGTAGTACACTCCCACTGCCATCACTTTCCCCTTTTCACATGGGATTTCTATCCATAGAGATTCTACAGTGTTTTTTGTTTCATGTAAAACTTCAGTCTTATGAGACTCAATGCCCTTTCTAACATAGAGAACAACCCCTCTACCAATTTGATCTAACCAATCATTGCAATATGTGGCAGGGGATGCTCCGACAACTCACATGCATTCACCAGGGCAGGAAGGGGACAATGTACCCAATCCTCCTGCTACTGCTGGTGTTGCAGAGGCCCTCCTTCTGCTATCTATGTGCCACACAGGCATGAACCATCATCTGCCACAGGGGCAGCCCTGCTTCTGTTGTATGGGTTGGCATATATGTGTGATGGCCCAGGACAGTTTGTAGCATGGAGATCACACTCATATTGTGGGTCTGGAATGCACCAGCACAGTGGGTGCAACTAGTGCCTGGTCAGAGGTAGGAGTTTTCTGCATCTGCGCTAGCAGCATCTTTTGTAGCCAGAAGCACCACTAATACAGTCATGCTAGCTGCCTGTGGCTGTTCCCACCCACTCTCCACTCCAGCTCCACTGTAACTCCTCCTAGTTGCACTGTACTCAAGTAGTGTGGAATTTTTAGTATGGGTGTATTCTTACCCCACACTCCTGGCTATTGCAGAGTGTGGGGTAAATCACGTTCGTCATGCTAGTCACGCCCTAAACCTTGCGCTACCAGCTACCACACTTTAGTAAACACGCTACATTGAGAAGAACAACCCAAACTATAGCTATATGAAACAAGGTTCCACATTAGGAGTCACCACCTATGAAAAGGATCTAGGCATCACCATGGACAATATTCTGAAATCCTTTGCTCTGTACGCAGCAGCAGCAACCAAAAAAGCAAATAGAATGCTAAAAATTATAAGGAAAGGACTGGATAATAAAACAAAGGATATTATAATACTTCTATGGTGAGACCACACCTTGAGTATTGTGTGCACTTCTGGTCACTACATCTAAAAAGAAGATGTAATGGCATTGGAAAAGGTACAGAGATGTGCAAACCAAAATGATTAAGAGAATAGAAGCAGGGCCGGCCCTTCCGCTAGGCGAGCTAGGTGGCCACCGGCAGCAGCACACATGACCGGCAATGTTACCTCCCCCCCACCCCTCCCAGCTGCTACCAATTCCATTTGGAGGAAGGTGGTAGCAGCAGTATTTCCAAAAGTGGCTGCTTTTTGCTACCTCTTTCTTACCCGCAACAGGCCATGTTCTTCAGCACATATTGCCTGCCATTTCTGTCCCCCATCTGACAGTAAGTTGCATTGGAAGGGGACCAGAAGGGCAAACCATATGTGCTGAAGTTCATGGCCTGCTGCGGGCAAAAAAGCAATAGCAAAAAGCAGCTTCTTTTGGAAATACTGCTGCTGCTGCTGCTGGCCACCTCCCCCTCCCAAGATGAAATTGATGGCAGCTGGTGTGAGGGGGTGGTGGCTGCTGGGGGGAGCGGTGGCAGCTGTGGGGGGGGGGGGGCGGCGAGTACGGTGTTTCTGCCTAGGGCGGCAGAAACCCTTGTGCCAGCCCTGAAAGAAGGATACCCATATGAGGAAAAGCTTAAAAGGTTAGGGCTCTCCAGCTTAGAGAAGAGGCAGCTGAGGGGAGATATGATAGAGGTCTATAAAATAATGAGTGGAGTATACAGACTATGGGACATGCAATGAAACTATAAAGTAGTATATTTAAGACTAATCGGAGAAAATATTTTTTTTCACTCAACATGTAATAAAGCTCTAGAATTCATTGACAGAGGATATAGTAAAAGCTGTTAGTGTAGCTGGGTTTAAAGAAGATTTGGACAAATTCCTTGGAAAATTCCGTAAACTGTTATTACTAATTACCAAATTCTTAGTTGATACTCCTTATCTTATGTAGAGTTAGAAGTTATTGGTATTTGTATTTTGTATATTGTATTTGTGTAACCATGTAACGTTAGAGTTTCAGTTAACTTGTAAACAGCTTTAGCATGCCAATAAAGTGGTATATAAAAGTAGCAAAATAAATAAATTATTAAAGTAGACTGGGAGAAATTCCTTGCTTACTCTTGGGATAAGCAGCATGAAATTTGTCTCTTTTGGGATCCTGCCAGGTATTTGTGACCTGGATTTGCCACTGTTGGAAATGGGATACTGGGCTTGATGGGCCACTGATCTGACCCAGTATGGCAAATTTTATGTTCCTATGTTTTTAATAGAAAGCATAAAGTGTTTTCCAGAACAGTGAGTAGGCTGAACCAATTGCTATGGTATTTCCCTCAAGGAGTGGCCACAGTGGTACAGCCCAGAGTGTTGGTAAATGAAGCCTAAGAATATTGGGCCTGATATTCAGCTATGCGCATTTTCAAAGAGCTATGTGCATTAAGTCTGGTCATGTTAAGGTATGCAGCAATGGGAGTAGATATCTGAAGTCCTGAAGCAGCCTGAAATTTTTAATGGACGAAACTGGAGTCGCCACTTGTACCTCCAAGACACTTATACCTTCTGTTACTGTTTTTCTGACTATTCGGAGGGGTTCTACACTGAAAGCTAAGTGGGTTTTTTTCAGTTCTTTTAATTGCAATTAAAAATTGTAAAAGCAAAAGCAGGAGCCAGTGAATGATACATGAGGGGCTAAGACAATCGCACGGTCACAAGATGCAGTACACAAAGCACACTATTCCCACCTGAGGCTGAGGCTCCTTAATCATCTCCGAGTATTCAATAGCAGTTGAGTGAAGCAGGGTTTTGTATTGCGCTAGAGATAAATTATAGGCATTAACTCCCTTTGGAAATTAAGGTTACATAGTAGCTCTTGTTGGTCTAGCATTTGAGACTTTGTACTTAACATTTGTGTGTGTAAAGCACATTAAGTGCAAAACCTTAGACTTTAGTAAAAGGCCCCATAGTGTAAACACCTAAGTGCCAAAAATTAGTACCTAGATCAGTGATTCCCAAACATTTTTGACCCACTGCCCCCTTGGTTCCATAAATTTATTACAGCACCCCCTCCCTCACCCAGTGAAGCTATTACTCAAAACAAATCATTCAAAACTTTGACAAAAGTTGTATTTAATTGATAACATAAATAGTAGCATTTAATAACATTAATGATGAAATAGATTTTTTATTTTATTTTTTAAATTGTTACAATAAGCAAATATACAAATAATCATATCAAGTCCGCATCAATTCAGAAAAGGAACAAGCATATTCAAAACAAAACCCTGTAATAAAATATTATGACCCACATTTACATAACCAGTGTAGCAAACAAACCCAAACTAAATACAAAGAGGAAATAATTACTCCTTACCACTAAGACTCTCACTTGGTTTGCAGCTTGCTGTGAGGGCTTAGTGCATCAGTGATGCTGAGAGCTAAACTATCGGTAGTTTAACTACTGGCAGGGTCTCCAAAGATGGCCAGGTCTCAGCTGAGGTGCCAGACCAAGACAAACCACCCATCTGGGCAGCAGCAGAATGGGATAGTGTTGACGGCGGAGGATCACATTTCTGTGGCAATGGCAACAACACCAAACTTAAACTGCGCGGAAGAAAGGCCCGGCAATCTACTTCTGTTTCTTGCCATGAAAACCCAATGGATAGTTACAGCAAAACAAATTGTGCTATAGTGCTGGAAGATGAGACCCCCAGGTCGGAAGGCACTCAACTAGCTACTGGGGAAGAGCGGAAGACTTTTCAGAGTAAAGCCAGCATTTATGATGTGGTTGGATTAAAGCCCTCGGGACGTCTGACTGCTGATGTAGCTGCACATGAAATGAGAGTCAGAAGCTGTAAAGATGTCTTACACATTGGAACATGGAATGTACGAAGCATGAACCAAGGGAAGTTGGAGGTGGTCAAGAATGAAATGGAACGTGTACAACTTGATCTGTTGGGTGTCAGCGAACTGAAATGGACTGGCATCGGGCACTTTGCATCAGATGATCACATGGTCTACTATGCTGGAAATGAAAGACAAAGAAGAAATGGTGTTGCATTTATGATAAAGAAGAAACCTGCAAGAACTGTAATGAAATACAATGCAGTCAGTGAACGCTTAATCTCTATTCGTCTACGAGGAATGCCTATCAACACAACTATAATTCAAGTATATGCCCCAACAACAGCTGCAGAGGAGAATGAAATTGAAGAGTTCTATGAACAAGTACAAGCTGAAATTGACAGAACATGCAAACAGGATATCCTGATAGTCATGGGTGACTGGAACGCAAAAGTTGGCAACAAAGAAGAAGGCAAATTAGTTGGAAAATATGGATTTGGCAAAAGAAATGAAGCTGGAGAAAGACTGATAGAATTCTGCAAGACCAATGATCTATTCATCTCAAACACCTTCTTCCAGCAACACAAGTGGTGACTGTACACATGGACTTCACCCAATGGATTGTATAAAAATCAAATTGACTACATCTGTGGAAGTCAACAATGGAAAAGCTCTATAACATCAACAAAGACAAAACCTGGAGCTGACTGTGGTACAGATCATCAACTACTAGTATGCAAACTCAGGCTAAAGTTGAAAAAGAACAAACCACTCATGAATGCAGCAAAATATGACCTTGAGAATATACCACTGGAATTTAAAGACTGCCTGCAAAATCGATTTGCTGCTATAGATACAGGTGACAGAGTTCTAGAAGAGTTATGGAATGACATCAAGAAGGTTGTGTTGGAAGAAAGCGAGAAATCTCTACAAAAGGTGAAAAAGAAAAAACAGCCAAAATGGATGACGGAAGAAACTCTGAAAATTGCCCAGAAATGTAGAGAAGCTAAAGCCAGAGGAGAAAGAAAGACAATCACAGAACTCAACAGAGATTTCCAATGTGCAGCAAGACAGGACAAGGAAAAGTACTACAATGACCCATGCAAGGAAATAGAAGCAGAAACTATTAGAGGAAGAACAAGATCGGCTTTCCTAAAGCTACGAGAGTTAAAGAAAAAAGTTCCAGCCTCAAATTGGAATGTTACAAGATGCTCAAGGTTCTATGTTGAATGATGCTGAGAAGATCAAGAAAAGGTGGAAGAAATATACAGAGTTTTTATATGATAAAGATCAAGTGGACCAACAGCCATTTCAACCTGTACCTTATGATCGGGAACCATTGGTGATGAAAGAAGAAGTTGAAGCAGCATTGAAAGCTTTATCAAAGAACAAAGCACCAGGCATTGATAGCATTCCCACAGAAGTATTACAGCAATCGGATGCAGCTGTTACTGTACTTACAAGGCTCTGCCAAGAAATATGGAAGACAACATCATGGCCAACTGACTGGAAAAGATCTGTGTTTATACCAATACTAAAGAAAGGTGATCCAACTGACTGTGGAAATTATCGCACAATCACTCTGATCCCACATGCCAGCAAGATTCTACTGAAGATTATTCAAAAGAGACTACAACCATACCTGGAACAAGAACTACCTGAAGTGCAAGCAGGGTTCAGGAAAAGGTGAGGAACGAGAGACATCATTGCGGATGTGAGATGGATCCTTGAAAAGACTAAAGAATACCAAAAGGATATCTATTTGTGCTTTATCAACTATAGCAATGCTTTTGACTGTGTAAACCATGAGAAACTCTGGGCCACGGTAAGAAGCATGGGTATACCAGAACACCTGATCGTACTCTTGCACAATCTGTACATTGATCAAGAAGCAACAGTTTGAACGGAACAAGGAGAAACAGAATGGTTTAAAATAAGCAAAGGTGTAAGACAAGGCTGCATACTTTCCCCGTACCTGTTTAATTTATATGCAGAACAAATCATCAGAGAAGCAGGATTGTATGAAGACAACAGAGGTGTGAAGACTGGTGGAAGACTCAACAACCTTTGCTATGCTGATGATACCACATTACTGGCTGAAAGTGAAGATGATCTGAGATATTTGCTTCTCACAATCAAAGAACATAGTCTAAAAATGGGCCTGCGCCTTAATGTAAAGAAGGCGAAGATCATGACAACTTGCATAATCAATAGGTTCATCGTTGAAGGAGAAGAAATTGAAATCATGAACAACTTTAACGTACTTGGATCAACTATCAATAAAGAAGCAACAGCAGTCAAGAAATCAGACAACACATTGCTCTTGGCAGAATGGCTATGAAAGACCTAGATAAGATTCTCAAGAGCAGAGATGTCTCTCTCCATACAAAGATTCGACTTGTTCAAGCCATGGTATTTTCAATAACATCATATGGATGTGAAAGCTGGACAGTGAAAAAGATAGACAGGAAGAAAATTGATGCCTTTGAATTATGGGTCTGGCAGCGAATACTGTGTATACCATGGACTGCCCGAAGAACAAACCAGTCGGTACTAGAGGAGATCAAACCTAAGCTTTCTTTAGAAGCTCAGATGACAAGACTTCAACTTTCATACTTTGGACACATCATGCGAAGAGAGAGATCATTAGAGAAAGACATCATGCTTGTCAAGATAGAAGGTCAACGCAAAAGAGGAAGGCCAGCAGTGAGATGGATCGATACAATAACAGCAGCTACGGGTACCAGTCTGTCAACAATGAGCCACCTGACTGAAGACCGAACACAATTTAGGATAGCTATCCAGAGGGTCGCCATGAGTTGACTCCAACTCGACGGCACTTAACAACAACAACACCACTAAGAAATGCCTCCAGTTGGTCAGCATAAAAAAGGACATATCGTACCCCCTGTAAAGACAATAAACACTTACTGGATATTTTATCAGAAAGGAAGCTCCTGTGGCCAAAACACGAGGTCTCAAAGCCAAAAGAGTTTTCCTATGCTGCTGAGTATATGTAGAAAATTCAGAAAAATCTATATAGTCTACCCAACATTTTTCTGCTTTCCTAGCAAAATATAAATGAAGAATCATATCTTTATCAGAAAGTGATAAAAACATAACAATTAAAGTGGCCACATAGAAATCTCTTCTTTGAAAGATTTCAAGAAGTCTGACAAATCTAAACTTGCACCCGGAGTTAAATGATCCATCTCACCTCCCAACCCACCATTATTCATCCCCTCAGACTTTGTACCTGAAGGGGCATAATAGATCCTAGAGAGTTTAACTGACTCCAAATCCAATATTAACTATACTTCTTTCAAATATTTATAAAACAAAGTCTGGGGAGAGAGTTGTACATATGTATGGGGAAAATTTATAAACACAAATTTTTGCTCGTAATGCATTTTCAAAAAATTCACATTTCCTATGTATCAACGAGTCTTTCATTGAAGAGGAGCAAGCTGACTGAAGAACACAGACCTGAGATTCCAATTTAACAACATAAGATTCTATAGAAGAAAAAAAGTCTCATTCTCTGCCAGCTTGACCACCACCTCTTTAGAAAATTGCAATATTTGCTCAAGAGAAGACTGTAACGTTAATTCAGTTTGGGAGACTATATCCCAAATGTCACATCACACAATTAAATCTCTTTGGAAGGAACAGACCTATCCAAAGAGACCTCCGTATACTCAAATGGAAGAGGTAATAAAGTATGTCTATTTGCAGAAGTAGGATGCAGTTCCAGCAGCCATGGGAATACCCATTGGCCCCTCCACTATACCCAGACAATGGGAGGAGGAGGACTTCAGCAGCTGATCAAAACACTGATTGGGCAGGGTTGAACCCATAGCAGGAAAGGCTGAAGAATCAAAAATCACTCCCACCAGTGAGGTAGACGAATCTGGCTCTGATGTTATATCCAATGGCTCCAGGGAATTTAAAACTTTCATATGTAAATTCATAGGTCCTTGCACTTTCACCGCCTTGGAGCTAATGGGATATTGGGCCCTCCTTCACTGTTTCCCCATTCCAAGGGCAATCTCCACCAACCTTTGCCTCATGCCAAAGGGGTACCAAAGGGGCAGATTGGACACAAATCTGTGGACACACACCCGTGACCATGTCCCACGGTGGGGCAATGCTGTTAAATAAACCAGCCACAATGTCAGATGCCGGTAAGGCAGGTGCAGTGCTTAAAGCAATGAAAATAAGAACACTCAAGCATTGTCCTGAAAAAGGATTTCCCAAATACCGCAGAGGGGGAATGCTGTTAAACAGTCCAGTCCCGATGTCAGATGGCAGCAAGGCAGGTACAGGATTTGAAACAATCAAAGTAAGAGCGCTCAAGCACTATCCTGAAGAAAGAGTTCCCAGCTGGAATTGGAATTTTTATTTAATTTACAACACAAAAGCAATTAACATTTTTCAAAAAACAATTTTAATAAAATAGTGTACCTACTTTATCTACTGGATGGGCTTGATGAAGCGATTCAAGTTTCTCAATGTCTGGTTTAAAATTACTGAGTAGGAGCCTTAAATTCTCATGTTCAACTATTTGGAGTCGATTTCTTTGTTTGAGCTTATTCCTCCAGCGCTCCCCTAGGGCAGTACAGTGCCCCCACACCACCACCTTATTTATTTATTTATGTATTATTCATTATTTATTTATTACAATCTTTTATATATCGCGCTATTTGGTATCAGCGCGGTTTACATGAAACAAAATAACCAGAACAAACTATTCTGAGTTTACAGAGAACAGGTATACAAACTTGGGTAACATGGGGAACTATATAGCCCCCCTAGATTAGCCCAACGCCCCCTGGCGGGCAGTGCCACCAACTTTGGGAATCACTGTCCTAGATGAATAAACTATGGGGTATGTTTACTAAACTGCGGTAAAGTCACCAGTGGTAAGGGCAATGTTAAGGTGCCTGAAGCCATAGAAGGCAGTGGGCGGGTAGGGGGCATGCTGGCATTAAGGTGCCTTAACAGGAGACAGATGTGCTCCTTAAAGTGCCTTATCTCCTGTTAAGGTGCCTTAGCACATCTTAAGGTGCTTTAAAGTGCCTTATCTCCTGTTAAGGCACCTTAGGACATCTTAAGGCGTCTTAAGATATGCTTGGGCACCTTAACAGGAGACAAGGTGCCTCAAGGTGCCTTAAGATGTGGTAAGGTGCCCTAACAGGAGATAGGGCATCCTAAGGAGAGACAAGGTGCACCTTAAAGCAGGACCACGGCTGTAAGCCAAATGCTGGACAGAGCACCAAGGAATGGCAATATAAAGGTGATGGAAGGAAGGACAGGTGTGAGTTGATGGACTTGCCATATTGGTGGGCACCCTATTTGGCAGCTAGTAAAGCAGACAAGCATGTTGGAGGCAGCTGTACCAATTCACATGGTGGTGCCAATGTAAAGTACTGCAGTGACAATGTGTGGCATAGGATGGGGAAGATGTGTCCCCCAGCAGAGGCAGAAGTGGCAGGATGTTTGCAGCAATAGAAGGACAGAGTAGTAGTGGGTAAGTGCAAATCAGACACAAGAGAGGTGAGCACGAAGAGCCATAATGCAGAAAAGGGTACCAGTGTAGGTCATGGGGGAGCAGCCTGCACAAGAACACAGGACTATACACAGCCGACAGAGGCAGATAGATGGGCTGAAGGACAGATGGTGGCTGAGAAGAGGGTGCTATGGTTTGGCAGTACAGATCTGCAGAGCCCTGACTGTTACAGGCATGAAAATGATCTAAGTAGCACAGTCACAAAAGGGACAGGCAGGAATCAAACCCCTGGCCCCTGCTTGAACTAACCAGTAGGTTACACCTCCATACTTTGTTGCATAGCAATGTCTGGATACAAAGAGACTGTAGGTCTCCGCCTAAAATGTCTGCTGTGTGTGCTGGTATAGGTTAGCCCCACCAGTACCCATGATGCAGTGCACATGCAGAACAGCAGTCTACAGCTGATCACCAAATGGAGAATGCATGTATTCATCACCTCAGCTCAGTAAAAGGACATGACAGTGGTGATACAAGCACAGAACAGCTACAAACCGTGCTACTGAGCAGTTTTGGTGGTCACCCTGAGGGTGAGGATGTGCACCTACACTGGGTCCCCAGTACCTGCACATGCTACAGATCCCCTTCATTATCGGGTGGTGGTATGTATTCCCTGAAGTGTGATGTGCTAGTTACCTCATATCCTGCTATATGTGCTAGTCTCATTTGGTCCTGTTGGACTGGGACCCATGCAGAACAGTGTATTGTTATACCCAGTGTTACAATGTTGATGCCATGGCTACCTACTACCAGGAGGGAGGGGTGTCTACACCTGCACGGAGTATATATATGTTATGTTGTAATGCGTACATACTGCTTTTCACTAGGTCAAGGCGGTGCATAGTCTAAATTTCCCTTGTTCCCAAAGAGCTCACAATCTACATCTTGTACCTGAGGCAATGGAGGGGTATGTGGCTTGTCCACAGGCACAAGGGGTGCCTGAGGATCCAGAAACCCCTCTCGCCTGAAGTTGCTGTGGTTCAATGGGATTTGAACCCTCGGTCCAGGGTAACATGCCCTAACCAATAGGCCACACCTGTTAATAAGGTCCTATCAGTAATATTGGGAGTAGGCATGGAAGACCTCACTTCCCAACCAAGTAGGTCTGACATTCACCCGCAGCAATTACTTTCAGACTGCAGCTGCTGGGTGTCCCCGCCTTGCACATACTAACTGCAGACAGTCTGCATTGCATGTGCACCCAGCAGTCAGTACAGTGATTGTCCACCCAGGACAGAAACCACAACCATATCACTAGAGGCAGACACTATATAACACTATGTGGGTACATAGCCATGTCGTGGTCACTGCTTGGTCAGAGTGAGAGCATGACATGCTGTGAACACCCGGTCCATGCAGGTGGCAGTCGGGCACTACGACGTCCCATTCATTGCCCTACCCCTGATACAGATGCATCCTGCCAAATCTGCCCTGTCTGGGCCATACCCACAATATTTTGCTCCTCATCATGTACATTTGCAGGCTAACACTGGAAACAGTGTAGACACTGTGAGGCCCAGTGAGGTGTAGAAAGCCACAATGGATAGACATACACACTCATATTGCAGCACAGTGCAAAGATAGGGATGGTCAGCATCCCTGCCTGCCACATTGGTCCCAATCTCAGTACAAGCATAAGAACATAAGATATGCCATACTGGGTCCATCAAGCCCAGTATCCTGTTTCCAACAGTGGCCAATCTAGGTCATACGTACCTAGCAGTTTCCCCAAAAGACACAGGTTCCACAATGCTTGTACTGGGTCAAGCATTGATATCCTGGGTCCCTTCTTAATAATGGTTTAAGAAGTGCCTTATCTCCTGTTAAGGTGCCTTAGCACATCTTAAGGTGTTAGGGTTGTTAAGGTGTACTTATTGTGCAGGAGCTAGTAGTAGTGCTCTGGTGCTAGCCACTGCTCCGTGTGCCAGAGCCAACAGCCTGACACTCCATCCAGCTGTGGATAGTGGAGTCTGTTTGTGTGGATGTTTGTACCCCTGTTGGATGATGCATTGGGGATTGCACATGTTGGTGTTGTATCTGTATTGCAGGGTGAAATGTTGGGACATGCACTGCAGGATCCACAGCCAGGACCCAAATCTGTGCCCCTCTGCTTCAATACATACCAACTGTGTGTAGTGCAGCACAGTACTGCCACATAGGTACACCCGTCCCTTGGGCTACCTTGATTTCCATCAGAGAGACCTTGCATGTTGCTCTGCGCACCACACACTGGAACAGGGCATGACTGTGGTCTGCTGCAGGCAGGTGCCGCTGCTCACTCCGCCAGCACCACCCCTGCTATGCTGACATGCCCATTTGCTGTCAGTGATGGTGGTGTACAGTCACAGGCCAGCCAACATGCACGTAGACGGGTGCCTAGGGTGTAGGGTCTGGGGAGGAGGCATACATGGCCAGCCACACATCCCTCTATCACCGCCTGCCACTGTTATGTCTCTGCAACCTGGAGAGGAGATGGCTGCGGGGTGGTAGGTATGGGGTCTAGAGCACTTTTCCTGGACTGGAAGGGTAAAAATTGGTTGCTTGTTTCTGCCATCGGAGTGTAGGTAGACTAGGGGACAAACACTGCAGCTACTTCCTGGACTACTGGGTGAAGCTAGTTTTTCAGTCAACACATGATCAACCCCTGCGTTTCATTACTGGAGGCTGTAGTAAATTGTCCCATTAGCGCAAACTAATGGCACACTTGCTCCTTTAAAACAGTTTAGTAAACATGCCGCTATGTGTATTGGCAGCCCCACCTTGGAACGCCCCTAATCCACCTTCCTCGCAGAATGCATAATTTATGTGTAGAGCAGGATATTTAAATTCCGCTCCATGCTTAATGCTGCCAAAAATCAAGAAAAAAAAGCACCTAGACATTTTGGCATAGCCCTGAACATCTAAGTGCTTTTTAAATACTGTATTGAACCTCTATTTATTTATTTAATATATTTATTTTATTTATATTCCACACTATCTAAAATCCTAGGCAGATTGCCATCGTACATGTATAAAATATCACAGAAACATACAAATGAAAATAAAATTCAATTCAAAACCGACAGAACCAGTAGTACTTTAAAAACATCAACTTATCTCATTAAAAGCCAGTTTCATCAGAGCGAGAAAATCGCTGAAGGATGAAGCAGGCCTCCTGTCTCTGAGTTCTTGCAATGTGTGCAAAGCGTCCAGTGGTTGCGCTTTTGGCAGCAGATTAGAGAGTATCCCTGGTCCGTGGAAATGAGCCGTTCCCTCTGAGTATGCTTTCTTGGGGAGAGAAGGGCCTGATCTAAGTTCCAAGTTTGAATGCTAATCTTCACGAGAGTAGCGAGAAGCATGTCAGGCTCCTCTCCGGAGGTAACCAGCCATACAGAAGATGAACTGGAGAAAGGAGAGAGCTGTCCAGCCAGTCCTTTATTCAGGGAGCCAAAGGAGTCCAGAGAAGGAGAGGAGTTCTACTGTGCATCAAACTGGAGAGTGTATAGAGACAATGTAGGCCCCAAGAAAGGTCAGGCAAAGCAAATTTATTTATTTAAACAGTGATATGTTGCCTGTCTATCATTCTAGGCAGTTTACAACTATCAAATACCACAATAAAATGACACCAGAAAAAATAAAAAACACAAACATTAATGCAAAAAATAAAACCAGCTCTGCAATACAAATTAAACTAATACAAGATATGATTAAAATAGGATTGGAAGAGAATCTGGTGTGAATTCTTAATGGCAACAGTTATGAATTTAGTCTATAGGCATTTGGATAAAAATGATATAATACTATGGATTTATCCGGTGCTTTCAATTTGATGTATTCTAACATATTGTATATGAGATCTATGTTATTGAGGATATTAAGGAAATCTTGGAATGGATTGATTTCTTTCTTATTTATGTGAGTTTTAGGGTGAAATCATATTTACAGTTTTCTACAACTGTGCACTGCATTAATTGTGCAGGTCCATAGTGATCCCTGCTTTTATGACTTCTATTTAAGCTTTTCTAAAATCTCTGGACAAAGGCATTGCTATAGGGAGGCACGGAGTAGCAATCCTACCTCAAACAAAAAAATGGTGCCATTACAATTTCAGCCATCTGAAACCCGTCATGCAGGCACCCTTCCCAGTGGCAGGAGGCAAAGCCTTTAATAAGATATCATCCCCTGCTGCCACCGAAACTACCTCATGATAAGAGCTGCCATATCTCACAGTTCATAGTAGAAAGTGGTCCCATGGCAGCAGGAGATGACATCATACAAAATGCTTCTCCTACTCCTGAAGAATGGGGAGGCTGTGCACCATGATGAAGAGTTGACTGGGTTCTGGGGCAAAAGTTTTACTGGATGGGGTGGGACAGATTCAGGAAAGGGAGAAAAAAAAGGTGAGAATATTCTCCAGAGGATCTGAGTAAGAGAGTAAAAAGAGAGAGAGAAGAGCCTCTAGTGAGATGGAAGAATGTAGGGATGAAGGGGCAAGAAGAGAGAGGGGAGCACCTCTCTGGAGAGAGGGAGGGAAGAAGTTGTAGCGGATCGGTGGTGCCAACTGGGCAAGTTGGTATTAGATTTTCTGGTGCTCCCTTGCAACCTATAATCAGTGCACTCCTTCCTCATTAGCTAATGACCTGTGGCTACACCCACAATGCTGTTTTTGATAACACTTGAATTGGCAATGTTTCTTTCACTTTTTGCTGTTTTATTTTTCTAATTTTGTTTTATTTTTCATTTCCTTTTCTATTTTGCAGCATTTTGGCGCCCCTCCCCACCTTCTCCCCTCACCATGCCTGGCTTTCTTACTGGTTGCACTGGCTCTGGGAGACGTGAATGGTGCTCTACTGGGCGGAAGGGGAACACAGATAAGAAAGGCGAGAGGTGCCTGAAGTGGGAGGGGGGGGGGGTCAGAATGAAGATGGAAGAAGAGAGGGAGAAGGGGGGAAGTCTCTAATGGGAGAGGGAGGGAGATGCATGAAAGAAAAGGAGGGAGCAAAAGATGGAGGGAAGAGCCATGAGGAAGAGAAAGAGGAGGGGAGGGAGGGAAGGAAAGAATCATTTCTAGAGGGAGGAAGAGAGGGGGTGAAAAAGGAAGAGGGAAGAATTTCTAGTGGGAGGAAGTTAGTGAGGAATGAATAGGGGGGAAACAGGATTCCCAGATTCACTATATTGACAAATTCATCCTTACCTACATGTTCTTTTATACCTTCAAAGAATTTTAATAGATAAGACATGACTTCCCTAAGCTTAAACATATGGGGTCAATATTCAGCAGTGGCTATTAGTGTTGCTGAAGCATTTGGCCACTGTCACTGAAATTAAAACTAGATATTCAGAGCTGGAAATAATCTGGTGTCTGGCGCTCAGTATCTGGTTTTGCCAGCGATCGGTGTTGCTATCTGGTCAGCTGCTAACCAGATAGCAAAAAAGCACATCAGGTTAGAACTTTATTTGGTTTGGCTATCCGGATAGCTCTGTACACAGACCACCCTGAAACCAAGCAGACGATTTAAAGACGGTCAGCAGAGATATTCAATGGCACTAGCCAGTGCTGCAAACTACATAAATCCTCTGAAATAACGGACCTATATATATGCAATGTGTGCCTTCGAGTCAGTCCTGACTCCTGGCGACCCAGAAGCTCCTGGGTTTTCTTGGCAGTGTCACCGGAGATATCCACACACAAAACATCAATATAGAAATAGCCAATAACCAGGTAGTTCAGCAGTATCTATACTGGGACCAGTATAACACATTGTAAACCTACCCCAGAGCCTGGAACTTTCTCCTACATGTCCACTAACCATACTTCCTGCTGCCACTCAGTGGTCGATGGATCAACGGCAGGGGGTTTCTTAGTGAGGAGGATGACAAATCGAGGAGCCTCTCCAAATGACTCTAACGCTCAAGGCTGGTTCACATCAGCCTGTCTCCCCTACTGAATTCAGAGATAAAAGCGGTGCTTAGGCTTCCAGAGGTAGAGAAGGGAAGCAGAGGTTTAAAAATAATAACATTTTACTAAAACAATAAATTAAAAATAAAACAGTGAACTTCTGGGTGGTGATGAGCTGAACTGGACATGTGGATCTCAGCTCTTGGACTCGCCATCTCGAATTCCCCACAAGTGGATCAAGAAATAGAGGTATAAAAGGTAAAATACCAACTAGAAAATTGCGGCAGGTGACTGAAAGAACTTATATTAAATAAATCCAATAAGACTTTAGGGGATGGCGATGAAAATCCCATGAAAAGAAAAGACACATGGAGGGTAAGCCAAAATGGTGGCTTGTGCTTCGCCACCAAACCCAGACACGGCGACCTCGGCACTTGTAGAAGAGGTCTTGACTGCAGTATTGAGGGCGCTGAGCGAGCATTTTACTGCAATAACAGCACAATTGGACCATTTGAATGGTTCGGTGGCGGAATTTACCGGGAGATTTCAACATGCGGAAAACCAGATTTCGGCGGTGGAAGATGGGGCCTTGCAACTGGAGTGCAGAATTCAACAGCTGGAGGAGAATGCACTTAAAAGTGAGAATAAAATTGATGAGTTGGAGAACAGGGGAGACAGGAAAAATATATGAATAGTGGATCTGCCTGAATCAATATCGGAGAAAGACCTATGTGGCTTCTTAGAAAGATGGATACAGTAGAGTGTTCAAATTAACGAAATGTCAGGGAAGATACAGGTGGAGAAAGCCCAATGGTTGGGAATACGCAGAGAGGGGCAGACAAGACCGAGAGCAGTACTGGTGCGTTTTCTAAGCTTTCAGCAAAAGGAGTCCGTTCTGCATGCAGCTAAAAGACAAACCCGAATTGAGTAAGAAGAAACCCGAGTGCTCTTCTTCCAAGATTTTTCAGCGGCGGTAACTCAGAAGAGATGGGCGTTCTCGGAGGTTTGCAGCTCCTTGGTCAATGAGGGGGTAAGATTTGCACTCCTCTATCCAGCTAAACTAAGATTAACTGTGAATGGTCATCAGCACACTTTTGTGGAACCGGAGAAAGCGCAGCAATTTTATAACAAGCAAATTAAAAAGAGTGGGGAACTAGAACTGACACTGGTTGACACAACAAAGCAAAAAAAAGAACTTTGTACAACTGGAATTCAGGCTGAATTTGCCTGGCATGCAGAACTAAAACTCAGCAAGTTAACAAAAGTTCACAATGGTTTTGGTACTATGTTGCCAATGATAGTCAAAAAACGGAGTTTAAATCAAGAGATGAGAAAGTATGGGAGTGAAGATCATGTAAAAAGAAAGTCAAGAAGGAAGAGCATACATAGAGGATCATCAGGAATGGCTGGGGGATAAACAAACCCTACAAAAAGTATGGAATATAGAAAGGACCAACTGCTTAATCGATGTAACAGGGATAAGGAAAGCAAAGCTATGAACAAACATGGAGATTGAACCAAACCAGGCTGGCAATGTGCAGTGGACTCTATATGCCTTAAACATATTATGAAGTGTTTTGTAAATGTTGATATAATATAAAATATATATGTGAATGAAGATAAACAGGTGGACAGATTCCATGTGATTGTCTCACAGATGGAAATTGGGGGGAGGGAGCCTCAGAAATGCATATTTGTGGGGGGCAATACATATAAAGGAAATTGTCTTTGATGTATTGATGCGCCCAAATGAGCTGGTCATTTATGGCCTGCTCATAAGGGAGGTAAAGAAAACCTATGAACTTGCTCGTTCAGGGTCCCATGTATAAGAGGATAGGAGAATACCAGATCATTGGGGAGTGGGGAGGAGGATAAAAAGGTCACTCACTCTAAAAGACTTACACCTCACTCATCGCGAGAATGACAGAGGAATTCCAATTAAAGGGCTCCCTGAGATAATAAAGACACATAGTAAAATCAGGAGAGAGAGAGGGGAGAGGTTGGAGGTGGAACATGAGAATTTGAAGAACAGAGACATTAGTATAATAGAAAGAGGAGAAGTGGAGGTGAGAAGTATAGAAGAGGGCCTGATAACCTAAATAAGCAATCACTCCTATTTGACTGTTTAACCCTTTTCAGGCCGAGCCCAAAACTCTTGGGATCCAAAATTCTGACTAAATATTCCTATCACATGGTATATAATACATGACCATAGCAGAAGAAAAATCACTATTAGAACATATTGAATAAGACGGGTACAATTTTCCTGAAATATGCAAAAATTAACCCGGCTGCAGAATGTGGATTAAAAATTTAAAGTAGGCCTTCAAAGGGTTATAGAGTGGAAGGATCTAATAAACAGAGACAAGTTGGGGAGTTAAAAGGGGAAGTGGGGGGGAGTTCTATGCTACACTACTGGAAGTAAGAAAGGAGATGGGCAAGGAAAGGAGAGAAACATAGAAACATACAAACATGATGACAGAAAAAGACCACAAGGCCCATCTAGTCTGTCCTTCCATAACTTCAACAGTCCACTTTTTACCTTTAGAGATCCTCTGTGTTGGTCCCATGCTTTTTTGAATTCAGTTACTGTCCTCATCTCTACCACCTCCAATGGGAGACTATTCCACGGATCCACTACTCTTTCCGTAAAGAAATATTTCCGCATATCACTCCTGAATCTATCTCCCTTCACCCTCATCCCATGTCCCCTCGTAGCAGAACTTGCTTTCAATTGAAAGAGGCTCTCTCCCTGAACATTTATGCCACGGAGGTATTTAAACATCTCAATCATATCACCTCTATCCTGCCTTTCCTCTAAGGTGTACATATGAAGATCCTTCAGTCTGTCCTCATATGCTTTATAATGAAGCCCATTAATCATTTTAGTAGCCACCCTCTGCACCGACTCCATCCTGTTCACATCCTTTTGAAGGTGCGGTCTCCAGAATTGCACACCATACTCCAAATGAGGTCGCACCAAAGACTTATACAGAGGCATTATCACCTCCTTTTTTCTGCTAGCCATTCCTCTCCGTATGCACCCAAGCATCCTTCTAGCTTTTGCCGTCGCCTTTTCTACCTGTTTAGCTACTTTAGGATCATCAGACACATCCACGCCTAGGTCCCGCTCTTCTTTAGTGGACAAAAGTACTTCACCTCCTATACTGTATTGCTCCCTTGGATTGCTGCAGCCCAAATGGTTTAATATGTAAGGAGTGGGAGCAATGGGAGGGACAAAGGGGAAGGGATGGCTGTAAAATAAAAATAGTGACAACATATGGATTGGAGGAAGATGGGAGGAGGGGGTATGATGGACAGGCAGAACAAGGTAAGGGTAAGAAGAGACTGGATGGGCGGGCCTCAGGCTGGGAAGATCCGCACACATTACCAAAGTTGAATGTGGTTAAAGCAATAATATCCCATCAGATCGAACAAAATGAGTAAACATTTACGTATTGTTACCTGGAATGTTTGTAGTATTGGACATCCCATTAAAAGACAAAAAAAAATTTGAAAATGCTTAGAGACCAGGGAACGGATATCGCTTTACTGCAATAGACCCATCTAACAAAGGCAGAGCATAGCAAGCTCAAAAGGTGGTGGGTAGGACAGTTGTACAGTGTGTCATCCGGGAAAAAAAAGCAGGAGTGGCCATTCTACCACATAAAAGGAGTGAAATGGAAGTACAGGTTACACAGGTGGACCCTTTGGACCACTATGTACTTATTTGAGGAAATCTAAATGGGCAATCATTATCTCTAGGGAGTATCTATAACATATGAACCTCAATTTTATCAACAGTTGCAAAGGAAATTAGCAGGAGAAGGCACGTCCCGCATAATACTGGGAGGAGACTTCAATTGTGTACTTGACGCGAATATGGATAGATCGACCAGGAGAGGGGGAGGAGACCATCGGAGCACTTGCAGATTAAAAGGCCTGTGTGAGGGATATGACCTCATGGACATTTGGAGAACTTTACATCCCATGGAAAGAGAATATACTCACATATCTAGAGCACATGGCAAGGGATCCAGATTGGATTATTTTTTATTAGCAACCTCAATGGTGAGCAGGGTGCACCGAGTAGAGATAGATACAATGGCCCTGGCAGACCATGCCTGGGTTAGTCTGGAATTGGAGTAGGGACAGTCTGGTGGAATGAGCCAATGGAGGTTCCGTATTCAGCTCGCAGAGGACAAAGACGTTCAAAAATATTTGAGGAAGCAGAGGGCAATCTTCAAAGAGCAGAATAGGATGCATAGAAATAATCCAGCCCTCTTTTGGGAAACAGCCAAGGTGGTCCTGAGGGGCAAATTATGTGTTATAGGGGGTGGAGACTAATCAAGATGGCTGTGGAGCATTTCTTCTGCCTTCATGCCTAAGCATAAGGGGAAATTGAGGGTCCTCCCCTCCGAGCCCTCGATACCTGTTTCGGGTCCTATGGACTGCTTTGTCCAGCTTTCCCAGGGTCAACGTGAGGAGATTCGAGCTGGCTTGAGAGCACCGTTGGAGGAGCCTTCAATGCTCTCGTCGGGCGGGGAAATCTCTCTCTCTCCTCTACAGAGGATCCCGTCGACTCGCCCAGCTGTGCCGGAGCTTCATCCTGGTGCTGTGCCGCCTCATCTCCCCGAGCGGGAGATTGTTGGCGTCATTGAAGGGGAGCGCACAGGTGAATATTCTCTGTCAACCCCTGAGGCAATCAGGGAGGTTTCGGACAAAATAGTATTGACGGTTCTATCTGGAAATGTAGCTTCAAGCAGGACTTTACCTCTCCAGCTTGCTTCGACTCCACTTCCCCTTTCTTTACCTGTTTTGGTTCGACCTAAAACCTTTACCTTGGAAGCTATCTGGGAAGCTATAGCTGCACTTTCTTCATCTATCCATTTACAGACTACAGCTTTGTCCATGCATGTACAAGAGAATTCGGTAAATATTCAGAGCAATGCGGAAAGAATTGACCAGACTGTCTCTGTGTGTGATCAGATGGGTGTTCGACTGGATGACATGGGAACTCAGATAAGAACTGTTTCTGAACTATCTTCTTCTCTGTGTGCTGATAATGGCGCCATTAAATATAAGCTGGAGGCACTGGAAAATGCCTCCAGGGCTACCGACCTTCGTGTACTGAATTTTCCAAAGAAGCCAGGTATTACTGCATTGGATATGTTCAAAAAATATCTTTTAGAGATCTTAAAGGTGCCTTCTGAGTTGTTGCCGCCTTTGAGTAAGGTTTACTATCTTCCTCGTGCTAAGAAGAATGCTGATGTCCCGTTGGCAGTATCCAATGTGAACTTTGATGTTCTGAATGTTACAGATTTGCTTGAAGATTCTGGTGAGGGAGTTTGTACCTTCTCCACTTTATTAGTACATTGTGCGTTGGCTTCCGACAAAGACTGGTTATTGAGGTTATTCTTCAAGAAACGCAGAGAAACCTGTTTTGGTCGCACTATATCGATGTTCCCTGATCTTGCAAAGGATACTCAAAAACGGCGTAAACAATTTCTTTTCTACAAATCTGGAGTCCTACGAATTGGAGGAGCTTTCTTTTTACGCTTTCCCTGCAGATGTCTAATTATCATTAATTCTATTCGTTATGTTTTTTCTGATCCCAAGGATTTGGGTACTTTTATTAATGCTAGATTGTCTGCTTTGACCGTTCCAGAATGATTAGATTTGACCTTCCTCTTATTATGTTATTCCCGGGGACTTTCGCAGTCATCTGATATCTTTATTAAAATTCACTATGTTGATTGTTTCCTTTGTGGTTTACCAGAGGGCTCCTGCTCTGGTTTTAACTTTTTCCCTCCCCCCCTCTCAACATGGGGTCTACAGTGGAGCTATGGGATATTTACTAATGTTATGTTTGTGATTTATTGATTTATTTCACCTATATGCTTCCTTTCTAATGACAGGATGTATTATTATTCTTGTTGTGTTAAAAAAAATTCAATAAACAGATTAAAAAAAAATTATGTGTTATACGTGGACTAGAAGGAAGATGCAAACGATACATCTTCTGCAGCTAGAGAAGGATTTGAGAAGGGCTCAGTGAGACTTTGGCCTTTGTCCCATGGAAGATCATAAAGCTTCTCTTCTGGCTATCCAAGCGGAGTTAAACAATGCACTGCCAAAGAGCATGTCAGTCAATGTTTTACCATTGATATCATTTATATCAATATGGAAATAAAACTGGGACTGATGGCATCATTGGTCAAGGCGGACGGCAGACCACGAATGATCAAAGTTCTTCGGAACAAAAAGGAACATTGCTAAACAGAGCAACAAGATGTGGAAAATATTCTGAAAGACTATTATACGGATCTCTACAAGGCTGATCATTGTGATAAAGAGGCAGCGAAAAAATTTCTGGAAGCTGTGAGCCTCCCAGTAATGGATGCAGAGGAGCTGGAGAAACTAAATAGTCTGATAACACCTTCAGAAATTCAGCAAAGTATTAAGAAGTTAAGGAAAGGACGGGCTCCAGGGGCAGGTGGATATCGAGCAGAGTTCTTTCAAATATTATTAGACAAGGTGGCGGTGCCACTGATGGAATATTTTACAGATTTGGTCCAAAGGAGAGACTTCCCCTATGAACCTAATCAAGCTCTTATAACAATTCTCCCTAAACCAGGGAAAGACCACACATTACTAGGCTCATACAGGCCTATCTCGCTCCTTAATGTAGATATTAAGATAATGGCTAAAGTAATGGCAGAGCGGTTAACTCCTTGCTCCCGAAGCTAATAGGTGAGTCACAGGTGGGATTTGTACAGGGTCGTGCGATAGCACGGAATGTTCGGAAGATGCTAGCAGCACAGCAAAAGCAGTAAAGAAACAGTACCTGGCTCTCTTTATTAGTTTTGACACAGAAAAAGCATTTGACTGGGTTCAAAGGGACTATATGTACATGGTTCTAGAAAAATTTGGAATAAGTGGGGAATTTCTCAATATGATTCGTCTTCTATATAGAAAGCCTTGTGGAGTACTATTAGTTAATGGGAAAAAACATGATCTTTCCCATTGGAGAGGGGCCCCTTATCACCACTGCTATTCGTGCTGTAGTTGGAGCCTCTGTTGGAAAGGATTCGCTTGCACCCCTACTTAGGGGGAATGCAACTGAGCAGAGATGAATTTCGCTTATCGGCCTTTGCGGATGATATGCTGGTATGCTTAAAAGATCCGGTGAACAAGATAGATGTGCTGTTGGAAGAATTCCGGATATATGGAACATTTGCAGGTCTGAAATTAAATCTGAATAAATCAGAAGCGCTTCCTCTGCTACCAGAGATGCAACGGGAATGGCCAGGGCAGTTTCCATTAAAATGGGCAAAGGATCATATCAAATACTTAGGGGTATGGATCACGGTGCAACCAGAGTAATTATATGTAACCAACATGACAGCACTACTCAAAGACATGGAAGTAAGACTAACTCGATGGAGATAGTTGTCGTTCTCCCTTGTTGGCCGAATTGCATTATACAAGATGGTAATCTTCCCTCGTTGGTTATATGTACTACAGACCTTACCAATAATGCTGAGACAGCAAGAGTAGAAGCGAATGGACCAAAAATTGACTTTATTTTTATGGAAAAGGAAGAGGGCCCCAATACGGATAAGTGCACTTAAAGAACCATGGGAGCACGGAGGACTGGGTCTGCCGGATATCATGGAATACAACTCAGCCTGTGTATGTAGACACTTAAAAGATTGGCTCTACGAGTCAGAGGATTATACTCCTCTGTAATGTGAGCGGGCACTAGTGGCTCCGCTTTCTCTTAAATACATACTACACGCTCCTCCGACATCACCTTGGTTGCCAAAGGACATGCTAATTACCTCGACATATAGGTGGTGGCATGCTTTATGCACCAAATTGGGATGGCCACCTGAGACCACACCACTCCTGCCATTGTGGGGAAACCCAACCTTTCAGCCAGGCATGAAGGAACAAACATATCGATGGTGGCAGGAGTGTGGATTAGAGGGGGTGGAACAGGTGGTGATGGAGGATGGAGAGATGTTGCCATTCACCGTACTCCAGAAGCAATTTGCTCTCTCCATGAAGGACTATTTTCCATACTTACAAGTGTGGAGTTATGTTCATTCACTACCGCAGGAGTGCATAAAACATCAAATCTTGATCCACATAGAGGAGATGCTGATGGCTGGAAGGGAAAGCCAAATCCATGTTGCAGATATGCGGAAGGGTCTGCTAGCTTTCGAGTCAGCGCGAGGCCTGACAGGGCTGGCGGACCAGTGGGTGGCAGACCTGGAGATCCTTCTTGATGGAGAAGAGATATTAGCTGCACTAGCTAAGATCCCTGGGCTAACTACTAACGCCACTCTGAGAGAAATGCCGTTTCGAATAACTCGAAAACTACATTTTGCCCCCCATTAGAGCATATAGAGATAGAATTGCAGACTCCCTGGACTGTCCACATTGTGCAGCATCCAGGGCATCCCTAGGCCATATGTTTTGGAAATGCCCAGTAGCTGGGAAATTCTGGGCATACGTGAACAATTATGCTTGTATATCGTGGTAACCTGCTGTTCCCTTTCCTTCTCCTTCCCTTATCTTTTTAATTATTTCTGTCCTCTGTTCTGTCCTATCTCATAAATGGCATTCTTTTCATATTTTTTTAAATGATATAGTATTGTAAACCACTCTAATGCTTCGGCCTGAGCGGTATATCAAATGTAATAATAATAAACCATAAGCAAGGTATTCAAGTCTACAGTAACACTGAACCCTCAAGTAGCGATTCTTGACATGGAACAAGACTGGGCGGACCGCTCGACAAGGGGTGTGTGGTGATGAAATGGAAACATATATCAACGATGCTCGCATGCAAATGCATCTTGTATGCTTGGCTGAGCCTGGAGGGATCAGGAGTAGGACCTTGGAAGCTAGCCTTGCATCAATACATGCTATTTGAACAGGAGCAATCAAAAGGATCAAATCATTCATGGGTACGCTTCCTAAGTGTATGGGAGCCTTACATCCAAGCATTATCTTCTAGACCAGCAGTTTTCAACCTGTGGGTTGCGACCCCCACGGGGGCCGCCACAGGACTTAGCGGGGGTCGCCTTGTCTCCGCCAAGTTAAAAAAAAAATTTAAACGCGCACAAGTTGCTGCCGCTGCCAAGTCCACTTCTCGGCAGTAGCAAACTCACCCCCTTCCTTCTAATGCAGTCGTGGCTCCCTGCCTCTTAGGGAACTGCGGCTGTGCCTGTAAAACTGTTGCGGAGCCTTCTTGTCTCTCGACGGGCTCTGTGCAGCATTGTCCCGCCTCCAAAGGAAATGATAAAGAACTTCCTTTGGAGGCGGGACAATGCTGCACGGAGCCCGTCGAGAGATGGGGAAGCTCCGCAACGATTTTACAGACACAGCCGCAGTTCCCTAAGAGGCAGGGAGCCGCGGCTGCATTAGAAGGGAGGCAGACATGGGGAGAGGGGATGAGAGGGCAGGGAACCTGCAACATGGCTGACATGGATGGGGGGGCTGACATGGACAGGGGGGGAGGGGGGCTGACATGGACAGATGGAGGGCTGACATGGAGGAATGGAGGGAGGAGGGCTGACATGAACGGAGGGGGGCTGACATGGAGGGAGGGAGCTGATATGGATGGATGGATGGAGGGAGGGGGCTGATATGGATGGATGGATGGATGGATGGATGGAGGGAGGGGGGCTGACATGGAGGGAGGGATGGAGGGAGGGGAGCTGACATGGAGGGAGGGAGGGGGCTGATATGGATGGAGGGAGGGGGCTGACATGGAGGGATGGAGGGCGGGGGGCTGGCATGGACAAAGGGGAGAGACAGGGGGACATACTGGACAGACGGGATAAATGCTGGACAGAGGCGAGAGACCATGCGGGTTAGGATTATAATGGGCTGATGGGGGAGCTAGCACTGGTAATGGGCAGATGGGGGGGGGCTAGGACTGGTAATGGCTTAATTAGGGAAGGCTAGGACTGAGAATGGACTGATCAAGGGGGGGGTTGGGACTGGTAATGGGCTGATAGGGGGGTAGGACTGGTAATGGACTGATGGGGGGCTAGCATTGGAAATGAGCTGATCGGTGAGGTTAGGACTGGAAATGGGCTGATGGGGGGATAGGACTGGCAATGGGATGATGGGGGGGGGGGGTAGGACTGGTAATGGGCTGATTAGGGGAGCCTAGCACTGGTAATGGGGTTGAGGGTGGTCTAGCACTGGAAATGAGCTGATTAGGGGAGGCTAGGACTGGTAATGGGCTGATGGGGTGGGGTAGGACTGGTAATGGACTGATGGGAGGCTAGCATTGGAAATGAGCTGATCGGGGGGGGGGCTATGACTGGAAATGAGCTGATTAGTGGAGGCTAGGACTGGTAATGAGCTGATGGGGAGTAGGACTGGTATTGGGCTGATTAGGGGAGGTTAGCACTGGTAATGGGGTTGAGGGGGGATTAGCACTAGAAGTGAGCTGATTGGGGAGCTTTGACTGGGAATGGGCTGATTGTGGGGAGGGGAGGATAGAGCTGCTGGCCCTGGAAGAAAACTGGGGGCTAAGGCTACAAATGGGCTGATACGAGGGGATGGGAGAATGGAACTGGAAGGGAGTGGATCTGAGAGGGGCTGCCATGGTATTTGTACTAGAAGGGACTGGTCAGTGGGGAAGGAGGGGGACTGGAAGGGAATGGAAACCAGTGGCAGTCATGGGAATGCAAGTTGACATTGGAAGGTACTGGGAGTGAGGACTGGAAAGGGGCTGATACTGGGGAGGGTTACTGGGACTGGAAATAGGCTGATGGAATGAAGTGAAGAAAATGAAAGAAAAGATAAGAAATGGCAGATGGACCATAGACCACAGAAAGAGAGCTAAGAGAAGACAGGAAAGCAGAAGCCTCAGATCGGGACCAGCATGATCAGAGAATAAATTGGTCAGACAACAAAGGTAGAAAAAATAATTTTATTTCATATTAGTGATTTGACTACAACATCATAATAATTTTGAAATCAAATATTATTACTTGTTATTGGGATTAGTTATTGTGGTTTAAATAAGTACATTTTATAAATAAAAACATAATGCAAAGGCCTATAATATATTAATAATTCAACAAATGATTACAGCGACAATGCATTAACGGTAAAGGAAGAGAGACACATTTGATTTTATCATTGGGGGTCATCACAAGTTGACCAATGGTAAAAGGGGTCATGGTGCAAAAAAGGTTGAGAACCACTGATCTAGACTAAGAAGCCGAGTATTGAACCAATGCACATCGGATAACTGAGATGGAACTGTGAAGGAGATGATGCAATAGAACTCCTACCATGGTACAGGATGGGAAGAGCCCTTGAGTTAGGATCAAAACTATGCTTTAATACAAACATAATTAGGGTATTGAAACCTCAGTCATGGTGTGCATCACAGTCAATATGCTGATTTGGTAGATTAAAGGGGGGCAAGAGACTGGTACTTAGACTAAAGACATGGAACTTCAAACAAGTAGAGGGTACCACTTGAGAAGAGATTGAAGAGGTGGGCCTTGGTGTGTTTGTTTTGCAGTACTTCCTCCTCCCAGAATAAAACATTAAAGTAGGGATACCTTAAGTTGTCACTATGACTACGTAATAATCATATATTAGGGGAGGGGTTGGAGTGGGAGGGTAGAAGGGGGAGAGGGGTGGGTAAAAATAAATGAAAATGGATGAACATAGGTAGAATTACCCATATATTTGACAGGAAGTAATCGGCCTTGGAAGTCAGTGAGGGGGGTTTATACAATCCTGAAATGATTTAAACAGACTTGGAGGCTGACGAAGATGTATCAAGGCAAAGATTGGGTACAACAGTACATGAACATGTTTCAGAGTATACGTATGAGAATTGTTTTGTCCAACCAAGGATGTAAATTGTACATGACAGTATAAATTTTTTTTTTGTTTTGAATAATGTGTTACATGTTGACTCAAGGGTTAATAAACAAATTTGAATATATAAAAATAAAACAGTGTGTAACTAGTACAAATATAAACTCTCTGCGACTCTTGAATATTTTTTTCACATTTAACACACTTTGAGACAACCATTATACATTCTGGAGCTCAATGGTGAAAATTCTAATGAGGGGGCCCTAAGCAAAATTTTGCTGAGGGTCCCCTCCATTATCATCCCCTCCTGCAGTGCCCCACCATGCCACGGTACTCACCATTGTTGCCCCTCCCCCTTGCATCCGGGAAACTTACTTTAATTTGTTTGCCACATGGCCTTCTCTCGAAGCCTGGTGGCTGTTACCTCCAGGGCCAAAGTCTTGGTGCAGCTGTTATCACAAAACTTCAGTCAGGTACAGTAACATCTGCTAGGACTGAAGTGGAGGCAGCACAGCAAACAAATTAAGAAACATTGTCATGCCACTGTGTGGGCCCCATCCTGCCCGTTCACCCCCTCTCCCATGCCCCCTCCCCCCTCCACATTGCAGGGACTGCTTGTGCAGAATTTATGCTACCACTGGGGCTGATTCTATAAGGGAGATGCCTAAAAATGTGCACCATTTAGTTGCCTAAGTCCCTATTTTAAAGGTGGAACTGAGCATTTAGGTGCACTCTTTAGGTGGTCGCTATTCAGTAAGTATGCTCCTAGTGCAATCACACATACTTTCAGTGTGGGCGTGCACAGGGGTGGAGCTTGGACAAAGAGTAGGCAGAGCCTAAATTTACATCTGTAGGTTATAAAATACTATGACTTACACGCATACTAGGGCAGGTGTAAATGCAGATGCCTAGACTTTTGCACTTATGTCCCTATTTTATAAAGGAAAGTAGGTGTCCCTTTTCTTGGTAAAAGAGGCTAAAGATCGGCCTGTTCTGGGTGCCTAAAACTAGGTGCCTGGTTATAAAATCATCTTCTGTAGGTCAGTTATAACTATGACCATAAATGTTTCATTGTCTTATAGAAAATTCTAGTATTTGAAATGCTGCAAAATGCTGTAATCAGATAAGTAGGAATATTTAGTGGTCTAGTTACTAATGGGACCTTTCACCAAAGTGCATTAGGTTGTTGCAATCAATGTGTGGTAAGTGCAAAGCCTCCACAGTAGCTGTTGGCGATGCTGCTAGCATGTTACTGGCAGTAACCACATGAGCACATCATCTTACACAGGATGGGGACATTTGCAATTAACACAAGTACACTTAACACTACCCATTGAGGTGTTAAGTGCATCAGTGCTAAAGCAACATTGACAATGCATGATACAGTATGTTCCTCCATGCTAACTGTAATGTGCTCTCCACACCATTCTCTGTCCCAGCTCTCCCATCCCCTGCTCCATTCTGCGATTTGCAGTTACCTTCAGTGGGAGGGATCTTCTTGGAGGCCGCCTACTTGAGGGTTACCTTCTGGGGTGGGCATCTAATCGAGAGGGACATCTTCTGGGGGAGGGGGGCTCTTCTTGCTTTTGATATTGGGGGATGGGACATCATCATTGAACATCGCTCCAGCCATTTTTAGTTTTAATCATTTTTATTAAGCCAAACAACAGCACTCCCAGTGTGTGGGGACACTGACATAGCGCCAGGAGCAAACCAACAAACCAGAACTTGTTGCATGTATTTATTTATTTAACCATTTTTCTATACCGCCTTATCCTTCAATCAAAGCAGTTTACATGCATAAAAGACTTCAGAGCCCTGCACTGTTGAGGCATTCCTAACAGGGGCTATACATTTCAAGCAAAGGTGAGTTTGTGGCTTTTTTAAATTACTAGCTTTCTGCTTGGGAGCCCTTAAAAGGGGTTTGGTACATTTTTTAAAACAATGTTACATGATTTCTGGTGCTTTAGTTTAAAAGGGGAAATATTTTCTTTTGTGGGGTATGTTTAAAATGCTGCTTTAGTATCTTTCTCAGCTCTTTGAAGCTACTGACACCTCATTAGATGTTAGTTCCCTCTCTACCCTCCAACTCCCACCCACCCTTAGTGAGCAGTTTTGCTTTATAGGGCACCTCCCCAATTAACTACGAACAGGGACTTGGAACAACACATTTTGAACACACTTAAAAGAGATTTAACTGTTTTGTTTTTTTTTCTCTGAAAGGACAGCTGGGAAACCAGTTGGTACTTTGGTAGGTCTCTCTCTCTTTTACTTTAACAGATACCTAAAGACCACCAATTGAACAATGGCTGGGAAAAATCATATTGCCAAAGCTGTTGCCCACATCACAGTTTCTGCCTCTGTCCATAAAGAGGTCCCAATGCCAATTTATTTATTTATTTTATTTATTTATTTATTACAGGCTCTTATATACCGCTCTATTCAGAATCAGCGCGGTTCACAATATAACAACATACCATAACAACAAACTGTTAGGTTTTTACAGAGAACAAGGTCAGAGAACTTGGATAAAACATCATTTTGCATCCAGTGATCACCAATCACTGGATGCAAAATGATCTCCCACTAGAAACACTTTCGGGGGGCGGAGCCTGATGTCCAGCGGGTAGGACGCTTTGCGTTGAAGCTCCCGAGAGGCCTACTTAGAATCCTGACTTAATACCTATACAAATTTACTATTTCGCTCCGAGCTGACCGGGGCACCTCGGGGGGGATGGCGGCCCATAAACCAGCGCGCTTGGACTTCGGGTCTCCTTCTTCTTCTCACGGAAAACGCTCCAAAACAGAGGTGTCCTCCCCACAGAAGATGGTTCCATTTCGTGAAAACCCCGAAATGCACCTGGAGATTTTGGAGGAAATACGCGGCGTGAAGGAATTGGTGCAGTCCAATGGAGAAGCGCTTCGAGCCATGCGAGAAGACTTTGGAGTGCTCCAGGACCGACTTGAAAGTCTTTCATTACGGCAGGACAACATGGCGGGGGTCCTTGACTCGCACGAGGTGCACTTGGGCAAACTGGACAAGGCTGAGCGCCAGATACAGAATCTTCAAAAGGAGTTAGAAGATAGCAATAATCGAGCCCGTCGCAACAATGTGAGGCTCCTCGGAATGCCGGAGGGGGTGGAAGCAGGAGATATAAGAGAATTCTTGCTCAAAACTCTTCCCTCCTTGCTGAAGATCACTTTTCACAGAGAACTGGAAATCGATCGAGCACACCGTGTTCCTGCCCACATGGCGCTCAACCGCACGACCCCCCGGCCTATTATCTTTAGCTTGCTACGATATCAACAAGTGGAACAAATTTTACATGCTGCCCGAGCGAATCATCATTTGGAATTTGAAGGTCGTAAGGTCTCCTTCTTTCCTGATTTGGCAAAGCCTACCGTTGACCGTCGGAAGAAACTCCTTGCTTTTCGCCCTCGACTTCAACAGCTACAGGCTCGCTTTGGCCTGTTGTATCCAGCGAAGCTCCGAGTGACTTTCCACAACCAAACCAGGACGTTTGAAGATCCTGATCTACTATCAACATTTTTAGACTCCAAAGAAGCAGAGCAGATGCGCTAATCCCAAATCTTGGACTCTTATCTACCGGCTCTATCCGCCATTTTGAAGGGCCCGATGCGGCGGTCATAGCCAAGCACAGAAATAGCCTGGACTTTCTTTCTTTCTCTATATGACTTTTGTTTTTTGGTCTCCTATCCCTTCATGATGTGTGCCTCGGTCGGATTCGGAGCACGCACAGTCCTACAGGTTATGTGTTTTTTCAATTTCGGCCTTCTCTGGGGTTTCTCCCCGCAGACACATGGTCGCCAGTAATTTTGGGGTTTTGCTTCTCCTCTACCGTACTGCGGTTTTCTTTGTTAATGTGGGGCGCTTCATTGTATTATATTAGCTTATTTTTCCTATGTCATGTGTACAGCCAGATACAGTCAGTTTGAGGGACATAGTGAAATTATGTGTGCTATCATGCTCAGAATTTTTAACTTTTCTGAATGGCCTTAGGTAAAATCTTATCATTCACCGTCAAAGGCATTAATGGTCCACTCAAAGGAAAGAAAATCCTTAGCTATCTTAGCCATGAGCATGTTGATTTAGTGTTTCTTCAGGAAACGCCTTTAAACTCTGCTGAAACACTGAAACTCAATGCTAAGCCTCACATGGTAGCTGCCTATTCTCCCACCGTTTCCAAATGGTACGGGATAGCCATTCTGGTTAAGAAGTCTTTGCACGCTACTGTACCTGATATAAGCGCTGACAAGGAGGGTAGATGGGCCCGTGTACACCTTGAGGTTGGAGATAGTGAATTCACGTGTATTTGCATTATGCCCCGAATGTGGACAACCCTGCTTACTATGCAAGTATTGCGCAGATGGCCTTGGCCTCTGCCAATGCTCCATTAATACTTGGTGGCGATTTTACTCAAGTGTTCCCTCAATCTTTTCTTCTCAAACAAGGTGCTCGTTGGTTGGAAGATCCAGTACCGAGTAGACCTGTGTGGCTAGATATAGAAGCGGGCCTTTGCAAACCGATTCCTCTTACCTTTCTCCCTGGTATGACTCTCCCATCAGACTCCCACTATCCACCAATGCTTTTAGACACTTTAGGTGCCTTTAATACTCTTATGCAATCTTTAGACTCCCGACTCTGGTCAGCGCAACTTCAGCATCGCCTTCGGAGCACTAGAGTACTCCCGCCATCGGCATTCTCTACATAAGGTTGATTGGAGACTTTCCGATCTCTCGGTAGTTCACCGGGTGTAGCATCTAATTTTACTAAACCTTATGTAATGCTATAACTAGAGATACCCCTATAGCGCAGAAAGTATGGGAGAGAGAATTGCATGTGACTTTGACCTCGGAGCAATGGAGCCTTATCTGGAGTAGAGGGACACGGGTTCCCGATCCGCCTCACTCACTCAGACCCTCTTCTTTCTAGCCCACCGGTGTTTTTACACTCCTCACAGATTAGACAAATGGAACACTACTCAGGGCAATGGTTGCTGGACACGTCCTGCGGCCATTGGTTCATTGCCTCATGTTATGCATGAATATCCCGCACTACAGTATTACTGGCATCGGGTCTGGGGTCGTATTTAGTCTATCTCGCACTCTCAGGAGCCCCTTTCTTGGAGGATAGTGGGACTTCGCCCAGTTGCGGGGATCCCCTCTCTCCCAAAAATGGCTTATCTCCTTTCGAACTTTATGCTTGGCATTGCTATTTCCCTAATTAAGTAAAACTGGAAAATTAGCTCCCATCTGAGCCCCAATGAATGGTGGAATCATGCCTGTCTTTACAGTAAATATGAACAAATACCTCGTCTGTTCGCTTCCTCCGTTCAGACTCCTTCTCATTGGTCTCAATGGAAGATGCTCAATGACTATGTACATTTTGCTAAATGCTCTCATCTGACTGTCTAACTTTGTATATATCTCTGTTCCATGATCATGCTGTATTGTAGATACTCTTTTGATCGTTTGATGTATAATCACTGTTAATTGGAAGCGCTCACATGCTGATATAATCGGGTAGAGAAGAAGCATCGGGGTGGGGGGTAATGGGTTTACTTTTCCTTATTGTATACTTGTTTTGTCTCTTTTGGTGTGTTATTTCTTTTGTTTGTTGCAAAATGAAAATAAAAGTTTAAAAAAAAAAGAAACACTTTCACCATTGATAAGCACCAAGTCCAATATGGCCCCTTCATGTGTAGGTTCTGTTACCAGTTGCCTGAATATTCTCCCTGTAGAGAATCCAGGATCTCCTTACTTCTAGATGATACCGCAGCAGGAATGTGCCAATCAGCATCTGGCATATTGAAATCCCCTATCAGTAGCACTTCCCCTTTCATAGTAATGCTGTTTATGTCTTCACCAATCACCAATTGGTGTGGTTCAGTATTAGGACTAGGGCTGTTAAAATCCATTCAAAAGTGAGGGTCTTAGACTTTAGGAAAACTAACTTTGCCAAGATGGACCAATACCTCAGCGAGTTGCTAGCAGGATGGGAACAGCTGCGGGATGTAGAAAAACAATGGGCAAAACTGAAAGAGGATATTTTAAAGGAAACCAACCTTTTTGTTAAAATAGTAAATAGAGGTAAAAGAAAAAGGAGACAGCCATGGTTTTCGAAAGAAGTAGCTAAAAAGGTGAAGAAAAAGAGGGAGGCCTTCATGAAATACAAGAGATCACAGAGAGAGGAAGACAGGCATCTATATTTGGAAAAACTTAGAGAAGCTAGCAAAATAGTCAGGAAAGTAAAGATTCAAAAGGAGGAGGAAATAGCCAATGCAATAAAATGGGGGGATAAGACATTTTTCAGATATGTTAGTGAGAAGAGGAAGGGCAAAAGTGGTATTGTCAGACTCAAGGGTGAAGGGGAGGAATATGTAGAAACTGATGAGGATAAAGCGGAATTGCTTAAAACATATTTCTGTTCTGTATTCACTGATGAAGAACTAGGAGCAGGACCTCAGAAAATGCCCACAAACAGTAACAGAAGTGAGGGGGCATCTTAAACAATTTTCAGAAGACTGTATTTGTGAGAAGCCAGCTAAACCTAAAGTAGACAAAGTGATGGGACCGGATGGGATACACCCTAGAATACTGAGAGAACTTGGGGATGTTCTAGCAGCTCCGCTGATTGATCTTTTCAATGACTCATTGGAGTCAGGAGTTGTGCCAAAGGACTGGAGAGAGGCGCATGTGATCCCTTTACACAAAAGCAGAAGTAAGCATGTGGTTGAAAACTGCAGGCCAGTTAGTGTAACTTCGGTGGTGAGTAAATTATTGGAAGTGCTGCTGAAAGAGAAAATAGTGAGGTTTCTGGAGTCCAGCAGATTACAGGATCAGAGGCAGCATGGATTCACCAGAGGCAGGTCTTGTGAGACAAATCTAATTGATTTCTTTAACTGGATGATCAGGGTGTTGGACCGAGGGAGAGCCCTAGATGTGGTGTATTTCAATTTCAGTAAAGCCTTTGACATCTTTCCTCACAGGCAACTTATAAACAAACTGAGCACCCTAGGGATGGACCCTAAAGTTACTGCTTGGGTTAGACATTGGTTGAGCGGGAGGTGACAAACTGTACAGGTAAATAGAGCTCACTCTGAGGAGAAGGAGGTTACCAGTGGTGTGCCCCAGCTATCTGTCCTTGGTCTGATTCTTTTTAACATCTTTGTTAGTGATATAGTGGAAGGGCTGTCGGGTAAGGTTTGCCTCTTTGCGGATGATACCAAAATCTGCAATAGAGTAGACACCCAGGAAGGTAAGAAGGGATCTAGCTAAGCTTGAAGAATGGTCTAGAATTTGGCAGCTGAGATTTAATGTTAAAAAATGCAAGGTCATGCATTTGAGCTGCAGCATTCCAAGAGATGCGATATAGCATAGGGGGTGAAGTACTTTTGTCTGCTAAAGAAGAGCAGGACCTAGACATGATTGTGTCTGATGATCTTAAAGTAGCTAAACAGGTAGAAAAGGTGGCGGCAAAAGGTAGAAAAGGTGACGGCAAAAGCTAGAAGGATGCTTGGATACATAAGGAGAGAAATGTCCAGCAGAAGAAATGAGGTGATAGTGCCTCTGTATAAGTCTTTGGTGCGACCTCATTTAGAGTATTGTGTGCAATTCTGGAGACCGCACCTTCAAAAGGATATAAACAGGCTGGAGGCGGTGCAGAGGGTGGCTACTAAAATGGTTAGTGGTCTTCATTATAAAGCATATGAGGACAGACTTAAGAATCTTAATATGTACACCTTATAGGAAAGGTGGGAATAACGAAAGAGGCTCTCCTCCTGTGCATTTATGATTTTGACATTTAAATACCTCCGTGGCATAAACGCACAGGAGGAGACCCTCTTTCAATTGAAAGCAAGCTCTGCTATGAGAGGACATGGGATGAGGGCGTGATATGTGGAACTATTTCTTTACAGAAAGAGTGGTGGATCTGTGGAATAGTCTCCCAGTGGAAGTGGTAAAGATGAGGACAGTATCTGAATTCAAAGAAGCATGGGTGAACACAAAGGATCTCTAAAGAAAAAAGGGACTGTTGTAGTGGTTGATATGGAAGGACAGACTAGATAGGCAATGTGGTCTTTTTCTGTCCTCATGTTTCTATGTTTCTGTAACTTAACTGTGTACAAACAATGCTAAACAGAAGGAAAGGGGGGAAGGCATACAGAACAGGATAACAAGTTAACTTATGTACAATGCAACATATAGTACATAACCTATGTACAACTTAGGTCTATGGCATTGGGAAGTCATTGTTATTCCATGGCTTGGAGTTGTCCAAGGGTGGTTTGGAGCTTTTCATTGGATAGGAGGCTAAATAATGTTTCCCAAATGGTTTGTGTATAGTAGAGTTTTCAGCTTCTTCCGGAAGTCTTTGATGTCTGTTATCATTCATATGTCACCTGGAAGTGACTTCCATATCAATGGGGCATGTAGTGAAGGTGCTCATCCGGATGTGTATTGTTTGGATTTTTGGTATTTGTGGGGCATGATGATCATATGCTTGTTGAAGTTTCTCCTGGGTCGGGTGCTTGTGTCTCTTAATATTAGGCATTGTAGGATGCCAGCCGATGAGTGGTGGATGATTTTAAAGATGTTTAATGTTGTCTTGAACCTGTTGCGAGAATGTGTTAGGAGCCAATGTAATTGGTCAAGTACAGGGGTGATGTGCTGCTGTGTTTTGTAATATTTGGAGTGGCATGATGGTTTGTTTTAGGAGTCCCTGGTAAAGTACATTACAGTAATCACATTTAGGAGTGATTACTGCCTGGCATATTGATTGAAAGTGATTTTGGCTCAGGATTGGTTTTAGTCTGCTGATAACTTTCATTGTATGGTAGGCATTTGCAGTTGTTTTATTTATGTGGGATTGCATGGTGAGGTGTTGGTCCAAGGTGATTCCTAGGTATGTGATCTCCTTTTTTACTATTAGGGACCTTTGCAGTATGTTGATTGATTGTGGTGGGATGAACGAGGTATGTCTTGTGATGAAGAGTACTTCTGTCTTCGTGTAGTTTATACATAAGTTGTTGTAGCTGAGCCAGGTGATTGTTTCTTCTACGCATGATGTTACAGTTGAGAGTTCAGGCTTGTGTATCTCAACTGGGGCATATACCATGATATTGTTGGCATATAGCCAGTACTGAATTTTGTGGGTTTTTTTTAATGATTTCACAGATGGGCTGTATGTAGATGTTAAATAACAGTGATGAGATTGATGAGCCTTGAGGTACTCCTTGTTGTATGGGGAAAGATATAGATCTGTTTGTTCCGCATTTGACCTGTTGTTGTTGGTTACTGAGGTAGGATTGAAACCATCTTAATGTGTTGTTGTGTAGGCCAATTTATTGAAGATGTTGCAGCATGATGTTATGGGATACAGTATATCCATGAATATGAGGATGAATCCTGTTTTAACATTATTTATTCCCCTGATGATACTGTCAAATAATGATGATAAAAGAGTTTCTATGGAATGGTTGGGTCTGAACCTATGCTGATGTGGGTCCAGTGGTGCATGTTGGTCTATGTGGTCTTGTAGTTACCTTTGAACTGCTTTTTCTGTAGTTGTAGTGATAGATGGGGGGCTGGAAATTGGTCGGTATGCAGCTGGGTCATTTTTGTTGAGGGATGTATCAGTATAGGTCATATGGTCACTTGTTTGAGTGATGCTGACTTATATCCTTGGGTGAGAAATGAGGCTGCTATCTTGTGAATGAAGGGCTTGAGTTGTTCCTTTGTTGACTTTATCCATGTGACAGAACATAGGTCTGCAGGTGATGTGGTGGTATTAAAAGAGGATATGATGTCCTCTATTTGCTGGGTAGATGGGATACATTTTCATTTTATATACTGTAATTATCCCCCCCACCCATAGCTGCTTATCCCTCCCAAATGAAAATCAAGTGTGTTGACAGAACAAGCAAAGTCCCAGATTGTGGGAACATGCACACATCTCTGGGGACATAACAGCAATATCGGAAACAACAACACAATTTGATCTTTGCAACCCATCTACCCTCCCCCTCCCTTGATTCATCTAATCCACGGCCCCACCCTCCTACTCCCACACCCTCACCCTCCCCTTCCCTTCCCTTCCCACCCCCTAATCCCCTAGAGCCCTTATGTTCCAACCTCCTCCGCCCCTTTCCTTGACAAAAGACCACCAGTGGATGTCCTAGGTGAGATTGCAAACTATGCTCAGTTCCTCCCTACCTCCCTTCTCCCACCCAAGCCCTCACAGTAAATGCCACAATCCTATAGAGTCAGCAACTCATTTCAAGCACACAACTCAAGAGCACTGATGTATCTCCTCCCTCCCACAGAGCCAGAAATAAGTCTCTGTGTTTCCCATGCCCTTAGATGCCAATCTTTCCAGTAGCATCAAGTCATGGAATATAATATGCTATACCCAATAGGAAGGGTGGCCTTCTTCCCTTCAACACTTCAATTAATGTTGTTTGCCAATCATAGAAGCCTTACGGACTAAGAACCAGGATGACAAACCCTGAACTTTCATATCTTTCACTTCATCCAAAATCAATAGCCCAGGGGTTAAAGCTACCTGCTGAGCAAGGAACCCCCCCCCCCTAAATAATCCTGGATCCACAGCCAGTAGTCTCGCACTTTCTTATAGTCACAAAACATATGCCCAAAGTGTGCCATTCCTTCTGAACACTGAGGACAGTTCCCAGCTGGGACCAACCTAGCTCTAAATGCCCACACAGGGGCAATATAGCCCTCAAAAGCACTCTGTACAGCATCTCTCACAACTGGGCACTTTCAACTAAACTAGGGATATGTGCTATCATCTGTAATATTTGCCCCTCCTCACATGGTACTCTCAATTCGGCCACCACCTTTGCTGTGGAGGCACAAAATTCCCCAACTTCTTATAATATAAGGAAATAGACATAGCCCTACGGTTATCAAATTCAAAGAAATGCTCCACCTGCTCCATCTTACTCTTATCCAGGAGGGATAAATCTAATAAGGAAATTTAATGTTTCAACTACAGATATGAATAAAAATGATGAGGTTCTAAAGCAAACTGCTCTTGAAACTGTGGGAAAGAATTCATTTGCCCCTGTGAGTCCAACACCTTGTCTGTCAAACGTAATGCTTTCTACCACCAAATTTTAAAGGGAGTATTGTCTATCCCTAGCAGAAAATGTTCATAACTCCACAGTGGTAAATAGCCAGTGATTTGTGGTTTAAGTCCCTATTGCCCACATAGAAAGCACCATGCCCAGAGCATCAGGGCAATCGGTGAAGTACCCCTCTCCCTGGCAGGGAGATCTATCTGATCCACATGTAAAACAAATAACAGACCATGGGGCCACACCAATTCCTTTTTGAATGCTCGAAAGGTAAAAACGTCTCCATAACTGCAAGTGTCTCAGTTGACATGATAGATTATCCCAAGTCAAGGATACCCACCCCTCCCCGCATCCAAGAACACTAAGTTCTGTAAAGCCACCTGTGGCTGTTTACCCTATTGCAACAATTCAACAAGAACTCTTTCAATGCTGCTAATTTCATTCTTCAACAGCCGCAATAGCAAAAGTTGTAAAAGACAGAGGATCTTGGGGAGCAATAGTACACATTTGGATTTTCAGAAAGCCTTTGACAAGGTCCCTCATGAAAGACTCTTGGCGAAATTAAAAAGTCATGGGACAGGAGGCAGTGCACTATTGTGGATCAGGGACTGGTTAAAAGATAGAAAGCAGAAGGAAGGTCCAAATTGCCAATTTTCCCAATGGAAAAAGGTGAATAGTGGAGTACCCCAGGGATCTGTGCTGGATCTGCTGCTTTTTAACATATTCACAAATGACCTGGAAATGGGAATACCGGGTGAGGTAATCAAATTTACAGATAACATAAAATTATTCAAAATTTTTAAAACCCAAGAGGATTGTGAAAATTGCAAGAGGACCTTGATAAATTGAAAGACTGGACGTTCAAAAGGCAGATGAAATTTAATGTGGACAAGTGCAAAGTTATGCACCTAGGAAAGAACAACCCAAACTATGGTTACATGATGCAAATCATCATTGTGGATAACACGTTGAAACCCTCTGCCCAGTGTGCAGCGGCGGCCAAGAGAGCAAATAGAATGCTAGGAATCATAAAGAAAGGAATGGAGAATAAAACAAAGGATATTAGAATGCCTCTGTAATATTTCCATGGTGCGACCGCACCTTGAATATTGTGTGCAGTTCTGATTGCCGTATCTTAAAAAGAACATAGCAGAATTATAAAAGGTACAGAGAAGAGCCACCAAAATGTTAAAGGGGATGAAAGGATACCTCTATGATGAGAGGCTTAAAAGGTTAGAGCTCTTCAACCTGGAAAAGAGACAAGCTGAGGGGAGATACAATAGAGATCTATAAATTAATGAATGTAGTGGAATGGGTAAACATAGATCGATTGTTTATGCAATCAAATGTAGAAAGACTAGGGGACATGCAATGAAGCTACAGTGTAACCCATTTAAGACTAATAAGAGAAAATATTTTTTCACTCAATGCGTAATCAAACTCTGGAATTCATTACTGGAGGATGTAATAAAAGCTGTTAGTTTAGCTGGATTTAAAAAAGGTTTGTACAAGTTGCTAGAGGAAAGGTCCATAAACCATTATTAAAGGGGACCTGAGAAATCCACTGCATGCCTCAGTACAAGCATTCTGGAACCTGTGGGTCGTTTTAGGGAACTGCTAAGTACTCGTGACTTGGATTGGCCACTGTTGGAAACAGGATTCTAGGCTTGATGGACCTTGTTCTTACCCAGTATGGCATTTCTTATGTTCTTAGAATATGCATCCACATGCCCAAACAAAGAGGCAAAGACTTCCAGTCTCATAACCAAAGTGTAAGAATGGAAACTAAATCCTCCACGTTCAAAGAGCACAATTTTTTAGGATTAGCAGGCAGGTGAATACCCAGATAACAAAAAGATGAGCGAGCCCAGTGGAATGGATCCCCCCCCCCCCCCATCCAGCCTGCAGAGAACACAGCACATCCACTGCTTTGGATTTGTCCATATTAAGGTGTAGACTTGCCAGTGCCCCATGCTGGTCAGATTTCTCCAACAAACACAATAGCATGTGGCAGGAATTAGTCAGAAAGACCAAAATAGCATCTGCAAAAGCTGACAATTTAAAACAATGATGTCCTAACTTCTCCCTCTCTATCTCTGCCAATTCATGTACCCTGTGTAACAACAAGTCCTAAAATAGACAAAGTTATTTCCCCTAGACCATAAGCATGCATGACCTGAAACAAAAAAGACCACTCCACCCAGTCAAATATCTTTTCGACATCAAAGCTTATTAAAAGGGAGGGCAACTTCTCCATGCGCACCCATTCTTAAGCTGCCAGGATCTTTTGCAAATTGGAGACCACATACCGACCCCGAATGCAACCCATTTGGCTATCATGCAACAACTCCGGTAGCACCATATCCAGGCAAACCACAAAGACTTTCGCTAAAAACTTTAAGTCAAAATTTAGTAGTGAAATTGGATGGTAGGATTTAACTTTCAAAGGGTCTTTACATGGTTTGGATAGAACCATAATATGCATCCTATTAACATCATGTTCAAACCGCTGCATTTCCAGCCAGGCATTACAAGCAGTCAAGAAGTAGTCAAGTAGTACAAGTAGTCAAGAAGGCAAAGATTCAAAAGGAGGAGGAAATAGCCAATGCAATAAAATGGGGGGATAAGACATTTTTCAGATATATTAGTGAGAAGAGGAAGAGCAAAAGTGGTATTGTCAGACTCAAGGGTGCAGGGGGGGAATATGTAGAAGCTGATAAGGATAAAGCGGAATTGCTTAACAAATATTTTTGTTCTGTGTTCACAGATGAAGAACCAGGAGCAGGACCTCAGAAAACACCCACAAATAAGAACAGAAGCAAGGGACATCTTGAACTATTTTCAGAAGACTGTGTTCGTGAGAAACTAGCTCAACTTAAAGTAGACAAAGCGATGGGACCGGATGGGATACACCCTAGAATACTGAGGGAACTTGGGGACGTTCTAGCAGCTCCACTGACTGACCTTTTCAATGCCTCGTTGGAGTCGGGAGTGGTGCCAAAGGACTGGAGAGAGGCTCATGTGGTGCCTTTACACAAAAGCGGAAGTAAGGATGTGGTTGAAAACTACAGGCCGGTTAGTTTAACTTCGGTGGTGAGTAAATTATTGGAAACGCTGCTGAAAGAGAAAATAGTGAGGTTTCTGGAGTCCAGCGGATTACAGGATCCGAGGCAGCATGGATTCACCAGAGGCAGGTCTTGTCTCCCAGGCTCTCCACCCTGCTTTCTCTCTAGCCAAGATTTATATCCCTGCTTCCCGGGCAGTGTCTCTCCCTCTCTGGATGGGTGCTTGCAATTATCTTCCAAGCCTGCAACTACATCAGCAGAGCTTGGGTGTGGCAGTCTATGTTCAATTTCTCTCTGCTTGCTTTCTTTAGGCCAACGCTGAAACCTGTGCACTGCAGGGATGTCACTTTTCTTAAAAGCAAAATCATTAGTTTCTCCTATTTCCATAGGCTCACTACAGGCTTCCTTATCACAACAGGCACGGCCAGAGGGGCAGGCATCATTCAGGAAGTCAGGGGGTGGAGTTACTTTTGGTTCCCTGCAGCTTTAATAGAGTCCCTCCCTGCACTTAGCTGCCTATTTGATTGTGCCTTAGCTTTCCTATAGGAAGCTGTGCAGCACTGCAGGCTGTGGGGTTTCTAAAGTGCAGCACTGCTCTGCCTATGACCTGCTCTGCCTGTGATCTGCCTCCTCCCTCGAAGGTGCTACTTCTCATTCAGAAGTGGCCACAGACTCTCTAATGAGCAGCACTTCTTCTTCCCACAGCCTGCTTGCTTCCTCCACCCGGGGCACCTCTTGTTCAGAGGCAGGCTGCAGGGAGAGGAATCACTACCAATCTTCAGGGACCCAGAGGTCATCTTTCAACAAGAAGCACCATGATCGAGGATGGAGGAAGGCCCTGGGGAGGAGAGCCGACACATCAAAGACCTTGTGCCTATGCTCAGTGACTTCTGATTCCACTACCTCCCATCCAGACACAGGAAGTTTGAGTTGGAGGGGGCAGATGAAGCACCATTGGAGTGCACATATGACTCCAAGGCCCAGCACTGCCATTTGCTTTCACTTTTGCTGTGACAGCAGTGGTGATAAGGGGAATTCTGGACCAAGGAAGAAGAAAACAGAGTGTGAGATAAGGGGAAGGAGAGGAGGAGTGAGATGCAGGAAGGGAAGCAGGGAGAATGATGGACACAAGGGAAGGCAAGAGACACAGAGATTTTGGACATAAAGCAGGAAAATATGAGATGCTGGAAATGGGGGGGGGGGGTAAAAGAAAGAGAGGTGGAGGTTGTGAGCATGTGGGAGAAGAAGGGAAGAGAGAGGAGGTTATGCTGGAGATGGATAGAGGAGGGAAGTTAGAAAAGGGAATAGGCAGGAAGAGTGGGAGGTGGTGAACATGGATGGGAGAAGGGAAGTGAGAAGATGCTTGGCATGAATGGAGAAAAAAGGAAGAAAGAAGAAAGATATTGAATACAGGTGTGGTAAAGGAAAAGAGGAGAGATGCTGGACTTGGAGGGAAAAGGGAGATAGAAGGGAGATGCTGGACACAGGGGAGGGGCATAGGGAGACACAGAGAAGGGAGGCATAGGGAGTGGGGATGTTGGACATGAGGAGATAAGGAGAGAAAGAGGGGGAGATGCTGGATGGTGGATACAGGAGGGAAGAGAGAAAGGCAAGAGATAGTGGAATACGGGGGAATAAGAGGCTGAGGTAGGAGAAATTGAAAGAATGGGAGGGCTGGAGTGAGGGTGAGAAGTGGCAGGAAGATTGAGGATTGGACAGTAAAAAGGAGTGAAATCTGAATCCATATAGATGTAAAAATATAAATGAAAGGAAGCTGAAAGGAAAAAGATCAGTGTCACAGATGGAGGGGGGAAAGTATAGAAGATAGGGAGAACAGTGATAGATGAGACCGTGGAAAGAGAAGATGGAGGAAAGCAGAAAGCAGAGACTGGAACCCACATGATTAGAAAAATAACATGACCCAACAGAAAGGTAGAAAAATAATTTTATTTTCAATTCAGTGATTGGAATATGTTAATTTTTGTAATTTATATGTTCTATCTTTGTACTTAAAGGCATCTCTTTCTATTTCTCTGATGCTGCATTGCATGCATAATCTGGCTTTTGGGGGTTTCAGTTTGATTTTTTTCTACGTATTTCAATTTTTTGTTCGTAGTCACTTATTCTGTCCTTGGTGAGGGTGTATCTATGCTCTAAGCATGAGGTTGAGGTCAGGTATTCTGTTAACATGGTGTTTCTGTGTAGTGATCTGGCTTTTTCAGTTTTCCAAGAAGGTGTACGGTTGTTCTAGGATCTACTGCAATATTTACTATGCTTCTTTTTTCTGGGTAGACTTCTTGTTTGACTTTTGGAAGTTTGCGGTGTTATGAAATGGTAAATTTGATCCATAGTTCCTATGCTGTGGTTTTGCTCTTTCTTTTTGTTTCTATTATGCAAGGACCTTGCTTCTCTTGCTTTTTGCAGAATATATATTTACATTTAATACTGTGCCAATCCAGCAGGCAATTTGAGGAATCAGTATGTTTCATATTAGAGTGCCCGGCTACATAATTAAACTGCATTGCAACTTTTTGGAGCAATCACCTGACTGATAGGCACTCTGAGGACCCCCCCTCCCCTTTGGGCACCTTGAGGGGGAGGGAACTAGCTTATCCCTTGTCTCAGGCTGCAGATTGACGTGAGCGGCCCCTGGGTGAAGGGCGGGAGGTAGAGAGCAGGACAAGGGTGATGGGCAGCACCTCTTCATCTTGTACTCCTCCCAACAGCTCCTATGCTTCCTGCATCCCATCCCTTCATCCAACACGCCCCTCTCTCTGCCCCTCAGTGGTATACTGAGGAAAACAAAGCAGGGTTGGGGTGGGTATAGAGAGAAGGAAGCACAGTATGAAGGGATGGGAGATACAGGGAAGGGGCAACAAAAGGTGAGAAAGCTGCTGGACAACAGGGAAGGAAGGGTGGGAAAGGGTAATTTATATTTTTCTGGGAGATGGAAGGTGTTATCGTGGTACACCTCTTGTGATTTTGGAGGGGAGGGGGAGAGATAGTATGATGGGGGTCAATGGGGTGGTAGGGAAGGGAAGAGAGCTGGCATCAGGCCCAGTAAGGGGGAGCAAGAAAACGTACTCTCCCTTTGCTAATTCACTTGAATCTGAGTGCAGTTCCACAGTTAGCGCTATAAACTAATTAAATGCAGCCTCTGGTGAACGATATAAAGCTATTACAAATACAAACTGTTCCTCTGACTGTCATATATATGATTATCTGCCCCTGCTCTTTATTATACATCAGGAGGATGAAAAGGATCGGTAAGGCTTAGGCTAAATGAACATACGAGCAGGAGCACAACTAAAAATGTGGCCGCCCCATTAGTTTAACATTGGCTTAATAAGCGTCATTCAATTAATGATATCAAATGGAGAGTGATTGTTCGGATTCTAGATAACTGGCATGGGGGAGATGGGGATTATTGGGTAAATTATAGAGAACAGCACTGGATCTTTCAGTTGAAGATGGTGACTCCTACCGATCTAAATCTGGAGATCGAATGGCAGATGCTAATTTGAAACTTTGACATTTACAATCACCTGATTTAAACCCTTATAAGACCCTAACACCATGTTTTCCTTAGAGAACCATGATGTGGCTGTTAGAGCAGATATGACTGATAAGTGCTAGAATTATTGAAAAGAGGATTAATATATCTGTACCCCTGAAGCAGAAAGATAAGCAATCATTTTGAAACATGGTACTATGTTGGGTACTTTATGGGAAACCTGTTGCAAAAAAAACCTGTTTGAATACTAAACTGCTAAATTGTTTAAAATGAAAAAGGACTGATGATGAGAAAAATGGGCAGTGATTCAGATGGTCTGTTGCTCCATTTTTGATGGTCCACAAAAATATTATCTTTATGTAATTAGACAAATACTAATAGAGCTTCTTTTGGACTATACATGTAAACTAGAAAGTGGTATATAAAGTCTTAATAAACCATAAACCATATAGGGAATGCACGTGCAAAGTCAAAATTCTCCACATCCAGATTTTTACCTGCTCCATGACATGTATAGATATTTAAAAATGCTCCTTTTGCCCATCACCTTTTCAGGAGAGATTAAGGCGGTCATTCCCCATAATCCACCTCCGAATTGAAATGGGGTAAAGACAAAGTCCTCTGTAGTTAATTACGATCATCTTGATGTCTAGGTTTGCAAAATGGCCCATATACACATTTAAATGCTGAGATGTACGTGTGTATGTTGTAAAATTCAGGCACATACCATGTCTAAGTTGCCGGGTTTCCTCCGTTGATCTTTGCTACATGTACATTTGTGAAATGACACCACCTGCTGCACGTGGATATAAATCTCCATTGCACTTCCTTCTGTGTGCTTTAGAAGCAGCTCCACCTTTAGCAAAGACATTTCTACAATACCATCGGAACTGAGTATGTCCAGGCCTTGACGTCTCAAGTCCAGTTTCCACATACTATCTAAAATGTGCCTTCAAACATATAGGTACCAAAAATCTGTGCCTATTCACATACTATAGGCACATTTGCAGCCCCACTCTCGGACTCCCAAATCCGCCCTTCCTGCTCTACACATAGCTTTATGTAGAGAGCAGAATATTTATATTCCACTCCATGTAATATGCCGCTGCCTTTTTTAAAGTATTTAGAAGTTCTGCACAGAGCAGCTTGCCCAAGCGCTTTTTATATATCAAGGGCACGGTCTCTAATGAAATAAAAATTACAATCTATGCTGCGACCAAGAGGTCTCTGGATTAAAGAGGTTTAGGCAGATGCGTTGCAGTCATTGAAGATATTTACCTTCTCACTACACTATGGCCAAAAAAAGGTTTGGTTTGTGCTCGTTTAATGAAAGTTTTCCCAAATTTATAGGTATTTCTTCATGTTTGTTTGACCTATTCGTTTTTCAGACATGCATTTTATAGGCATAAGAACTTAAAAATACGTGCAATCGATTGGATGCACATTACTTCATAGGCATGCATGTGCCCAAGTGATTTGCATGCACTTTAAGGGGGTAATTTTATAAGAGAGCCACGTTAAGATCCACATCATTTATACCCGCGAGTCACGATTTTCAAGGACCTACGTGTGCGAATGAGCAATTCCATGCACACTTTAGGCAGCCGCTATTCTGTAAGCTCGCGCATAAGACCGATCATGTGCACTTTCAGTGTGGGCAGAGCACAAATTTACACCTGCAAGTTATAGAGCACTACAACTGAAGTGCATGTTGAAAAATCTAGGCAGAGGCATTTACACCTGCCATGGGGCAGGAACAAATGCTCACCCCTAATTTGCAAGCATTTTTACACCACATACTTCACTTTATAAAACACACCTCAAATACATGCATCTTAATCCATATTAACTCTGCAGGGCTTTGTGAATCTGCCCTCTAAATATTTAGGCACCCAAAAGAACCGAATGTGCGTACACGAATGCACACCTCTAACTGAAATGGTGTGGTCTTGCTGTCTGGGCTAGTGGGTGTCCCAGCCTTAGTAAATCAAGAAACGAAACCTGGCATTGAGAATATTCTGCAGCTTAGAGTGTGCCCTAGTGTTTCTAGAAACCTAGGTATATTTGTTGGATTTTTTTTTCTAGCTAATTAAAACTGAAGGATAATTGTGAATCCCTACGGGCCCTATTTATTAACCTGCAGTAAAATAGCAGATTGTTGTGCTATTATACCATGCAAAAACTTACCACGGTTGCTTCCCTGAGCCCTTCTATAACACTTAATAGCTAGCCTTGATGGCATAACTGTCAGCCAAGCGAAAAAAGGTAGTAATACCACCAGGAGATACATTTTTTGTCAACTTTGTTACCTTATTATAAAATCCAGTGGTACATTGTGCTGAATGTACTAGCAATTTAAATGGAATAAAGTTAATAGTGTGGTGCCGAAGATAATGTTTAGAAGGCTTTTATAGTTCAGGCATGAGGATTAATAATGGCTGGTTCTTCTCAGCGTTTTGATTTTAGTTTAACAACTGAGCTTTTGAGCGGCGACCACAATTATTTTTAGATTGGATTTAAGTCCACAAGAAGGATCATCAAAAATAATTTTCTTTTAGAAGAAAACTGTGTTTTGGTTTTGTCATTTGGGTTTTAACAGTTTGTAGTAACTAACTTTATAAAAAAAAAAAGATATTTTAAGAGATGTATCCTTTAGTGTTCAGAATTCATGTATTAATGGTGGATAAATAATGTTATATTTATTATAGAACTCGTATGTAATATAGAATAACTGCACTGGAGGAGATTTGGAATCATACATTAAGGGGTGTGTTTGCTAAGGGTTTGCAGGTGTAGTGCATTAAAAGTAGAAATCAACGTGCAGTACATGCAACAGCTGTGCGCTACCTGTTGGGGCATGTACAGCATGGTCTCAGCAGATGCCACACGGATACGTAGCCTAACATGTGCCAGCAGCAATCACGCTTAATGTGGATGCATTTAGCACCACCCATCGAGGTGGCATTATATACATCCATGCTAACTGCAACATCGACAGTGAACTCACATTGCCAGCCCCTGAGCTAACCATAATGTCAGTCACACCCACTCTCCACCCCTGTCCCATCCATTTCCCTCCTCTTCATGCACTAATCGGATAGCATATGATTAATTCTGCGCTGTTTAGCATGCACTCTAACTACTGGCATAGTCCCACACACGCTGGTTAGCGTATTCTCAAGTGCATGCTAAAAACTAGCACAGTTTAGTAACTATGGGCCTAATATTCAAAAGACATTTGCATGGTTTAAAGCCCAGTAAATCGTGTAAATGTGTTAGCTGGGGATATTCAACAGCACCTACACGGTTAGTGTCGTTGAATATCCCCAGCTAAGTCTCCTATGCACCCCGATTTATCCAGTTAGCATCAGGGTGTGTTGGGGGCAGAGGCAGAGACAGAGAGGAGCAGAGGCAGAGACAGGCACTATCCTTGCAGCAGCGATATTGGCTGCTGCCTGGTTAGCGTTTGGGAAAGCCCTCGCCTATCTTTAAGGCGCCAATTGCTAACACAGCAGCAGCCAGTATAGCTGCTGCAGGGTTAGCACCAGTCTCCGCCTATGCTCCCCCCTGGACCACCCCCAACACACCCCGATGCTGGTGCCTCGGCATTGAATATTCAGTTTGGAGGTCGGCGGGGAGGGCTGTGCGCCCATCAGCACATAGCCCTTTGAAGATCCAGGCAGTTCAATATCAAGCCCTATGCCCCTAATAGTTCTTGTGAACATGACATGGTCTCCAATAAGTAACTATTTTGAAAATTGTTATGGCAGATATATATCAATTTTCCTTTCTCGTTACTATTTTTCAATACATAATTTATTGTCAATAAGTATTTTTGAACTACCAATATACTTTTTTGACCATTGGATTTTGCAATAAGGTAACAAAGTCGACAAAATACATTTTGAAAAACAACTTTTTGGTATACATAAAGTCTGTAATTGAATAGGTATTTTTCTGTTTATTTTTAGAATCTTGGCTGGCTCCTGCAAGCAGGAAGTCAGCATTGGGCATCAGAGAAGATGGAAACCAAACAGCCCCGTGGAACCAAAGTTTCAAGGTAAGTGCTACGGGGCTGTTTGAGGTCATTCCCACTGCTGATGACCATGGAAAAGGGTGGTAGCGGTGCAAGGACCACTCCTGAACAATTGACACTCTACGCAGCTGCCTAGTTTGCCTAATGTTAATACTGGCCTTGCAGAGAGGAGGAAGATCTATACTGAGGGGCAGTTGCCCATACTCTACCTTCAATATATCTACTAGATGTGTTTTTGACAGTTGGCACTGCAGTCTCTCTGGGATGGTTCCTATTTCCAGTGGCTACCTTTCAGCTCCCCATGCCAAAACCTAGCATCAAAAAGCAAGAAATCTTACTATTTCAGTGTAAAGGATTCAGAGGGAACATAGACTGCATTCCAGGCAAACTGCATTTGGAGGATACTGGTGGCCCTTTTGCATTCTGGAACTCTGCTGGTCCTTCAGGCCTCATGCTCTACAGTCCTCTTGTACTTCAGGTGGCAAGCCATAGTGTTGGCCCATCAGAAGAAGGCTATTTGCTAAGTGACTGCAGCACACCATCTAAACCTGACCTACTGGCTTCCTCTGCTCCACTCTCACTGGCAGATACACTTCAAGATCTGAAAAGAGAGTAGAGAATTCATGGACGATATCCATACTAGGGAAAACTGTACCAGAGTAGAGCACAGTATGAGTTGGTTGCTCCACCCTCCAGTCCTAGAGGGTCTTCATCAAAGGGTGAAATGTCTAGAGGGACACAGCAGAACTGTATGTGTTTTGGTTGTTTTGGTCTATTGTTCTGGGACTCCTGGGCAGGTGACGGAACCTGAAAAATGAAATAAGTGAGGTGATCAAATCTGCAGATGACACAAAATTATTCAAAGTCGTTAAATCGCAAGAGGATTGTGAAAAATTGCAAGAGGACCTGTCAGACGGGTGCCTGGGTGAGAATGTTCACAGTCTTGGCAAAGGCATATATCAATATGATTTGCAAGGGATTGTGGGAAATGCAGTCCATTCACACCAGACACAGCTGCTCACAATAATTAGTTGTGCTTGAGTGTAAAGCCAATAAGATATTTATTTATGGGGTTATTTCTCCCAACACAGATATGCTTGGTAGCACATAAAACAGGATACTTGCTTTCAGTGTTAAACTTAGAAAAACAAAATCAGGAAAACAACAGCTGAACTTGTCAGGCAATCAAAGCAAAAGAATAAAGACCTGGTTGGTAACAAACTGGTCTTTTCTGTAGGCTTTAGCTAATATTTTCTTAGCAGTGCTTTAATCAACAAGCAAAACCCACAAAGTAGGGAAAAACTGTTCTTTTCAGGTTAACTTCTTATATCTTCACACATAGACTCAGAAGTGATTCCCTCAGAGCTCACAAGCAATTAGGTAAGGCTCAATTGCTAGCAGTTACCCAGCTGAAACCCCTTAGCTGGCTTACTTTCTACTGCGTGGCTCAAATTCTACTCAGGAGCTTTTCTGAGTAGATTAAAGAACAAGTTTGTATTTCTTTGTGATGGTTGTTGTACTTTGTAACAGAAATTACCAAAGGAGTTTAGACAGAGAGCAATCCATGTATTCACAGCCTGTATCTATAACCGCTCCCCCTTCTTCAACAATCATGGGTTCAATATCATGGATTGGCACAGAGGAATTTCTCAATGGAGCACTCTCAGGAGAATACTTGTTTCCCTGCTGTCTTTCAAGGGTATAGCTAGGGCATAGATCAGTGTTCATACCTGAGCTTCCATTGCTGTTAGAGTTCCTCTCTAAATAGCCTGGCCAGTATGTAGTCCAGTTCTTATGTCCAGCCTTCCAATCCAGATCCCTGGACACTGGATGTCTCTTCACATACCTTCTGGCACGGGTCTTAGGGTCCCTTCCAAGTGCAGCCGTCTCCCTCACAGGTACCGTCTGGAGATTCCTAGCTCTGCAGCACCATTCCTCTGGCTTTCCCCAGTCCAATGGTGCATGCTGGCCTTTTGAATGTCTCCCAGTATACGTACTGCTCTGGACTCCTTTAGACCTCCGAAATGCTTTTCTCTTCTTTCTTCCAAAGGGTTTCTTGCCCTCTCTGTCCGTCCACTCTGGCTTCTGCTTCTGATGATCCTCCAGATGATGAAGCTGTCCAAGATCATTAAGATGAAACTGAGGATCTCCCAGATGAAACTGAGGATCTCCCAGATGAAACTGAGGATGATTCTCTGTAGAATAAACTCTACCTTTATTCTGCTTAGATGAGTGCTCCACCTTAGCACAGCGCAGCTGTGCTGAATCAGGCCCTGCCCTTTGAGATGAGTGCTTGGGGATTACCTCATAGCCCTCCTGATTGAACACACGTTTCCCCACTTCAGCTCCTCTAATGGCTGTTGGAAACCTGGTGCATTCTGGGACTGGTAGTCTTTTATAGAAAAATTCTGTTTTCTTATTTCTACCATAACTGACAGGTTGCTTGTTCAGAGACACTTCACCTTTACTATAGCTCCTTCCTGAGCTATGATAAGCTTCCTTATCACAGACCTTGAGAAATTTGGAGACTGGGCATCCAAATGGCAGATGAAATTTAATGTGGACAAGTGCAAAGTTATATACTTAGGGAAAACCAACCCAAATTATAGTTACATGATGCAAGGCTCCACATTAGGAACCACCACCCAAGATTATGATTAGGCATCATTGTGGATAATACCTTGAAACCCTCCACCCAGTGTGCAGCGGTGGCCAAGGAGGCAAATAGAATGCTAGGAATCATAAGGAAAGGAATGGAGAATAAAACAAAAGATATTATGATGCCTCTGTATTGTTCCTTCAATATGGTGTGCAGTTATGGTCACCATATCTAGAAAAGGATATAGTGGAATTAAAAAAATCTACATAGAAGAATGACCAATATGATAAAGGTTAAGGCGCTTCAGCTTGGAAAATAGACAACTGAGGGGAGATTTGATAGAGGTCTATAAAATAATTAGTGGAGTGGAACGGATAAACACAGATCAGTTGTTTACTTCTTCAAAAAGTAGAAAGACTAGAAAGACTAGGGGACATGCAATGAACCTACAAAGTAGCACATTTAAGACGAATCAGAGAAAAAAATTTTTTTTCTCAACACGTAATCAAATTCTGGAATTCATTGCCAAAGGACATAGTAAAAGCTTGGTTTAAAAGAGGTTTGGACAGGATCCTGGAGAAAAAGTCCATAAACCATTATTAAAGTGGACTGGGGAAATATACTGTTTATCCCTGGATAAGCAGCATGGAATCTGTCTTCCTTTTGGGAAACTGATAGGTACTTGTGACCTGGATTAGCCACTGTTGGAAATGGGATCTGGGCTCGATGGACCATTGGTCTGACCCAATATGGCATATCTTATGTTTGTGTGTTTCCTCATGGTCTGCTCTTGAAATGTGAAAATCCTTCTCTTTCTTAGTTTATCAGACCCCACACTGTGCAGCAGGAGCCAAGAAGGAGCTCCGAGGCAGCATGAGGGCTAGTAACAAGCTGCTGTGTGTTGCTTCCAGTCTTGGTCCCCTGAATGATCACATTTTACATGGGACTGGTTGGAAGGCTGGTAGACGTACTGTATAATGTACACCTCCATCCTGTTACTTTTCACAGTGTCATTTGTCTGTTTGCTGTTCAGGTATGAGTACAACATAGTATACACCAGCCTCTGCTGCTGCTACTGAACTGGATGAAGCCCACAGCCTTGTATTCAGCTGGCCAGATGTGATCCACATACTCCCCGTCTCATGAAGAATAAATCCCTGGGACTCAATTACTCCTCGCAAAGCCTGACAGAGGAGGCTGCCATAGTCTGAAACAAGATATACTTTCACCCCAGACGTTTTAATGCTGAACATCTGGATGAAACCTTCTCACAGTGTCACCAGCTGTTGCTATCACTGAATACCTATCCAGGAAGCAGTTCTATTACTTGTCCAGGCTTCTCTTCTCTTCAGATCAAGGATAGACAGACTCCTCAGAGTTGTAGCCCTCTCCTTCCTTGATCTGCCCTTATTTCTTTGTTGAATGTCTGCGGACAGACACGTAATGCAGATTGGATTGTCGGGGTCCTGTAGTGGCTCTCTTTCGATCTGGGACACAGTGGTTCTCTGACTCTGTGCCCTCATTACTTTGGCTTTTCCTGGGCCTCTCTTCCTCATCCTCCTGCTTTGCACCTCTATGGGTACCTTAGGCTTGTCATTGTATGATTTTCAGTCCCCCTAAATGCCATGTTGTTTGTTGCCACCTTTCTTGCTGCGAGGCTCTGTGATCAGTGTATTGTGTCTTTTCCTGGGCCATTCTTTGTCATCTTCCTACTTTGAAACTCTGTGGGTGCCCTGCTTTAATATGTAGTTCCTAACAACACAAGTCCAGGAGAAACTGAACTCGGCATGGTTGGCGGGAGGGGGAGACTACCAGCCTACCACCATCAAGGATCCTTGAGCTCCCTCTTCAGAGTTCTTTTCAAATTTCCATTATTTTACTTGTTTGGAGGTTCTAGCAGGAGAATGCAGCTACTGTTATAGCCAAGACCAAAGAATACCATTTCTATCAGGTGGGGTGAACACCGAGTGCTGACAAAGGAAATGGATACCCATCAAGCCAGCCAGATAGCAAAATCAACTTTATTTTATTTACATTCTCTTATATACCACGCTATTCTGCATCAGTGCGGTTTACATTGAACAAACTGAAATTACATTGAACAGGGCATTATAACTTGGAGATAACTATTTTACAGGGAACATGGGCTATAGAGGGTTAAGTGGCTTGCCCAAGACCACAAGGAGCACCTGTGGGACTAGAAACCCCAGTCCTTCTGGCCCAAGGTTGCTGTCCTCTAGTGGAATTTGAACCACTGACCTTCCGGCCTGAAGTACCTTGCCCCAACCACTAGGCTACTCCTCCACTCCAGCTATCATGGAGTAACAGGTTGTCCTCACATCCACCATCCTCTGTTACTGTACTTGTAAAATAAGAAACTATGCCGAGTCATTGACTAAGAAACCCTTAGAATGTTCTGAATGACTGGAATGCTCTCCATGAATGCTTCTTCCACCCTAGGGGGAGATCGTCCTCTGTAATTAATGTTCCAATGCTGGGACCAAAGTCCTCAGTGCCAGGACTCTAACTTGCAGGCACACGGCTTAGCTAAACTCATCACACTCCTGTGTCATGGGTTTGTGCTGCCTCTTCTGCTCTTGTGTTGGCTCTCCTCTGATGTTTTGGGGCCTTCCAGCTAATCTGGGTGCTGTGCTGTTCTGGTCCTCCTGACATAGTTTAAGGTTCTGCAGCCAATCTATATGCTGTGCTGGTCTCCTTGCCATTTCACTCCTCTCAAAGTGCCTTGGTGTGCTTGCACCAATTGTGGTGCTGCTTTGCCCTCTTCCCTTATCTGAGGTGTTCATTATGCTCTTTATATCACTTTGCCTTCTGATGGTGGTTTCTGGTACTCATCCTGCCACTATCATACTCTTTGCCCATGTTCTGGTGCCCCTGGGGGAGGGGGGGTTGTGACACCCTTGATGTCTTGAAGTTCTGTTAGAGATGCCTGCCATTAAGTTTGAAGCAGGTTTGATTGAAAATAGATGGGAAACATGATTGTTTCATTACAAAACAACTTTGCCATAGACTTTAATGAGGATGAACAGAACAAATAATTTTATTTTTGAACAAATAAATTATAACTGAATGGGTATATTTGGATGAATGAAATAAGACCAAAAGTCTTAGGCATGCACATGTCTACTAATACTGCTGTCCCTTCATGGCATTTACAGCCTTCTGTTTCTCTCACCTTGTAGCCAAGGCCTCTTTCCCATGGTTCTGAAGCATTTGCTCTTCTACGGGACTGTAGCTCCCAACACCTTCCTTCCGAGTGTTCTGGTACTCACTATGTCTATCAGATTGTCACCAAGCACTGACAGCTTCAGCATGGCCTTGTCTAACTCTGGCATGCTTTGTCAGTGCTGGCTCTCCTGTCCCTCTCTCCACCACGACCAATCACTGCTCCCTGAATAGCCCACTATCATGGCTCTACTCTAATGCGGATCTTTCTGCTCCCTGCCTCAGCTCAGCTCCGTCTTCAGTAAGCTCCTCTCTCTTCCAAGAGCTCCACTGTGTTAGCACAGTGGGTGATGAAGGCACCACTGCTGCTCCTCACTCATTACAGTCTTTCTTTAGATAGGTTGGGACTTTGGCTTAGAAGGATCATAAGGGTAATCTATGGCCTTTCACTCTTCAGAATATGAGTCTTCACTTGTATTAATTACTTCGGGCCCGATATTTAAAATGATGAACATGGTTAGCAGAACTTCTAGCCACATTAATTGCAGTGAATGAGATATTCAGCATCACTAACAGAGTTAGTGCCACTGAAAATCTGCGGGTGCCACCGCTAGGTGCCCTGATGCTAAGCGACTAGCCTTGGGTCATTCTGGGAGTGGAGTGGGAGTGGCATCCGGGCATAACCAATCAGTGATGATATGCAGCTGCTGCCTCGGCTGTGAAAATTAGATGCAGTAAAGACTGGCCTAACTTTCACCGACGAAGCTCCATGTCTAACCAGCTTATCTGGATATTCCAAGCTGATTGGTCGGATATGGCCCCGGGCATTGAATATCCAGGTCTAGGGTCCAGAAGTGGTGTCTAGCTGCTGTAATCGCTCTATCCACCACTGCTGAATATCAGGCTCTTCATGTCTTCTGAAGTTCCCGAATATATCAAATGATCAACATCATCCTTGCAAACTGACACTTTTGCTACTTTCCTGCTGTTCATATCATCGAAGGCTGTCGCCGCCTGCAGTTTCTGGCGTACCATTGCTAGCCCACTCTTGCCACTAATAAACTAACCCCTGATTATATTTTCCATCATTTAGAATAAATTTAGATAGCTCGCTGGAAAATATTTTCATTTCTTCTTACAATACTTTTTTGAACTGAACTGAAATTCAGATATATTAAGGTCAAACTGAAGTATATAGAAGATATAAGGTTTACTTTACAACTTTTTTTGCATTCTTTTCCTGTTTATACTCACAGCTTCATCCAGTCTCAGAATGTAGGGCCTGTATATATACTGTATAAATTTCCTTTTCAAACCTTCACTAGAAGCACTAAATGAATATAATACTTTTCAGCCACTCAGCTATGAATTGCTGCTGAGAAAAATAGATGATTCTCCATGGTTTTACTATCATTGCTATTCTTGACAAGGAAAGAAATGTCATAGCCTTCCCTCTCTAAAGAGATCACTGACATTATTCTTTTGCTGTTATTTGTGCTGTGGTTCAGCACCTTTTCTAAGTAGACTTTTCTCACTAGTTTAGAAAAGTTTAGGAAGGGGCAGAGCCTCGAAACAAGATAAACTCAGTCCCCTAAGCTCCAGAGTTCCCTCCATATTAAAGCCACTAATTCTGCTATAAGCCCAGCGATACTGAAGCCAAAGTAACTCCAAAGCTGCAGTTGCTTGTGTGCTCATGGGAAGGAGAGAGTGGATCCTGCATGTGATTGGATGGAGCGAAAAAACATCAGAAGGCAGGTTCATGTCTGGTTGCAGATCTGGTGGAACAACTGCATGGTCACTTGGAGAAGCTGCTTCTACGAGGAGAAGAGTGGAAGGCAAGGTGCATGGGCTGCTGCAGGTGCAGCAGTATGGTTAACACTGGTACAGTATAGTGAAGCCGCTCTGGGAAGTGAAAGAAGTGGGAGCTCGGTCTGGATGCATGATGCGTTAGATGCAGATTGGTTGCAGAGTAGAGAAGCAGGAGGTGGGCTGACTGGAGATCGTGTGCAGCACACCTGTGGACTGCAGGCCCTGGTGCAAATATAGTACGCATGGGATGTGGCGGAGGCGCAACAGGAAGTTCACAGCCCATGAAGGCGCTGGGGCCAAGCCAAAGCAAACATGCAGCAGGAGAAAGCAGCAGGCAGATCATGACCCGCAAAATCATGGGGGCTGAGTCACAGCAGACACACAGATTGAGGAAATTGAAGGGCAAAAAGAGTGTTGCGGGGGCAGCTTTAATGCTGGGAGGCAGCACAATATTCAGACAGGGATAGCCCACGGGGGAACGCCGAAGAGGCCAAAGGTTGTGAAGGGACATCCTCTCCATAATAAAGCAGGCCTGGTGTCCAAAGGTAAGCTCATGGAGACGAAAGACTCTCAGCAAGCTCTCTTACATTCAGAGGAAGTTGGAAAGCATTTAACAAAACGTATTACAACAGTCTTGGAAGACAAGCTAGCCAAGTTCCAATCCACCATGGAGGAGGTGAAGGAAGCTCTCTCCATGCATATGAGACAAATCTTGAAGAAATCACAAAGGATACAAGTCACAGACTTGATCCTGGAAGACTTGAGGGCACAGATTGCCTTAAAGCATAAAAAGAATGAAATCCCGGAGGAAAGATTGGTGGATCAAGAAAATAGCAGTAGAAAAATAATCTTGCTGTCTATGTCTTGCTGGGGTTCCTGAATATGTCAGTGATAAAGACTTAGGTTCTGATATTCAGTTGGGCAGGCTATGCGCTGCTACGGTTTTTCCTCTCCTATCTTTTAGGCAAAGGTCACTTACCGAGCAGCTTGCAATATCACTGCGGTCTGATTATTTACTTATTTTTATTTATTTACATTCTCTTATATACCGCGCTATTCCACATCAGTGCGGTTTACATGGAACAACAAACTTACACATTTCAATTGGTTGATCTGCGTTTACAATTATCAGGTACTCGAACTTGGAACCAAAACTCTCTGCCTCTGCACCTCCCGACATGCCCCTATGCTAAGCGGTTAACATCAGGGCACGTAACGGCAATAATTGGGGATATTCACTACTACTGAGCATTTGTATAGCGTTACAAGATGTACACAGCTCTGCACAGACAAGTAAGAGACAGTTCCTGTTCATCAGAGCTTACAATCTAGTCAAGACAGACAACACAGTAGGTGCAGACATGGGATACGTCTAGGGAGAATGGTAAGGAAACACAAAGAGATCAGGTGAGTCAAGATCCGAAAGCAGCAGCGAAGAGGTGAGTTTTTAGCCTAGATTTGAAAAGGGCCAGAGAAGGTGCCTGATGTAACCATGTTAGTGCTGTTGAATATCCCTCTCAGCAGCAGTTATACAGTTTACAGGGCTGTAAACAGTGTCACTGCCCTTCGACTATCAGGCCCTTACTGGCTTACTCTGGAAAAATGGTCTTGAAGAAACTGGAACTGGCATCCTCCTATATACATATTCAGGTGGAATGGGCACACTGGCTGGAGCAAGATCTGAGGGCAAGAACTGACTCCGCCCATTTAACTTTAAAGTACTAACTATGTGGACAAGATGGCACTTCCAGCAGCGTACCGAAAGCAAAACATTATGAAGGTGGGGGGCATCAAGATCTGGATGTTCCAGGATTTCTCAGCGCAAGTAGCAGCTAAGAGGAAGGAGATCACACCATATTGTTCACTGCTATTTACTAAAGGAGTCCATCTCAGCCTTCTATACTCAGCCAAATTAAGAGTCTTTCACAAAGGATCGAGAAAGACTTTTGAGAATAAAGAGAACATTAAGAACTTTGTGGAAAGATTGGAAAGGCAGCGGAATAGAAGGATCCTAGATAAGCATATCAAGAGGAGGCCTGCAGGCATCTCATGAGCTTCACTCAGACTATATACAGTTGATTTTAAATCATTGGTTGGTCTATTGGCAAGTGTTTGAATTGAGATAATCTCCCTATAGGACCCACTTTGGTTGGGGGGCCTTAGATTACAAGAACTGCAAGCCCCACTGGAAGGGGTGAGTGGAGATGCTGAGATTCATCACTAGCAGACCAGTGACTCGGCGAGGAAGCTGGAGGGGGTACTTGCAGGAAGAGGTCTGATGTGCGCTCTAACACCTAAATAGCAGCAGAGGCGCAAGACTTTCTAGTTCCCAGGAGGGAACAGGGGACAGTAAATTGGTATCTGCATTTACATACTTTCAGATTTGTTTTATTTTTTCCAACTACAAAGTATGGCTATTAATGTTGTTGGTGTTGTTGTTAATGTAGTAGGATAGGGGTGGGAATATCCTGTGCAAGTTTGGGGTGGGGAGGAGAAGTGGTGGGATGATTGAAGGGAACAGGAGGGAGGGGGGAGAATGACTGACTGGACGTATGAGTGAGAGATGGGAAGAATAGGAAGGGGAGGGAGGGAGAGGGTATATTGACCGATTAGCTCTGGAATTACACGAGGGGTTCCATAGCAGCAATATGCTGTAAAAATGCCTGAAGGGAAGGGGGTAGAGTATCCCTAACTGGGGGGGGGAGGGGCAGGGGAGAAAGATCCTTTGTGGAAAAGCATCAATTGGCACAATTTGAAAGGGTGAGGGATCAAGACTGGCCACATTAAATGTGGATGGACTTTACTCGTCAGTAAAGCACACCAAAATATTAATGTATCTGAAGAAAGTCAAAGCAGATATTGCTTTTCTGCAGGAAACACATTTAAGTACTAATGAACATAAAATACTGCAGTGATCCTGGGTCAGGGAAGTATATTTCTGAGCTTATAATGGGAGACAGTGGGGGAGGGGGGGAGGCTGCTGTTCTTATTAAGAAAGGTTTAGGATTCTAGGTCCATAAGCATATCCAAGATACAGAGGAAAGGTATGTGATAGTGCTTGGGGGGAAATTGGGGGGTTTAAGCTGCTGTTATGTAATATATATATTCCAAATGCTTATAGTCATAGCTTTTTCTCCACTACAGAAGAAAAACGGATCTCTTATTCTAGGGGAGAATATCAACATTGTAATGAACCCGCAATTGGACTGTCAACCCCACAGAGAGGCACATAAAGGGCATTTTGACAGGGGAGTGAGTTTTGTCATGACAGAGCTGGACGCCACTAATGCCTGGAGGTACTTACATCCTTGGAAGAAAGATTTTACTTTCTATTCGGCCCCTCACAACATGCACTCTAGGTTGGACTACTGGCTGGCTCACAGGCTTCGACGAAGCAGGTTCAGATTGAGCAGAGTGTTGTGTCGGATCACTCTGCTGTAAAAATTGAATTAGAATTAATAAGGGGGGAGCGGGATTTTATCTGGAGGATGAATCTTGCTTATTATTCAAATAAAGGTTTTAAAGAGTTTGTCCGGAAAGCCTGGATGGATATGAGGTAACTAACAAGGGATCTGTGCATTCTGCTGCTACATACTGGGAGGTTGCAAAAGCTGTAATGAGGGGACAAATAATGGCATACGTTTCCACTAACAAGAACATGAAAGAGGGGAGGCTGAAGTTGCTTATAGAGGAGTTGGGTTAACACATCTCTCATCTGCAGGAGAGGGATCATCAAAGGGTGTTTGAACTTAAGAAACACATTAATGAGGCACTCACAGAATGGGCTAAATGCAAATACCAGCCACACAGGTGGGGGAGTAAAATGGGGACATTGCTGGCCCATCCCATGCACAAGGTTTAGGGGAAAAAAAGCAATTCCTAACATTAGAAATGGCGGGGGGAAGATGTGCACAGAGGCGAACAAGGCAATGCAGTGCTTCATTGAATTTTTATAAATCTTTGTATAGTAAGGGAGAGGAGAATTTGGAGAATAGAGAGACTTTCTTTCAAGGTTGCAGCTACCTCATTTTAGTGAGGAAGAAGTTCAGGCTTTGAATAGACCAATAGCAGTTCTGGAAATTAGAGAAACCATCAAACATCTAAAGCTAGCAAAAAGCCCAGGGCTGGATGGCCTAGGAACGGAATTCTACAAACAGCTGCCAGACTTAGTGGGGGTTCCTCTAGCAGAAATGTATGGGGCTATGATAACCAAGGGTGCACTGAAGCCAGAGCAAAACAAAGCCCACATTGTGGTACTTTCTAATCCTGGGAAGGACATGCTGGAGGTGGGTTTGTATAGACCCGTCTCTCTTCTGAACCAGGATATGAAAATTCTGACCTCTGTGTTGGCTAAATGGATGCAAAAGTTCCTTCCAAACTGCATGGAGACTAGGTGGTCTTTTGCTGAGTAGGCGAGCGTCGGTCAACATTCTGAAAACCATAGCCGTGATTCAGGAATATAAGAAAGGGGTTATGGGAGCAGCAATAGTAAGCTTGGATGGCGAGAAGGTATTCAACAAAGTAGTATGGAGCTATCTCTTCTAGTTTCAACATCAAGGGGAATTCTTGCACTGGATCAGAATCTTGTATGACTCCCCATCAGCCCAATTAATCATCAACAGTCGCTGCACTAATGAATTTCCAAACCAGACAGGGATGTCCCCTGTCACTGCCGCTCTTTGTGTTATCCTTAGAGCCTTTGGCAGCAAAGATAAGGGCTAACTCCAGCATTCAGAGTATAAAGGTAGGAAAGCTGCATTTGAAACTTAATATGTTTGTGGATGACACACTTCTCTTTCTTGGGAAGGTATGGAGAGATATCGACAGATTCATTGCTTTGATGGAAATGTTTGGGACCTTTGCAGGCCTGAAAATTCATTTTGGTAAATCTCAAGCTTTGGCTATAGGGATCTTGGAGCCCCAGAGAGGAGAGCAAAGGTTCCTGCTCCAATGGTAAGAGCGGAAATTAAAATAGTTAGGGGTTTATTAAAGCAGTAATCCTCAAGTTACATAGTGGTGGAATATAATGGAAAAGATTACAGGGATTTGCAAGAGCTGTGAGAAACGGAAGGAGCTGCCACTATCACTTTTAGGCAGGAATGCCTTGGTGAAGATGGTGCTAGTTCCTAAAATACTCTGTGTTCTCCAAATGGTCCCTGTATGGGTGAGGCAGAAGGAGGAGCAGTTATTCCAGGAGAGAATCCAATAATTTATTTGGAGAGGAAAAGGGGTTAGAATTGGTCATATGAAATTAATCATGGAGACAGAGAAGGGAGGTATTAGGCTTCCTGATTTACAGCTGTACAGTGGGGCTGCCATGTTGTGCTGACTCCATGAGATGTGTATGGGGAGTGTACAATGAAGGGCTATTGGACACCTTATGTATCTTTTACAGGTTCATTAATCTTGTGCACGGGATGAAGCTGACAGACGAGAAGAGGGAGTATGGCCAAGAGCTATTGAGTAATTTTAGAAGAGCCTGGAAATGGTGGCATAGTTTAAATGATATGCCAGCCACCACCATAGTGCATATATAGATTTTAGGTAATCTAGAGTTTTTGCCTGGCCTAAGCCACACAACATTTCAGAAATGGGCGGATAGGGGGTGCTGTACGGTGGGGTAACTTATTGGAAAGGGTGTATGTACTTTTGAGGAAGCACAAGCACAGTAGCATATCCCTCAGCAGCTTAAATTCTATTACTGGCAGGTGCAATATTACTGTTAACAGCTGCAACAATTGGAAGGGAATTCAAGGGGGATAATTGGATAAGGAATTTCAAACCTTGGTGCCTAAACACAACAAGCTGTCTAGGTGGTATAGAAGCTGCCAGGCAGTGAAACAAATGCCTTGAATGGAACCTTCAGCCTAGTTGTGGTCACGAGATATAGCGCAACAAATTGGGCAGAAGGAATTGGAGGGATTGTTTAGCAATATATATCAATATGTAACCAATATCAGCCTTCAGGAGACCCAATACATGCAGGAAACTATGAGATAATGATCTGTGTGGGAAATATAAGTATATAAGGGGGAGTCTTATACATTCATTTTTGGAATGTAGGCAATTAGAACCTTTATGAGTACAGGTATTAGGGACAATAGAACGGATTCTGCACATGAAGGTGACTTGGACTTTTGGCTTGATTACTGGAGGATGTTGGGGGGTTGAACTTAGTTGAGCATCAGAGGGCAAAGAGAAGATTTTTGAACATTGCCCTTTTTAGTGAGGAAAGTGATATTATGAACATAAGAACATAAGATATGCCATACTGGGTCAGACCAAGGTCCATCAAGCCCAGTATTCTGTTTCCAACAGTGGCCAATCTAGGTCATATGTACTGTGATAAGGAAGCTTATCATAGTTCAGGAAGGAGTATAATAGAGGTGAATTGGCTCTGAACAAGCAACCTGTCTTTGCTGGTAGAAATAATAAAACAGAATGTTTCCATAAAAGACTACCAGTCCCAGAATGCACCAGGTTTCAAACAGCCACTAGAAGAGCTGAAGTGGGGAAACGTGTGTTCAATCAGGAGAACTATGAGGTGATCCCCAATCCCTCATCTCCAAGGGCAGGGCTTGATTCAGCACAGCTAAGCTGTGCTAGGGTGGAGTGTCCCTCTAAACAGGTTAAAAGTAAAGCCTATTCTACACAGAATCAGCTTGAGCATGAGGAGGAGCAGAAGATGGAGTTGGAGTTGATGAGGAACCCAGAGCCCAAGGACAGAGAGAGCAAGAAGCAACGTGGAAGAAAGAAGAAGAAAGCATCTTGGAGGTCTAAAGGAGTCCATAGCACTACGTGTGCTGGGAGTTATTCCAGAGGCAAGCATAATCCATTGGACTGGAGGAAACCAGATGAGTGGGGTTACAGAGCCAGGAATCCCCGGACGGCACCTGTGAGGGAGACGGCTGCATTTGGAAGGGGCCCTAAGACCAGTGCAAGAAGGTATGTGAAGAGAGACCCAGTGTCCAAGGATCTTGATTGGAAGGCTGGACATAAAAAACTGGACTACATACTGGCCAGGATATCTGGAGAGGGACTCTAACAGCAATGGAAGCTCAGGTATGAACACTGATCTATGCCCTAGCTCTTCACTTGGAAGACAGCAGGGAAACAAGTATTGTCCTGAGAGTGCTCCATTAAGAAATTCCCCTGAACCAGTCCATGATATTGATTCTATGATAGTTGAAGAAGAAGGAGGTATTTTAAATGATCAGAGTGAATGCATGGATTGCTCTCTATCTAGGCTTCTGTGGTAATATACTTTCACAAATACACCAACCATCAAAAAGAAATATATCCTGTTCTTTTATCTACCTAGATAAGTTTACAAGAAAGCTTTTGGGTAGGCTTTGAGCCACGTATAGGAAGTAAACCAGCCAAGAGGTTTGCAGCTGGTTAATTGTTAGCAATTAAGCCTTGCATAATTGCACATGGGCTCTAAAAGGACACTTCTGGGTGTGTGTGAAAATACAAGAAGTTATCCTTGAAAAAGAACAGTTTTTGATTACTTTTTGAGTTTTGTTTTTGTTTTTGGAGCACTGCTAAAAGGGATTAGCAGGAGCTCACAGAAAGACCTTTCTGTTCCCATCAAGGTCTTTATTGTTTGATTGATTGCTTAAGAAGTTCAGTTGTTGTTCCTGATTTGTTTTCCTAAGTATAATACTGAAAGCAAGTATTCTTTTTGTGCTACCAAGTAAATCTGTGTGGGAGAAATAACCCCATAAATAAAATATATTTTCTTTGCTTAACACTCGAGCAAGCACAACTCATTTATTTGTGAACGGCTGATTCTGGTATGAATGGACTACATTCCCCACAATCCTTTGCAAGTCATACTAATATTTGCCTTTGCCAAGACTGTGGACATTCTCACCCAGCGCCCCCATTTACAGTTGGTGTAGTTTTTTGGATTGCTTTTGCGCAAAGGATTTACATGATAAGGATTACAACTGAAATCTGAAGAAAAAAAAGAAAGTTCAAGTTAAAAGCTGGAAAAAAGGATTTTCCCTTAACAACACTTTGGAGAAAAGAGGTGGCTGATCCAGGTGGCTGTCCCAGGAGGAAAAGACCCTGTGCAAGCTGGATTCATCACTGGCATAAGGTAATAAGTACCTGGGCATGTCTAGTGGTGGATGGGAGTAAGGCACAGGGGTAATTAAAAAAAAATAGCAGAAAAACACCTGTGTAGAGGGTGCTGCTCTGTGTTTTTTTTTCTTTTGTTTTCTTGCAGGGATCAAGATGGATCCGAGGGAAATGGCCAGCTGGATGGCAGCCCAGTTTAGCAGGCAACAGGAGCTAGCGCAGCAGGCTCAGGACACTGCTATGAAAGCATTAATGGACCAGCAGAAGCCAGTGCTTGATCTGGTGAAAGCCTTGGGTGCTCTTCAGAACCAAAGTGGACCGGATGCAAGACCAGCAGTAACTACTGGTATACCACATGTGGACAATGTGGGACTCAATCAGGGAATTGGGGCATTTAGTTTTGGGAAGCTGACTCCAGATGATAATGTTGATGATTTCCTTGAATCTTTTGAGAGAGTGGCACAAGCATTAGCATGGCCAGAGACCCAGTGGGCAGTAAGGCTGGCAGCCTCATTAACTGGAGAGGCGCTTGCAGCTTATAGAGCAATGCCAGCAGCTCAGGCTTTGAATTATAAAGATGTAAAGGCTGCTATTAGAGATCGCCTAGGGTTGTCTATTTCAGAGTATAGGCGAATTTTTAGAGCTACTGCATTAAGAGTGGGTGAAACACCCAGGGCTCTGAGTCAGAGAATCAGAGGATTGGCTGTAAAATTGTTGGAGCCTGAGGGAAAGACTGTGGAAATGTTATTAGACATTATTATGCTTGAACAATTTATGTCTGCTGTGCCTAAAGATTTGCACACTTTCCTTATACAGCAAAATTGCCAGAATCTTGGAGAGGCAACCATGCTAGCAGAGAGATTATTGGAAGCCACGCAGGCTTGCCATAGAATGGGTGGCCCTCTGAAGGTTGGTGCTGAGGCAAGCTGTGCTGTATCAGAAAAGAAAATGTTTAAAAATGTTTCTGAGAATAAATGTACTGTGCCAAACCAGATTACACCGTGGAGTAAAAAGAAATGTTTCAAATGTGGAAAATGGGGACATTTGGAATGGGGATGCCAGATACACACTAGCTTGATGGGTGTGGATTTAAAACAGCCCAAAGAAGGATTCCTTTTGATGGTTGATGTGCAGGGAATTACCACAAATGCTCTGTTAGACTCTGGGGCAGACCAGAGTATGTTGTCAAAGAGGCTTTGGAAGAGGATAGAGGCCCAAGAAGGATTTGTGCCTAGAACCCCTGAAAGCCAAGTTCACATCAGATGCATTCATGGTGCTGCAACATCATATCCCACCTATAGTCTAATGGTTAAGTGCCTGGGGGAACAAGAGGAAGTTCTTTTAGCAGTGGTGCCTAGGCTTCCATTTGATTTGGTTCTAGGAAGAGATTGGCCAAGATTTAAGCAGGGTCTAGTGAAAGGGCTAGGAAAGAAGGAGGGAGAAGGAATGATGGAAATAGCTCCCGGGCTTTTGTTTGGAAGTCCTCAGTCCCTAGCTGAAAAGATGGTTAAGCTTCCAGAAGGCCAAACTATAAGGAAGGAAATAGATAAGAAGAGGGGCCTTGTATCCACCCGCTCACAGGCTAAGGTAGAGAGCCAGAAGGAGGAGGGGGAGCAGGCAGAGTTATTAGGAGACTTACCCTCTCATGATGATTTAATAATTCCACCATCTGGGAAAGTAAGAAAGTTGAAAGCACAAAAGCGTCGTGAGAGACTTTGCAGAGCACAGGGTAGGGCTGAGTTGTTGGCTGGTCAAAGTTTACTCTGGGTGCCAGCTGAGTTAGTGGCAAAGTTTCCTAACTTTCAACAAGCACAGCGAGCTGATCAAGCTCTCACCCGAGCTTTTAAGTATGCTCAGGAGGTCAGGGAGGAGTTGCCCAGATTCAGACTAGATAATGAAATATTATATAGAGAGAGTCAGGACCCCAGAAATGGGACCATACGTAAACAATTGGTGGTACCCACAACTTTCAAAGGACTAGTACTTAGATTAGCACATGATCATCCAGTTGGAGGTCATAAAGGGATGCAAGGAACGCTGGATCAAATACTTATGCGTTTTTACTGGCCAGGTATTTTCAAAGAAACTGCCCAGTTTTGTGCTGCATGTCCAGCGTGTCAGCGAGTTACAGCGACTCACCCACCGGTGGTGCTTTTGATTCCCATGCCAATTATCACAGACCCAATTGGTCGCATTGCTATGGATATTGTAGGCCCCATTAGTCAAAACGCCCCGAGGTTTCCAAAACATCCTAGTTATGGTAGATCAGGCAACAAGGTTTCCCTGGGCCATACCATTGAGGAATGTTTCTGCAAAAACAATAGCTTTAGAGCTAGTCAAATTGTTTTGCGAAGTGGGATTCCCAAGAGAGGTGTTGACTGACCGAGGGTCCAATTTTGTATCCAAATATTTGGCCCAGGTCTGGGATGCCTTTGGCATTCATCACGTGAAAACCTCAGCCTACCATCCACAATCAAACGGTTTGGTGGAGAGATTCAACCAAACTCTCAAACAAATGTTGAGAAGGGGGTTAGCAGGAGAGGTAAAAGAATGGGATATGTTATTGCCCTTTGCCTTATATGCCTGCAGGGAAAGAATTCAGGTGTCCCTAGGTGTAACTCCATATGAATTGATGTATGGTAGGGCTCCCCGTGGTTTGTTAGATATTTTGAGGGAACAATGGATTGATCCTGAACCAGGAAATCAGGAGGTGCCACAGTTTTTACGTGACTTGTAAGTCAGTGCACCTAATTAAGGCTAACGCGTGTTAACGTGCCACGGCTCCCTCTATCGTGCGATAATGGACTTTATTACGTGATAACCCAAAATGCTACCTTAAGACCGGAACGCCCACTCCTTATATGGCATTCTTCACATTATCACTGGAGCTAGCGCCGGGAACATTAAGACGGTTTAGTAAACATACCCCTATGTTTTTTTCAAAAATAGGCACTCTAATGCCTGCTTCCTAGGAGCAGTATCTGTAGTTAGTCTGGTGTTGATCACGGTAGTGAGGAGACAAAACTAAAAGTTGGATTTTTAATTAAGACGACAAGATAAGGATCAATCGAGGAAGTGGCATTCATCATACTTTCAATGAATTTAGAGTCCTCCTACCTCACTAAAGAGATGTGACAGGCACATTTTAGAAAAGATGCGGAGATCAAGGTCAAGATGTTCACAATTCCAATGGTATTTTAGAAAAGGCTCTGCTAAACGAGAAACATTTTTCAAAATACAGAATAAGCAGGGGCAGGAGCACACATATATATACCAATATGTGGAGCTGGTGAAGCCGTTTGGCAAGCACACATGTTGGAAAAATAAACAGGGTAAACACGGCCACCATACATGTGTAAGTGCTAGATTTCACGATTTGCACATTTAAGTGCTGACCTTACATATGTATGGTGGCTATTTTGGACACAAACACATATAAAAGCCACAAATTAATTGCAGCTGCTTTTATCTCTCTCTAATTTAACTTTTGAAGGGGGAATAAATAACAGGAGATTAAGGAAGATAACTCCTTAGTATAGAGTCTAATATTCAAAAAAGCTGAGCTCCTAAATTTAGGACCTTAAGGTAGGCTCCCAAACTTATGCCCTATTTTCAGCCATACTTAGGAGCCTAATATTTTAGCTGAAAATTTGTCCTAATTTAGGAGCTTAAAATGTATGGGCCCAGCATTCAGCGCCAGCAGCTAGTGCTGCAAATGGAGCTAGACGCAGGCGCTGAACAGTAAACCCGGATATTTAGTGCCAGGAGTCATGTCTGGCCCCAGCACTGACTATCCAGGTTAGCTGCTCTTGCCAATCGATAACCGGATAGTGATGATATTGCACCTGTAGCCAATGCAGCAATCAACGCACAGCTGGACTATATGGTGCTATGGATGGGCTGCCATACAGGGTATTCATGTGTAATCATGCTTCTGGCTATAGACCCAAGGTATGAGGGGTAGCAACAGATTGAGGGGATGAAGATAAGTGGAGGAATAGGTGTAATGGTAACAAATGCTTTGGAGACCATATATATGCAAACAAAATATGTTTTATTTGAAAAACACCAACAGGGCTATTGTATGATAGAAAATAAATGTTTCCCCACATTATGAGATTAGGTTATATGCCTATGTGCTCCCCTCTGGGGTGCCGGAGGGGCAGAGATACGTGCCAGCAACTGCTGCAGTACCTGGAGGATGGCATGTACCCCTCCAGATGGGTCACTATGAGACCCATGGAGTTCTAAAGATCCCTTCTGGAACATGGAGACAATCTAGTCAAGCAAGGAGGCAGAATTGATAGCCTGGGAAACTAGCAACTGTGGCGAGTCCTCAGGCTGCCACGTTGTCTCCTTCTGCTCCTTTCTCCTTTCCTCCCCCTCCTCCCTCCATACTTATCCCTTCCTTCCTCTACTTCTCCTTCTCCTACACTGTCCCTGATATTGTCTGCAAGTGAGAGGGTGCTGGTGCCTCTGTATGTGGGCCGGGTCCTGATGCTACAAGTACTGATAAGGCTTCTGAAGGGGTACCGCTGCTCAAGCCTCTGCATCTGGGGCAGGTACTGGGGGCTGCTAGTGCTTGTGCTGCTGAGGCTCCTCCTGCTCTTCTTCTTCTTCTCCTCTCCCTGTTGAGGGCCTGTGGTTCCAGCTGCATGAATTACAACAGTACTGTCATAAGATTAGCCTGGGGGGGGGGCACATTACATAAAGCAACAGAGTATAAATGCTTTAAACATCTAGATGTCTCTTTAACAGAATGAACAAGCCTATATAACTGGGCATAGGGACTGTGTGTGGCAGGGATCGGGGTCTGGGACAGCATAAGGTAAATGCCTCTGTATTGCAGCAGGTACACTGGCTATGTTTGGATTGGCACAGCCACTGATTTAATATGACGGACCCTCTTTTAACCCTGCACAAGTTGTGCATTGACTGTGAGGATGATGTATGCAACAAAATGTATTCACCCTTTCTGGACAGTAACTAAGAGCAGTGGTACAAGGCCCTTCCAAAGACTTCCATAGACCCATACAATATGGTTGTGTGTATCTGTGTCAATGGTGCATGTTGGATCAGCTATCTGTGTGAAAAGGTGCCATGGGCATCCATACTACGGTGGTAGCTTCCTAGCTGTGTTTGTGTCTGCAGATGCATGTATGTGGGTGGTGATATTAGCCCTGGGGTAATTGCTGTACGATATGCATCCAATATAGAGGGGAAGCAATTGCTGCTGATGTCTGGTGCATGAATTTGTCATGTTCCATTACCCACTCCCTTCCTCCCACATGTGTGTGGAATGTGGTGGAGGGTATATGCACACCATTCAAACTGGTTTATTGCAAGGGTGTTCATCATTCTATTTATATCTTCAGCCTTTGGGTCTTTTCTATGTGTCCTATGGATCCAGGGCAGACACCTCTTGCACACATTGAACTCTTCTCATCACCCAGTGTCATGCTCCACACATCCCATATCTGACCATTGCACTGCCTCACATGGGTCTTCAGTGTCCTTTCCCCAGAGTTGTGAAGGTCTACTTTATTCACATGTGTGGCTACTGATATGGTTACAAGGTCATCTACAGCTTTTATGTACCTTGCCGTTCCTCCAACTCTGTCATACTCGCTGCAGCAGCTTGGAATGGACCCTCTGAATGGTCCTTAATTGTAGGTCTCCAGAACCTAGTGTATACTGAAGCATCTGGAACATTAGTGGTCAGGGATTTCCTAGACATGGAGGGTTCCTGCCACCGTCAGAGTACTTTTCCTGATTATGCAGGACATCTCTGTTGGGGATGTTTGTCTGCATCTAGATGACTTGTAGCTATGGCACCTGGCCTGGCTGGATTGGATTTTTCCACTAGCTTGGGTGAGCTGAAAGCAGCTCAAGACTGCTGTACAAGGTAATTTACATCTCTGTACATAGTTTTGGCTAAATCTCTGCCTTTACTGGACATGCAGCAGCTTGCAGAGCAGAGAGTCTGCACGAGCTATGCCACCATAGTCAGTGTTAAATAGGCATAAATGTTCCTTCTAATTTTTAAAAAGTTATGCACAAATATTTTAAGAGGTCTCAGACTTAATTGGTTCTGCCACCGGGACTGATGTCCGTTATCACGGCAGAATCACCATTAGCATCAATGACCTCTGGGGTCAGTTGAACAACGCAATTGAAAAGCTGATCACACAACTTAATTTTAAAGTCCAATATTCAAGGTAAGAAACTGAAAAATTCAATCCTTATCTGCGTTTTCAAAAGCACCCCATTATTTGTGCATAACTTTTTAAAAATTAGAAGGAACATTTATGCCTATTTAATACATGAGCGATTTATCTTGATTTTGAGCACATTTTGCATCGTTCAGTGATTGACCAATTCTTCGTGTGACCATAGTCAGTGTGGCATGTGGAATGAAAAGGACTGGAGTGGTTAGACCAAACATACCTGGCTGGCACCTTGGCCATCCTATAATGGCATGGATGGTGCCTACATGTACCATATGCATGTTAGCAAATCCTCAGCAACTTTGCTCACCAACAGTATGCTTGCAATTGGCAGTGTCAGGGGCTATGGGATTTTCAGGATCCTGCCATTCCGTGTGTGTGTGTGTGTGTGTGTGTGTGTATATCTAGCAGTCTGCAGAGGATGCTTTTGAGAACAGAGTGTGTGGCTGCCCACCCCAATGATGTCATCTCTGAACTAGCAAGCAGCCACGCAGATGTTGGGGTTTATCTTGGAGCCTGTTTTAGACTTACATGGCTAGGGCCATCTGGATCTTATCCCAAGTCCTCCGTGCTGCAGTATGTTATGGTCTCTGACCCTAGGGCTAGAATAACCTGTGCTTTTTGGAGAGCACCAGGAGGTTGTTCTCTATATCTAAGAGGTTGCACTCCCTCCTGGGGATCTTCCAGTGGTTGCTGCAGAGTGAAGGGGGCCAAAAACATGTCTGTGCAGTTATGCAGGGGAAGACAAGCCATGTGGATATAGTGTGCAGGTGGGCAGGCCCATTTTGTCACCAAGCGGCATTTTGCTGCTTAATTTACAAGTGCATCTGCCAAAATACAGTCATTTACATATGCAGATTCACCACAGGCGGAGATACATATGTATGCAGATTCCAGAAAAATACCTACATATTTTTCCACAACGTGAACTAATGGCAACCCAAACATGCATGTGCCACGATTTTATTTATTTTATGCCTAATGAATAGGAGGCTGATATTAATAGATAGCAGTGATGGTGGTCACTGTTGACTATACAGTATACATGGCAGCATGAATACATGTATTAATTTAAAAGCAAAAGTTTCAGATCCAAAAGTTTTCAGAGGACAAAAATACACAACATAAAGAATTTTAATAACTTTTTTGAAATTCAAATAGAATCAAAATTCAATCTGTTTGTAATGCCATATAATTAGTGCCATTCTAATTTTATTAGGCGCCTGTGGTGGATGCACCCCTGCCGAACGATGACATAGAAACATAGAAACATAGAAATATGACGACAGAAAAAGACCACATGGCCTATCTAGTCTGTCCTTCCATAACAACTACAACAGTCCACTTTTTGCCTTTAGAGATCCTCTGTGTTGGTCCCATGCTTTCTTGAATTCAGTTACTGTCCTCATCTCTACCACCTCCACTGGGAGACTATTCCACGGATCCACTACTCTTTCCGTAAAGAAATATTTCTGCATATCACTCCTGAATCTATCTCCCTTCACCCTCATCCCATGTCCCCTCGTAGCAGAACTTGCTTTCAATTGAAAGAGGCTCTCTCCCTGAACATTTATGCCACGGAGATATTTAAACATCTCAATCATATCACCTCTATCCCGCCTTTCCTCTAAGGTGTACATATTAAGATCCTTAAGTCTGTCCTCATATGCTTTATAATAAAGCCCATTAATCATTTTGGTAGCAACCCTCTGCACCGACTCCATCCTGTTCACATCCTTTTGAAGGTGCGGTCTCCAGAATTGCACACCATACTCCAAATGAGGTCGCACCAAAGACTTATACAGAGGCATTATCACCTCCTTTTTTCTGCTAGCCATTCCTCTCCGTATGCACCCAAGCATCCTTCTAGCTTTTGCTGTCGCCTTTTCCACCTGTTTAGCTACTTTAAGATCATCAGACACAACCACGCCTAGGTCCCGCTCTTCTTTAGTGGACAAAAGTACTTCACCTCCTATACTGTATTGCTCCCTTGGATTGCTGCAGCCCAAATGCATGACCTTACATTTTTTAACATTAAATCCCAGCTGCCAAATTCTAGACCATTCTTCAAGCTTAGCTAGATCCCTCCTCATGTTATCTACCCCTTCCTGGGTGTCTACTCTATTGCAGATTTTGGTATCATCCGCAAAGAGGCAAACCTTACCCGACAGCCCTTCCGCTATATCACTAACAAAGATGTTAAAAAGAATTGGACCAAGGACAGATCCCTGGGGCACACCACTGGTAACATCCTTCTCCTCAGAGTGAGCTCCATTTACTTGTACTCTTTGTCGCCTCCCACCCAACCAATTTCTAACCCAAGCAGTAACTTTAGGGTCCATCCCTAGGGTGCTCAGTTTGTTTATAAGTCGCCTGTGAGGAACAGTGTCAAAGGCTTTACGGAAATCTAAATACACCACATCTAGAGCTCTCCCTCGGTCCAACTCCCTGGTCACCCAGTCAAAAAAATCAATCAGATTTGTCTGACAAGACCTGCCTCTGGTGAATCCATGCTGCCTCGGATCCTGTAATCCGCTGGACTCCAGAAACCTCACTATTTTCTCTTTCAGCAGCGTTTCCAATAATTTACTCACCACCGATTAGGTGTTAGCAGCTTCTAAAGCTGAGGAGGTCACTGGAGTCAGCAACCTACTGTGCTCAATTAAAGTTCCCCTAAAACAGCAAAAATGAAGTAACCTTGCTTTTAAAAATATACACAAAACCCTTTTAAGAGCTCCCAGTCAGAGAGCTAGCAATGTAATAAAAACAAACCAAACAAAGAAACCCTCAAAACCTTACTTACTGTTTGATGTGTGGAGCCCTGGTTAGAAAAGCCTCAAAGGGGCAGGGCACAGGAGCCTATTTATGCAGGCTTCAACTGCACTCAGGAAACAGGCCCACTAACACCTGATTAGGTGTTAGCAGCTTCTAAAGCTGAGGAGGTCACTGGAGTCAGCAACCTACTGTGCTCAATTAAAGTTCCCCTAAAACAGCAAAAATGAAGTAACCTTGCTTTTAAAAATATACACAAAACCCTTTTAAGAGCTCCCAGTCAGAGAGCTAGCAATGTAATAAAAACAAACCAAACAAAGAAACCCTCAAAACCTTACTTACTGTTTGATGTGTGGAGCCCTGGTTAGAAAAGCCTCAAAGGGGCAGGGCACAGGAGCCTATTTATGCAGGCTTCAACTGCACTCAGGAAACAGGCCCACTAACACCTGATTAGGTGTTAGCAGCTTCTAAAGCTGAGGAGGTCACTGGAGTCAGCAACCTACTGTGCTCAATTAAAGTTCCCCTAAAACAGCAAAAATGAAGTAACCTTGCTTTTAAAAATATACACAAAACCCTTTTAAGAGCTCCCAGTCAGAGAGCTAGCAATGTAATAAAAACAAACCAAACAAAGAAACCCTCAAAACCTTACTTACTGTTTGATGTGTGGAGCCCTGGTTAGAAAAGCCTCAAAGGGGCAGGGCACAGGAGCCTATTTATGCAGGCTTCAACTGCACTCAGGAAACAGGCCCACTAACACCTGATTAGGTGTTAGCAGCTTCTAAAGCTGAGGAGGTCACTGGAGTCAGCAACCTACTGTGCTCAAATAAAGTTCCCCTAAAACAGCAAAAATGAAGTAACCTTGCTTTTAAAAATATACACAAAACCCTTTTAAGAGCTCCCAGTCAGAGAGCTAGCAATGTAATAAAAACAAACCAAACAAAGAAACCCTCAAAACCTTACTTACTGTTTGATGTGTGGAGCCTTCGGGATGACACTTATGACCCCCCTCCTGATGGGCCCTCACAGAGGAGGGGTGCACTCAGCAAGCATACCTTTGATGACTTGCCGCGCTGCTTCCTCTCCATGCCCAGTGGCTGTTCCCTCCTGGCTGAAGTCTTGTGAGAACAGCTGCACTGAGAGACTTTCGCTGTGAGGGAACAGTCACCGGATGTGGACAGGAGGCAGCGTATCAAGCCAGCAAACGTGTCTCTTCTGCTAGTCGAACGTGTCTCTTCTGCGAGGGCTTGGAAGCAGCATATTCCTCCTGGCTGGTACCCGGGGTGGGAAGCACCCACCGCCCCACCCTTGGTACAACATTGCACACAATAAATCCACCCAGGGGCCTGTGATGACCATCTACACACCCTCTACCCACACTGCCTGATGTCACTCGGTGATTGATGAATCTGCCGTAAAGAGTTTATTAGTTGTAATAGACCAAGGGACCTCCCCAGAAGACTATAACCTTCAGAGCTGATTCACGTGAGCCTCTGTTTCCTATTGGTTTGGAATAAAAGGGACCCTAAGACTGCATCTTCTAGCCTCCCAGAGGTAAAGAGGGGAAGCAGAAGTTTAAAAAAGAAAACTGCAGTAAAACAATAAGTTAATAATAAAAGGTGTACAATAAATGACATTTTGTTCTACACACAGAATTGAAAAGCAACTTGTTTCAAACTAAACGAATGGGGATGGGCATGCTATGATGCCATGCAATTAGCTTGCAACCAGTGCCACCCCCATGCTGAGCTGTTTACCATGATTACCATCGAGCAGTTACCACCACCCAAGAGTCAGTGTCCACACTCTTCCCCTAACCCGCCCAGTCTCCACCACAATCCACACTGAGCGGATAATATGGGATTTTTAGCATGGCTGCATTTTTAGCTCACATTGAGGGTTACTGCGGCAGTCTTGGCACGTGATAATAGCAAACACGGGGTTTAGCATGGTTTAGTAGACATGTCCCATTATGTTTTAACTTAATAATGTCATTCTTTGTGTATGTGTTTTAAATATGCATGTATCTTTGTGAACTGCCTAGAAATCATAGGATAGTCGGCTATAAATAATAAAATTAAACAAAAATGAAATATCTTATAAAGGAAATGATCATTTGTGTCAATTTGCTGTTTTTTGCAATCTTCAGAAAACTCATCAGGATTTTCCTCAGATAAATTCTCTACTTTGTCCTCTCTGTGTACTATTTTTATTATTTTTCCTATTTTTCTTGTTCTTGCTTAATTCCTTTTATCTGATTTAACTCTCCTAGGAGTATGTTTACTAAGGGGCATGTTTACTAAACATTCCTAACGTGCGGGGCCGCGGTAGTGTGCGTGTGCCATATAAGGAGTGGGTGGCTCAGGCAGAAAGAAGATAAAAACCCTACCGTACGTGTGCGCGTCGCGCTAATTTGCGGGGCCCACATTAGCGCATGGGAAGGCTAAGTGGGGCGCTGCTGAGCACATATCAGAACAGAGCTGTAGCACAACGGTGAACACACTAACCAATGGTGCAGGGGCCACAGGTTCAATCCCCCATTGTGTGCAACAAAAAGGCCAGCTGAGGCAACACCTTGAATGTGTAAAAGTGGTTCAGGAGGCAAAGTACTTTTGGACGGCATAAGGCGGCACACTGTTCGTTTTGTAAGGCATAAGGCGGCGCACTGTACTATCTGGGCGGCACAAGGTGGCGCACTGTTCTTTTTGGGCGGCACAAGGCGGCGCACTGTTCATTTTGGGCGGCACAAGGCGGCGCACTAATTGTGGGCAGCAGGAGGTGGCGCGCTGATGGGCATAAGGCGGCACGCTGATGCCAAAGCAAAGGAACACAACCACAGCACAATGGTTAAGACACTGACCAATGGTGCAGGGACCAGGGGTTCGATCCCTCACAATGCCCAGTGAAAAAGGCTAGCTGAGGCAGTATGTTATATGTTGTGGAGTACTGTAGGATGCTTTTTAATTTTATTTTGTGATAACTACTAGCAAACGCACTCTCACAGCATATTAATATAAGGCGGCCCATAAGGCACATGTTACAGTGCACCATCCGCCAAGGCACCCTAGAATGTCCCCTATAGGGCAGCATGTATGTTGCGACACAGGATAATGTATAGTGCACCCTATATGGCTGGCAACCGTAATGTGCCCTATAGGGCGCCCCATAAAGCACCCTCAGAGGCACCTTATGGGTACAGTACGCTGAGGGTGGTATTGCTGGCAGCAACATATGTACAGTAAATTAAAATAAATCTGTGGACACCCCTATCACATAACCCCACTGTGGGTTTGAACCCATGACATCTGGCTGCACAGGCAGTGACGTAACCATTGGGCTACAGCACTAAGCAACCCCTGACTGGCTGCAGATAGCCTGTACGTCACCTCACTGACAGTCTGCTGTTGTGAACCACCCGTACCCATGATGCACTGCACATGCAAATCAGCTGTCCACGATTGAACACAGGATGGGAAATGCACCCCTAAAGCTCCCCGGCCTGGTAGGGGGAAGTGTCCATGTACACCCACACAGCACCTCGGCCTGGTAGGGTGTCCTGAGTGGGTGGACAAACGGCAAAGAGTAGCTAAACACCATCACATTGTGCGGTTACTGTGCTCACCCTGAGTGTGAGATGTTGCGCCCAGGACCAGGTCCACAACACCAGGCATGGCTGAATGTGGCCATGTCAGAGCTCCAAAGCAGCAATAACCTGTGGAATAGGTAGGTACTGCATAAACATTTTGGAGATCTCTGTCTGGCTCAGTTAGTGGGGACCCCCCACCCCATGGACACCCAGGTGGATAAAACAGGGCTTCCCCTCAACAGATCCCCACCCCGATGGCAGTAGAGTGGACCATCAACCCCAGTCCTGCTAGGGAACAGACACCCTATAGGGCAGTCCAAGCAGCTCCACACACATCCATAACACAATATCAGACAGACATTAGGCCTGGATATTCAAAGATGCACCCCACCACTAGCTGATATTCACCTGCAGCAAGCCATCAGCCACTGCACCCTGCAAGGCACTCCATCACAACACATATCAGCTGTGAACAGTCTGCTGGCTGGTCCTGATGGACATGCATGCACCCACAACTGGGGTGGCAGCACACACAGACAGACAGATAAGTCCATGAAGAGGCCCCCACAAGACACCCATACATATCACATGGGAGAATCACAATATAGCACTATGGGGGTGCCTAGCCATGCTGCCGTCACTGCACACTCAGGGTGAGAGTGATCCCCCAGCAGCACATACAGAGGTCACCCTGTCTGTGTAGGTGGTGGCCGGGCACTACCATGCCCCTGCCAGTGCCCTATGCCCTGTGCAGCTGCATCCTGGTCAGTCCACTCTGTCTGAGATATACCCATGGTCCCTTGCTACTCATTATGCACATTGGCAGGCCAATACTGGCAACAGTGTTGGCAGTGTGGGCTGTGGAAGGGACATGCAGCCAACACCCACTGTATAGACAGACACACAATTCCACACCTATGCCATCATGGTGCTACTATTGAGGAGGTAATTAGCCTTGCCCACCAAACCGGTGCTGGGCACGGCAAGGCATGGATATGCTATGCAGTACTGCTGGGGGTCACTCCCCAGGGTGGTAAACACCGTCAGAGGCAAGGGCTGGAGCACGCACCGCAAACACCAAACAGATTGTTCGGATGGGGTCAACTAGCAGTATGTGCGTAACGTATGGATATCTATCTGCCAGTACTCCTAGCAAGCGTCTCAGAGCTGTGTACCGTATACCTCAGGTGTAGGGTTACATTGCTAGGGTATGCAGGTGCTAGTATTGGTAGATGCACGCAGGGTCCAATGTTCTGCCTCTCCAGGAGACATTGGCCAATGGGGCCTGTGGGTGTGGGTGTGGGTGTGTCTGCCCCTGTTGGCTGCTGCTTTACGGCAGAGATTCCCAACTCCAGTCCAGGTTTGCATCACACTGATCGGGTTTACCTGCTGTTCCTCATGAATATGCATGAGCTACATCTACATGCCATGGGGGTGGTGCATAGATATACAGCACAGGCATTTGTATGAGTGGCAGCATGGACCCTGACTGGTGTGTGGCCCACCAGGACTGCATTTGGGAGATTCTGCTCTAGGTACTGCCCCTGTACATGGTGTCTGTGCTCAGTGGGGTAAAAGATAGATGTAGTACCATTTTATGTCCTCGCCACGAAAGGTTTGTCCTTACTATCACTGTGTAGCTGTGGGAAAAATATGTGGGAAGGATTGGAGGTAGCCCCAGCTGGGCTTTGAACCTGTGACCTTCTGTTCATGTATGCACTGTCTGTGTGCACTGCACCACCTTGTAGCCACAGATTGGCTGGATTCCCTGGAACGTCCATGCCTGTGGATCCGGCAGGGCCTGTGTGTTGCAGTGGACTGTGCCAGCCTGCACATGGCTTGGCCTCTGTCCTCTGTGGCTAGCTGCCACTGCCTCCTGCACCACATGTACTCATGTGCCAACATGCTGGCATGAGCTTCTCTCAGAAAAAGCAGATGACCTGATTGCAATGTGGCAGTACGGGACTGAATTTGGGGGACTTGGCTGTAGGTATGCCCATTGTTGTGGTGTGTGTGCGGTGTTGGGTAACATATGGGTGTTTCCCCCATGCTTATGTTCCCTGCAATACAGGGGTGTCTGCTCTATCTTTGTTTAGTGGTGGGTAAAATATATGGACTGGGCTGGCAAGTGCCCCAGCTGGGATTTGAACTTCTGGCCTTCTAGTCCTAGAGATCATGGCTATGTCCTCTGCACCACACTATGGCCACAGAGACAGGGCAGCCCCTGGAGGTAGTAAACCTGGCAGGATGGCGTCACAAACCCTGCTGTATGCATTTTTACTGTGGGCTCCTTCACCCTGTGTGGTGACAAACGTGCAAATAAAACCCGGGAATGACCACGGAACAAAGGGGGAAAACATATACCCAAGCTGGGCAACAGTGATATTAATGGGCAACCCTAGATAACACTCCCAGGACAGCTCCAGAAAAAGGGAAATGTTTTTTGGACGAGTCTCCGCTCCGTACACCTTTCCATAAATCATTTCTTTTTTTTGGAGCTTTCCTGGGTGTGTTATCTAGTTTTTCCCATCACTATAACTGTTCCCCAACTGAATTACTATTTTTCATATTTTTGTGGTGGTCATTTTCTATTTATAATTGCACTTTTGTGCTGTGCACATGTATCACACTGCTCACGTTTTTCAGGTTTCCCCGGTTTTGCTGTACATTGCTGACGGAAATGGTTTCTCTTCCCTTTAAATGCATTTTAACGCGAGTGATTCACTCGCGCTATTTTTTTTTGGAAATTCAGCCACGATAATGTGCGGGGCGCCTCTCCCCTCCCCTTCCCCGCCCATTAACCCCTTCTCTCCGCCCCTCCGGGGCCTTCCTCCGCCCTCCGTTAGCCTTTCCACGCCTCTATCGGACATTTGCGGGCACGTACTTGTGCGGCACCCGATACTGTGACGCGCAAGTGTGCGGGGCTTCATCGCACGTTTGCGGGGCGTTTAAGTGCTCTTAAGTACCGCTTTTAGTGCGCTATTTTGCGGCGCGCTAATTAGCGGTTTTTAGTAAACATGCCCCTAAGCCTCACTCTGGTAACGTGTGTGTGGGCCGTGTTACTAGTACAGGGGATCCGCGTTAACTTCAGGGTACGTGTGTTTTAATCCCCCTCCAGGTAGCATTTGCCGAGGATGTGGCACAGTGCAAGCTACTTAATGGCATCCATAGAGGTGGCGTTAAGGACACCCATGGCTAAGACCATCAAGCATAGCCATGAAGCACTGGCAGCGCCTACATTCCGGTCCTGTCCTGCCCAGCCCTCACCCCCAAGGCACACCACCAGGGTAGCATGGGATTTTTGAGGTTAGGACTATCTTTTAGTGCTGCACTCAAACTATGCATTAAACCCTGCACTAATAGGTAGCACGGTTTAGTAAACATACCCGTTAGTGTCTTTAACCCTGGCCAGGTATGTCGTCTTTCATTGGGGCACCACTTTTTTGCCACTCTCTGCACTGATCTGTTCTCTTTCTTCTCAATTCCTAATCCTAGTTCCAGGCTCCAGCAGTGCCTCCCATCCCAGCTTTAATAAACCAATAAAAGAAATGTATCTGTTCTGGCACTGAGAGTCTTCTGAAGCCTAGAGTATCTCCTAGTATTTCTGGATAGCTAGCTAAGAAAAATGATAGCACAGTTGTGAATCTCTGACTAAGCGAGAGAGATGGATATCAAATTCTTATACATACACATATTCACTTCACCACTAAAGTTCATTACAGGTTTCACAGGGGTATGTTTCCTAAAGGTTAACGCACGTTAATAACATCAATGTGTGTTAACTTTATTAATGCACGTTAAATCCCTTTAGTAGACATGCCCCTAAGGGACAGGTTTACTCAAAGTAATGAAATTTATGTGCATTACATGCCACTACACCCATAAAAGCTGTAGATACTAAACGCACGTTAAAACCTTTAGATTTGAATCATTTTAAATTATCTTTAAAAACATCATTATCTGAAGCGCTCCATGCTATGTTGTCAATTTTCATTAAAAAAAATAAAAATGAAGCTGTATTGACAATGTCAGGATTCTTTTAAAACAGGCTTAATACTGTATCTGGTATGCAAAACTCTCATGTCACCTTTTAAGTGCTATTACTTGCCTGTTTTTATTTTCCCAAATTCCAGAGCCTCTTGTTCCAGGTGCTCAGACTGCTGCCAGAAAAATATTTTTCTTTAGCAGTTTTCCTCTGATGTAGGAGACTTATATTTCTCCACACTTAAGTAATTTTAAATTACCCAGTAGCACTTCTCCCTAGTAATTATTTTTAACAACTGTCACAACAAATTTCTCTTCAAGAAACTTTCATAATTTGATAAAATTCAGTTTCGGTGTCTGAGCAGAGTATGGCTTTGCCTCTTCTTCATTCTCTTTGCTCAGAGCTGTTCTATACTCCAGTTACACACTCTAAACACATTCACACATTCAAGAGAGCCTGAGTCCTATGCAAAGGGCCTGACATTTAATATGGTGACAGACCCAATTGGAAGCCCCACTCTGGCCATGTACCACCACATAGCCCCTGACAGAAATGGTGGATGACTGCCCTATTAAAACGGAACATGGTGAAGCATAGCTCATCCATGAGGTCCAGAAACTGGGTCCTGGGCCTGCATACTCTTTAATATGGGTTCCTCCTGGTGCCTCTCCTATGCTTCCTGTGGACAATGGAGGCATACAAGTATTCACATACTAAGGTTGCTGTTCCAGCACCTCCAGCCTGAGGGACAGGAAACAACAGAAGCAGACATAGAATACAATGCTGAAGGCTCTAGGTAGGAGGATACTGGCCATCTGTATCAACGGCCTAGGTGCAAGAGACAACCTCATACACAGACACCTCATGGGAAGGTAGGTATTTATTTGTCCAAAAAGAAAGTATATTCATGGGAGTTTGCCATCCACTATCATCCCTCCCCCTCCATGGCCATCCCTGTCCCAACCACCTTCCCCACTCCCAGCACCTGCCCTGTGCAACATCTCCCACTGCCATAATCACCTGCCCAGTAGCATAACCACAAACATTCTCTAGTACTACTAATCTCCCCCCAGTTACCTGTTACCTACTTCCCACTTGAGGCACTCCTCTGCCCTTTCTTATCTCCTTACAGCACTAGCCCTTTCTCCTCTCCAAGGGTGCAAATATGGAGAGAAAGTTATTTCTTCCCATGTCCCCTCCCCTTCCCCTGCCCCTCAGCCCCTTACTTCCCATCTCCTGTCCCCATCCCTGAGGATCCTGGTGTGATGGTGTGCTGGATGATGTCTTACTTCTCTCAGAAGAGCTTTCAGAGATATCATTCAGCCCACCAGAGCAATGGCAGGCCTCATGGAAGGGACAAAATTGAAGGGGGTTCCCCTTCCACAGGGCACAATATATGGAATACACCTAAGCCTGTGAGGGTGGAGACAGAGAGTGGAAATGTCCTCTTCTTTGGGGCACATGTGGACTGGAACACTGAGAGTGCAGATGATACTGTGGCAGTGTACTGAGCTGCAGGGGGTCCATGGAACATTGTTCCATGCAATGACACATGTCCCCGCTCAGCTCCCTGATTTCCTTAATGAAGGTCTGTGATGCTTACAGCTGTCTCTCTTCCAGGTCAATATGTACTCAATGAGGGTCAGCAATCCTCTCATCAGCTTGAGCTTTTCTACTCATTGCACCAAGAGCTGTACATTGGCCTGCAGCAATCGTTCCCCGCTGCATAGTGCTGCTGACTCTGCTGACTGGCGCTAGGGACCTCTGGTTCTGCAGCAGCTCTTGTGCCCTCTCCAGACACCTGACCATCATGAAAGGGAGATGGATGTAGAAGCTGGATGTCACCCCACTCAATGTCATCCTTGCTCTCCCCTTGGACAATGGTGCGGTCCTCACCCTCATCATCCTGCTGTCCCTTCTCTTTGGAGAACTCATCCCCCATCTTGCCTTGGGTGCCATCATCATTCTTCGATTCCATGGCTGTGGTATGTGTCCCCCTCTAGGGATCTGTCCATTGATGTCTGTGCTACTGTACTCTATTGGATCTCCAGCCTTATGCTCTCCTGTAACTTGGGCTTTCATTTCACCTCCCTCCACTTGCATTTCAGGTCCTCTGCATCCCTATTTCTGTAGTAAATGGCATTCATATATTTGCATATGCCCAGCCCAAGTTTCTGTTTGTGATAGACAACCATGCAGATGCCAACATGCCCAGGAAAACTCTCTGATGCTTGAGGATCTCCAGCAACATGAGTTCCACTTCGTCCTGGTAGAAGTTGTCTTTTCTGGTGTGCTCCTTTTCCTTTGGTGCAATGACCAATCAGAATCAGCACATATCAAAGCTTTTCTAAAATGGGCTGCCATACATATATGTTCTGGTTGTATAAACATGAATGGAATGAGACCTGCACATAACCATTTTACACATGGTTCTTTCTGGAATGAACCACAAGCAGGAATGCATACAGGATATAAATGTGTGCAACGGGAATTTTAGAAGTGGGGGAATTCCATATAGCTAGCCTACATGTTCCCAATTTCAAAGACTGGCAGTTCATGGACAGCAATTGTGGTGATACCTCCACTAACTGGTTCCAGTTTAGCTATGTGATTTAAGTGAGAAGCACACATGTTTGACGGGAGTACTCTGTATTTTATTGGCTGGGCCTTATCTACATGTATCTACAGGACGTTGCCTCCTTCACAATGCATAGCTGTATGTGGCTATGTGTTTGGTCATGTGCCTTCACAGTGCCATAGGGTGGCTGGGGATGATGTAGCAGGCTGGGCTTCCATGCTAATCATACAGGTGTTCATATGCCCCAGGGCACGGCATATTGAACATATGTTTGGGCATGGTGTGGTGGGTTCATGTACATGTGAACACTCACTAGACACATATTGAAAATTCAAACTTTTATTTGTTTTGTCATCTGGGCCACTTCACTCTTTATCTATCTTTTCTTGGAAAATATATATAACAGCTTTGTACATGGTTCCAGCTCTTTTCACATGGCATACAGTAGGTACCCTAATCCCTACCTTCCCATAGGTGCGCTAATCCCTACCTTCCCCCCTCCTGACTAGAGAGGCTGGAGCAGAGATAGGTGCCATGAGCTGGTGTAGGACCTCTACTATGAAATGTATTTCTACTCGCAGCCCTTCCAGGTGCATCATCATGAGGTCTTGTGACCTGGTAACTTCAGCAAAACCCTACTGCACCTTCCGTCACAGGGACATGAGGTTCAGCAGGACCTCGGGGTTCTCCAAGGCCCTGGGTACTTCATGAGGATGCACCTGGTCCACTGAGGAGGCAGAATGGATAGATTTTGTTTCCATTGGCTGCAGTGGAATTGCAATCTGTCTACCTGCCTCTTCCTTATACTCTCTCGCCCCCCTCCTCTCTCCTCCTCTCCAACCTCCCTTTCTCCTTCCCCACTGTCTGCATCCCCTTGTCACTTTCCCACCCTACCCTACCCTTCCCCGTCTACTTCTTACACTATCGCCACTTCCAGCTCCTAATCCTCATTCTAGGCCACCCCGTCCCCACACACACAGCATTGGGGTCTGCAGCAGTGGGTTTGTCTTTCTCTCACCTCTTCAGCAACCCAGAGCCAGTCCCTGTTTGCAGGGGTGCTGATATAATGTCCCTTGGCCCTTCTACGTCCTTTGCAGCTTACAGCTGTTAGTTCCTATAACCATCATCCCCTCATAGCTCCATGTCAGAGGATGTGCCTACATTAGGAGAGGCTTCCTCCACTCTCTGACCCTCTCCTATATGGATGGCTCCCCTGCTGCTGTTGCTGTTGCCTGCCTCAGTGGTTGTGGTATCATCATGGGAGACTTTCAGCCATTGTACTGCTAAAGGTGGTGGTGGTTGTGGCAGTGGTCTGCTGCTGCTGCTGCCACTACGTCTGCAAAACTGATGGGTCATGCTTAGTGATGGTGTGTCACAGGGATATACACATGAGAGTGTGCCAGCACAGTACAGTGTGTCAGCATCTGGTCTACTTTGGAAACTCAGATGTGTCTTGTCTGATTTTGACATGTCCATGTGTGACCTTCTGCTGTAAAACGTTGTTACAGGGGTGCAGTTCCTTTACTATCCAGCACATTGTGCACCTTGGGGTAGGTCTCAGAGCATTACACAGATGGTTCTTGATGGGCCCCTTAGGATGTACCATCTGCATGTTTCTGTTATGCCTATGGCAGTCACATCATTGACTGCTTGGTTATGTCCCTTGTAATGGTGCCTGGAGATTGCACTTCCTATTTCTATCATGAACGTTTTGCTGTTTCACTGTTCCACATGTGAGTGCTGCATGCCATCTTTACCCATGGCATCGGGTGCCCTAGGTTGGGGAGGTAATGCACCTTATGCCCTCTGAACATCTGACATCTGGAGAGGTGGTGCACACGACATCTCTGCTGCATTTCAAACCTACCATCCCTAGCCCACACAGAGTTGTGGCCTGCAGCTGTGGATGGTTGCAGCCAACGCTATGTGCACATTGTGTCTGTTGTGTAATTTCTTGTTGCATCAGCAGTTGCCACTTATAGCCACTCTGACCTTGTTAGTTCCTCTAAACTGTTTCTCCTTTTCCCCATGGCCCTTCCTGGGGGTCCCTGTTCCTAGCTAGTTACTCTCTACTGCTGTCATTCTATGATTTCTGTGACATCATGTTCCCTTTGGCCCACTCTTCAACATTTGCCAATAGCTATGCATGGCTCCCTTCTGGGTGCAACCATTCCATCTGATGCCCTGATGGCTGTGTTACTCCATCTAGCAGTCTGGTGTGGCACCCATGCTTTGGATGCATGGTGTTGGCATGCATCTCATTGCCTTGCATGTTGCAGATGGCAATCCATGGTCGTCTCCATATGGGTAACATCTAGACATGTCTGCCATGAGTTACCTTGCTGGTGCTGCAGCTCCTGACAGAGACATTACAGCAATCAGGGCCGGGTCCTTCACATGGTTCTGTATCACATTTTCACTGACTCTGGTCACGGAGTATATAGAAGCATCTGTTGGGAATAAGTGGAGAACTCATGCTTAGAGATAGACTTATTTCACCAGTTCTTCCCCTGCCATCTTCCCAACCTATCTCCTTCTTGAGGTCCTGCAGTTACTGGCCTTTGTGTTGAGAGTCTGCCTTGTCCAGGTATGCAAGAGCTATGGCATGTGGCCATTGGAGGTGCTATGGTAATAGGTGCAGGGCACTTCTTCCACTCCTTGCTTCTGACTTCCAGCAAAACCTATGTACCTTGCTGTAGGCTGTCATCTGTGGCTATATGCTACCAAGCCTTGGTGTACCTGCATTCCTTCTGTTATGGCTCTGTGAGCCAGCACTACCTGCAACCATGTAAACATTGTGCTTTGCATGCGTCCTGACCTGGGGGGTGGGGCTCTGCTGGACTACATGCATGCATGTGGGCATGCCTTTGCCTCTCAGTGCTCGTGACCCATGGTATTTTCATACATCCCCATATGCCACTACCCACAAGTCCCTGTCCTCTCACCATATGTCAGCCCCTTATCTGGGATATTTAATAGCACTAACACAACTACTGCTGCTGAATATCTGCACACCTCAAAGCTAACCAGTTAGCATCGGGGCATGCTGGGAACATTCCGAGGGTGGCACCCAGCAATAACTAGGCAGCAGTGATATTGAGCCAAAAGTAAGGTAAAAAAAAGGTTCCCCAGTTAGCTTCCGGGTTCTGTGGTCAATCCGGATATTCAATGCCAAATGGCTGGATATGGCCCAGCACTGAATATTTGGGTCTAGGGTTCAGCACCGGAGGAGCACTAGCCACCAATGCTGAATATTGGGCCCATTGTTTTTCTCAGAGAATGAGCACAAACTCTTGCAGTTAGAGTAGCTGAGGTGGAGGAGTTCAGGCGAACAGAGATATATAGATGAAGCCTTCAGGGACAATGTGGAGCAGTGCCATCTCCACTTTGGTGGGCTCTATGCTGCTTTGTAGGATCAAGGTCACCAGAAACTGAGGCACAGTACTATACAGAGAAGACCTTCAAGGATGTAGTTCACTGGGCTAGTGGCATACCTAGCATATTTGACACCCAGAGTAGACCATTTTTTTAACACCCCTTCTTTTATATGACAAAATTATTTTCAGTGATAATCATGAAATAAAATGTGTGCAAATACCTTTCTCCAACATATTCCCAATGAAATAATATCTATTATCCATAATAGGTCTTTGCCCCATCCCTTACCTCCAACCCCCCACCTAGCACCTCCCATAGTGATTATAATTGGTATGCAGATATATTTATAAGTATAAATATAAATATATCCACATATCTATGTTGTGCCTGAATTCTGCCATTCAGCCTCCCCAATCTTTTCCCCAGCACATGCTTTCTGTCTCCATGACTTCACCCCTGCTCAATCCCTTCCCTTCCAAGTGACCCACAATGCTAAATGGCAGAAGCAGGAGCTTCTTTCTCTACTGCCACTAATCCGCTCTTCAACTCTTCACACTTTCTCTCCTCCATTTCTTTCCCCTTGCACTTCATGTTTGCTTTTTCTTTCACTGTCCTTTCCACTCCCCCTAACAGCTGCAGCTTTGGGCTTCCTCACCTCCTTCTAACGGTGGTGAGCAGTGAGCAACTTAATAACAAATCCTGGTTGGGGAAAACAAGTGTTTCCATCTCTACTATCGCTGCTGCCGTTCTGACACTGGCCATCAGTGATGTACACATTTCCAACCCACATCAGGAACTATCTCTCCTCACTGCTAATCTTGCAAGAAACAATTTGCAAAAAAGTGCACCTCCCTGCCACTAGTGGTCAGTGTCAGAATAGCAGCTTCAAGTTACCGGGATTTTTCATGAATTTGGTGAGTTTAAAATGTGGTGCCACCAGCTGGTTTTATTATTGTTTTAAAATTCTCTAGAGACAATGCACCCCTTTAATGCTTGAACCCTGGGCAGACCGCTCCCACTGCCCCGTCCTTGGTACACCACTGCATTGGGCCCATCTCCAAATTGGCAGCATCTATGAGAAATATCACCAGGAAGGATATTATGACTGGTCAATGGCAAGGCCAGATTTAATTTCTTGGGACCCATAGGCAGGACCAAAGAGTGTTGGAAAAAGGAGGTTTTTCTCCCTAGAGATCATAAAACATGATCCTAAAGCAAGTGGAATCAGGCTTCTGCTCAACTCAAATATTTGTTACCTTCAAAATTTGGCACCCTAGGTAGTTGCCTGTGTTGCCTATTACAGCCCCCTTAGATAAATGTGGAAATATGACCATGTAAATACACCAAACTGTAAGACTCCAGCAGAATGGGGCTTTCAGAAGAAATACTAACCAACTCCAGTCATGTTAAAGAGGGCAAGGATCAATATGATGTTACAGTTCTTACTCAAATTTAGTTTGAACTGATTTGTTCAGCTCAGGATTTTTATTTAACAGTATTTCTAAACCGCCTTATCTTAATAATCAAGGTGGTATCATAGCAAGCAATCAGGTAAAGTGTGTGTGTTGTACATGCAGTGAGGATAAAACTTAGTTGTGTGAGGGATGTGTTGGGTGCTTGATTTGTTTGAGCTATATACAGGGTGGGCTATTTACAGTGGTGCTAGAATCATATTTTATATATAGTCAGTTGTTTGGGAGGATTGGAGTGCTGTTATCCATTCTCTTAGGTTATGTGATGTGACCATAGTGCTCTATGAACAGCATGGTTTTCAGTTGTTTTCTGAAGTCTTTGAGGTCTGGAGTTGCCCTTAGATCGTCCGGTAGATTGTTCCATATTGTTGGAGCAGCCATGGAGAGAGCTCTGTCTGTTGTGTCCTTGCGTGTGTGCTTGTACTCATTTGGGGTGCTGACTCGGTTGCGTGTTTGACTTCTTCTGGGACGTGCGCTGGTTTCCGGTTGTATGAGCAGGTGGAGGCTGTTGGCTGATGTGTGTTCTTTTATCTTAAATAGGTTTATGATAGTCTTGTATCTGATGCGAGCAATGATTGGGAGCCAGTGTAAGTCCTTTAGTGTAGGTGTGATGTGCTCCTGCCTTGCGGCTCCGGATATGATTCGAGCTGCAGTGTTTTGTGCCAGCTGTAGTGGTTTGAGAGCTTGTTTTGGTAGTCCGAGGTATATCGGATTGCAGAAGTCCAGTATTGGGGTTATCAGTGCTTGACAGACTGTACGGAAGTGTTCTGGAGCGAGGAGTGGTTTCAGTCTCCTGATGATTCGCATCCTGTAATATGCTTTTTGGATTGTTTTGTCTATGTGTGGTTTGAGGTTGAGTTTACTGTCCAGAGTAACCCCAAGGTATCTCACCTCCGATCTTATCGGTATCGTGGTGCTTTGTATCTTTATGTTTGTTGGGTGTGTGAAGCTTTGGTTTTGAGTGATGATTAAAGCTTCAGTCTTGTTGTAGTTTATAGCTAGATTGTTGTTTTGGCACCACTTCGCCATTTGGGTAAGGCAGTCTGCTATCTTAGAGAAGTCCGGGTTTTTGATTGATATCGGGGAGTATACCATTATATCGTCTGCGTATATTGTGTATTGGATGTTGTTCTCTTTCATAATGTTGCATATTGGTTGGATGTAGATGTTAAAAAGGAGTGCTGAGAGTGCGGATCCTTGTGGTACTCCTTGTTGGACGTTTATGGGCCGGGAGGTGTCCTGTCCCACCTTGACCTGTAGCTGTCTTTCTGTTAGGTACGAGTGGAACCATTTTAGAGTGGTACCGTGTATACCAGTGTTCTTCAGTCTCTCCAGGAGTATATTGTGATCAACTGTGTCGAACGCTGAGGAGATGTCGATGAAGACCATTATAATTCCATTCCTGATGTCGTCAATTATTCTTATGATGCTGTCGAAGAGGTAGATCAGGAGAGTTTCGACTCCATGGTTGGGACGAAATCCGTGTTGGTTGTCGTCGAGAGTTCCGTGTTCGTCAATGTGTTCCTGAAGTTGTAGTTGAACCGTCTTTTCGATTATTTTTGCGAGGAAGGGTATGCTGGAGATTGGTCGGTATGCTGCTGGGTCCTTTTTGTCGAGAGAAGTTTTCTTTGTGATTGGTCTTACTGAGGCAAGCTTTAATTGCTGTGGCATGAGTCCTTGAGTGAGTGAGTTGTGTACCATTTTATGAATGTTTGGTATGAGGCTTGCTTTGGTGGCTTTGACCCATGACACTGGGCAAGGGTCTGTAGGAGCAGTGCTTGTGTTGATTGTGGAGATGATGTCTGATATCTGCTCTTTTGAGGGTGAGTGGAATGTGCCCCAGGTTTTGGGGTGGACGTTCATTCTGTTGGTTCTACTGGGTGTTGTGCGCTCTGTGGAGTGAAATTTGTCTTTGATGTGGTCGGCGAATATCTGTGGATCCACTTGTATTTCTCTTTCTGCTGCTTGCTCTTTTGTCAGGGTTTTTACTATTTCGAAAAGTTCTCTGGGTTTGTTGATGGAAGAATTTATCAGGTTTGTGTGGAATTCTCTCTTTGATTGGTTGATGTGTTCATTGTATTGTTTTTGCTTTGTTAGGTAAAGATGTTGGTCGGAAGTAGTTTTGTTTTTTCTCCATCTCCGTTCAATTTTCCTGAGCTCCCTCTTTTCCTGTCGTATTTTTGCTGAGTACCATGGTTTGTTTTGTCTCTTGTTGTGGTGTTGTTTCTTGGTCCTGTCAACGGATGGTTTGGCGGCGTTAGCTAGGACATTGTTCCAGTTGGAAACTTGTTCCTCCAGGTCCTCTGAGTCAATGTTCAAGTGTTGTATTGTGTCCTGGATGAATTCGTCCTTGTCAAAGGACTTGAATCGTCTTTGTGTGTGTGGGAAGTTCGCTCTTTCGCTTGTCCAGTCTTCTTGTGATTGCAGATTTGTCTCGATTAAGTAATGGTCAGACCATGGTACTGGGGTGATGGTGGGTGTAGAGATTAGGTCTCTTGAAGTTAGGTAGTTTGATGCGAAGATGAGGTCTGGGGATGATCCTAGTCTGTGTGTTGGTGCATTGACTATCTGTGTGAATTGAAGTGATGACATTGCCTGAAGGAAGGCCTCTGCATCTTTTGTATTGGCGGACTTGAGGTTGAAGTCTCCGATTAGTAGTGCTGGTTTGTTGTTTGACGTTATGGCACAGGCTTCTTCGAGTATGAAGGCTAGTTCGTCGGGTGGAGCACGGGGTGCTCTGTAGGTTAGGCAGATTGCAATATTCTTGTTCTTGATGCTAATTGTGTTACACTGCTTTGTATCTGTGAGATTCAGTGTCTTGAACTTGAGTTCTGTTTTTGCTATTATTAGGACTCCTCCTCCACGCTTGTGGATGCGTGGGCAGTTGTATGCTGAGTAGTTGTTCGGTACTAGTTGGTTGAGTAGTACACTGTCGGTAGGGTTGAGCCATGTCTCTGTGATGCATATTATGTCTGGCTGTCGCTCTTCAATGTGGTCTACCAGAGTGTGTATCTTGTTGCAGATGGATCTGGCGTTTATGAGCTCAATTGATGTTTTCTTTGTGGAAGAGGTTGTTGCGACGTGTGCTTCCTTAGGGCCGGTGTTGGGGTTTGATTTGTGTCTGTTTTGTCTCTTTGTTTGGGAGGTTGCGAGTGTCTCTTTGTGTGTGTGTTGTGGACCGAGATATGGCAGTGCAGTTGGTGGGTACCAAGGTGTGTTTGTTTGGGGGTAGTGGGGGTGTGTAGTTGGTGGGAGGAGTTGTGTGACTAGTAGGTATAGTGGGAGGAAGTATGTGGTGTGCATGTTGATAGCTTGTGATGTTCTGATAGGGCGACGCCTGTGTCCTTAGGTTTTCGTCTGTTGTTTGCTTTTTTGAGGAGAGCTGTACTTGTTGCAGGGGCTTGTCCTGGGGATGTGAAGTTGTATCTGTTGCGGTGCGGGAGCCTGTCCCGTGGAGGGAGCCTGTCCCTTGGATGTGAAGCTGTATCTGTTGCGGTGCGGGAGTCTGTCCCGTGGAGGGAGCCTGTCCCTTGGATGTGGAGCTGGATCTGATGCGGTGCGGGAGCCTGTCCCGTGGAGGGAGCCTGTCCCGTGGATGTGGAGCTGGATCTGTGGCGGACGCCTTGGTGCGGGAGCCTGTCCCGTGGAGGGAGCCTGTCCCGTGTGTGTGGAGCTGGATCTGTGTTGGTCGCCTTGGTGCGGGGGCCTGTCCCGTGGATGTGACGCTGGATCTGTCGCGGTGCGGGAGCCTGTCCCGTGGAGGGAGCCTGTCCCGTGGAGGTGGAGCCGGATCTGTGGTGGTCGCCCTGTTGCGGGGGTCTGTCCCGTGGATGTGGAGCTGGGTTTGTCGCGGTGCGGGAGCCTGTCCCGTGGAGGGAGCCTGTTTCGTGTATGTGCAGCTGGATCTGTTGATGAACTCTTGGTCTGACCCACTATGGTACATCCCAAGTCCCTATGTTCTTATCTAGCTAAAGATGACATTGCTCTAACATAGCATCAGCACTGGCATATCTCTGGGTTTAAGGTATCAATCTGGACAAACATGGTAATACCAAATATGGCCTATAAACGATGGTAGTTAACAACACTGGCATATCCCTGGGTTTACAGTATCGATCTGGACAAACATGGTAATACCTAATATGGCCTGTAAACGCTGGAAGCTAACAACAGTATCCAGAGGGAACTAGTCACTAGAGTGCCCAACACTGATCTTGGATTCTAGTCCCAAACATGAATTTCTACCCTTTAAATTAGTATTTTTATGAGAGGCAGGAGGATAATCCTAGCTGTAGAGAGTGGTGCTGCTGCAATCAGATGATTTAAACAGAACTATACATTCAATTATTGTTAGGAGTGCAGTTAATTCATATAAGTAATGAAGCAGTGTTGATAGTTTAAAAATCACTCAAATGAGTGTGACTTACGTGCCCCAGAGTTTCAGCTCTTTAGGCAGTTCGGCGTCTTCGGAGTTGGTATTCTGCGTTTCCACTGTGAGTTGGTGGATTGTCAGTTCCTTGATTGTACGCGAGCTCGACCCCGAGGGAGCTCAGCTGTACCAAGAGGGAGGTGTAGTCTCAGCGTCGTTTTTTCTGTTATGTTTCTGTGACGATCTTGGGGGTGCCTTTGCCTAAGGGCCGTGCCAAAGGGCCCTCTTGCGCGGCCCTCAGGCGCGGGCCCGCAAGGCGCGGGTGCGCCTGTGGCGTTCTCCTTTTAAATGGAGAGCTGTGCCCCGATTGGGTAGAGATGCTCTGAGACACGCTGCTGGAGGGGTGGAGCCAAAAAGCAGCTTCCCCCGAAGAGCTCTTTTGTGTGCAGCAAGGTCTTTTGTAGCTGGCTTGCTCTTTTCTTGCCGCCGATCTTCTGGAGCAGGGCAGGCTCCCTTCGATGAGGCTTCGACTCGGGTAGATGGCTCAGCTCCTCCTGGAGCTAAGCAGAGCAAGAGAGGATCCTGTGCCTGTGGCGTTCTCCTTTTAAATGGAGCTGGAGGATGATACAGAAAGTGCGAAGTACATCTTGAAATTGAGTATTTAGAAGTATTTATGGTCTTATTTCAAGTACAATGCTGCCCAGACAGTTAAACCACTTTAACATTCGAGGAAAAGCACTAGTCACTTATCTTCTATTTATTACAGTAAGCAGAGTAACACTTAATGTGATAGCTTCAATGAAGAGCAGTGCTGTTCTGGTTAAACATTCAGCAGACCGAGTCTGTCTGAATTATAGTTGTGGTCAACATTATTGGCACCCTTGCATTTTAGGTATGTTGTGTACAATATCTTGAGAAATAATTGGAAATATTCCAACTGTATGTCATCATAATATTTTAATAGTATGTTCAAAGGTATACAACAAAAAAAGATGTCTGTGCAACTTAGGCATAGTAACTTCTAAGAAAAAATCAAAATATGACCTGGGCAAGATTAATGGCACCCTTCACTAATATTTGGTTGCACCAACCTGTGCAGTGATTAGAGCCTCCAAATGTTTCTTGTAGCCATCTATAAGTTACGTACATCTATCTGTTGGTAGTTTCTCTCTCTCTTCAACTGCGATTTCTTCCAGCTCATGAATGTTTTCAACATTCCTTTTACCAATGACAGATTTCAGTTCTTTTTTTTTTTTTGAAACGTTTATTTTCATTTTGCAACAAACAAAAGAAACAACACACCAAAGGAGACAAAACAAGTATACAATAAGGAAAAGTAAACCCAATTACCCCCCACCCCGATGCTTCTTCTCTACCCGATTAGATCAGCATGTGGGCACTTCCAATTAACAGTGATTATACATCAAACGATCAAAAGAGCTTCTACGATACAGCATGATCATGGGACAGAGATATATACAAAGTTAGACAGTCAGATGAGAGCATTTAGCAAAATGTACATAGTCATTGAGCATCTTTCATTGAGACCAATGAGAAGGAGTCTGAACAGGGGAAGCGAACAGACGAGGTATTTGTACATATTTACTGTAAAGACAGGCATGATTCCACCATTCATTGGGGCTCAGCTGGGAGCTAAATTTCCGGTATTACTTAATTAGGGAAATAGCAATGCCAAGCATAAAGTTCGAAAGGAGATAAGCCATTTTTGGGAGAGAGGGGATCCCCGCAGCTGGGCAAAGTCCCACTATCCTCCAAGAAAGGGGCTCCTGAGAGTGCGAGATAGACTAAATACGACCCCAGTCCCGACACCAGTAATATTGTAGTGCGGGGTATACATACATAACAGGAGGCAATGAACCAATGGCCGCAGGACATGTCCAGCAACCATTGCTCTGAGTAGTGTTCCATTTGTCTAATCTGTGAGGGGTGTATACTGTGAGGAGTGTAAAAACACCGGTGGGCTAGAAAGAAGAGGGTCTGAGTGAGTGAGGCGGATCGGGAACCCGTGTCCCTCTACTCCAGATAAGGCTCCAGTGCTCCGAGGTCAGAGTCACATGCAATTCTCTCTCCCATACTTTCTGCGCTATAGGGGTATCTCTAGTTATAGCATTACATAAGGTTTAGGAAAAATTGGATGCTACACCCGGTGAACTACCGATAGATCGGAAAGTCTCCAATCAACCTTATGCAGAGAATGCCGATGGCGGGAGTACCCTAGTACTCCGAAGGCGATGCTGAAGTTGCACTGACCAGAGTCGGGAGTCTAAAAGATTGCATAAGAGTATTAAAGGCACCTAAAGTGTCTAAAAGCATTGGTGGGTAGTGGGGGTCTGATGGGAGAGTCATACCAGGGAGAAAAGCAAGAGGAATCGGTTTGCAAAGGCCCGCCTCTGTATCTAGCCGCACAGGTCTACTCGGTACTGGATCTTCCAGCCAACGAGCGCCTTATTTGAGAAGAAAAGATGAAGGGAACACTGGAGTAAAATCGCCACCAAGTATTAATGGAGCATTGGCAGAGGCCAATGCCAACTGCGCAATATTTGCATAGTAAGCAGGGTTGTCCACATTCGGGGCATAATGCAAACACACGTGAAGTCACTATCTCCAACCTCAAGGTGTACACGGGCCCATCTACCCTTTTTGTCAACGCTAATATCAAGTACAGTAGCGTGCAAAGACTTCTTAACCAGTATGGCTACCCCGTACCATTTGGAAACGGTGGGAGAATAGGCAGCTACCATGTAAGGCTTAGCATTGAGTTTCAGTGTTTCAGCAAAGGTTAAATGCGTTTCAAGAGGAAACACTAAATCAACATGCTCATGGCTAAGATAGCTAAGGATTTTCGTTCCTTTGAGTGGACCATTAATGCCTTTTACGGTGATTAATAAAATTTTACATAAGGCCATTCAGAAAAGTTAAAAATTCTGAGCATTATAGCACACATAATTTCACTATGTCCCTCAAACTGACTGTATCTGGCTGTACACATGACATAAGAAAAATAAGCTAATATAATACAATGAAGCGCCCCACATTAACAAAGAAAACCGCAGTAAGGTAGAGGAGAAGCAAAACCCCAAAATTACTGGCGACCATGTGTCTGCGGGGAGAAACCCCAGAGAAGGCCGAAATTGAAAAAACACATAACCTGTAGGACTGTGCGTGCTCTGAATCCGACCGAGGCACACATCATGAAGGGATAGGAGACCAAAAAAAACAAAGTCATATAGAGAAAGAGAGAAAGTCCAGGCAATCTCTGTGTTTGGCTATGACCGCCGCTTCGGGCCCTTCAAAATGGCGGACAGAGCCGACAGATAAGAGTCCAAGATTTGGGATTAGCGCATCTGCTCTGCTTCTTTGGAGTCCAAAAATGTTGATAGTAGATCAGGATCTTCGAACGTCCTGGTGTGGTTGTGGAGAGTCACTCGGAGCTTCGCTGGATACAACAGGCCAAAGCGAGCCTGTAGCTGTTGAAGTCGAGGGCGAAGAGCAAGGAGTTTCTTCCGACGGTCAACGGTAGGCTTTGCCAAATCAGGAAAGAAGGAGACTTTACGACCTTCAAATTCCAAATGATGATTCGCTCGGGCAGCATTTAAAATTTGTTCCACTTGTTGATATCGTAGCAAGCTAAAGATAATAGGCCGGGGGGTCGTGCGGTTGGGCGCCATGTGGGCAGGAACACGGTGTGCTCGATCGATTTCCAGTTCTCTATGAAAAGTAATCTTCAGCAAGGAAGGAAGAGTTTTGAGCAAGAATTCTCTTATATCTCCTGCTTCCACCCCCTCCGGCATTCCGAGGAGCCTCACATTGTTGCGACGGGCTCGATTATTGCTATCTTCTAACTCCTTTTGAAGATTCTGTATCTGGCGCTCAGCCTCGTCCAATTTGCCCAAGCGCACCGCGTGCGAGTCGAGGACCCCCGCCATATTGTCCTGCCGTAATGAAAGACTTTCAAGTCGGTCCTGGAGCACTCCAAAGTCTTCTCGCATGGCTCGAAGCGCTTCTCCATTGGACTGCACCAATTCCTTCACACCGCGGATTTCCTCCAAAATCTCCAGGTGCATTTCGGGGTTTTCACGAAATGGAACCATCTTCTGCGGGGAGGACACCTCTGTTTTGGAGCGTTTCCGTGAGAAGAAGAAGGAGACCCGAAGTCCAAGCGCGCTGGTTTATGGGCCGCCATCCCCCCACAAGGTACCCCGGTCAGCCCGGAGCAAAATAATAAGTTTGTATAGGTATTAAGTCAGGATTCTAAGTAGGCCTCTCGGGAGCTTCAGCGCAAAGCGTCCTACCCGCTGGACATCAGGCTCCGCCCCCCCCGACAGATTTCAGTTCTTTCCAAGGTTCTCGATTGGATTGCTGGCCAGTTTAAAACAGTTCATTTTTTCCTTTTTAACCATTCTTTTGTACTTTTGGATGTATGTTTTGGGTCATTGTCCTGCTGGTCCTGCTATGACCTTCAACCCAGACCTAGCTTTCTGACAATAGGAAGCACATTCCGCTCCAAAATATCTTGGTAGTCCTCTGATATCGTGATTCCTTTAATATGTTCCAGACCTCCAGTTCCTGAGGCAGCAAAACAGCCCTGCAACATTATGGAACCACACCATATTTAACTGTAGGAAGGGTGTTTATTCCCTTATAAGCTTCATTTCTTCACCTGTAAATGTATCACTGGTTTGAATTGCTAGGTTTGATTCCATCTGTCCACAGAACAATTTCCCAGAAGACTTGTGGTTTCTCAAGGTGGGTTTGGACAAAGATCAGGTATGCCTTTTTTTGTCTGTCTTTGAGCAGTGTGGTCCTCCCTGGCCTTCGCCCATTAAGTCCTTCTTTGTTTAATATACAGAATATGGTGTGGGTTAAAACCACCACTCTAGATTGCCCCAGGACAGCCTTAAGCTCTTTGGATGTTGTATGAGGGTTTTTTCCAACAGTTCATACTAATCTTTGATGACTTCTTGGATTAATTTTCCTCTTCCCACCACATCCTGGGAGGTTCTTGACATTTCCATGAGCAGAAAACATCTTAACATTGCAAACTGTATATACAGGAATCCAAGGTCTTTGGAGATGGCCTTGTACCCCTTTGAAGTTTGATGTTCAGTGATAATGGCTTTTTTGTCTTCACCATTGTGGGAATGGAACAAGGGGTGAATATGTTTATTTTAAACATTAGAGTCATCATTCATTGGTTGATTCAAGTCATGTGAGTACTGACAATTGACCACAGGTGTGTCTAATCTTACTGCAATGGGAATGTGGTTCTTCTGTTCAAACCTGATTTGAATTGTTTATTAGGGTGCCAATAATCATGTCCTGACAATGTCCCAGTTTTATACTATTTCCCACTATTTTGTTTTTTAATTGGTCTTGTTTTATTTTATTCTTTTATGTGTCAAATATGTGTGCATATATAGTCAAAATCCATTTCACTGGCCACTTTGTTTTTGGAGATATTGGACATTAAGGGGTTGAACTGCAAGGGTGCCAATAATATTGACCACAACTGTATCTGCTCCTTCTGGACTTGCTGATAAATTGGGTTCAATCTTTACTGGAAAATATTTTAACAAGTCCCAATGGCCAGTTGTTACACTGAGCTTGGTTATATTAAATAAGACAATATTGCCTTTGTGGATAAGTGGCTTGCAGGACTGCCACTTGTGACTTTGAAGGGTTGGAAGGTATTCATGTTTCCAATGGCTCCAGAAGGTGTTGGCAAGTCTTTGGACTTGTCTTCATTGCTGTTTGTAGAGATCCTTCTTGTTGAACTCTCCAGACAGAGTTGGGCTGTCCCATTATTATGTGTCAAAAGCATTGATAATGGCTGAGACCTCTTCCAAGTTAGGACTTCATGAGTCAGTTCCCAGTCTCTGTGGTCAAATGAATTTAGCACCTCCCTTTGGTAAAGACTTCTGTAAAAGATCCTAATGTATCTCAGTGCACCACAGTTATTGCTGCTCATCTTGTCTTCATTACATAGGGTACTCAGTGGCTCTTGTAGCATGGTCTGTTGGGTTCTGGTTGGTGAGCATATAATGCCATTGTTCTGTACATGTTGACTTCCAGATGTGTTAAACTCTGTTGCTGGCTTATACATAGAACCTCCTGTTTTGATTGTGTATGCAGCCAAACACTACCTTGCTATCAATGTAGAACTTAACCACGTTTGGTTGAATGTTCATCTCACTTAGTATCAACTCTGCTATCTCTACTGCCAGTACTGCTTCACACAATTCCAGTCATGGAATGATATGGTTAGGCTGTGGTGCTAACTTAGTTTTGCCAAAGAGAAATCCAACATAAGGCATACCTTCTGCATCTGTTACCTTCAGGTCAGCCACTATAGCTGTTGCATTTTCAGGTCAGGCCGAGTGAGAAGTATATTATTTAGAGATGTTCCTTGGAACCGAGTGAGCGCTGTAATCAAATATAATTTGGATTTAACCTGGTTTCTGTGGGTGATATGCACAAAATATAGGTGGGTACCAGCATCCTTCATTTTCTTTCAAAGATGGGGCTGGCTCTGCATAGGCTTTGGAGAGCATGTCCTTCATATAAGTTACAAAATGCTTTCTTGCCACTGGATTTCTTTTCAGAGTTCTTTTCAGTGAAGACAGTTGTGAAAGCATGTGTCTACTGCTTGGAAGTCAAGGTCTGGGTATGCAGAATGTAAGAGGAGCTTCCCAGCTGTTTGACTTATCCTTGAAGAATTCTTTGTCTTCCATGGAGAGGGTAGGTTTTTCATCCTCTCTTCTGATATGGAATACTGAGCTCCCCAGGTGCTCTCCTAAGTCTAACAGAGAGGTAGTCTGGAAGGTCTGCAAATCACAGGTCAATGACTCCCTGCATTTGAGAACCTCTTTGGTGGTACCTATTTTCTAGCACACTGGTGGTAAATGTGCCAATGCTTGATTTATGTATTCTGTTGAGGCAACCCCCACCTAATATCACCTATCCGAAATTGAGTTGATGAGCATAGGGAGTACCATGAGGATCATTGCAAAGTTGATGTAAAACCAATATGTCTCTGTACAGTAAAACAGAATTTGAGCATCTGGTTCCAACTATAGGATTAGATTAGCTATAGGCTTCTAGTGAGGGTAATGCCAAGCAGTGCACATTCTGTGAGGGCAAGTAAATGTGACTTGACACTGCCCTTCCCATCAACACAAAGATGAGTAGTTCTGCATAAATTTCCATGTTGCAAGTGTAATTCTGTCTTGGACATTTTTAAAAGTGTTTTTAATTTACTGTGTTAAGTTTTCCTGCTGATGCTTCAGTATTTTAATATGTTTTAAAATTATTACTTATTTATGTAACCCCCTTTCTATGTGGGCCTCAGAGCTACCCCCAAACAAGGGATAACACCATTTCCAAGGGCGATTTGCAGTCTTTCAGTCTCTCCTCTTGGAATTCAGTTATCAGAGTTTGTTGAAATGGGACCAGCTTATGCTGGAAGGTCTACTACTACTACTACTACTACTGAGCATTTGTATAGCACTACAAGTCATATGCAGTGCTGCACAGACATGTAAGAGACAGTCCCTGCTCATCAGAGCTTACAAACTAGTCAAGACAGACAACACAGCAGGTGTAGGCAGGGATAAAACAAGGGGGAAAGGAAAAGAAAAAGGAGATCAGGTGAGTCAAGATCCAAAAGCAGCAGCGAAGAGGTGAGTTTTCAGCCTGGATTTGAAGAGGGTTAGAGAAGATGCCTGGCGTACAGACACAGGGAGTTTGTTCCAGGTGTAAGGTGAAGCAAGGTGAAAGAAGCGAAGTCTGCAGTTAGCAATAGAAGAGAAGGGCACAGATAGAAGCAGTTTACTAGAAGAGCAGAGTTCCCGAGGGGGGTTGTAAGGAGAGATAAGAGAAGAAAGGTAGTAAGGAGCTGCTGCAGACTGAATGCATTTATAGGTCAGCAGGAGAAGTTTGAACTGGATGCGTAAATAGATAGGGAGCCAATTAAGTGACTTGAGAAGAGGAGTAATATGGGCATGATGAGGCTGGCGGAAGATTAGCCGCGCAGCAGAGTGTTGAACAGATTGAAGGGGAGAGAGATGATTCAAAGGGAGACCAGCAAGGAGTACGTTAGAGTAGTCAAGACGGGAGGTGATTAAGGAGTGGATACGCATCTTAGTAGTGTGTTCAGAAAGGAAAGGGCAGATTTTGCTGATGTTATAGAGAAAGAAACGGCAGGTCTTAGCTATCAGATGGATGTGTGTGGAGAAAGAGAGGAGTCAAAGACAACCCCAAGATTGCGGGCCGAGGAAACAGGAAGGAGTACAGAGTTATCCACAGAGACTGAGAAAGGAGGAAAAGGAAGGGAGGTTTTAGGGGGAAAGATAAGAAGTTCAATCTTGGCCATGTTCAATTTCAAGCGGCGGTGAGACATCCAGGCAGCAAAGTCAGAAAGGCAGGCAGAGATCCAGGTCTGGATTGCCAGAGAGATTTCAGGTGTAGAGACATAGATCATGTAGTCATCAGCATAAAGATGGTACTGAAAGCCATGGGAAGAGATAAGCGCACCAAGGGACTGGGTATAGAGAGAGAAAAAGAGCGGACCCAAGACAGATCCTTGGGGTATACCAACTGGGAGCGGGATAGCAGAGGAGGAGGAGCCACCAGAAGACACACTGAAAGAGCGATGGGAGAGATAGAAGGAGAACCAGGATAGTACAGAGCCCTTAAAACCAAGCAAGGATAGGGTGTTGAGGAGAAGGTTGTGGTCAATAGTGTCAAAAGCAGCAGAGAGGTCAAGAAGGATGAGGACAGAGTAAAGGCTTTTGGATTTTGCCAGGAACAAGTCACTGGAGACTTTGGCAAGAGCCGTTTCAGTAGAGTATAAAGGACGAAAGCGAGATTGTAAAGGATCCAGGAGGGCATGAAAGGAGAAGTCCTTGGCATCAAACTCCATTCACATTTCTTCCTTCTCAAATAGCTAAGTCCAGTCCAAAGTTTATGTTCTGAACCAAGGATTTACTTAAACTGAGCAATAACAGTAAAACCAACAGAGACAGAAAAATATAACTATATTATAAGCAGTTGACTCCTCTTTCTTACTCCAAAATAGTTCAATTATTCTTTCTCTTAGGCTGGAAATGTAAATACAACTCTTTTCACTCTCACATGTAGTGCCTCTTCTAGTTTCTATGAGTGGAACCCTTTTTTTCTAAATGAATTGTTTTCCTCTGTATACCTGAAGCTGATGGTCATGCAAGTGCAGTTTCCCTGAGACTGTCCTGGCTCTCACACAATGCTATGGTGTTTACTTGGTATTGATGAGCTTCGCAATTCCTCTTGTCTCTAGAGCTGGTGGTGCTTGTAGATGCAGGTTCCTGATTCTGATATGGAGGTGCTCTGGGCTCTGAGGTTGATAATCAGTTGTATTTAGATATAATTCTTGGAATCTTCTGGAGTAAGTGGTTTCCTTATTCTTGGCCAAGCAGACTTCTCTCCTCCTGAGCCAGTGGGGTTGCTGGCAGAGTTTAAAAAGTCAAAATCCTCTCTGCTCTCTCCTTCACTACTTTGGGCCTGTAGCTTAGAAAAATAGCCACACCTCAACTTTTCCTGAGGACAGACTCTAATCACATCTGCATAGCACAGTGACTGTGTGTCAAAGTCAGAGTTCTGCCTTTGAGAGTGGTTTATATATAACTAGGATTTTCCCTCCTCTTAGCATGAAGCAAGAACTTTCCCTGTTCTGGAAAATGCTGGACCTTTTCCAACCTACATTGTAATAATTTAGAAGGGACACTAGATGATGCTGCTGCCCACACAGTTACATGCAAGCATTTAATTACTTAAATGTTTTGTCCCCACAGTTCTGTGTGCATGTTTTTCACTGTCATTTGTATTGATATGTCAGTTGTAAGGGCAAGCAGCTTCCCTGCTTTCTCCATAATCCTTGCTCCTATAGGTTAATAGGTGCTTGTGAGCCATTTCCTCCAGTCTCCTGAATACCTGCCAGGCTTCATGACCCCATTAGTCAAATGCAGTTCCCTCTAGTCTTGTCTTGTAGCTAATTTCCTGCACTCCTCCCTTCAGTGCAAAAGTCTCTGTCTTGAGAGAAAGAAAATAAGTTCCACTGTCTGTTCTCCTGCTTCCTCTCCCTGGAATTCTATCATTCTTTCACCATTTTTCCAACATTTGCATTTTCTCAACATTCACTTTGCTTCAATTCACTCTCTTTTTTTTTTTTCAACATCCAGGTCTACCATTCAGCATTCTATTTCCATCATCCTGTTTCCGCAGCAGCTCAGAATCCAAGTTTCCTTTAATACAGTGGTTCTCAACCCAATCCTCAGGGCACACCTAGCCATTCAGGTTTTCAGGATAACCATGATGAATATGCATGAGAGAGATCTGCATGCACTGCTTCCATTATATGCAAATATATCTCATGCATATTCATTGTGGTTATCCTTAAAAAGACTGGAAACAGTTCAGAGGGAGGCGACCAAAATGATTTGGAGCCTGCGTCAGAAGACTTATGAGAAGAGACTTGAAGACCTTAATATGTACACTCTGGAGGAGAGAAGGGACAGGGGAGATATGATTCAGACGTTTAAATACTTAAAGAGTATTAATGAACAAACAAACCTCTTACAAAGAAGGGGAAGCTGTAAAACTAGAAGGCATAACATGAAGCTGCAAGGGGGTAAACTGAAAAGCAATGTCAGGAAATACTTTTTCACTGAAAGGGTGGTGGATGCTTGGAATGCCCTCCCGATGGAAGTGGTGGAGGCAAACACAGTGACAGAATTCAAAATGGCATGGGACAGACACAGTAGATTCCTTTATAGAAATATTGGGCAAGTCACTTTACCCTCCATTGCCTCAGAAAAATCCAAGTTATCAATGTCCCTCTTTAATGTACATTACCATGTTGAAGTTACAATGTAAACCGCTTTGATTGAAATGATAAAGCGGTATAAAAAAACCCCTGTTAATTAAATAAATAAATAAATAAATAAATAAATAAAAGATAAATCAAAATAAGCATAGCTATCTCTTATATCTCAGAAAATAGGGGTGACCTACACGGAGCGGTGGGTACACCCCTAAACAAAAGCATGAGGAGGGGGGACCTGCATGGAGCTGCAGGTGCACCTACTCTTGCTGCCTTGGTCTTTATCTGCCGTCATATACTATGTTTATTTATTTATTTATTTATCCAGTTTTCTATACCGCTTTATCCTTCAATCAAAGCGGTGGGCAATATATATGTTACAATGTTATCCTAGAAACCTGACTGGCTAAGAAAAATCTGGGTCACTTTAAGAAAAGGTAGCATTTTGGAGTTTTGGGACTGAGGTTTGGGAGGTGGGAAGAGTCCCCCAGATCTACAGAGGGTAAATTCTATCTGACCAGTGGCAGTTATATCAGTCCCAGACAATCTAGGGTACATCACAACCATGAGACACCCTCACAGACCATAATATATTTGGACTGTGTTCCAATATTCTTTATGTTGGTTAATTAGTATTCTCTTTCAAACAATAAATCATTTTACAGCCTTTGCTGTCTCATGTATTTACTGTTCTGTTTCTCTCATTTTTCATTCCGTTTCACTTCTTTCTGCTTGTTTTTTTCCTTCTTTTTTGTATCTGCTTGACTTCCTCTTTACTTTCCATTTCAGTTGATTCTTCTTTGTCTCTTCAGTAAATGCTTCATTCCATGATTCTCCCTCTTTTCCTGACACTTTCCCTTTTCCTTGTTTTATCATTCTTCACCTTTCTCTTTTATATCTCTTGGTCTCCTCCTTTTATCTGGGGAGGGGGTAGAGGGTGGGAAGGTAGCAGCAAGAAAATGGAGTTGGGCAGCAGTAGTAACATTAGGAGGGAAAGAGTAAAAGGAGTCAGGCAGCATTTATTTATTTCGCTATTTTTATATACCGCTTTATCAGCATGTCAAAGCAGTTTACATGATAATAAGTGAAGAACTCAAGTTACATGGAACATGTCAAATGAATAAGAAGCAATGGTATGGAACAGGATAACTAACTGGGCAGATATTAAATACAGGGTGGATGCACAAAGGACAACTTGGTGAACTATGTACAATTTGTGGGCAGAGTTAAGGTAGGTCATTAAGAGGGAGGGAACAGGTTTGCAATAAAGCTTGAATAGTCCGGAGTGTCTGGCATATGGTGGTTCAGCTGTGTGTTAGGTGATGTTTGCCCCAAAGTACTCAAAGAATAGATGTGTTTTCAGTTTCATACAGAATTCCTAAAGGTCATGCGTGGCCTGAATGTTGTCTGGTAGTACATTCCATAGGCTAGGGGCATAGTAGAAGAATGCCCTATTTGTTGCGGAGTGGGAGCTCTTCATGTTAGATGATGGTATGGTTAGGGTGAATTGTTTATTTATTTATTTAGTATACCGCTACTTCCAGTGATCAGCAGCGGTTTTTGATTACAGATTGGAAATTGTCAAATCATGACAGGAAATTTTTTTTTTTTTTTGAGGTATAAACACATTGATTAGACAGGAAAGCACAGCACACAGAGAACTATTTTACAGGGAACATGGGCTATGGAGGGTTAAGTGGCTTGCCCAAGACCACAAGGAGCACCTGTGGGACTAGAAACCCCAGTCCTTCCGGCCCAAGGTTGCTGTCCTCTAGTGGGATTTGAACCCCCGACCTTCCGGCCCGAAGTACCTTGCCCCAACCACTAGGCTACTCCTCCACTCCACTCCAAACCTTGCATGTTTATTGGCTCTTCGTGGTCTGTCATTGGCTGTTTTCTGGAGCAGTGACTAGGTATTCTAATGAGTGATTGTTGTATGCTTTAAAAGTGGTGAGCAGAGCCTTATATTTGATATTAGTGGTGATGGGAAGCCAGTGTAGAGCTTTGAGGGCTGGGGTTATGTGTTTATGTGCAGATGCTTCATACAGGATGTGGATGACGGTGTTCTGGCAAGTTGTAGAGGGAATGTTGCATATCCCAGAAGGCCTTGAAGGATGATGTTGCAGTAATCCAGGTGGGGGAGCAGCAGTACCTGGAAGACTGTGCAGAAGTCATTGGTGTGGAGTAAGGGCCGCAGGCGCTAGACAGTCTTTATTTTGTGATATGCCAGTTTAACTGTATTGTTGATGAATGGCTGTAGCATTAGTCCCTGGTCTAGTGAAACTCCTAGGAAGCGTACCTGTGATTTGACTTGCAGCTGTCCTACTGAGGTTTTTATGTGCGCTGGTGGGATGAAGATCATGTCCAAGGTGACGTAGAGAATCTTGGTCTTTTGGTAGTCTATGGATAGGTTGTGCCTCGCTGGTATTTGCATGATGGCTGAAAAGCAGTTAATGATAGGGGTGTATACTGGTCATAAGGTGGAGAATGGTATGTGCATCATTATATGATCTGTGGTATAGCACATGTGGGCTTTAATGACTGAGCAGATAGGCTGTATCTAAATACTGAAGAGGAGAGAGGAGAGGGCAGATCCTTGGGGTACACCTTGTTGGAGTTTAAACAGGGCTGAAGTGCAGCCAGCAGCTCGGATCTGTTTTTGGCATTGGTTCAAGCAGGACGTGAACTACTTGAACATTATGTTTCCTAGCCCTATTGCCTGCAAGTAGTGAAGTAGTGCATTGTGAGGTATCAAGTCGAAGGCCGCTGTAATGTCCAGGAACATCAGAATGAAGTCACGGTGAGGCTTATGGATACCTCATATTAGGTTGTCATGAGCGCTGTGAGGAGGGTTTTGGTGCCACGATGGGGTCTAAAGTCATGCTACTGTGGATCTAGGGGTGCATGCATATCAACATGGTCTTGGAGTTGTCACTATACCACCTTTTCAGTGATCTTCTCAAGGAATGGCAGGCTGGAGATTGGGTGATCTGAACTTGGTGTGTCTGGGTCCAATTTAGTGTTCTTGAGTACTGGATGGACAAAGGCAAACTTAAGGGTGGTAGGCATGTAACCCTGTGTAGGCAAGAGTTGGGTGATCCTGAACAATGTGGGGTTGAGTTCAGAGTGGGCAAATTTGATCCAGCTTGCTGGCTCAGATTAAAGAGAAAGAGATATTGAATCAGCATGAGGAAGGAGTGAGCAAAACAATATTGGGAAAGATTGAGAGAGAGCATGCAAAGGGACAGCACTGGGAGTGGAAGAGCAGAACTAAAAAGGGAGAGTGGAGGAAGCAGCATCAAGCAGCAGAGGAGGAAGCTTAGGAGGGGTAAAGTAAAGAAAGGAAAGGGGGGAAGCGCTAGAAGGGAGAGCATGAGGGGAGGAAGCCAGGGAAAGAACATTGTGATGGCAAAAGGGAAGGAGGCACTGTCAGCTAGGAAGTAGAGAGGGAAAGCAGTCCTCATCATAAACAAGAAAGTGAGGCAGCAGTATTGAGCAAGATGGGGGGAGCAGCCTAATAGAGGATGCAGCATGGGTTGAGCATGTGGAAGTGGTAGAATTCAGAGAAAGATAATGACAGAACTGAGACAGCAACAAGGGTTACTCAGGCAGGTAAGAGCAACATAAGAACATAAGATATGCCATACTGGATCAGACCAAGGTCCATCAAGCCCAGTATCCTGTTTCCAATAGTGGCCAATCTAAGTGCCAAGACCAAGTTGATAACACCCCCCTGACAAGTGAGGCCCTGGCACCAGTGGCAATCCCACTAAGGGACAGAAGACTCTGCTGAACTGTATGGGGCTCACTAAGTTTATTTATTTATTTAGACAGTTTTGTATACCACCTTATCCTTCAATCAAAGTGATCACAACACAATTGGGGGATACATTTAACACAAGGGGATATGAGACACATACACTAATATTTACAGGGAACATGGGCAATGGAGGGTTAAGTGGCTTTCCCAAGACCACAAGGAGCACCCGTGGGACTAGAAACCCCAGTCCTTCCGGCCCAAGGTTGCTGTCCTCAAGTGGGATTTGAACCCCTGACCTTCTGGTCTGAGGTAACTTGCCCCAACCACCAGGAAGTTCTGTGCGACAGGAGCTTTGTCTCCCAGCGCTGATGGGTTTTCATTTAGCCCTGAGGCATGAGCAGCCCGCCTCTCTGTGACTGGGAAGTGTTACCATCAGGTGTGCTACTGTATCTATGCAAGTTGCCAATGAGCAGAGTTCAGAACACTGGCTAGAGGGACAGTCCCCAATGGCATGCTCTTTGTTGGATCTTGGCACTGCTTCTTTGGCTTCTCCCAAATCGCAGTTGGAAAGGAGTGGAGGTAACGGTTGAACATGTTGTCAGATTGGAGAAAAATCCTGTTGAAGTCACTATGGACAATCTCTGGGACACCCTAAAGGTACTGGAGTCCAGTTTGGCAGATTTGATTGTTAACATGAAATCTGATTTAGAACTTCTTTCTGCTGAGTTTCTTGCCCAGAATCAGCATTTAACCCATGTGGAAGCAAGGTTGGAGGTTATAGAAAAATCTGATGGTGAAATTAAAGATCTGATTATGGCTCAGATTAAAGAGAAATAGATATTGAATCAGAGGATTGACCTTTAGGAAAATCAGTCCAGGAAGAACAACTTGCACTTTTTAAACTTTCCCTTGTGTCATTTAATCACTCCAGCTGAGATGGTCAGGAAGTATCTGAGAGAGGTGGTTGAACTTCCCTTAGATAATTTACCTCCCATTGTCCAAGCCTACCTGGAAGAAGTAAGAGATCTTCCTTGGGTGGTCAGGACAGGAATCGTATGAACCTCACTAACTTCCTGGAATCATCTTTGGAAGTGGTAATGGAGTGTATTACTCTGGTTGCCACTTTTGCATTTGAATCAGATAGAGATCTCTTTTGCATTTAATTTTACGGGTTCAAATCTGAGACTTTTTCCTGATTTTTCACATAATACGCAAACCCATCATCGGGCCTTTTTGGCCCACTGACTGAGAGCTTTGGCTCTTGGAGTTGGTTTTGCTTTGAAATTTCCTTAACAAGTGTGTAGTATCTTATGGGGGGAAAATTTACATTTTTTAATCCAGTCAGCTAGTGGATATCCTTGTACCTAGAGAGGAAGTACATGTTACTTGAGGTAGCGTCTCTGAAATGTATGAACCAGCTGCTCCTGTTTAATTCAACCCCACCACCTCTGTGCTTAAATATTTTTTTTTTCCTGGTATGTTTCTTCCCTGAATGTGACCTCCCCCTTTTAATTATTGGTGGACTATCAAACTTTTGAGATTTGCCTGATTGTGCTTAGTTTCCTTTTTTTGCTTTATTGCATGCATTTCTTATATGTCAATTGAGTGATATGTATATTTGAAATTCTTTATAAATAAAAAAAAAAATTAAAAACCCTTATTCCCTTTTCAACCATCCTATTTTCACCCTCCCCCACATTTCACTCTTTCATCAGTCCTTCCCCATCCTCCAACCTCCTCTCATCATCTCTTACCTCCATCTAACATCTCTAGCCCCATCTCTCATTCCCCGCTTATACCCTCTAGCCATCTCCTGAATCCTTCTGCTCATGAGGTTACACATTCCTCTCCATCCCCAAGTCTTCACTGTCCCTTGGTGGAATGAGTTGCACCACTGACACTGTGTCCTGCCAGACTATTAGTTCAAATTTGTTTTATTGACAAACAATAGCAAACACTCCCAACATGTAGACACTCTTATACATGCCTGGGAGAACCAAACAATATACAGAGTCAATTTTTCCATTTTATATTTACAGCATCACCCCCCAACCCACCTGTACCCCCTCCTCATCAACTTCAACCAACCAATGCACCCAAGGCAGTGATGGGGGGGGGGTCTCCCAACCCCCTCCAACCCCATCATCTCCCCTGCACTGCAGCTATTGTCGGGGGCCCACAAGGATCTCTAAAAGGGAAAATAAAATCCCATGATATTCAAAGTCAAAGTAGCTACTCATCAACAAAACTCCTATTTTGAGGCAACAACCCCTGTATATAATCCTCCCAGCCCGCCAGAAACATCCCCACTCTCTGCTTCCTTGCCAGACCATTAGGAGTAAAGACGCAGCTCACCTCTTTCCTGATGAGCTGATGTTTGAGAGAGGAAGAAGGTAGAAGCAGACTCCTCTTTTCAACTCAGTTCCAGACATAAAAGAATCTCCCTCTCTCTATGCTGGCGGCAGGAGAGGTGCTTAATAGCACATCATCTTTCTGTGCCTTGCAGAATCAGTATCACAAGACTGGCTGTGCATGGTACAGGAAGCTGATATGCTACAGAGTGCTGCTTCTTCTGCCGATAGGGAAGAAGGGAAGGGGAGGATCGAGAAGACTTGGTAGGCCACTTGAATTTCATTGAAGGAGCTTGTGGAAGAAGAATTGCTTTGTGCCTCTGTCCACACTGAAATTGGGGACGGGTGGTGGTTTTAATCCATGCAACATGGGACATTACCTCAAAGTTGGGGGCAATCCCTGAAAATCAGTGATGTCTGGTAATCTTACTTTAAAAGTTGCTCTTTCAACAATACATAAAACTCTTTACTGCACTAACATGCAAAGCTCCAGAAACCTAGCACAAAATTAAGCATTCTCCCTGAGAAATTCAATTCCCTGGTAAGGAAAAGGATTTTTTACCCCAGGCAGAGGAGAAATTAGTTCTTCGGCTCTATCTCAAAACCCTTTCACTTCAATGGCAATCTTACACGGACCAGCAGCACTGTCACCAATTAGCAAAATAAATAAAAGAAATTCCTTCCAAACAGTAGTCATTGCCTTTTATATCCACTTCTCCACAAAGTGACACTTACAGAAGTTCCTTTACTCTCAAATGTACCAACCCTTTCTCTTCAAAGTTATCGTGCCAAGAAAAAAAACAATCACAAAAGCTTCTCACACACTACCACTCACATATAGCTCTTTTGGCCCAAATAAACACAGTTTCTCTTTTCAGATTAGGTTCTAGGGCCCTTACATATCACATACACTCATATTCAAACTGCCTCAGCCTCTTCAAAACCCCAACTGCCAGCTCTGAACATTCTGTTGGCAAGTAAAATGTATTCCTACATCCTTCCTCAGACTCTCTTTTGGCTAGGCTTATTGAGCTAAAGGCTCCCAAACAAAAACACAATATGGGTCACTTCTTTTGGTCTCTGTGGGTACTTCCTGTTTTTTCCAGATGTTTCTACCTGTCCTAGAGCTTCAACTGCAGCACTTTGCAAACTGTGCACGTAGCACTCATAGGAAGGCAGCACGGTCAGCACAATGAGCTGGTTGGGCCCAGCTATAGGGTGAATGGCAGCAAGCAATAAACAGCAGAGAGGCAGAACAAAAAGCAACTTTGGGCCTTTGGAATCTACTGTATGTGCATACAGCATGTTGTGTCCTCGCACCTCAGTAACAGGACGTTGCATCAGAGTAGGTGGGGAAACATCAGAAATTCAGCGTGCACATGGACTCCAAAGCCCAATTGCTGCTTTCTTCTTTTTCAAATTCATAGCAGTAACAAGAAAAAATTAGTTCAGTCAGCTCCTGTATTTCAGATTTTTGGGCGGGAAGGAAAGCGGGTGTTCTGGACACAATGGATTTTCAGAAAACATAACGACCTAAGATATGCTATGCTAGTCAGACCAAGGATCTGCAAGCCCAGTATCGTGTTTCCAACAGTGGCCAATCCAGGTCATAAGTACTGTCAGGTTCCCAAAAGATAGAAAGATTCCATGCTGCTGGTTCCAGGGGTAAGCATTGGATTTCCCCAGTCCTCTTTAATAATATTTTATAGACCTTTCCTCCAGGAACACATCCAAACCTCTTTTAAACCAAGCTATAGTAACAGCTTTTACTACATCCTCTGCTAACAAATTCAAAAGTTTGATTACGTGTTGAATGAAAAAATATTTCCTTCGATTAGATAGAGGGGTAAAAGGGGCACTAAGAGGGGAGAAGGCCATAGTGGAGAGACTTATTGAATTCTTTGCTTTGATCTTTAATGAGGAAGATGTAGGAATGTTACCCATGGCTGAAATGGTATTTTAAAGTGATGCCGCAGATGAACTGAAAGAAATATCAATACATCAGGAAGATGTATTACAACTATTAGATAAACTGAAGAGTAGCAAATAACCTGGACTGGATGATCTACATCCAATGATGTTAAAAGAACTGAAATATGAGATTGCAGACCTACTATTAGTAATCTGTGAACTATCATTAAAATCATCTGTAATACCTGAAGATTGGAGGATGGCCAATGTAACGCCAAGTTTTAAAAAAGGGTTCCAGGGGTGATCCAGGAAACTACAGACCGGTGAGCCTGATGTCAGCCATCATAAAGAACAAAATTACTGAACATATAGATAGTCATGGCTTAATGGGAGACAGCCAACGTGACTTTAGCCAAGGAAGGTCTCGTCTTACTAATCTGTAATGCTTTTCTGAAGGTGTGAATAAACAGATAAACAAAGGTGAGTCAGTTGATATAGAAGAAAGGTGAATAGTGGAGTACCCCAGGGATCTGTGCTGGATCTGCTGCTTTTTAACATATTTGTAAATGACCTGGAAATACGAATAACGAGTGAGGTAATCAAATCTGCAGATGACACGCAATTATTCAAAATTGTTAAAACCCAAGAGGATTGTGAAAAATTGCAAGAGAAGCTTGATAAACTGGAAGACTTGCTATTCAAATGGCAGATGAAATTTAGAAACATAGAAACATGAAGACAGAAAAAGTCCACATGGCCTATCTAGTCTTTCCTTGCATATCAACCACTACAACATTCCCCTTTTTTCCTTTAGAGATCCTCTGAGTTTGTCCCATGCTTCTTTGATAAACACAGAGGATCTGTGGACAAGTGCAAAGTTATGCACCTAGGAAAGAACAACCCAAACTATGCTTACACGATGCAAGGTTCCATATTAGGAACCACCACCCAGGAAAAAGATGTAGGCATCATCGTGGATAACATGTTAAAACCCTCCACCCAGTGTGCAGCAGTGGCCAAGAGAGCAAATAGAATGCTAGATATCATAAGGAAAGGAATGGAAAATAAAACAAAGGATATTATAATGCCTCTGTATCGTTCCATGTTGCGACCGCACCTTGAATATTGTGTGCAATTCTGATCGCTGTATCTTAAAAAGGATATAACATTATTAGAAAAGGTATAGAGAAAAGCCACCAAAATGGTAAAGGGAATGGAAGGATACCCCTATGAAGAGAGGCTAAAAAGGTTAGGACTCTTCAACCTGGAAAAGAGACAGCTGAGGGGTGATATGACAGAGATCTATAAATAAATGAATGGAGTAGAACGGGTAAACAAAGATCGATTGTTTACGCCATCAAAATATAGAAAACTAGGGGACATGCAATGAAGTTGCAGTGTAGTGGAGTGGAGGAGTAGCCTAGTGGTTGGGGCAAGGTACTTCAGGCCAGAAGGTTGGGGGTTCAAATCCCACTAGAGGACAGCAACCTTGGGCCGGAAGGACTGGGGTTTCTAGTCCCACAGGTGCTCCTTGTGGTCTTGGGCAAGCCACTTAACCCTCCATAGCCCATGTTCCCTGTAAAAAAGTTATCTCCAAGTTATAATGCCCTGTTCAATGTAATTTCAGTTTGTTCAATGTAAACCACACTGATGCAGAATAGCACGGTATATAAGAGAATGAAAATAAATAAAAGATAAAGACATATTTAGGACTAATAAGAGAAAATATTTTTTTACTCAACACGTAATCATACTCTGGAATTCGTTACTGGAAGATGTAGTAAAAGCTGTTAGTGTAGCTGGGTTTAAAAAAGATTTGGACAAGTTCCTGGAGGAAAGGTCCATAAACCATTATTAAAGAGGCCCCGTTAAAACCACTGCTTGCCCCAGTACAAGCATTGAGGAACCTGTGTCTTTAGGGGAGACCGCTAGGTACTTATGACCTAGATTCGCCACTGTTGGAAACAGGATACTGGGTTTGATGGACCTTGGTCTGACCCAGTATGGCATATCTTATGTTCTTAAGATTTATTTTTTAATTTTTACTTTAATGGTCGGACTAGCCAAGCTAGTGATCACACCAAAATATGTTTTGCATACAATAGAGAGTGTCCAAATCAAATGAGCAATTTTACAAAGAAAATAATTTTTAATGCATGTTTATTTTCATAATTCATTAGTTTCTAGTTCTTTCTCCTACTCGCTGACATGAAGTTGAGCACCAGTTAATTCTGACAGTCTTCAGGATGTCACATTCATGTAAAAACAAAAGGTTGTGCATTTCCATTAACAAATGAAAGAGCCTTTCCCATCATTCTGTTCATGTTCTTATGTTCTTTTTCTTAAATGTGCTACTTTAGAGCTTCACTGCCTATCCCCTAATCTTTCTGCTTTTTGAAAGAGTAAACAACTAATCTATGTTTACCCGTGGGACTCTGTTCATCATTTTATAGACCTTTATCATATCTGCTCTTAGCTGTCTCTTTTCCAAGTTCAAGAGCCATGTTCATAGGGATATCAGCCCATCCCCTTTGCAATTTCGTGGAGTACCCAAATTGAAAACAGTAATTAGGGAACTTGCAAATTGTGTATTTTGGGCACTTGCTTTTTTTTCTAAGTGACTGCATCCATAATTACTTTACAGAGAGAGCTTCATTTTTATTCTTGTGTGGAATTTTCTTGAACTCAGAAGGTGGTGTGACCACTCTTCTCTCTCTCCTTTCCACCCTCAGTTTCTCTTGGAAAAAAGAATTAAAGGTTAACAGACACATAAGGTGTTATCTTTTTATTTCGCTAACTGGTACCATTCGTTCACCTTTATTTCTGTGCAATGAAGTAGACTAACATTTTATTTATTTAATGATTCTTCTATACCACCTTTCATAGTATCAAAATGTTTTACAATGAACAAAATTAATGAGGTACATGAAACAAGTATGATGAATCAAATACATGGAATAATGGCTCGCAGGACATCTGCGGGGATATAATGATATTGAGACTCATTTGGTATGTTGGGTCAGAGGATATAACTTATACACAAGGCGATTATGGTATTGGTTGTTCATGGGAATCTTGCATAGGCTGGACTATGTAATTGATCTGAAGGATTCATGGAATAGCTGGGTTTTGAATTTTATTCAAAAATCTTTTATGTCTACAATTTCCCTGATGTTGCTTGGAAGGGATTTCCATAGAGTTGGACCATAAATAGAACATGGCCTCACACTAATTTAATTAAGAAAATTAATTGTGGGGCCCAGAAGCAGACTTTCCATAGACATTTTCAAAACTTATTTTATCTATAAAGGCACTGGGTCATTCGAAACATAGAAAAATGATGACAGAAAAAGACCACATGGCCTATCTAGTCTGACCTTCCATATCAACAACTACAACAGCCCCCTTTTTTTCCTTTAGAGATCCTCTGTTCTCACCTCTACCACCTCCACTGGGAAACTATTCCACGGATCCACCACTCTTTCCGTAAAGAAATATTTCGGCATATCACTCCTGACTCTATCCCCTTTCACCCTCATTCCATGTCCCCTCGTAGCAGAACTTGCTTTCAATCAAAAGAGGCTCTCCCCCTCTGCATTTATGCCACGGAGGTATTTAAATGTCTCAATCATATCACCTCTATCCCACCTTTCCTTTGAGGTGTACATATTAAGATCCTTAAGTCTGTCCTCATATGCTTTATAATGAAGACCACTAACCATTTTAGTAGCCACCCTCTGTACCAACTCCATCCTGTTTATATCCTTTTGAAGGTGCGGTCTCCAGAATTGCACACAATACTCCAAATGAGGTCGCAACAAAGACTTATACAGAGGCACTATCACCTCCTTTTTTCTGCTAGCCATTCCTCTCCTTATGCACCCAAGCATCATTCTAACTTTTGCTGTTGCCTTTTCCAACTGTTTAGCTACTTTAAGATCATCAGACACAACCACGCCTAGGTCCTGCTCTTCTTTAGTGGACAAAAGTACTTACACAGGGAAAAAGAAACAAGGGGCTTTTCCCAAGGAATGGAAGAACATCAGGCACATTTCTTTTTTTGTATCGACAAGATGTATAGGAAGAGACATATTTTATCAATAAAGCTAAGACAGATCCCAGAGTTATTGATGACATGCTGCATTTATAACCTCATCCATACATAAACCTTTTATACTAACCAATTTATCGGGACAAGAACTTTCAAGGACAAGAGTTCCCTTTGATGTAGACTCTTATCCTGGAAAGTTCATACCTCAATAAATTGCTTAATGCAAAAAGTACTACCTGCGTCTTGTAATTTTTGCTATTCTAGGCTAATACGGCCTCATCTCAGAATTTTCAACATGATGGGACAAAAGAGAGGCTTGTGAAGGCCTCCATTGGAACTAGTGAGGGGTGGGGACAGAAGTAACAGCAGGGACAGGTGTGGGGCAGCACAGTAATCATTCGCACAGGGCAACAAAAATGTAGGACCGGCCCTGAGGTCATCACAAGCTTACATCTCTTCCTTGCTCCTAGACTGCACAGGGACTTCAGACTCTGAACTCCTGCTCATTCGCAGAAGACAGCAAAACTTATACTTTTTTTCAATGTCCCCTCTGCAACCATTTCTCAATTACAGTACAGGGCTTCACTCATCAGCCTAGAATTCCTTGCCTCCAGACGATCTGGACACAAACTGTGCTGGCCACAAACTCTGCAGTTTGCTGCCTGCAGCCTTCTGGTTTGCAACCTGCTCAAAACCGCACCCCTTAAATGGATCACGGCCAGCCTATTAGTGTAACCCAGAGTTGGCCCAGACTGTGCCCACTGCAATCACTGTGGCCCTCTCTGACAGTAAGCAAAAAAAACCAAACATAAAAACCCATGACAAGCATCCACAGCCTTTCTACATCACCTGGACTAATTATCAACACTTTCCAGCCTAGAACTATGAATCTCCTGCAACTGAAGCACCAGAACCCCCAAAACCACTGCTCCAAGCACCTGCAGCCCACTAGAGCCTCTAAAAGGTATTTTTTTCCCTTAAGAAAACCCAAAATTGCAATCACTTTATTACACTATGCTTAATTCCAGACCTGGTCACTGGCAGAAAGTGATCCTGTAGCTAGGCCCTATTATCCAGATGATGTGTTATCCTGTTGATTCAGTGGACAGGACTATAGATGGCTGAATGACCGGTGACTATAAGGATTGTTGGTAGCTTTCCTGCCTAGTGTAAAAGTGGTAGACCTCATGCAATACCTTGATAAGAGTCCTGAAGAGAAACAGGTTTCTCTGATCAATGTAGATAACAATGACATAGGACCATGCAGAAGAAAGTGCTAGAGGCTAAATTTAGGAAGCTGGATAGGAAACTAAAATACAGAACCTTACTGATAGCATTCTTAGAAATGTTCTTAGCTCATAAGAACCAAAAGACAAGAATCCAAAGACAGATTGAGCTCTGATATCTCTTTGTATGGATGAAGCAATGGTGAAAGGAGGAATGGGGGAATAAGTTGGGAAGGGATGGTGCTCCACCTGAACCAAACTGTTCCCTCCATTGCCTTGGATGAAAAGGCTTGGCAATCTACTTCCAGTGATACATTGCCAAGAAAACCCAGAGGCAGCTGGGTCGCTAGGAGTCAGTACTGACTTTGCGGCACTAAAAAAACCCAAACTAGATCATGGGCTGAAGCCAACAGTCTCACAAACGTGCATGTTTAAGAGAAGGGTATCTTCAAAGGATAGCATGAAAAAAAGGAAACTATGGAAACTAGAGTATTCCAATAGTGGGGATATGGAAAAATCCAATTAAAAATTACTCAACTCAACTAATTGCATGTATATTTTAAGAAAAGATTTAAAAAATACATTTACATATTTGTATGCAAATGCCAGAAATCTAAAAAATATGATTAGAGAGTTGGAGTATACGAGTAAATGAAGATTTTGACACAATAGGCAAGTCAGAGACCTAGTAGGGAAAGAAATATCACTGACAGTGTGATATCAGTGTAAATCTGTTCAATGTAATTTCAGTTTGTTCAATGTAAACCGCCTTGATATCATGAAAGGCGGTATATAAGAAATGTTAAATAAATAAATAAATAAAATAAATAAATATCAGAGTACAAAATATATCAAAATGATAGGGAGTATTGAACTGGTGGTGGTGTGGCACTACATGCTAAGGATTCCATGGAGCCCGATTGAATACAAATTCTGCAAGAAACAAGCTGCTTTCTTAATTCTCTGGATAAAAATTCTGTGTGTAATGATGAGAAAGTATAGCAGTGAGGGATTACTACCATCCACTCAATCAGGAGAATAAAACAGATTGTGAAATGCTAACAGGTTATTGAAATGAAGAAACTCAATAATGGAGGATTTCAATTATCCCAATTGATTGAGCAAAGTCTCATCAGGGCAAGTCAGGGAGAATAAGTTTCTAGCACTATAAATGCTGATTTAGTTAGCAACTAGTTTTAGAACCAACAAGAGGAAAGAATGCTTTAGATCTAGCTCTCACTGAAATGCAAGATCTGGTGCAAGGGGTAATGATAGTGGAACCACTTAGCAACAGAGATCATAATCCAATCAAATTTGAGGTAATCACTAGAGGAATAAAAAAAATGAAAATGACTATGTTGCCCTTTTATTAAACCCCATTAAGGATGTGCACATAACATGTGTTTTTAACACATAGTAAGTGTGCAGCCTCTGCAGTAACATTCAGAGGCATGACCAGCATGTTTGTGAGCTTGCATGTGAATGAGTACGCTAACGTGTGACACAGTTAACATGGGTATATCCACGAGTATCATAAGGTGTACTCATGCTAATTGTCACATTGATGGTGAGCGATCATTAATAATGCCTGTGCTAGCCACGATGCACTCTCCACGCCCACACTCAGATTCTATCCTGCCCATTCTCCGCAACAGCACACAATTGCCAGTTAAGCATTTTAGCAGCTGGTAGCTCATATGCCTGTGTTAGCATTCACCGTGACCAGTTTTCGCACATCAAAACGCAAGTTAACAGGCTAGCAGCATTTAGTAAAAGGGCCCCAGTATTATATAAGCTTAAAACAATGTTTTTAAAACAACAGAGTGATTAAAGAAATTAATCAGAAAGAAACTTAAAGGAGCTGTTATAAGAATTAAAAAACTGCATGAGGTTTGGAGACTGTTTAGAAATAACATCTTACAAGCCCAAATACAATTATTTCACAATTTTTAAAAAAAGGTTGGAAGAACAAGCAACTACCAGCATAGCTAACTCGTATTGTGAAAGAAGCTATTAAAGCTTTAGAAAAATGGAAAGCAAGAGCTAATGAGGAAAACAGGAAAGCATATAAACAGTGGCAGCTTCAATATAAAACATTAATGAGGCAGGCCGAGGGAGACTTTGAGGAGACACTTGCAAAAAAGTTAAAACCAAAAAATAAAAATGCTTTCTGGTTCAGGGATCCTGCGAGGGAGTCAGTTAGGCATTAGAGGATTGGGGGTTAAAAGGGGTACTTAGGGAAAGTAAAAATAGAGCAGAAAACTAAGGGGCCTGTTTACTAAAATGTGCTAAGTGTTTGCATTTATCGTGTGTGAACTGCAAAAACCAACATGAAGTAATTGCAAATTCTGTGTAGCACATGTCGAGGGCATAGTAACATAGTAAATGACGGCAGATAAAGACCAGTATGGTCCATCTAGTCTGCCCAGTAAGATGGCAAGAGTAGGTGCACCTGCCACGCTGTGCAAGCCACCCCTCCTCATGTCTTTGTTTAGGGGTGAACCCACCGCTCCAAGAAGGACACCCCTGTTTGTTGAGAAATTAGATAGTTAAGTTTATTTCGATTTTATTCTGTTGCTATAAAGGGATCCACTGTGTCTGTCCCATGCCATTTTGAATTCCGTTACCGTGTTTGCCCCCACCACTTCCATCGGGAGGGCATTCCAAACATCCACCACCCTTTCAGTGAAAAAGTATTTCCTGGGGGCGGAGCCTGATGTCCAGCGGGATGGTCGCATAACGCTGAGGCTCCCGAGAGGCCTACTCAGAATCCTGAATTAACACCGGACATTCTTGAATTTATGCTCTGATCTTACCGGGGCACATTGGTGAGATGGCGGGGACCAAACCTACGCGCCTGGAATTTGGATCTCCAGCGGCTTCTCACGGCAAACGCTCTAAAACTGAACCCCCGTCCCCGCAGAAGGGGCTGGCTCTACGCGAGGGCCCCGAAATGCAGCAGGAGATCCTCGCAGAGATTAGAGGGGTTAAAGACCTCGTGCAGTCCAACGGGGAAGCACTCCGAGCGCTGCGGGAAGACCTTGGTGTATTGCAAGGCAGGCTAGAGGGGCTCTCCTCGCGTCAGGACAAAATGGAGAGCATATTAGACTCCCATGTGGTCCGGCTGTCCAAACTCGACAAAGTGGAACGTCAGGTGCGGGCCTTGCAGAAAGAAGTGGAAGATGGCAATAATAGAGCGCGCCGTAACAACCTACGACTAGGGCATACCGGAGGGAGCGGAATCGGGAGACATGAAAGAGTTTCTATATAAAATCCTCCCTTCTCTGCTCCAAATCACCTTTACCAAAGAATTGGAGATCGATCACGCTCATCGTGTACCCACGAACATAACGCTCAACAGGAAGACCCCGCGGCCTATTATCTTTCGACTTTTGAGATATCAACATGTGGAGCAAATTCTCAGCGCCTCTCGGGCGAAGGGCCCTATGGAGTTTGAGAGCCATAAAATCTCCTTCTATCCTGACTTGGCTAAACCCACGGTTGACCGCCGAAAGCGCTTTCTGGAATTCCGGCCGAGGCTTCAACAATTACAAGCACGCTATGGCCTGATGTACCCGGCCAAGCTCCGAGTCACGCTGCACAATCAGACAAGAACATTTGAGGACCCTGATCTACTAGCGGAGTTTTTGGATGCTAAAGAAGCCGACTTGATGCGCTGACTTCCAGAGTTTCCTACTAGTGTTCTCATGTCCGCTGTACCCGCCATTTTGGATTTGCCACGGCTCAGCAAAGAGGCTGTCGAGGGCGGTTTGTTGCCTTATTTTGATGATATTTGTGACCCGACTCCATCTACCTAGAGTAGCCTCGATGAATATCAGAGACAGTGTTAATTATGGACTCTGGTGTTTCTTTTCTTTTCATGTCTTTATCCTCCTCTCTGGGGCCTCCTCCCGCAGACATATGATCGCCATATTCATTGGGGGTTTTGCTTCTTCTCTAAGTTACTTTGCTACATGTTTTTCAATATGGGGTGTATTGGCCAGCATACTCGGTGATTATGTCATTGCTGTACAGATTCTGCTTATGTTGTATATTTTCAAGCGCCCTTATCTAAAATGTCTATTATCGATTGATGGCACCATGTAAGATTTTATCATTGAACGTAAAAGGCATCAATAACCCGATAAAACGGAAGAAAATCCTGAGCTATCTAAGTCATGAAGCTGCTGATCTGATTTTCCTCCAAGAAACGCATTTAAATTCGAAGGAAACTCTTAAACTCGGTGTTAAACCTTACATGGTGGCCGCCTATTCTCCAGCTGTTTCTAAGAAATGTGGGGTTGCCATACTGGTTAGGAAATCTCTGCATGCCACTATTATTGCGACTAGCTCAGATACAGCAGGCAGATGGTCCAGGGTTCATCTCAAGATAGGTAACCTTGAAGTTACATGTATATGCCTTTATGCTCCTAATGTAGATGACCCTGCCTTTTTTGCTACCATTGCTCAGGTTGCGCAGGCCTCTGCTAATACTTCATTGATAATTGGGGGGGATTTCAATTTAGTTCTCGATCCCCTGATTGACAAACAGCCACCTAGGACGAGTGGTCCCCCCAAGAGTCACACTACGCTTACCTCTATGATCAAAGATCTTGCCTTAGTCGATCTGTGGAGGTTACTACATCCCAATGAGCTTGACTTTACCTTCTTCTCTTCCCCTCATAAATCCCAGTCTCGCATAGACTTCTTTCTAATATCAAAACTGTTAGTTCCTCAGGTAGACAATGCAAAGATTCACTCCCAACATATCTCGGATCACGCTGCTATTTCTTTTCAATTACATACCACTGCGCCCCAAGGGAATTCGGGGGCCTGTTTTTTGATAGAGCCCTATTAACTCAACCAGAGTTCCAGTTAGAAATTCGAGCAGCCATACAGGACTACTTTCACTTTAATCTACCCCAGGACACTGCAAACTGGGCTTGGTGGGAGGGTTTTAAAGCGGCCATTCGTGCAACGATCACTAGTTATCAAATTCGCCTGCGGAAACAACGCAAGCAGCAGCTCCTCATACTAGACCAACAAATCAAAGCAGGCGAACGAGTTCTAACTTCACGTACTGATCCATGCGTCTTAGTTCGCTTACAGCGTCTCCGTTTTCAATATAATGCAATCCTCTCAACTGCAGCTTCTCAGAGTATTGCACTTCAGCAAGGGACATACTACCGTGAAAGCAACCGAGCTGGTCGACTTTTAGCTAATGCCTTGAAAGGTCAAAAAGAAGCCAAACGCGTTGCGGCCCTTCGCGCCCCACAGGGAGGGGGCATACTGACCACAGACTCCGATATCGTAGAACTTTTTCGGGATTTTTATACCCGTCTATATCAATCTGAATGTGAGTTCTCATCTGAGACCTTTGAGCGCTTGTTTTCTGGTATTCAGCGGCCGACCCTTTCTGAAGCTGATAGGGATGCCCTGGATGAACCCTTCTCTACTTCAGAGATCCATTCTGCCCTAAAACGAACAGCCTCGGGTCGAGCCGCTGGGCCTGATGGTCTCCCGACAGAATTCTACAGAACGTTCAGTGCAGATTTAGTTCCCTACTTAAAACTTTACTTTACTGCCCTTGCGGTAGATACATCCTCTTTGGGATCCTTTTCTGCAGCTAATGTGGTAGTTTTTGAGAAAGAAGGCAGAGACCCGCTGCTAACCGCCAACTACCGTCCAATCTCCCTACTTAATGCCGATTATAAGATCTTCGCAACGATCTTGGCTACCCGGCTATCTGACAGGATGGCCACCTTAGTCCATCCCGACCAATGTGGTTTTATACCCGGCCGCTCCACCGCTGACAATGCTCGGACTTTGTGCCATGTGCTATCCCGTGCTGCCAATTTGGACCACCCATGGGTGGGTCTTTCCCTAGATGCTGAAAAAGCCTTTGATCGCCTAGAATGGCCCTTCTTATTTGCAGTTCTCCGATGGTATGGCTTTGGGGAGGGCTTCCTCCGATACCTCCAAGTCATGTATTCTCAACCCGTTGCCAGTATTTGTGTAAATGCCATAAAGTCTCGGCCTTTTAATCTTCAAAGAGGCACGCGTCAAGGTTGCCCCCTATCACCAATGCTCTTTGATCTAGCTCTTGAACCCCTCGCCCTCCTTATTAGACAGTCCGCACGTATCCGAGGTATCCCCTTCAGTCACAGAGAGATTAAACTCTCTGCATATGCAGATGACCTTATGCTCTTTGTATCCCTTGATTCGGTCCCGGCTGTCTTGGACCTGATTGATGGATACTCGCAATTATCGGGCTATAAAATAAACTGGACCAAATCTGTAGCATTCCCACTGAACCGCTGGGTACATGAGGCTGACATGCGGGCCTTTCCTTTCCTTTGGCAATCCCGCATGGTGAAATATCTTGGCGTCCACTACTGTTCTCCTTTAGAAGACACTATTAGCTTTAATGCCAAGGAGGTAGTCTCCAAAGTCCGTGAGCTCACAAATCGGTGGTCTCCCCTATCCCTTACATGGTGGGGCCGCCTAGAAACCGTCAAAATGATGATAGTCCCTAAAGTGAACTATATTTTAGAAATGCTGCCCTGCTTCCTCCCGCTACACACCTACAAAGACATAGAGGGCCTTCTCGTCCGTTATCTCTGGCAGGGAAAACCACCAAGAGTAGCTAAACACAAACTACAGTCTGCGAAGGAACTAGGGGGTACCCGCTTTCCTGATTTTCTTAGGTATCATCAAGCCTTCCTACTTAAACAAGGTGCCCGATGGCTAGCTGCCTCAACAGACAACAGACCAGTTTGGCTTGACATTGAAGAGGAGCTAAGTAGCCCAATTCCGTTGATCCATCTCCCCGGCATGTCCCATCAAGTAGACCTACGCCATCCCCCAATAATTGTTGATACTCTTGCGGCCTTTAACACTCTCATTCTATCACTGGGTTCAAACGTATGTCCTCAGGACAGACTCCCGCTGTGGAATAACCCCAGAATTCAAGTCCTAAATAAAACGATTGCATGGAAACCCTGGTACTCTAGGGGGATCTGGACACCCCAACAACTCTTCTCTGCAGATCGTTGGAAGACCTTTTCCGACTTACAAAAGGAATTTGCGTTACCAGCGAAACATTACTTTCAATTGATGCAGCTTCAACACTGCCTCAAAAGTGCTCAAATCCTGCCGCCCTCTGCCCCTACTGAGAACGGGCTATTAGAACTAATTCACTCTATTAGTAGTACGCATGGGGTAGCCTCTAACTTTTATAAATTATTATGTCAGGGTACCGACGCTGCTACTTGTAGAGCTCAACAAGCCTGGGAACGCGAACTGCAAATCACTTTAACCCCTGTGCAATGGAGCGTTTTCTGGAGCAAAGTGGTGCGGGTTTCCAGATCTGCCTCTGTCACCCAAACTCTCTTCTTTTTTGCACATAGATGCTTTTATACTCCAGAAAGAATAGCCAAATGGAACACCACTGCTGGGGACCAGTGTTGGTCTTGCCATGCTGCTGTGGGAACCCTCGCTCATGTTCTTTATGAATGTCCTCAACTGCAGGTTTACTGGGGGCGGGTCTGGGGTCGTATTCAATCTATCTTACACCTCCACGAGCCTCTTTCTTGGAAGATTGTGGGACTCCGCTCAGTGGCGGAGGTCCCCTCTCTTCCTAAGAAGGGTCGCTTTCTCCTTGATTTCATGCTGGGTATAGCCATATGTTTAATCACGAGGAATTGGAAGGATAGCTCTCGAATTACTGACAATGAATGGTGGAACCTCGTCTGCTTATATAGTAAATATGAGCAGATGTCTCGGAGAGCTATTCCTCATATCCAAACTCACTTTCGCTTGTCTAAATGGCAGATGCTCAATGATTATGTACACTCTGCCCATTGCTCCGACATGTCTGTTTAATGCATACTTATCATGTTTTAGCTCACCGTTAGGTTTTGTACCACAATAATGTCAGTACACGCCCGTTTTCGGGAATGATTAGTTTCTAGAGAAGAAGCAGGGGGGAGGGGGGTGGTAGGGGTTTACTTTGGTGTATGTATCACATTCTATGTATGTATTTGTCTTTTAGCTGTATGTCTTCCTTTCCTTTGTTGTTATAAAACGAAAATAAAGCATTAAAAAAAGAAAAAGTATTTCCTGACGTTTCCTTTCAATTTACCACCTTGCAGCTTCCTGTTATGCCCTCTAGTTTTACAGCTTCCCCGTCTTTGGAAGAGGTTTGTTTGTGCCCAGCATCTGCCCTTTATTTAATGCATGGGACAGATACCTGGAGGGCTATTTTCTAAGGCACTCCAAGGTTTATGCACATTTTCACCTATATTATAAAGTCAAATAAGTGCATACTTTATAAAATGGGGGAGTAAGAGACTGAAAATATATGCCAAATCTAAGTGTGAGCAGGTGTCCAGCCATATGATGGAGATAAATGTCTGCAACTAGATTTGTCAAGAATGTGTGTTAATAATAGCATTTTGTAATTCATATGTGTAAATTTGCACTCTACCCAATCTTCACTCAAGCTCCATCCATGTGCATGCTTATAGTCAAAGTATATGCCATCGGTCTTACGTGCATACTTGTAGAATAGCTACCAGCTGAAGTATGGCCTTAAAGACCCATAAATGCATGTAAGTCCCTGAAAATACATGATTTAGGTGCACTGATGGCCCCTATCCTTACGTGGCTGCTTATAAAATCCCCCCCTTTACTGCATGGTAAATGCATTGGCACATAGCACATAATACACCTGTGCTACCTGCTGGTGCATTTACCATGATCCCATGCATTCAGCTCCTCAATACCCTATTCAGCATTCTGACTACCCCCCCCCCCAGTAACCCAGCCTTTCTACCCCGTAATCCATCCCCATCAGCATCCAGACACCCCCTCCAATTCCCCCTATCAGGATTCAGGTTCCCCATTTTATTCCTCCCCCACCCCCCATCAGAAAAGCCTCTCAACCTCTCAAGAGGTATCCAAACTCTTCCCACCTGCAGTAACATCCACCTGACACTTATTGGGGCTTTTGGTGGTGAAATACCAAAGTGGCAGGAATGATCCCCCAATATTCCTACCTCTATTGCTGCCCAGTTTCAAAATGGCAGCTCTGACTCCTAGCGGTTGCCTTACAGTACTAGCAGAGGTTAAGCTGCCAAATTAGGGTAAGAGCTCCTATTTAGCAGCTTGACCCCTAGCCGTAGTAACATGAGACTAATGCTAGGGGTCAGAGCTATCATGTTGCCTGGGTGACAACAAGGGTATCAGAATAGGAGGGATCACTCCTCTCCCTCCGCTATACCACCAGGGAAAGCCCCAGTAAATGTCAATAGGGGTTGAGGTTGAGGGAATTCAGGTGCCTCTTGGGGGTTGGGAGGCCTTGCTGCAAAGGTGAGAGATTAGAGAGGGGACCTAATGTTCAAGGGGGGGGGAATCAAGGGGACCTAGATGCTGCTAGGGTTGGAATGGGGGGGGAGAAATGTTGATAGGGACAGTTTGGAGGGTCTTGACGTTGATAGGGTTAGGAGGCTGGGTAGGGATTCTGCACATGGGATTGGGTGCCTTTTCAAGGGTGATTAAGGGCCATGCTAAGTGCATACTGATAGCATGAATGCACTTAAATGTCTCCTCTTGAGGAGGCACTAAGGGCACCTGCACTATCAGCAGCCGTGACAGCATGTAGTAAAAGTGCTTGCGAAGTGGGGTATGCTTACTAAAGGTGAACGCATGTTAATGAAAATTAATGCTGCCTCAGTCCAGACCCATGGCACCACTTAACACGCATTAACTATCATTAACATGCTTTCACCTTTAGAAACCAAGGGGCTTGTTTACAAAGCCGCGGTAGCGGTTCGCGGTCGTTATCGGAGCCGCGGCCCCATTTGTAAACAAGCCCCCAAGTCTCTATGAGGGTAATTTAATAAACTCCTGCGTAAATGCGCATTTGGGGCTTATTTTATAAAGTGAAGGATGTGCACTGACCCACCTTAGTCACAGCAATTGTGCCTGCCCTATAGCAAGTGTAGCTGTGCATGCCTAGATGTGGCAGAAATGTGCATAAGTCATAGGTTTCAGCCGCTTAGATGTGCAGGAGGAGTAGCATAATGGTTTGAGCACTGGCTTGGGACCTAGGCGACCAGGGTTCAATTTCCACTAGCACTCATTGTGGCTTTGGGCAAGTCATTTCAGCCTCCATTGCCTCAGAAAAATCCAAGTTATCAATGTCCCTGTTTAATGTACATTACCAGGTTTAAGTTACAATGTAAACTGCTTTGACTGAAATGATAAAGCTGTATAAACAACCTGTTAAATAAATAAATATAGGCCCTTTCCTACACTCTGCCCCTGTGCACACCCCAACTGAAAGTACACAGGATGGGACTTAATGTGCATGCTGACAGAATAGCAACTACCCAAAATGAACATGTAAGTGCTCATTTGTCCCCTTAAGTCCTTTCAAATTAGGACTTATATTCCTAAATTGCATGTAACATTCTGCATGGCTCTTATAAAATCGGCAATCTACACCCATTCTCCACTCATAACCCACCTATTTTCTGCTCTGCAATATACTTAGATGTTAGTGCAAGATTTTTACAATGTTGACTGTTTTTAGAATAAGATGGCTGTTAGCACAGGTCCATGCTAATGGTAATGAGGGCAAAATTACACACTAACTCCTTAGTGCTCTTTAGCAAGCATGCCCCTAAATTAATTCTTTGCTGTGGAGGATGCTGGAGATAACCACGTTGGAACCATCCATCAGGCTGATATAAAAATATGTTTGAATTTAACATAGATTGTTTTTACTTCAATGCTAATTTTTTACATGATTTATGAAGTAATAAGAAGCAAAAAGCAGTGAAGCAAAATCCTGTGGTAAAACTTAAGTAAAAAGTAAAAAAAAATGCTTTAAAGCAAAAGTAAATTTATCTGTGAAGTAAACATGCCTTCCATTTTAACTTCAGCTTTAAAATTGAAGTAAGATTGACTTCTGTTAAATTAACTATACTTCCATTTTGGCCTTCGAGGTTCCCTTCTCCATGGACCCCCTGCCCCAATACCATCAATCCAGGAAAAGCCTAGTCCCTGAGTCAGGGCACCCAGAGAAGGGATCTGCAACACAGGGAGATCCTCAAACCAGAAAGTCTTCAAACCACCCCCTCCCCCCCCCCACCAATACTTACTTAGACATAAGAACATAAGAATATAAGATATGCCATACTGGGTCAGACCAAGGTCCATCAAGCCCAGTATCCTGTTTCCAACAGTGGCCAATCTAAGTGATACGTACCTAGCAGTTTCCCCAAAAGACACAGGTTCCAAGACTTTGGGAAACATTGTCCTTCCATCTTCTTCTGCCACCTGCCATCTTGGAAAATGGCAGTGAATCTTGAGTGGGGTAGAACATATAAACAGGGATGCTTATTCATTCTTTAAATGCCTCGTTAGAGTCAGGAGTGGTGCCAAAGGATGGAGAGAGGCTCATGTGGTGCCTTTACACAAAAGCAGAAGTAAGGATGTGGTTGAAAACTACAGGCTGGTTAGTTTAACTTCGGTGGTGAGTAAATTATTGGAAACGTTGCTGAAAGAGAAAATAGTGAGGTTTCTGGAGTCCAGCGGATTACAGAATCCGAGGCAGCATGGATTCACCAGAGGCAGGTCTTGTCAGACAAATCTGATTGTTTTCTTTGACTGGGTGACCAGGGAGTTGGACAGAGGGAGCGCCCTAGATGTGGTGTATTTAGATTTCAGTAAAGCCTTTGACACTGTTCCTCACAGGTGACTTATAAACAAACTGAGCACCCAAGGGATGGGCCCTAAAGTTACTGCTTGGGTTAGAAATTGGTTGGGTGGGAGGCGACAAAGAGTACAAGTAAATGGAGCTCACTCTGAGGAGAAGGATGTTACCAGTGGTGTGCCCCAGGGATCTGTCTTTGGTCCAATTCTTTTTAACATCTTTGTTAGTGATATAGCGGAAGGGCTGTCGGGTAAGGTTTGCCTCTTTGTGGATGATACCAAAATCTGCAATAGAATAGACACCCAGGAAGGTATAGATAACATGAGGAGGGACCTAGCTAAGCTTGAAGAATAGTCTAGAATTTGGCAGCTGGGATTTAATGTTAAAAAAATGTAAGGTCATGCATTTGGGCTGCAGCAATCCAAGGGAGCAATATAGTATAGGGGGTGAAGTACTTTTGTCCACTAAAGAAGAGTGGGACCTAGGCGTGTCTGATGATCTTAAAGTAGTAAACAGGTAGAAAAGGCAACGGCAAAAGCTAGAAGGATGCTTAGATGCATGTGGAGAGGAATGGCTAGCAGAAAAAAGGAGCTGATAGTGCCTCTGTATAAGTTTTTGGTGCAACCTCATTTGGAGTATAGTGTGCAATTCTGGAGACCGCACCTTCAAAAGGATATAAACAGGATGGAGTCAGTACAGAGGGTAGCTACTAAAATGGTTAGTGGTCTTCATTATAAAGCATATGAGGACAGACTTAAGTATCTTAATATGTACACCTTAGAGGAAAGGCGGGATAGAGGTGATATGATTGAGATGTTTAAATACCTCCTTGACCTAAATGCACAGGCAGAGAGCCTCTTTCAATTGAAAGCAAGTTCTGCTACGAGGGGACATGAGATGAGGGTGAGGGGGGGATTGATTCAGGAGTGATATGCGGAAATATTTCTTTACGGAAAGAGTAGTGGATCCATGGAACAGTCTCCCAGTGGAGGTGGTAGAGATGAGGACAGTATCTGAATTCAAAACAGCATGGGACAAACACAGAGGATCTCTAAAGGAAAAAAGGGGACTGTTGTAGTTGTTGATATGGCAGGACAGACTAGACAGGCCATGTGGTCTTTTTCTGTCATCATATTTCTCTGTTTATAAATAGTATAAGGAGTAAGTGGCACTCCATAAAACAAACAAATAGCTGATGTAAAACAAACTGGGGAGAACGTTGTTGTTTTTTTTTTAATTCAACACACATTCACAGCGAAATGTGTTGCTGGAGAATGTGGTCAAGGCATTTAGCACAGCTGGGTTTAAAAGGGCCTTAAACACATTCCTGAAGGAAAAATCCATAAACCATTACCTACTAAGTAGACTTGGAGGATGCTACCACTTATCCGTGGCTGTGCTTAACAATGAATGGATCTAGTCTTTGGGATCTTTCAGGTATTTGGATTGGCCATTGTTATAGACAGGATGCTGGGCTCAGTGGACCTATGGTCTGACTCAACATAGCTATTCTTATGTTCTTAAGTACATAGGGAATGAGACTGGCTTTTTACCCTTTGAAATAGTACTAGAACTAGGAGATACTCTATGAAACCAGCTGGCAGCAAATTTAATAACATATTTTTCCAGTAAAGGTACAATTAAACTGTGGAATTTGTTTACAGAGGTAATACAGCTGGGTTTAAAAAGATTTTGCAAGATAAAGGAGGAGCAAAGAGGGACCGCAGCTACACCAAATGAGTCTTCTCTCAAGGAACTTTATTAGAATTGTTGGAAAGGTCGCTGATGTCAACAAGCACACAAATATGACATTTATTATGTCTAAATAGTAGTGCCGTGAGTTGTCTGAGACCTTGTGGAGTTTAGTAGAACCTTTGGCAACAACATAAGACACTACTGAACTTATGAGATACATTGAGCGAAGTATTAGTTTTGCATTCCGGCCAATGGCTGAATATCACCGCTCATCGAATTGCTAAATCGCAGTCCTGGATATGGCCTCAGTATTGAATAACTGCAGCAAATTTAAAGAGGCAATGGACAGCCACTTTAAATGTGCTGGCCGGCCCCGCTGAAATTTACCCCCATAGAATTTTGCATTCATTAACTGAAACAGCTCAGCTAGCAGCTTGAGATAGATGTTAAATCAAATCAGTGACAGTATGGATTCCTGTGACACCCTGCAGTTCACTGGCCAAAGTGATGGTGTGGAGTTGCTGAGCAGAATTGATTGTTGTCTGGTTGACAGGTAGGATTTGAACCACACATCTACTGTGCCACCAATACCTGTTACCGGCCAGCCGTGCAAGCATGATATTATTTGCATTGAGCTGACAGCAGGAAGCTACTTACTTTAGCTTATAGGCAAAGTTCATGTAATATTTATTCTTTTAGATTAAATGTTGTATGTGACCCATTCCCTCCAGTCTTCTTGAAACTTGCCTGGCTTCATACTTCAGCCCAAGGTATAAACTTTGGGCCTGATATTCAAAGGCCCTTACACGGGTGACTTGATTAGTTACCCATGTAAGGGCCTTATCCAGGAGATTCGAAGAGCACCTACAAGGGTAGTGCCCTTCGAATATCCCGGCTAAGTCCCTAATGTGCCCAGATGCTATCCGCATAGCATCGGGGTGTGTTAGGGGCATTCTGGGGTGGAGCAGGGGCGGAGGAAGGGGCTACAGGGTATCAGCGATTTTCATTGCTACCCACATAGCCCTTTGCACCTTAAAGATAGGCGAGAAAAACCTTGCCTATCTTTAAGACGCAGAGGTTATGTGGGTAGCAACTAAAATCACTGCTACCCTGTAGCCTCGGCAGCTGCTGGGGTATCCGGACTAACCCGGATATTCACTTCCGCCGGCAAGGAAGTAAATATCTGGGTTAGGGGGGTCGGTGGGCAGGCTATGCGCCACCACAGTGCATAGCCTTCCCAACTCAGTATTGAACCCTTTGACACTGATGGTCATCTCCAGAAATGTGAAGGCACATTATACAAAGGATGTCCAAAAGCAATCTAAGAGTCAAGCCAGAACGTCTGGAAAAAAAAGCAGGTATGTGCAAGGTCAGGCATGATTTCACAAACGTGGACAAGCATGATATCCCCTACATCGATCTCAAATCTCCTCACCCTTGCACCAAACAATAGATCCAGGAGACTAGTAGCCGAAAACACACTAGTTACTCCTAGTAATTCCACAAAATGGATGCAACTAACTACTAACAGAGCTTTTGTGTCTTATGCTCCCAAATACTGGAACAAACTCCCCCCCAGCATCAGATCAATCAGGGACATCATGCAATTTAGAAAGGCCATTAAGCACCATTTATTCACTTTGCACTTCAACCTACCATACCTACCTTAGCATTGCCTTCCACCTGACCACCCTTAATTGCCTTTCACATAGCTATAACCCAGAACAGAGGTAATACAACTGCGGAAAGTGCTGCTTTTCTGTAAATATCAGGCCACGATGTTACCTGTTTAACTGTATATAGATTTCCCCTGTTCATACCCAGTTTATATACCCTGTTATCTGTAAACCTATGTCAGTTTTACCCTGTCTAGGTAATATGTTGTTTAATGTAAACCGCACTGATGATGAATAGTGCGGTATATAAAAACTGTTAAATAAATAAATAAATAAAAATAAATAAATATGGATGTCTTTGGCGACGTCTATATAGAAGTCCTCATTATAGCATTTCAGAATGGGGATATCTAATAGCCTAGTGGTTACAATAATGGGTTAGGACCAGAGTGGCCGGGGTTTAAAGCCCAGTACTGCTCCTTGTAATTTTAGACTAGTCACTTAACTCTCCATCTTCTTTGCACTCTCTGGATGTTTTACGGCCAAAACAAGCAAGTGTATTCATGCCTGGAGCAGGTCTAAACTTTGACAGGGTCACAGACGTCACCAACATTTCTGAAATTGAGTAGGAATGTCTAAATTCATTACACTTCCCCAGACACACCCCTATCTACTTGGACGTCCCCATACCAGAGATGTTTTTAAAAGTCATTTGTCAAATGGCTGTGGGGACATCTCTGATATGGACTTCCACGTGCACATCTTCAGACATCCAAATCATGACTAAGAATTTTAAAATAAAACCCTTAGTCCTTATGAGTATTCCTATGCACCCCTCCCTCTAGTGCAAACATCTCTATTTTGGGCTCTGAAAGCAGGCACTTCACAGATTTTCTCTCTCTCTCCGCCCCTTGAATTTACATTATCCTTTTTCCACGTGATCAGCATCCTTCTCTCCAGTGACACTCATCCATCCATCTCTGCAGTCACTCAATTTACATCCATTCCTCTAGTCACTGAATTCAACAATCTATCCGCTCAGCCATTATTCAAATGAAGTAGCCACAGAGAGACTCACCGTGCTTGTAATGAACCAGAATCAGTGTAGCACTCTTGGGGGTGTGTTTACTATTCAGCGGTAGCGGCTTCCGTGTGATATCGTATACATAGAAATAATGTTTTTGAAAATTGCCTAGGACATGCACAGGTACAATTCTGTGTGGCATACATCAGTCCTTTTCTAAAGTACTCAGTGCTATTCCAGTACTTCTCCTTCTGTTCTCCAGATTTTGTGTCAATGTACTTTAATTCTGACCTGCAGCATCCTCCTTTCATTCCAGTAGTGGGACTCCATGCATGGCTCTACCAGTGCCCCATACTCTTGCTACTGTTCTGGTAGTATGAGGAAGCTAGAAATGGAAGCTCAGCAATAGGAGCCACCAGGGTTTTCAACTTTTTGAAAAGGGAAAAACACACCCCTTCCCTTCATCATCCCACTCCCTGCCTGTCCCCAGTCCAGCTCCTGGACCTCTTCTTCAGTAGACAGGCCAAACAAGGTGAATTGTTGACTCCACACATACATTTAATCACACGCAGGTTGGGCAAAGTTCTGATTAACACTGGTAAAATGATACCCTTAATTCACTTTGAAAGGAACTTTCTTTATTACCCTTTAGGGGGGTAATTGTATAAGGGGTCAGAGAGCAATCCAGCCAGAGTAGGAACCCGCTGCAAACAAGCTGCTATACCTAAGAATCATAAGGCTGATGAACGCCAACCTGAAAAACAAGCTGCTGTAAGTCAGTCTATATTTCAGCCAAAACAAGCATCAAAGACTGCAGTGTCTGATATACCTTAGAGGATATGAGTTTTTAAAAATAGATGAAGATGATTCAGGAGGAGACCTCCTGAATATGAGAGTTTGAGGCAGTGGTAAAAGAATTCTCTAGGGTCATACTTCAGTTCCCCATGATAGCTTAATAGGATCTAAATCTCTCCTTTTTAAAAATGCAAAGAAAGGGGAGGGGAAGGCCAGGGAACAGGAAAACACTGAAAAAATCTCAGCTAACTGAAAAGAAGAAGAAAACAGAACTGAAAGTCCCATCTGTAATCACTTTGAGGTGCCACAGATCAAGGAACCTAGTTCACCACGACCACCCCCACTAAATATGGGATAGTTGATAGATTTAGTTGTACCACATCTGTAAATAGTCTGTAAATAGTTTCCCCGTGTGATCCAAGTTCCTTCCCTTGTTATCTGTAAACTCATGCATGTTGATTGTACTGAGATTTTTGTTCGATGTGAACCGCGCTGATGCCGAATAGTGCGGTATATAAGAGAATGTAAATAAATAAATAAATAAATAAATAAATAGTGTGACCTTCTGAGGGTAGCGCTGAGGGGCACAATAGACCAAATATGGATCACAGCCCACCACTTGTAGCCACCACACAATCTGTGTGTGTCAGCATGGATATTCCTTTTGTGGCCTTCAAGAGGTGCCCATCTATACCACAGGCGAGATGGTAGGGAAAAGAAGTAATACAAAGAAAACTCACAAGATGTGGTATGGGATTGCTTGAGGAAAAAGCAATGGGGCAAATGTTCTATCAAGAGACTAGATTGAAAAGCCTGAGGTACCCATTGTTGTGTGGGAATGGAGAGGGAACGTTTTATTGTGATCTGTTGGACAGGGGTTATTAAGTTTGCAATTCTGTTCATTTCTAGAAAACCAACTGTAGCGAAATTTTGGAGCTGTGTCCAGGCAAGTACTTCATGATCAATATTGAAATGGAGTATGCTTATGCCAACAAATAAAAAGGGAAACGGAGGAATTGTTCCAAGCAGTGAATCCATCCCTTTTAACATCTAGGCTCCTGGTGTGTTGGAGCAAATACAACTATATGGAGAGTAGTCCAGTTTGGGGCTTATAGCCTAAGGGGGGCATTTTATAGGTATTTGCAGGCCCAAATAAAACTTTGGTTTGTGCTAGTTTTAAATGAAGCTTTATGATTTTCATGTGCTTTCTTTTTGGGGAGAAGGGGGGGAAGGGTATTGGTCTGAATGTGTTTTCTTAATTGTGCTCCTGTAATGCATGCTATGGCTATTTTGCTCATGCTCATTGATTGCGCACATACACGTTTATAGGTATGTGCACGCACAAGTGATTTGCATACACTTTTATATTTAGCTGCCCAAATGAACACCCAAACAAACCTGAAATGCATATGCCTATTATTTTAGAAGCACCCTCATGTGTAAATATGGTATTTAAGCATGTAGATTGGAATTTTATAATTGTAAACCGCTCTGATGCTCACGTGTGGGCAGTATATTAAATGGTGAATAAAGATAAAAATAAAAAATTCAGAATACATATGTAAATATTATTTCAAAAAGCTACTATTTGCCTGGGGAGATCCACCCCATGTATAGTTTTCAAGGGGGTGTAGTGGAAGTGTTGTTTAGGAGTGCCTTGGATGGTCCAAAAATCTACATGTGTATTCCACATTTCACAAAGAGAATCCACAGGTATTTATTTTTTTATTTATTTAGCAACATTTCTATACCGCTGTATCTACAAGTCACAGCGGTATACAGGGAACAGGAATGTATATAACTTTACATGTAACGTATTTGATAACCGGTTAAACAATTTTAACAAGAGGGTAACGTATGAATCTTAACATTCCATGAAGCAGGGGGTAAGGGAGATTATTATACATGGTGTAAGACAAATGTATGGGGAGCTGGGGGTAGGAGACTACATCACAGATCCGAAATGTTTCAGGAACAGGTGGGTCTTTAGTTTTCCAGTTAGGTATTTATTGCTGCTCTGAAGCACAAATAGGTTTTTACAAAACAGTTGTCCAGGGCTTAATACAAGGGATTAATGGATTTTTGTATCTAGCTCATGTTTTTTTTAAGTGGTAGTTCAAGGCAAGTTATATTCAGGTACTACATGTCCATCAGGGCTCAGGAAAACTTCCACCTCAGGCTGCAGCAGTAAGACCAACTGCACCCAAAATTGAAGAGGAAGCAGCAAAATTCTAGGCCATCATTGTTTAACACAATAGCAGTTCAGGCAGGGCAGGGAGCTCACCTAAAATATTTACTTTCTTTTCCATATAGCAAAATTGAGGAGAAAAGACAACACAAGGTAAAAATTGCCAAGTCTGGAGCAGCAAGCTCTTCACCTCTAATGAGCACTTCTGAGATTACCCAGTCTGGAAGGAGAATCTGCTAATTGAATAACCAGTCCTCTATAATTCATTTCAGGAGTGGTATGAAGATACAAAAGCCTACCTCTGATCTCTCTTCAAAACCGAAGCTTTAAGTAGAAGGAAGGAAGGGGAAGAGGAGGTATTCCATCCAGCCAGATGCAGTCAAACATGAGCTGTGGAAACAAGGTAAATAAGCAACCCTCGTTTGAGGTGGGCTCTTTGAATGTAGTTGAGAAGATGGTGCATAGGCTGGGCCTGCCTGAAGGATTCCTACATGAATGTCTTGCTGGACAGAGATACCCTTCCCATCATCTGTAGCTGATGGAGACTTCTTCATCCCCTGTGTGAATGGCTTTCCTCATATATGCTGGACTCAACTGGCAGCCTGCACTTCAGTCAAACCCAAACCTTGGGCAAGAAGTTCGGTCAAAATAAGGTCATAGTAATTCCACGAATGCAAATTTTATTTAACAGAAAAACTTGGGGGTGTCTCCAACAAGAATAACATCTACAAGCTTTCCACAGCAGAGGTTCACAGTTAGTAGCAAAAATGAGTTATGGAAACAGAGCAAAACCTTTAACACAAGAAGTGCATTTCTGGCAGCATCCAGTCCAGTTAGTTAATGTGCTTAGCCCAGAAATCATTTTGATTTGTGGCAAATAAATAAAACTTCCAAAAGGCAAGTTGTTTCTTTCTCTGTTGTCCCCATAATTCCTCCTAGGAGTGCTTCAGGAAAAGGGAAAGGCCTTTATGCATAGAAGCAGAGATTTCAGATCAATCTCTCCATATGATATGAAAAAAGTTGACTTTGTACCAGCAAGTACCAGCAAAAAGCAAAAAGAACATAGCCTACAGTGAATCTTCTCTCTTATGGAGATACTTTTATAAACCTTTTTTTCATGCTAAAAAAACCCTTTTATAAAAGTAAGTTATACCTAAAAGTAAATGATGTGTAGGTAGGTATGTGCCTGTAGAGTAAGTATGCTCAGTGGAAGAGTTAGGGTACAGCATGGGTGGAGTCACAATTTACACATTTACTTTATACATTAACATTTATATCTGCCCACAATCTAGGTGCAATTTTTACAGAATTCATGCTAGTATTTTACTAAATAAGCTAAAAATAGGCAGCTTCCCCACCTTCAAATCGAGGCACCATGTTATAGTTACCCTATATAAGGGTCATTTTGTCCCGCAGATAGCAGGGATGGACGTCCCATTTGAACGTCCATCCCGCTATTTGCCCCTCTGCTGGCCCTGGCAAAAGCCTCACCATATGAACAGCACATCTGTACGGGAAGGCCTAGACAAGGGCAGGAGTGGATGTTCCAGAGACGGAGCGAAGGCAGGACATGGTTGGGCTGTGAGCCCGGACATACAGGGCTGATTCAGAGGTCGCCCATGTATATCCGGGGTCGTGAACTTAAACGGGGGACTTATTCCACCGCAGAGGTGGAATAAGTCCCCCTGGACATCAGGGGGTGATGCTGCTGGACCTGCAAAAACAGGTAGAGGGGTGCAGCTGGACCCTGGCTATGGAAGGCTGGATTGAGGGTCCAGCTGCGAGAATAGGATTTCAGTGGCGGCCAGCATTCGCAGCTCCGTTTAAGAGCCTGGCTGAGGTAGCCGGGTATGTGGTTGAGAGTGCAGGCTAATCAAAATTGAGGCCTAGCCTGCACATCCAGGCCGTAGACCCGAGTCTGATCCCATGGCCATGTCTAGCCCTCATGGGATCAGAATCGGCTCTACCTCTGTGTGTCCCGATTCTGATCGGCCGCACAGGGGGCTGGACGGCCTGAATGGAATGTGCCTCCACATCTAATAGATGCCACCACTGACATCATCTAGTCTTAAAGATTTGCTTAAACAAAACTAGAAATATTGTTCTGCATGGATAGAGATTAAGGCTGGGCAGAAGTTAAGGACCTGAGTTTGGAAAAAGGTCACGCCTATATAACAGCCAAACCAAAACAGAGATAAGAAAACTATATGCAGCTACAGAAAGATCATTGACAGCCCTGAACAAGAATGAAAACAAGACTCCTGGATCTTTCTCATGTTGTATGGATTCTTTACGAAGAAATTAGAAAGTAAATTTAATTACAGGTCTCCACTAACACTTTATAGTACCACTGGACATTTACACAGTGCTGACAAGTATTTGCATACAGTCTGTTCATCCCCAAAAAGCTTAAAATCTAGGTGGGTGCCTGAGGAAATAGGAAAGAAAGTAACTTGTCCAAGAAATGCATGTAGCTATGGCTGAACCCTGCCTATCAAAGCACTCAAACCACTAAGCCATGTCCTCTCATTAGGTAATATGCAGAACGGTGGAACTTGGGACTGGTGCAAGGAAATAAGGATCCATAGGCGAACCTCATTCCTTGCGCTCCCTGCTCCTGCGTCTGCCCCCTCCCCGGCCCTGTGGGAGCTGCTTTCTCTTCCATGCAAAAAGGAAGTTCGTAGCAGACTTCGGATGGAGTGGAGGTCAAACAGCCACGCAGCACCGGAGTTTTAAGATAAGCATTGCAGGGCCGTTTGAGGCCTTGCCACCCCTGCAGGTCCCAAAGAGGGAAAGCAGCAGTGATAATGGGCCGCCCCTGGATCATTAGCACTATAGGTGGCTGCCTAATTCGCCTAATGGTTGCACTGGCCCTGACAGAACCACAAAGGTAATATGCAGAACTTTCCAGAAGACATACTAAGAAGTAAAACAAAATAATATCAAGCACTGTTTAAAAAACACATCAAATCAAATTAGGAAATCTGGTTTTCTGAAGGAAATTTCTCCATCCAGAACATCAGTGTTTGACTCCAAGTCTTTTTTGGCCCTGATGACAGAACAGGAAGTCGATGATAATGCAATCGCCTGCAAGAAATATAAGCTATATCCAGGGAGCCACAGTCTAATAGCAGAATTTCATGAGATCTTCAAAGCCAGATTGGCAAAGGATTTTGTTAACATAGGTTTAACAGAGCCCCAAAATATTCCTCTGTCTTTACAATGAGGAAATTTCTGGAGTCCCTGCTTCTAGCCTTTACAGTTAATGATGTGCTATATGGAGGATAGACTAAGATGTTCATTAATAATACTGGGCGTTCCTATTCTGTGTTTTGGAGGAAATTATAAAAGCTTCTGTTAATCTGGGTCAGGGTTTGGGTTTTTTTGCTAGTAATGGTAGACTGGGCTGTTAAGAGTCCACAGGTGCTGAAGGGAAGCAGCTGTGAAGCAGCAGGGAGTTGCCTCTTGGTATTTTTGTCTAGACCTTGAAAAACAAATGAGGCTCCCAGGGAGTGGTGGGATTCAGCCGGTTTGCCATGGTTCGCCCGAATCCGTTCCTAAAATTTTCCAAGTTCACCAAACCGGTGCACCAACAGACAGTGAATCCCTGATGACCCAGCGGTCCCGATCCCCCCACCTGACAGTATTTTGATGGCATCAGGGACAATCGTGGCATCAGGAAAAGTCCCAGATGCCATCAAAATACTGTTGGAGGCCGGTGCCCCAACAGATAGTGAATCCCTGGTGGCCTAGCGATCTGGACCCCTCCTCCCTTAAAAAGAAAATAGACCTGGTGGCCTAGAAGCTCCCTGAACCCCCATTCCCCATCCTAACCTAAACAACAAATAGACCTGGTGGCCTAGTGGCCCCTAAACCACCCCCATCCCAGTACCTTCCAATTGAGCGGGCGTGCTGCCTACACACCCCCGCTCACGGTCCGCCATCTTCAAAAATGGCAGAACCTGGCCCCGCATGGTGCATCCTGGATCCATGATGCAACTCTCCCACTCATTTCAAAAGATGCCGGAGTGGGGGTGGTTCAGGGGGCCACTAGGTCACCAGGTTTATTCATTTTTAGGTCAGGAGGGGGATTCAGGGGGCCACTAGGTCACCAGGTCTGTTTGTTTTTTAGTCAGGAGGGGTGGGGGTTCAGGGTCCAATGCCGCAATTGCCTCCAGTGCCTTCAAAATGTTGGGTGGGGGGATCGGGGTGCTGCAGCCCGCTCGTATTGATCTGATACAGAACCGGTTCCTACGATTTTTCAATCCCACCATTGCTCCCAGGCCAAGGTGGCCTAAGAATCAATAGGAAGAGCTAAGAGAAAAGGAGATCCTTGGGAGACACTGGGGAGAAGTGATGCCCAGCTAGAGCTTGGAAGCCAACAGCAACAATTACCTTGGAAGGATCCAATACAGGGTTGCGTATTGCAAGAAGTACAGATTCATGGTATACCTGAGCAGGTTTGTGAGACCTAGAGGATTCTAGCCATGAGCAGACCCAAGAAAACTCTTTGGTTCATCTTCATTTAAAATGAAGTTTCAGGGAGGGCGGAGCCTGATGTCCAGCGGGATGGTCGCATAACGCTGAGGCTCCCGAGAGGCCTACTCAGAATCCTGAATTAACACCGTACATACCTGGAACTTCTACTCTGATCTTGCCGGGGCACATTGGTGAGATGGCGGGGACCAAACCCACGTGCCTGGAATTTGGATCTCCAGCGGCTTCTCACGGCAAACGCTCCAAAACTGAACCTCCGTCCTCGCAGAAGGGGCTGGCCTTGCGCGAGGGCCCCGAAATGCAGCAGGAAATCCTCGCAGAGATTAGAGGGGTCAAAAACCTTGTGCAGTCAAACGGTGAAGCACTCCGAGCGCTGCGGGAAGATCTTGGTGTGCTGCAAAACAAGCTAGAAGGGCTTTCTTCGCGTCAGGACAAAATGGAGAGCATATTGGACTCCCATGCGGCCCGGTTGTCCAAACTCGACAAAGTTGAACGTCAGGTGCGGGCTTTGCAGAAAGAAGTGGAAGATGGCAATAATAGAGCGCGCCGCAACAACATACGACTCGTGGGCATACCGGAGGGAGCGGAATCGGGAGACATGAAAGAGTTTTTATGCAAAATCCTCCCTTCCCTGCTCCAAATCACCTTTACCAAAGATTTGGAGATCGATCGCGCTCATAGTGTACCCACAAGCATAACGCTCAACAGGAAGACCCCGCGGCCTATCATTTTTCGACTTTTGAGATATCAACACGTGGAGCAAATTCTAAGTGCCTCTCGGGCAAAGGGCCATATGGAGTTTGAGAGCCAGAAGATCTCCTTCTATCCTGACTTGGCTAAACCCACGGTCGACCGCCGAAAGCGCTTTCTGGAATTCCGGCCGAGGCTTCAACAGCTACAAGCACGCTATGGCCTGATGTACCCGGCCAAGCTCCGAGTCACACTTCATAATCAGACAAGAACATTTGAGGACCCTGATCTACTAGCGGAGTTTTTGGATTCCAAAGAAGCCGACTTGATGCGCTGACTTCCAGAATATTCCTGCAAGTATTCTCATATCCGCTGTACCTGCCATATTGGATCTGCCGCAGCCCAGCCAAGAGTCTGGCGAGGACAGTTTGTTTGCCTTACTTTTGATGATATCTGTGACCCGACTCCATCTACCCACAGTAGCCTCGATGAGTATCGGAGACAGTGTTAATTATGGACTCTGGTGTTTCTTTTCTTTTTTTTCATGTCTTTCTATTTCCTCTCTAGGGCCTCCTCCCGCAGACATATGGTCGCCATATTCTTTGGGGGTTTTGCTTCTTCTCTACGATACAATGGTACATACTTTTCAATATGGGGTGTATTAGCCAGCATACTCGGTGATTATGTCATTGTTGCACAGATTCTGATTATGTTGTATGTTTTCAAGCGCCCTTACCTAAAATGTCTATTACCGATTGATGGCACCATGTAAGATTTTCTCATTGAACGTAAAAGGAATCAATAATCCGATAAAACGGAAGAAAATCCTAAGCTACCTAAGTCAGGAAGCTGCGGATCTGATTTTTCTCCAAGAAACGCATTTAAATTCGAAGGAAACTCTTAAACTCAATATTAAACCTTACATGGTGGCCGCCTATTCCCCAGCCGTTTCTAAGAAATGTGGGGTTGCCATACTGGTTAGGAAATCTTTGCATGCTACTATTATTGCGACTAGCTCAGATACAGAAGGTAGATGGTCCAGAGTTCACCTCAAGATAGGTAGCCTTGAAGTTACATGTATATGCCTTTACGCTCCTAATGTGGATGACCCTGCCTTTTTTGCTACCATTGCTCAGGTTGCGCAGGCCTCTGCTAATACTTCATTGATAATTGGGGGGGATTTCAATCTAGTCCTTGATCCCCTGATTGACAAACAGCCACCTAGGACAAGTGGTCCCCCCAAGAGTCACACCACGCTTACCTCCCTGATTAAAGATCTTGCTTTAGTTGATCTATGGAGGTTACTACACCCCAATGAGCTTGACTTCACCTTCTTCTCTTCCCCTCACAAATCCCAGTCTCGCATAGACTTCTTTCTAATATCAAAACTGTTAGTTCCTCAGGTGGACACTGCAAAGATTCACTCCCAACATATCTCAGATCATGCTGCTATTTCCTTTCAATTACACACTACTGCACCCCAAGGGAATTCGGGGGCCTGGTTCTTCGATAGAGCCCTATTAACTCAACCAGAGTTCCAGTTAGAAATTCGAGCAGCCATACAGGATTACTTCCATTTTAATCTACCCCAGGATACTGCGAATTGGGCTTGGTGGGAGGGCTTCAAAGCGGCCAGTCGAGCAACGATCACTAGCTATCAAATCCGCTTGCGGAAACAACGCAAACAGCAGCTACTCATACTAGACCAACAAATAAAAGCAGGCGAACGAGTTCTAACTTCATGTACTGATCCATGTGTATTAATTCGATTACAGCGTCTCCGTTTTCAATATAATTCAATCCTCTCAACTGCAGCTTCTAAGAGTATTGAGCTTCAGCGAGGGACATATTATCGTGAAAATAACCGAGCCGGTCGACTCTTAGCCAACGCCTTGAAAGGTCAAAAAGAAGCCAAACGCGTAGCGGCCCTTCGAGCTCCACAGGGAGGGGGCATAGTGACCACAGACTCCGATATTGTAGAACTCTTTCGGGATTTCTATACCCGCCTATATCAATCTGAATGTGAGTTCTCGTCAGAGACATTCGAGCGATTGCTCTCTGGCATTCAGCGGCCGACCCTCTCTGAAGATGATAGGGATGCGATGGATGAACCCTTCTCTACTTCAGAGATCCAATCTGCCCTAAAACGAACAGCCTCGGGCCGTGCCGTAGGGCCCGATGGTCTCCCGACCGAATTCTACAGAACGTTCAGTGCAGATTTAGTTCCCTATTTAAAACTCTATTTTACTGCCCTTGCGGTAGATACATCCTCTTTGGGATCCTTTTCTGCAGCTAATGTGGTAGTATTTGAGAAAGAAGGCAGAGACCCGCTGCTAACCGCCAACTACCGTCCAATCTCCCTACTTAATGCCGATTATAAGATCTTCGCAACGATCTTGGCCACCCGGCTATCTGACAGGATGGCCACCCTAATTCACCCCGACCAATGCGGTTTTATACCCGGCAGATCAACTGCTGACAATGCTCGGACCTTGTGCCATGTGCTATCCAGTGCTGCCAATCTAGATCATCCATGGGTGGGTCTTTCCCTGGATGCCGAAAAAGCCTTTGATCGCCTAGAATGGCCCTTCTTATTTGCAGTTCTCCGATGGTATGGCTTTGGGGAGGGCTTCCTCCGATATCTCCAAGTCATGTATACTCAACCCGTCGCCAGTATTTGTGTAAATGCCATCAAGTCTCAGCCATTTAATCTCCAAAGAGGCACGCGTCAAGGTTGCCCCCTGTCACCAATGCTCTTTGATCTAGCTCTTGAACCCCTAGCCCTCCTTATTAGACAGTCCGCACGTATTCGAGGTGTCCCCTTCAGTCATAGGGAGATTAAACTCTCTGCATATGCAGATGACCTTATGCTTTTCGTTTCCCTCGATTCGGTTCCAGCTGTCTTGGATCTGATTGACGGATACTCACAATTATCGGGCTATAAAATTAACTGGACCAAATCTGTAGCATTCCCACTGAACCGCTGGGTATATGAGGCTGACATGCAGGCCTTTCCCTTCCTTTGGCAATCCCGCATGGTGAAGTATCTCGGGGTCCATTACTGTTCTCCTTTAGAAGACACTATCAGTTTTAATGCCAAAGAGGTAGTCTCCAAAGTCCGTGAGCTCACAAATCGTTGGTCTCCCTTATCTCTTACATGGGGCCGCCTAGAAACTGTGAAAATGATGATAGCCCCCAAAGTGAACTACATTTTAGAAATGCTGCCATGCTTACTCCCGCTACATACTTATAAAGATATTGAGGGCCTTCTCGTCCGTTATCTCTGGCAGGGCAAGCCACCAAGGATAGCTAAACAAAAACTACAGTCTGCAAAGGAAAGAGGGGGTACCAGATTTCCTGATTTTCTTAGATATCATCAAGCCTTCCTACTTAAGCAAGGTGCCCGATGGCTAGATGCCTCAACAGACAGCAGACCAGTTTGGCTTGACATAGAAGAGGAGCTTAGTGGCCCAATTCCGTTGACCCATCTCCCCGGTATGTCCCATCAAGTAGACACCCGCCATCCACCAATGATTGTCGATACTCTTGCGGCCTTTAACACTCTCATTCTATCACTGGGCCCGAACGTATGTCCTCAGGACGGACTCCCGCTATGGAATAACCCCAGAATTCAAGTCCTAAATAGAACGATAGCATGGAAACCCTGGTACTCAAGGGGGATCTGGACACCCCAACAGCTTTTCTCTGCAGCTCGTTGGAAAACCTTTTCTGATTTACAAAAGGAATTTGCGTTACCAGCGAAACACTACTTTCAATTGATGCAGCTTCAACACTGCCTCAAAAGTGCTCGAATCATGCCGCCCTCTGCCCCTACTGAGGACGGGCTATTAGAGATAGTTCACTCTATTAGTAGTACACATGGGGTAGCCTCTAACTTTTATAAAATATTATGTCAGGGTACAGACACGGCCACTTTTAGAGCCCAACAAGCCTGGGAGCGCGAACTGCAAACCACTTTAACCCCTGTGCAATGGAGCGTTTTCTGGAGCAAAGTAGTGCGGGTCTCCCGGTCTGCCTCTGTTACCCAAACTCTCTTCTTTTTTGCACACAGATGCTTTTATACCCCAGAAAAAATAGCCAAATGGAACACAACTGCTAGGGACCAGTGTTGGTCTTGCCATACTGCTGTGGGAACCCTCGCTCATGTTATTTATGAATGTCCTCAACTACAGGTTTATTGGGGGCGGGTTTGGGGTTGTATTCAATTTATCTTACACCTTCACGAACCTCTCTCTTGGAAGATCGTGGGACTCCGCTCTGTGGCGGAGGTCCCCTCTCTTCCTAAGAAGGGTCGCTTTCTCCTTGATTTCATGCTGGGTATAGCCATATGCTTAATCACGAGGAATTGGAAGGATAGCTCTCGACTTACTGTCAATGAATGGTGGAACCTCGTCTGCTTATATAGTAATATGAGCAGATACCTCGGAGAGCTATTCCCCATGCCCAAACTCACTCTCGCTTGTCTAAATGGCAGATGCTCAATGATTATGTACAATCTGCTCATTGTTCCAACATGCCTGTATAATGTGCACTCATCATGTTTCAGATCACCGTTAGGTTTTGTAACACAATAATGTAAGTACACGCCCGCTTCGGGAATGATTAGTTTTCTAGAGAAGAAGCAGGGGGGAGGGGGGTGGCAGGGGTTTAATTTGGTGTATGTATTACACTTTATGTATCTGTCTTTTAGCTGTATGTCTTCCTTTTCCTTTGTTGTTATAAAATGAAAATAAAGAATTTAAAATGAAGTTTCAGGAATTTATATTTATTTATTTATTATTTTGCACACATTCATCCTCATTGCATGTGTACAATATGTGCTATGACCTTTTTGTGCACATTGCCTCTTTCACAACAATCTTGTAAAAATGCATACCTAGACAACCTGGGCCCGATATGTATTTGGGCAGGCTATGCACCATGTCGCCACATAGCCCTGCTTGCTGACCCCTAACCCCAAATTTTCAATGCCGTGGTGATGGCATAGAATATCCGGGGTTGCCGCACAAACACCAGAGCCGCCCTGGCTTACCGTATAGCAGCAATATTGCACCACTACCCGGTTAGCATAAACAGCTAAAACTAGGTGAACCAAAGGTTCGCCTAGTTTTAGCTGCGGATCACTAAGCGGATAGCGGCGCAATATTGCTGCTACTCAGTTATCGGTACTCCCTGCCTCTGCTCTGCCCTGGAATGCTCCCGACATGCCCCATTGCTAACTGGATAGCGTCAGGGCATGTGGGGGACATAGACGGGGATATTGAATGGCATTAACCATCTAGGTGCCATTGAATATTCCCATTAAAGGTATTTGCACCATTTACTGGGCTGTATACCATGTAAATGCCTTTCGAATATCAGGCCCCTTACTTTTAAATACTACTTTGCTTTGTGTGTATGTGGTGCCCACTCTCCCTGCAGGCAAAAGAATGTGCTGATGGATCTTTGAGTTTGTAGCTGTCGGGATTTATTGTTTTGCTTTGACAACTGCTGCTTTTTGTTACCCCTCAGAAGCTGCCATCCTAGGTGACTGCCTAGTCTTGCCTAAAGTTTGAGCTAGCCCTGGATTTAAAAAAACAACCTAAAATAGACTGAAGCGGAGCAGTTGTATGGTGCAAAGCAGATTTAGGTCTTTTTGCATTGTTTTCCTGTCAGGCAGTGAGAGGCTAGTGATAGCTGCCTCATGCCACCCACCCACTAGATTTATCCTTTCCACAAAAATAGCCCCCAGAGAGTGGCCCAAAATCCCATTTATGCGTACCGCGTTATAAATACAATGCCTGCTGGACTCCCTAAATAAATAGCTGCTGTTATATTGCTACACAAAAAACTGGCAAACTGGAGACCCATATTTTTATTAAAAAGTGACTAGAAGATACTGTTGATTCTTCTAACTTCAGGGGCTCATCTCTTATCTCAGCAGGGCAGGTCTGTGTTACAAAAGGCAGGCAGATTGCCAATTATCTCACGTGTGTCCAGGGTCTACCAGCACTAAGAGAGAACCACTAAGAGAAGGATTTTGTCCATATACATCATAGCTATTTCTCTGAGATTCAGAAACATTATGGTATTCCTTAGACATCGTTTGTCATTTACCGTTTATTGTTAATCTTAATCTTAATATACCACCTTTTGAGTATCAAAGTGGTTTATAAATAAAATATTACTAGTAAAAGAATAAAAGAGAATGCCAGCAATCTATAAAAAGGAGGAAATAAAAAGAATTGCAAAAACCAGCCATAAAGAGGGGAATTTGATGTTCCTAGGCAGCAGGGGTCATAGCACACCCTTGAGTGCTAGGGAGAATAGGTGAGTCTTCACTCTGCATGGCATTTCTTATGAGGACTCTGTTCTCAGAGCATGAGAAAGTTCATTCTGCAGGGTAGGTGCAAGATAAAAGAAAGTTGATTTTCTGGTGGATTCCAACTTTGAAGAATAAACAGATGGAACAAGAAGGCGATTGTCGTAAATAGTTAGGAGGGAGCAAACTCAAGAATGGGGAATGTCAAGGGAGAAAAGATACAGAGAGAGAACTGTATAAAAAGACCATATGGGTGAGGCATAGAATCATGAATTGCATATGGAATCTAATGGACGACCAATGAAATTGTAGGAATAGAGGGGTCATGTGGTTGAATTTGAGTGCTTGAGAAAAAAATGTGTTTGATTGTGTTCTGCACAGTCTGTAAGAGCTAAAAAGATAGATTTGGTGATAGCCGAGGCCTGCTCTTTGAATGTCAGTTTGTGGTCTAGAATGATTCCCAGATACTTAAAACTATATGTTAGGGTAATGGGAAAGCCAGAGTGTATAGGAGCAACAGACGTTTGGGTGGAATGACCAGTAAACCAAAGGCAGTGGTTTTGAAAGGTTTGAGCTTTAAATTATTCAAATGCAGCCATTGAGATACTCTTGCAAGATAATGATTTATATCAGACAAATCAGGGGCAAGTGGGTCAGTGGATGTGACTAATCAGATATCATCAGCAGTGGTGTACCAAGGGCAGGGTGATGGGTGTGGCCCGCCCCGGTGCAGGCCGGGAGGATGGTGCACCGCCACCGGGCCCACACTTCAGAGGCAGCACAGCAAACTTACTTAAAAGCCAAGTGGCTTATTATACTGTCTCTGCTCCAGGCCCAAAGGCTCTTCTCTCCCAGCCACAGTGTCATGAATCGCTCTGCTTCTATTTTATTTCCTCTGCCAGCTGCACTATTTATACTGTTTTGGTGATGCTAATGGAGCATTTGCTTGGTTGGCCCATTGACCAAATGACCCATGGTGTTTTGTCTGCATTTGCATTTATGGTCAGACCTTTCTGCTGTTTGCTCAAAAACAGGCAGTTGTCATCAAGCAGCATAATCTGAGCCATAAAATTCATGTTTTGATCCAATGCATGCCAGCAGCTTCCCCGAGCATCATAATTAAACTACACAGGTGCATGCTACTAATAACTACTGTACAGCTGTGAGCAGCTGGACTGCTGAAAGTTTTTTTCAGCCAAATCACAATGTGACTATGTATGTGCCATGATGTCCCCAACCTCCCACTCACATAATTACAATCCCAGTACTCCTTAAATGCATCAGAGTCTTAGTCTGAGGCATATTTACCGGACAGCGCTTCTCGTTGGATCACCACGGTGTCATTGCTCAAGGCCATAAGAACATAAGGACATGAGACATGCCATACTGGGTCAGACCGAGGTCCATCAAGCCCAGTATCCTGTTTCCAACAGTGGCCAATCTAGGTTATACGTACCTAGCAATATCCCCAAAAGACACAGGTTCCACAATGCTTGTACTGGGTCAAGCATTGATATCCTGGGTCCCTTTTTAATAGTGGTTTATGGACCTTTCCTCCAGGAACTTGTCCAAACCTTTTTTAAACCCAGCTATACTAACAGCCCTTACTACATCCTCCAGTAACAGATTCCAGAGTTTGATTACACGTTGAGTGAAACAATATTTTCTCTTATTTGTCTTAAATAGTTTACCCTGTAGCTTCATTACATGTCCCCTAGTCTTTCTATACTCTGATAGGCCCTACTGCAATCCTGAGTCAAACTTCTCAGGATCCTGAGAATGAATCTAATGGCATGCATGTATCAGTGGTTGGACTATTTCAGTGACACAACCTGATCTATGCTTTTCTTATTTTGGAATGAAAGGGATTACTGAAGACAGACTTCCACAGATTTCCTATATGCTCTCTTTTGTCAACATGAAGATACACAGTCTGGCAAAATACAGTTTGTGCTGGAAATGAACAGAGAGAATGTAATAGAAAGTGTTGGGGACTAATTAGTGACCACATCTTAGATGTGGCTCTTATTCTGATATAATTCAGTGAAACAAGATTCAAGTTCAGGGGAGTGACTTGTTTCAAGATGGCGGCAGAGCTGTAACGGGCCGAAATGCCTAAACGGAAAGGCAAGCAAAAGGTTCCTCCCACGGAGCCTGTACCTGCTATTGAGGTACCCATGGATCGTTTTGTTCGGCTAACTCAGCAGCAAGTTGAGGAGTTTCGAGCGGGCTCTGCTTCATCAGCTGAGGCATTTTCGGCATTGCCTGCCCTTGAGGTATCTCTCTTCCCTAATGGGTGTGTACCTCCCCCAGCTCCGACACCTCCGGCGACTCCTCTTGCACGCAGAGTCGAAGCTCTCTCCAAAGAAGTGGGAGATGTGGCTCGAGAGCGGGGCTTGCTTGAGGCCGAATCCGGTGAGCAACCGAGTACAACTGAGGCTGCAGGTGTGGAGGAGTTCCAACTTCGGCAGGAGGCTGTTTCCACTCATGAGGAAAGCAGGGCCGATTAAAGGAAAGTTCCTCTATCTGCAATTATGCCATCTGAGCTGCCCAAGCTTATTACTTTGGTACATCAGAATGTAATCTCTTTGGAGAACATTTGGGAGGCGATTTCGCAACTTTCCAGTGTCGTAAGTCAACGGTTGGCTTTATCTACCTTTAGGGTTGAAAAGCTTGAGGTCCTTTATTCTGAATTTAAGTCAGAAATGTTGGATGTTAAAGGGAAAATGGAAACTTGGAAACTGGGGATCAGAAACTGTTGCAGGTTTCTAATGTAGCTGATTCCTTAGTTAAAGATAATGTGGCCAGCAGTACCGCCAGCACCCGACCACCATCATCTCCACTCCTGTCCAATCGGGACAGTGGGAGCTACTCCCGTCCAATCCGGGCGGTGGGAGAGGAGGCAGAAAGGGCCATAAAGCGCGGCGTCCCTAACCCGAGGGAGCCGCAGTACCGCCAGCACCCGACCACCATCATCTCCACTCTTGTTCAATCGGGACAGTGGGAGCTACTCCCGTCCAATCCGGGCGGTGGGAGAGGAGGCAGAAAGGGCCATAAAGCGCGGCGTCCCTACCCCGAGGGAGCCGCAGTACCGCCAGCACCCGACCACCATCATCTCCACTCCTGTCCAATCGGGACAGTGGGAGCTACTCCCGTCCAATCCGGGCGGTGGGAGAGGAGGCAGAAAGGGCCATAAAGCGCGGCGTCCCTACCCCAAGGGAGCCGCAGTACCGCCAGCACCCGACCACCATCATCTCCACTCCTGTCCAATCAGGACAGTGGGAGCTACTCCCGTCCAATCTGGGCGGTGGGAGAGGAGGCAGAAAGGGCCATAAAGCGCGGCGTCCCTACCCCGAGTGAGCCGCAGTACCGCCAGCACCCGACCACCATCATCTCCACTCCTGTCCAATCGGGACAGTGGGAGCTACTCCCATCCAATCCGGGCGGTGGGAGAGGAGGCAGAAAGGGCCATAAAGCGCGGCGTCCCTACCCCGAGGGAGCCGCAGTACCGCCAGCACCCGACCACCATCATCTCCACTCCTGTCCAATCGGGACAGTGGGAGCTACTCCCGTCCAATCCGGGCGGTGGGAGAGGAGGCAGAAAGGGCCATAAAGCGCGGCGTCCCTACCCCGAGGGAGCCGCAGTACCGCCAGCACCCGACCACCATCATCTCCACTCCTGTCCAATCGGGACAGTGGAAGCTACTCCCGTCCAATCCGGGCGGTGGGAGAGGAGGCAGAAAGGGCCATAAAGCGCGGCGTCCCTACCCCGAGGGAGCCGCAGTACCGCCAGCACCCGACCACCATCATCTCCACTCCTGTCCAATCGGGACAGTGGGAGCTACTCCCGTCCAATCCGGGCGGTGGGAGAGGAGGCAGAAAGGGCCATAAAGCGCGGCGTCCCTACGGGCGCGCCCGCGCCTGGCGGGCCCGCGCCTGAGGGCCTCGCCAGAGGGCCCTTTGGCGTGGCCCTTAGGCGGTGGCCATTAGCGTGGCCGATCCCACGGAAAATCTCCACAACGGGCAAGGCTCGAGCTCCCCTGATCGGGTCTGAGCTCGCCAACAATAGCAACATCATCAACTCCAACTCTGCTAAACAGGAGCTCCCTGGAACACAGGCGGACACACCGGCTCCTGTTCCCAGCCTCAACACCCGACAACCACCTCTGATATAGAAGAGACTCAACGCAGCAAACAGCTCAACAGGGCAAATACCGGATATTCAAAAGCTCCAGCAAACCGGCAAGAAAGAGACTACACTGCTTCAAAACCCCAGGTACTCTTTCACAACATGCCGCCCTTCCTAACACCCATCTACCTTCTCACTCCTCTCCTAACACTGTACCCCCACCCAAGCACACTCAGCAATCCTCTCTACGCAGACACACTGACAGGCACAACCCCTTCCGCACAGACACTGTACTCCCACCCCACCACACCTACTGACCTCCCATACACAGGAACCACAGGACTGCAACCCACAAACATCTACAACAACACGAACAACCCAAAACACACACACCACACGCCAGCCAAAAGCACCAATCACATCAGTCACCTGCACCTCTCCATCACACTCATAAACGCACGCTCCACCAGGAACAAATACCACATGCTCCAAGACCTGATCATATCTGAGAAGACAGACATCCTATGCATAACAGAAACCTGGCTAACAGAAACGGACACAGTAATAATGAACCAACTGACACCAACCGGATACAGCTTTCATCACTGTTCCCGAACGCACGCAAAAGGCGGAGGAGTAGCCATCATCGCAAAGGACAACCTCCACCTGCGCACCCTCACCTCTGAAACCTCCGACGAAGCAGACATCCTTACCCTCACTAACAAAAACCTCACAATATGCCTGGTCTACAGAACACCCGCTGCAAACTCTGACTTACCAAGGATACTGCACCTGATCTCCGAAAGCATCGACCCATCAAAGGAACCAATTATACTAGGAGACTTCAATCTCCCATCCCTCCAAGACACATAAACAGAAACATTCCTTAACGCCATGACAGCAATGAACCTATCGCAGATCATAAATGAACCAACACACGAAAAAGGAAACACACTGGACCTCATATTCCTGAACTCCCAGGCATCCACCTCATGCAGCAGTCCAACAATCTCACCAGTCCCATGGTCAGACCATTACATCATCCACCTCTCCCACACATATCGACCAAATACAAACAGAGGATACACCCAACACACACGAAGATTCAAAGCATTCAACAAAGAAGACTTCCTGACACTGACCCTACCTAATCTACTTATGAACTCAAACAACCTCGATAACCTCATGGACAACTGGAACACCACAATCTCCTCAGCATCCAGAGCAACTGTAAACAAGACCAGCAACAAGCCCATCTCCTCAAAGGCCCGCTGGTTCACCCCTGACCTCCGGAAACTGAAAACAAAACTTAGAAGAACAGAAAGAAAATGGAGAAAAAACAAAAAATGACAAAGACAAAAAGCAATACCTATATGAACTTGCTGCCTACCACTCAGAAACCGACAATGCAAAGAGAAACTACCACACCAAAATCATCACGACCGCTGCAAACAAACCTCGAGAACTCTTCCAAATTGCCAAAAAACTGACAAAGACACCAACCACTTCCGATCAACCCCCAGATATCCCCTCGGATCTCTTGGCCCGACAATACAAACAATTTCAGCAACCTCAACAACCTTACCGCTGCGCTACAGTCACAAGAACATACCCAGGAATCACCATAAACGCTAACTGGACTACATTCAATGACACCTCAAAGGAAGAAATATCCTCCACCATCTCCTGTCTGAACACCACTACCTCCCCACTGGACCCCTGCCCTACCGAATGGATAAAGAAAACCAAGGAAGACCTGAGTACCCCACTAACTCACATCGTAAACGAATCCTTTAAACAAGGATACATGCCAGATGCCCTCAAAACATCAATCATCCGACCAACCATAAAGAAGAACACCCTGGACCCCAAGGACCCCACCTCCTACAGACCAGTGGCAAGCCTCCCCCTCGCCACCAAGATAATAGAAAAGATAGTCCGACACCAGCTCCAAGATCATCTAGACACCAACGACATACTTGACCCACAGCAACACGGTTTCCGACCACTACATGGAGTTGAGACCCTCATGACCATCCTAATGAACACACTCATCATCGGAACACAAGAGAAAAATTCAGGATACATCCTGATCTTCCTAGACATATCAGCGGCCTTCGACACAATCTCACACGAAATCCTCATACACAGACTACAAACAATCGGAATCAAAGACACTGTACTCCAATGGTTCAGATCCTACTTAACTAACAGACAGCAACAGATTCGCACCCTCTCCACAACTTCGCCCCCCTACCAACAACTTCAAGGAGTACCCCAAGGATCCACCCTATCAGCCATGTTGTTTAACATATATCTCCGTCCACTATGCTCAATCATACGCACCCACAACATCAACTTCCACATCTAGGCGGACGACATAATGCTCTACGCACCAATTACAACCACCAACCCAAAAAACGAACAGCTATCAGCCTGCTTCAACGACGTGGCCAACTGGCTACAGGAGAACAATCTATCCATCAACATAAAGAAAACCGAAGCCCTAATAGTAACAAAAGAACCTGACTTCAAACCACCTACCCACCTCAACATGGGAACCACACAAATACAAATCCAGCCTCAAATAAGATATCTAGGCATCATCATTGATCAAGCTCTCACCTTCAAACAACAAATCAACAAAACCGCTGGGATGATATTCCACAAAGCCAAAACTATCCAACGACTCCGGCCCCTCCTAGAACCTCACGACTTTAGGACAGTGATGCAAGCTGTGACACTCCCTCATCTGGATTTCTGCAACATAATCTATCATGGACTTCCTGCCTCGCACACCAACTCCCTCCGTACTGCCTTAAATACTACAGCAAGGATTATTCAAAATGCAAAAAAAAGGAGCACATCACCCCAATCCTAAGAGACCTTCACCTCCTTCCACTGCAAGCAAGAATCAAGTACAAAGCCATCTTACTCATCCACAAAACTATCCACCAAGCACGGAACACCTCACTACACTCCTTACTGCCTCGACCATCCCACAACAGATCAACCAGACATTCCTCCAATAACTCTATCGTTGTCCCCCACAAAAGAACCAAATCCACACAACGGACCTGCAACAGAGCATTCAAACTTTATGCTCCATCCCTCTGGAACTCTCTACCAAACCACATCAAGAACAACAACGACATCAAATCATTTAAGAAACAGCTGAAGACAATCCTATTCCGTGAACATCTCTCAACGGAAACGCCACCATGACCTAATACTTAGATTTAGCAGAAGTAAATCATGTCCATGTCTACCCACAATCATTAATTGGTGACCCTGGTGATGGCCCCACCCTAAAAGAAATTACCCCTCCCTATGTTACATGTTACACCGCTTTGACCCGGTGAAAAGCGGGATATAAATGCAGTTAAATAAATAAATAAATAAATAAATAAATGTGGCCATAAGGCTGAAGCTGGAATCCTTAGAGAACTCTGTTAGAGCTTCCAATATCCGTCTACTTAATTTTCCTATAGTACCTGCAGTTGCTCCTTTGGATCTGTTTAAAAAATATATTCAAGAAGCTTTGTTGGTGCCATTTGATTTAATCCCTCCAGTTGTTAAAGCGTACTTTTTGCCAGTTGGTAAAAAAGAGGTAAAGATGGCAGTTGGGACATTGGATATGGACTTTCTTGATGTATCAGTTCTTCTTCAAACGCCTAAGGAAGATGAGTTAAATGTCTCTACTATGTTAGTGATGTTTGCTATTCCATCTGATAGGGATTGGATTTTCAAGCTATACTTTAAGAAGTGGGCCAACTTGTTCATGGGTAAGAGAATTTCGATCTTCCCAGATGTGGCCAGAGAGACTCAAAAAAGGCGGAAAGCTTTTCTGTTACTTCGTCCTGGGGTGACTCAGATAGGTGCTTCTTTTTTGCTTAGATTTCCTTGCAAATATATAATTGTATTTCAACCTCATAAGTATATATTTCTTTAGCCTGAGGATCTCTCTTCTTTTATCATTTCTCATATTGTTACTTCCTCTCCTTCCTGAGTGTTTTCCCATTAATATATAGAATGCTCGGTTCTCTGACCCTTCTGTTTATTCTTTTGCTTTTTCCTGTAACACCCATAATTGGGAGTGCCTGTCCCTCTTATTTATTTTATTTATTTTATTTATTTATTTAGACATACTTGTATACCACCTTATCCTACAATCAAAGTGGTTACATCACATCACAATTGGGTAACATTTAACATGTGGGTGTTTTACAACATTTAACATTAGGGAATTTAACAACATTAAGACAACACAATTTGAGGGTTACATTTATCATGATGGTGTCGTGAGTCTAACTGGGTTGATTAGGTATTGAGCTTGCAGTGGAGTTTACGTTGCAATCCCTCTCGGGTGGGGGCTGTTGTGTATCTGTTTGGGACTGTTGTCTATCTGCTCGTAAGTTTCTGTGAAGAGCAGGGTTTTAAGGGCCTTGCAGAAGTCTGTGATGTCTTCTAATTCCCTTAGGCTTGTTGGGAGGGAGTTCCATAGTGTGGATGCCATTAGTGATGGGGCTCTTCTAGACATATTTTGTTTTGTCTTGTGATATCCTGAAGGTGTCCTGATCATGTTGTCATAGTTGTTCCTTCTTGGTCTGTTACTGATGTTCCTTGTTACAATTTCTTGTAGTATATCTGCTGAAAGATGGTGGATGATTTGAAGATGATCAAGATTATTTTAAATTTTGCTCTGGCTACCATTGGTAGCCAGTGCAGTTGCTGTAAGATAGGGGTGATGTGTTCTGATCTTGGGGTGTCAGTGATGATGCGTGCTGTAGTGTTTTGCACCATTTTGAGTGGGTGTAAGGTCTGCTGGGGGAGGCCTTGATATAAAGAATTTTCCATAATCAAGCAGAGGTGTGACGAGTGCTTGGCATACTGTGCGTAAGTGGTCCTGGCGGAGTAGTGGTTTTAACTTTCTTATGGTTCTCAAACGTTGATAGGCCTTGTTTGCGGTTTTGGCGATATGAGACTTCATGTTTAGAGCTCTGTCCATTGTGATGCCCAAGTACCTAACTTCATCTTTGACTATTATAAGTTTGTTTAGAATGCTGATATTCTGTGGTGGAATGAAGCTTGGGTTCCTTGTGACGAACATTGCCTCCGTTTTATCGTAGTTGACCGTCAGGTTATTGTCTGTGAGCCAGACATTCATGTCTTCAAGGCATTTAGTTATTGTTATCGTGTTAAGTACTAGTAGATTGATTGGAGCATACATTATGATGTCGTCAGCATATATGTGATAATAGAGTTTGTGTCGTCTGATGATGTTGCATATCGGTTGGATGTAAATATTGAAGAGCATTGATGACAGGGCAGATCCCTGAGGTATTCCTTGTGTTGCGGGGAATTGCAATGATTTCTTTTGGGTGCATTTGACTTGCTGTGTTCAATCTTCCAGGTACAATGTGAAACATTTCAGAGTGTTCTTGCGCAATCCTATCTGTTGCAGGCGCTGTAGCAGTCTAACGTGGGACACTGTGTCAAAGGCTGCCGAAATGTCTATGAATACTAGCAGGAATCCATTCTTTACTTATGTTTCTTGTGCTGCTCCCTCCATTATAGTGGACTAATGATACCATTGGAAAAAAAAAAGAAAATGTTTCTGTATGTGATTTCTGATTATTTTTGCTACAAGTTGTATCTTTATCTGTACAAGCATGTTGCTTGGATATAAATTGAAAAATTTGCATAAATAAAGGAGAAAAAAACAAGATACAAGTCCTGCCCAAATGATCACTGAACGAGAAAGCTGGGTGCATGCATGGAAAAGTCCTCGGATAAAATTATTCACACCTTCAAGTAGCTGCAGTGCAAGACAGCATGTATAAGTAGGCATGTTCAGAGGAGGGGTTTGGACAGAAATGGGGAGAAGTCACAATTGATACACATATTTTATAAAATATGTGTGTATGTGCAGAAAGCAAGTTAAGCGCAATTTCTGCAGGATCCGTGCTAATATTTGATAAAGACATTTAGACCCCTATGTGACATCCTAGAAAAGTCAAACACTAGGCACCTTCTTACCCTATTAACCTGGGCTCCCTGTTATAAAATCGTAGTGCCTATCTTGCACTGCAGCTACTTTTAGGTGCAGTGCAAGATTTTATTCAAAGACTTTTCCGTGCATAAATTAGAGTTTTACACACAAAATAGGTTTATAAAATTACCCCCATTATGTATTGTTCCCTTGGTTTCTGTACCACGAATACATTCCTGCACGTGCTCAAACTCTTGATCATCCTTCAAACTTTTTTAGATCACTCTACAGTTTTTCCACTCCGTCTACCCTGTAGCAAAATGATGATCTGACCAGAAAGTTTCACAGCACATGCATATGGTGGAACTTGGCTTTTTCATTCACACAGTGATCTTTTTCAGAAGGGTAGTAATTGTATCTTGATGCATACTGAACTAGGGAGAGATTTGGAAGTGATCATCTCTGATGAGCTCAAAATTATTCCAGCCTAGTAAGGTTGGTGAAGGCTTCCTATTAGATATTACAGTGCAAGGTATACCCACAAAAGCATTGCTTGATTCAGGCTCGGATCAGTCCATGCTGTCCAAAAGCTTATGGCGCAAGATAAGGGCCCCGGATTCAGAGACACCCTGTTCACCCATGGGCACAGTAAAAATAAGGTGTGTTCACGGAACCGCGTCCACATATCCTGTTTACCATGTCCGATTGAAGGCCTTAGGGATTGAAAGAGAGATCCCTGTGGCAATAGTTCCCCGATTACCGCAGGAGGTAGTGCTCAGGAGGGATTGGCCCCAATTCCAGAGAGGTGTGCAACAAGGTCTGGGTGCCAAGAAGGGAATGGTTTCTACACGAACCCAGTCCAAAGCCCTAAAGGCAGCAGAGGAAGAACCTATAGTGGGGGAGACGGAAGATCTTCCCTCCCATGAAGATTTAGTGACCATCCCCATAGACAAAGTAAAAAAGCCGAAGGGTGAGAAGCGTCGGGAGCGACGAGTTCATTCTCAGAGTAGGGAGGAAGTCAGGGATGGGATGGAATTGCCTTGGGTTCCGGGGGAATTAATGGCTAAATTTCCCTCCTTTACAAAAGAACAAGAGGCTGACCCTGCTCTTTCCCAAGCATTTAAATTTGCCAGAGAGGGGCGAGATTCGTTGCCCAAGTTTCAAATAGACCAAGGGGTCTTATATCGGGAAAGCCTGGACCCCTTTACGGGAGACACACGCAGGCAGTTGGTAGTCCCGAATACATTTAGGGCCTTAGTGCTGAGATTAGCCCATGACCATCCTGTAGGGGCGCACAAAGGTATCCAGGGAAACTTAGACCAGGTCTTGGCCCGGTTCTACTGGCCCGGAGTGTATAAAGAGACAACAAAGTTCTGTGAAGCGTGCCCTGCCTGCCAGAGGGTCACGTCAATCAGGCCCGTGGAGGTCCCCATGATCCCAGTTCCCGTCGTCTCGGTCCCTATTCATAGGATAGCCATAGACATTGTGGGTCCCCTGATAAAAACACCGCGGGAATTCCAATACATCTTAGTGATGGTTGATCATGCAACCAGGTTCCCTTGGGCGGTACCCCTGCGTAGCATTTCGGCTCGCACAGTGGCAGCCGAATTGATAAAACTATTCTGCGAGGTTGGGTTCCCCAGGGAGGTGCTGTCGGATCGTGGCAGCAACTTCATGTCACACTATTTAGCCCAAGTCTGGGATGCCTTTGGCATCAAACATGTCAAGACTGCGGCTTATCACCCACAGACGAATGGGTTAGTGGAGAGAACTAACCAGACCCTCAAGAATTTGCTAAGGAGGGGGTTAGAAGGGAAGATGGCCGAGTGGGACATGATGCTTCCCTTTGCCTTATATGCGTGTCGGGAGAGGACACAGGCATCACTAGGTACTTCCCCGTACGAGCTCATGTACGGTAGGAGCACCAGGGGTATTCTGGACATTCTTAGGGAGCAGTGGGTGGAGCCAGGAGTACAGGAAACAGAGGTTCCCCAATTTCTTAAAGATTTGCGAGGGCGCTTAACGCGTGCCTCACAGATGGCCGAAGGCAATTTAAGAGTAAGCCAACAGCGTCAAAAGTCATATTATGACCGTAATACTAAGCCACGCCAGCTGGCTGTGGGCGGAAAGGTCATAGTTATGGTAGCGGGAGCAGTCCCAAAATTCGAAAGTCAATGGAAGGGTCCCTTCCGTGTAGTCAAGCAAGTGGGCCCAGTAACCTATTTATTACAGAATAGGCAAGGACATAAACAGTTATATCATGCTAACTTGCTCAGACCCTGGCATGAAAGGATCGCCCTAGCTCAGCTAGCCACTAGTACCCAGGGTAGGCATGAAGGACAGGATCAGAAGGGTTCTTTTAGGAGAATTACGTGCTGTGATGATAAAAACACCCCAGCCCGTAATATCTTAAGGGGGGGAATGTGTGATGATGAAGGCAGTTCAGAGGCTATGGAATGCCAGGAGAATGAACTCTGTGCCTTTAAGAGTGAGAGCATTCAGGGTTTCCCCAGCAACCGAGAACCTTTGACTCATAGCACATTCACCATTAAGCCCCGCCCACTTCAGCACGTCAGGGCTGGAGTGAAGCCTAGCAGCTCCCACGTGTGCTGGGAAAAAGGTGTGGTCCCTGAGAGGGAGCAGTTTAAAACTCCTGTGTTTGGAGAGTCAGGGAGAGGAGGACCGGAAAGTGAAGGAGGAAGACGAGGAGAAGAGAGAAGAAGGAGTGGCAGTGAACCCAGAGGACCTGGAAGAGAATCCAGAGGAACTGGAGCTAGAGGAGAAGGGGCCCAAGGAGGCACGAGAAGTGCTGGGCTCAAGCTCAAAGACAAGCAGTGGGATCTGCTTGGAACCGGTCCAAGGCAGTCTCAGCAGAAAGGAAGTTTGCTACAACGGAGAGAAGTGTCTGCAGAGAGAAAGCAGCATGGCTCTGGCAAGGAAAGAGGAGAGCTACTAAACGGCCCTGAACTAAGGCAAGTGTGTCTTCCAGAATTCCTGCCTGAAAGAAAGTTAAGAGAATTAGTTCCTGATAGAAGGAATAATTATAATAACCAGCTAAGCTCTAGCAGTAGAAACAATAGCTTGTCTTCAGGTCAGCACTCCCAGCTCTCTGAAGAAATAGAGCAGAAAAAGGTTCTATTAGAGAGATTGAATGAAATGCTCCAGAAACAAACTAGTCAGCTCTACAGCCAGGTACCCTCTGAAGAATGTTGTGAGGATGCCATTGAGGAAATGGATATAGGAAGCTGCTATGAAGACTATGAAGATAGCTCCGATGAGATGCAGTGTTCTTATTGTAAAGCTAATGAATTAGAAGTGTGTTAAGCTTAAAACCTGTTTGAATGAGTGAATGCCATAGTAAGGACGCAGCACAGAGAACAGCTGAACGTTGTTAATCAAGCTGTTGCTCTGTAAGGCCTGAAACTGAAGGGAAAGCTCAGTGGACATTTTAAAGCTGTTTCTGTTATAAAGGAGCTGTGAAGTAAACACTCCCATAAGAAGCTAATGTGCCCATGAGAAGCTTTATAATCTGAGCTTTGAAAGCAAGTTCCTAAGAAGCTATCTATTGCTGATACCAGTAATCCTGTGCATACTTTTGTAAAAGTTATACCTTTGCTTTGGAGAAGAATCCCATTATTCTTTATTCAGCCTGTTACTTGTGAATATGATGGAAACCCCAGAACACAACAAATAAATATTTCTCTGTTTCGCCTGACCACTTGTCTGCACAACTACTTTTGCCTAATATGGATAAGTGAAACTACATATCCCAGCAGCCCTCCTGGCAGCCATATTGGGAGGACTTATTCTAGGGCAGCAAGGCGACTCCATCCTGGTGCCCGGCTATACGCCCAGTCAGGTGGGGGCGACAATATTTATTAGGGACATCCTGACAACATAAATGGTGTTTGCCCCTCCAGGACTGGAGTTGGGAAACTCTTCTCTAGGGATTGCACATGTTTATGGTGTATGTGCTCTGTAGAGTACAATATAGGCATTTATGGTGTGTTACTTTTATATGCAATAAAGATTCTGTCTTTATTACCACAGTTTAGTAAGGGTAAAATGAGAGGACATGGTCTGCAGGAGCTGCAGCTGGGACTTGAACCTGTGACCTTCTGCTTTTGAATATGCTGTCTGTGTGTACTGCACCAAACTGTTGCCACAGAGGCAGGTGATTCCCTGGGGATAGCATTACTGTTCATCAGACAACCCTTGTCTGTTGCGCTGCATGCCACCCACCTGAACACCTTGGTGTGCTGTGGACAGATGCCGCTGCCCCCTCCACCATCAGTACCCCTCTGCCACCATGCTGACATGCCCTTATGCCGGTGGTGCTGGTGGTGCGCAGTCCCAGGCCATCCAGTGTGCCAGTAGGCAGCTGCCTATGGTGTGGGGTCTGGGGTAGGGGTGCATACTTTGACATCTGTGCTTCCCCCCAGCACCGCCTGTCAATGTTATGTGCCCTTTGGGGTACCTGCTGGGTGATTTCCGCTGGGACACTGTGGGTCACACACTCGTGGGCATGTTTGCCATTGGTCAGTTGCTGCCTTGCTGTTTTTCTGTTTCTGTGTCCCTATGTGCCACTTAGGCATCTGCCTGGTCCACCCTGTGTCCCAGCTGCCCGCCTGCATGTCCCACCTTCAGCTCCCTGTGCCCCATTTGCAGCCTCACCGTCGTGCCCTCTCGTACATGGCCACTATGCTGCTGCTGCTGCTGCACATGTATCACTACTATCACTTTTCTTGGTTTCCCTGCCTTTGTTGTACATTGCTGACTTAAATGGTTTCTCTCTCCTGCAAATGTGCCTCTAGTGCGAGGTTTTCACTGGCGCTAATTTTCAGACCTTCATTTCACGGCATTAGTGTGCATGGAGCCTCTCCCTGCCCACTCTCCGCCCATTGACCACTTCTCTCCGCCCCTGGGGAGCCTTACTCCGCCCTCTGGGGAGCCTTACTCCACCCTCTTCGCACCTTAATGCCGCCGGCCACATTATCGTGTGATGCGTGACCTTCTCACATGGTAATGCACCATTATCGCACGATAACATTGCTGCTGCGACATTAGTGCCGTTTAGTAAACATACCCCTAGGTGTTCTGTTAACATGGAGTTTGTACGAAGGGATCTGCACTGTAGTAGTCTGAATTGTTCAGCTTTTCAAATACTTGTTTGGAAGTTCCCGTTAATACTGTCCTTGAAACCATGGGCGTGCATAGTCAAGTGTGACATCACAATATGTCACAGTACTGGAAAGGTCATGTATGTCTCCTGCAATGAACACGACACCTTTCAGAGCATGATAGCAACGGTGTGTTGGACAGGACTGTCATGGCCAAAGTAGCAGTCCAACAATAATGTCCATCCTAGGCATGTGTCCCACTCGCAGAGGTCAAACATCCTATGGCACCATTTCCCAGGGATAGTTCAATGGTGTTGCTGTGTCCTCCAACAGGTGGGTGATGGTGATGCCGGATGCACTGTAGTAGATGTGCTTTGTGTGTCCTCTGCCTTGTGTCAGAAGAGGATAAACAATGTATTGGTATGCTGCTTGCAACATCAGCCAAAATTGCACAGTCAAACATCAATATGTACATAATGAAACATCACACAGGCAAACATAACATGATCACAATACAGAACACAGTGCATGTTGTGGACATTTGGAATTGGAACCGCAGATCAGGATGTCACAGAGACTCAACATGAAATGTCCATGAAACAAACAGTAGATCATTAACATGTAAAGGCTGATGTCATTCCCAAAAGACCAAAGGTGCAACCTGCCGTGTGTTTGCAGCAAGTGTCGGTTTGGGATCCCCTGAGGCTCTCAAAGGCCACAACACGTCACAGTGAAGGGAGAAGATCTCATTGAAATGTGTAGAATCACCATGTCCCCATGTCCAGCCACTGTTGATGCATGCCCACATTATGGCGATATCTGTGATACAATAATGCTGTTGCGCAGTGGTCTGTCAGCACACAAGAGATAGGTCAACTCACAACACACAACACATGGCCACAATGTGCACAAGGTAAACAGCAGTAAGGTAGAGATAACACAGTCACCACCAGGTGTACAGAACCCTCACACCACATGATAATGCAAAATGCCTGCACGCTGTATCATCACACAACCAACCCAAAAACACATACCCACACAGTATGCTAAGGCCTGTATGTGCATAATTGGAGATTAGTGGAGATAAAGGCTTGTCAAATGCAATGATACACTACTGTTGGCTGATGCTACAATTTCAGGGAAGGGTGTACGTGCAGCCCACCACCCAAACACTTAGGACCTGCACACACTCGCAGCTCTGTTGGAAGTGTCCCAGAGACAGTGTTGGAGAAGACGAACTGACCAGGAACACATGTGGATATGTGTGCCAACAGCAACATATGGGGTATGGGGGTGCAGGGCAAAGAGGTGAATAACAACATATGTAGAATATTTATTTTTATTTTATTTATTACAGTTTCTTATATACCGCGCTATTCGGCATCAGCGCGGTTTACATCATAACATAACTACCATACGACAAGGTGTCTGGTTTTACATTGAACAGGGAAAAGAAACTTGGATAACTGGGTTAACTATATACATGAGCTATTTACACTGCAGGATAGGTAAAATCATATCATGAGTAAGGGGGATCACACAGATCACTGCATCACAGATGCATCTGCATCACAGATCACAGATCACACAGATCACTGCAGACATGTGCTCTCCCTGACTGTCGTCACAAACAAAGTAGCTGTAGGTCCACCTACCACAGACTACTGCATGTTGGATGATGTACAGTCAGCTGCCAATGCACCACAGCACCAGAAGGGTCACCAAGTATGTCCTGTGGATTGAAGAACACAATATAAACATACATATGGCATGTTGGAGCTGTGCAACACACACTGCACCTTCACGTCCTCAGCTCCCAAACCCCCCAAAGATCCTTTACAAACTGTACAGATTTGCTTCATGCTAAAGTTATCACTGAAGTGTGTGTGGAAAACTACAAGGGCCCGTACTCTGTCCATCCCCTTCCTCACCTCTCTGCTGCCGTAAACACTGTTGAACAGAACCATCTCCTTGCTACTGTGTCCCTGCTCAGCTCTAAGGCCGCAGTACTATCCTGCGTCCCCATATTGCGGCCACTGCCCCTTCAGTGTGTGTTATGATATCTCAATGTCCTCTTCTACCCCGCTGTCAGTTCCTGTATGACAGGGAAATATCCAAGGGCCTCTTCCTTATCCTCTGTCAATATACATTTCCTTGGTGTGGCTATCTCATCCCTTGACTTACATTACCAGCTGTGTGCTGATGAGTTGCAAATATCTCTCTCCACGCCTGAGTTATGTCTGCCAAACCACACCCCCATGTCTGCTTGCCACCTGACATTGATGGTTGCATGTCATCCCACTGTGTGAAATTGATAATGGCAAAACATAGATATCCTATATGTGCATCTAAACCCTCCCCTCCTATCAGAGCGTCCTTGTGTGTGTGGCCATACCTTCCTTTCTCCAGGGTCATCAATGTACGTGTTGTCTTGGACTGCACTCTCCTCCTCTACACACATACCCAGCTTGTAGATGAGGCTTGTGGTTTCTGTCTAGATGTCATCAGCTATATTTCCCCAGTCTTCCCTGAACACACAACTAAAACCCAAATCCAACCCCTTAATAAGCTCCCAGCTTGCCTACTGTAACCTACACCTTGCTGATCTGGCTTTGAATCATCTCTGTCTGCCTGAAAATATGCAACTCTGCACTGCATGGCCATTCTACAGCCACACACATAATGGCAATAATACTCCCCCTATCAGGACACCTCACAGGTTCCCTATCCGTCTCCACATCCATGTCAAGGCTCTCCTGCTGACCTATACATGCAAGCACACTGTGGTGTTGCAGTAACTTCCCTTACTGATCTCAAGTACCAGTAATCCAACTACTACTGAGCATGTGTATAGTGCTACTTGTCACATGTAGCATTATACAGAACAAACTAGCACACAGTCCTTGCTCATCAGAGCATACCAACCAATCAACAGCTCATATTACAAAATGTGAAACACACACATCTAGGCAATTGGTCCCATCTACGGGCCGCCCTCCTACTGTTGACCCCATACTACACGCCTTTCACCTTGCTGCACCCAAAGCCCCAAACTAACTACCTGTAGCTGTACAGCAACCCCTATCCCAATCAGCCACAAATCATGTGTGTCAGCGTACCATCTCCCACAAGTCTACTACTCCTGACACACATAATCCACCTCCACCCACTGTTGTGCCCTGCTCATATCTTCTGCGTTTCAGTCATGACTAGATTGTAAGCTGGGATGGCCAGGCAGTGTCTGTTATATGTCAGTGCAGTGTTGCATCTTACTGCTATTGAGATGCAAATGTTCACTAGTAGTAGTAGTAGACACATATCTAAACAAATGTATGTGGCAACATATGCAGTACTTACATGAGAAGACCTCCTCAATCATCTGCCGCCTGACTACTGTGCCCTCAAGTGTGTCATCACGGCCACGTACAGAAGGGCACGTAGGGTCATCCTCCAGATCCTCATTAATTTGGACAGGGATATGGTGCCTGAGAGCAATGTTGTGCAGGATGCAACAGGCTAGAATGATCTCTGCCACAGTCTGTAGTTTGTATTGTAAGGCCCCACCTGTCCTATCCAGACACCTGAAGCGACTCTTTAAAACAACAAAGGTGCGCTCTCTGACGGAGCGGCTGGAGGTATGGGCCTCAATGTAACTCCTCTCTGCACGTGTCTGTGGTTGATACACAGGGGTCAGCAACCAGGGGCGACACCCATATACTGAATCACCTGCAGAAAGAAATGTGGAACATTAAAGCTGGAGCTGATGTCTACCCAAATGGACACAAGTATGTACATGCAAACCAAATGCACAAAACATTCTGACAGAAACATATGACATCACATGATGGGACACCACAACTATGCATCAGCGTGTGAAGTTATGACACACAAAACAAGGGGTAGGTGTACGGATTGCAAACAACATAATCTGTAACCATGACACAAATGCTAGCATCCATTCTACCATGACCACACAGCACTGTAGCAAGGTACAGCTCGAAGGCACTACTCCCCCCCCCCAACGTTAGGTCACACACAGACAGATGAGACACACACACACAACCAGGGATACACCTCAAAGAGAGACATGTGCACATACGGTTAGTCACAGGATTACCATGTGCATGTCAGAGATGAGAAATACACACCCAGCAGTATACAGTCCTCATACTGGCCTGCCTCAAATTGTCTGAATAGTGCCGAGTGATGTAGGATATAGGAGTCATGGGTGGACCCTGCAAACCTAGGGACCACATTCAAAATATGCATATTTGCATCACATACAACCTGAACATTCAGGGAATGGTAGTGTTTGTGGTTGAGGAGCACTACCTCCCTGTCTCTGGGTGGGACCAGGGCAACATGTGTGCAATCAATAGCTCCCATCACGTGTGGTATCCCGGCAAACACTTCAAAGGCCAGGTTCAGGGTCCCCCACTGTTGCCTAGTGTTGGGAATGGCAATGTAATTCCCCACCTGGCTGATCATGGCACGCAGTACCTGGTGGAGACAGCGTGAGAAGGTGGGGCGGCTCATGCCATCCATTGTGGCCACAGATGACTGGAAACAGCCAGAGGCAAAAAAATGTAGTTCACCAAGGAGCTTGACCAAACCCGGTATGGCATGTGACCGACCAGTCAGGGGCTCGAGGTCAGGTCTTAGATCCTCATAGAGCTCCCTAATAGCCCCTGTGCTCAGGTGGTAGAGGGAGATGACCTGGTCCTCATGCATGCCCTGAAGCTGGGCCCTGGGCCTGTAGAGGTGAGGCTGGCAAGCCTGCAACTCAGCACACCTCCTGCGCCGTGCCGGCACAGCCCCTGCCTGGCCTGCCCCCACAGCTTCAGGTCTGTGTTGAAGCGGGACTACACCCATGCCCTGTGCCTCAGCCCCATAGACACCATCTCCCCCGTCAGGCAACCGCAGCCCCTGCTCACCTCCCACTGCACATGCAGCAACCACAAATCCCGCCATAAACTCCACCCCGTCAACTCCTCTAACTCACTCAAACTCAGACACCCACCTCACCAACCTAGCCACACACCTCCCCCACCATGCACCAACCCAGCCACACAACCCCACCACCACTCACTAATCCAGCCACTCCCCATGACACACCTGCCTCTGACACTCTCCTTGCTTCACCAACAACCAACAGCGTATGCCTTCTCTCTCTCGCCTACACAAACCCCTCAACGTGTACCAGGTGTGCATGTGTATTTATGGGTTTTTTTACATTGCGCATGCACAGTGGCACTAGCGCGTCAGCTGCACGTGTTGCGCATGTGCCGCAGATGTGGAAGGTGCGTGCACAGGACACCATGTTATGCATGCGCTGTGCGTGAGTGTGAGGCTTGGTGCATGTGCTGCATGACGTTACGTGTGTGCGCCAAGCCTCACACTCATGCAAAGTGCATGTGTAACATGGTGTCCTGCGCATGCACCTTCCACGTCTCTGCAGCATTTAGTTATTTTTTGTGGTGTGTTCATCATTACCAGCCTGAGTTATCTGTCCCTCTGAGGTCTATTTGCTAAAATAGTACCTGGCATATAGGTAACAGCCAGTCATCATACCTCTGCAGCCAGTCACCAAGCACATTGTGACAGGGGGATACATACAAGAGGGACATACAACTAGCCCAGAACACAGTGGCCTGTGGGTACCCACACACACCACCAAAACACATATGACATCTGTATGCACCTACCTATCCAGGGACATATCCAAGACCACTGACAGGGAAGGGCCTAACACACAGGGATGATGACATAGATGCAAACAAATGGCAGCAAACACATCACACACATGTCACACACTTAATACTCTGTCAGGGCCCACATACAGTGGGGATACCTCACCCACCCTCACCAGACATTGTAAGGCACATTGCCACACCCATATCAAATGCATATAGCACAACCCCCTCAACACTTGGGATCAGCCCTTATATACGTCCCGCAGTGCCACAGACACATTCCCATGCCCCCACACACGGTGTAACCCCATACCCAGCAGTGCTCCACCCATCCCCCCAGACACCCCACCACACCCATGGGATATGGGATAGCTGTCCACCCACAATGCACAATGTCTTGCAAAGCGGAGGGCTCCCCACGCACGTCTGGCTGACACGGACACATCCTGCAAAACCTAACATGCATACCACTCAGGGCAATGCAAGCACATTGCTCACACACACAATGGCGACACACAATCCCACTCAGGACTCCCACATGCGCCATGGCCACATGTATTGCTGAGGCCACATCTAAGGTCAGGCGGCCAGTCCATACCTGATACCGCAGATAGGGGGCACGGCACTCAGCACACCATCCCCCACACACCGCATCCCCATGTGGCACAGCTACACCAGGGAATGAGGCTGCTACCCCCCCACCCCTGTCAGGCACAGCACACTGTAGGCACCTGTGCTGTCCCTATTCTAGGCACAGCAACAGCAAGCACAGGCAGACAACACATTGTTTTTCACGGGGATGTACTACACAGATGTACAGAGGTGCATTGTGCAAAATCATCTGTGCTGTGTACCCTTTTCCAATCCCCAGGTGACTACAGGACCATGAAGGCATATGAGGAGGAAGATGTGGCAGGGCCTCAGGATGGTGAGGGGCCAGAGGCCGCAATGTACGGGGACACCATCAGCAATGGCGAGGGCACAACAGGAAACAATGTGCTGGTCGAGGCAGAGGACACGCCACCAAATGTCAATGCTACAGTGGGGGCCACTAGCAGCAACTCACAGGCTCTAGAGGGTACGGAGATGGAGGGGAGTCACCACACTGTGCAGGCACCAGGGACATCAGCCACCCCTCCCACAAGCATGGCTATGATCTTGGCAGAGCTGCAGGCCCACAGTGCCTCAGCAAGGCACGATGCCAAAGGTGGGTAACAGCATACACAACAATCCCAAAGGGGGTTGCCATAACATCCATAATGAGATTGCATGTGCACCATAATATGTTGGCAGGGTCTGCGCCATGTGCGTTCCCCACTCTTGTAGCATGGCTTGTCAGTTGTCAGCATGTGTGAGGGGCTCAGACACATGCACACTGTTCACAACCATATACCCCAAGGAAGCACACAGTGGTAAACACCTATCCCAGGTCACCTAGACAGCTTACATGACTGACCCCTCCCCATGGGTATTGGTACCTAGCATAGTTTGTCAGTGTAATCTGTACTATGCACCAGCGTTATAGAAAACAGGGCCCCCCAGATATATGTATGTGTGTGTCATGACTCCTCACGTCAACTGGCTTATCTCATACGACCAGTATGCAGATCAAGCATTGACACATTGAACTGCGACACTGTACCATGTGTGAGATCTGTGATTCACATGATCCCTCATCAGGACCCTTTCCTAGCATGAGAATGGCTCATGAGACACACAGATGTAAACATGGTCATGCATTGCTGGTTGTTGCATGCATGATTTATCTGCACACTGATCTGGTGGTATATGCCTGACATGTGCATGTGTCACAGTGGAGTTTGTAACAGGTATCTCGCACATCACCTTGTGTCCCACCCACAGGCACTCGTCAGGCTCTGTTGGCCATTCACCAGGAGATCCACCAGCTGTGTGCCACAGCGGACACAATGGCAGGGGCGCTCCTCCATATTGCAGATGCCCAGGAGGCCATGGCTGCCCATACACAGCAGCCAGCACCGGCACCAGAGGCAGCACCAGCAGTCCCGGGATAGAGGGGTGGGTTGGGCCATGGTCGCCATGGCCGGCCACGGAGGATGTGAACATTATAAATAAAGACACCACAACCTATGTGTTTCTTTCCAATGTGTGGCACTGTGATCCCCTACGTACCCTGCACCACATTTTGTCCCCCTGCCCACATGTGCCCACCCATATCCCTCAGGGGTGTGGTGTCTGTACTACCACCAATCATCACACATAGGTTATACCATGCCCAGTGTGCCATGGACTGTGGCAGGTGGTCACCCTCCTACCTATGCTTGGGGGTATACCCAACCTCACCCGTTGCCCAGCAAGATGCTCACAGTGGTACATGTCTGTTGTAAGGATCTGTCACCCTCTCCCACCCCATATGCTCACCATCATTAGACACAGAGGTGTGACCATCCTCCCTGCCCACACCAGGGACTACATGGCTGCTTACCCACATAGGCTTGCATGCGGCACAGGCAGACAAAGTTAGCTTGCTTCAGTCAGCTGATCACTGTTCACCAGCACTTGTAGTCCCCCACCGCTCATCCTCGGGACATGCATCGACCTGTCTCACCCTCACCAGCTATCCCCCTGTGAAGTTTCTGGGTACAGCATTCCCTCTTACTCTTCCTGCCACATACCTGCTGCTAGCCTTTACCCCTATTGCCCCACAAGCATGGTGCATCAGATATGGTGCCCACACATCACAGGCAGCATGCATGTGACCAGAGCTGTGGGGACACACTGCACATTGGCACATCACAGGGGCACCATGGGACACAGACACCTACGCACATGGGCAGCCCCCAACCTGCATGTTGGGACAGTCCATGTATGTTACTTATGTCTACCATGCATACATATAGGGATCTACACACATGTCCTATGCTCATGTCCACAGTCTGTCTGTAGGGGAGACACATGACCATTGTGCCCTACGTACAAAATTTTTTATTTACATATTTACATTTGTACATATTTAAAGATGTACCAATGAGACTGAGGGCATTATATGACCTCACAGACTTCCGCAAAGACTTCAAAACATTGTTATTTATGGAAACCTATGAGCATTCAGGCAACATCCCCTACCCAAACAGTAACACTACTACCTTCACAAACTAAACACACACCCATCCCATCCACACACACATATCTATCATATCACTTTATAGAATACCTTTATGTTAACTGTTACCTCCATTGTACTGTCTACACACTGGTAACTTTACACATGTTTAAACTGTACACATGTTTACACGTACCCTAATGTTAAATATAAACCTCCAATTGAGATGTGACGTGACCACCTTGATTGGAGGAAAAGGTGCCATACAAACTTTTCAACATAAAAACCAAAAAAACACCCCATGTTCTGTGATGGGTGACAGGACAGCATAGGGCATGTGTGTGGGCACCCCTGTGCCCCTTAAATGCTCCAGGGACACCCATCAGGGGATGGCTGTCGAGATGCACCACCCATAGCAGCTGCACGCTGAATGTGCATCTCAGCAGCCAACCACTGAATGGCGCCTGCCAGCCACCGTATGGTGCGGTCCTGGTTCCGCTGCCGTTGCAGCACACCACCCACTGCCACATACAGGTCCTGCACACACCTGCCACCACATCCACGGCAGGTGCCCGGTGTCTGTGTGGTGGCATGAGCATGGGTCCTGTCTGTGGCAATGGGTGGGAACGCTACTCCCCAGTGGACACCATCACCACAAACATGTGGCAGCTGGCAGGGACCCACAGTGCCCTGTGCTGTCCTGTGTCCCCTCCCACCCACAGAGACACCCTCCCCCTCCTCCCCCCTGACCCCTCCCCCCACCCTCTCTGTCGCCCCCTCCATGCTCTCCTCCTCCTCTGCCTCCTCCAACTCCCCCTTGCCCTCCTCACCCCCTGTCACATACAACTCACCCTCCCCCTCCCCTACCTCCCACACCACCCCACACTCCGCTCCCTCCATGTTGTCCTCTTCCTCCTTGCCTTCTGCCCCCTCCTCCTCCTCCTCTTCTGGCTGAACTTGCGCTGTGGAGACTGTTTTGGGGTGCCCCGATGTGAATGGGCCCTAACCAGCAGCAGCATCCTCTGTGGGGGAAGGCAGTCATTAGCACACCATCATGTGAGTCACATACCACATGTACAAAGTTTGGCCTCCTACAGGCTGGTGGGCCACTGTGACATGCTGTACTGCGCTGCAGAGGCCGCAACACTCACCACCATTTTGCTCCATCGCCCCCCTTTGGAGGCGGGCAAGTACCTCTGGGCAGTGCAGCCGCAACTCCCGACCCTTTTTCCATAGATCCTCTACCTGGGGGGAAAAGTAATGTGTGGGAGTATTAGGGGGCCATATATCTCTGGTGGGTGCCCAACACATATCATACATCTCTGTGAGCAACATCGTGCTGCTCCTGCTCCTCTTGCCAGTGTGTCCTCTACTACCTGTTGCCAGCGCCCTCTGCATGTGTGGCTGTGGGTCTGGGCATGTGTCAGGTGCCACCTATGTGTACTGTGCAAAACCTCCCAGACCCCCCATACCCTGTTCCTAACTCTCCTTGCATGACATGGCAGAACCATGCCACGTGTGGTTTGGCCATGCTGGTGTCCAGTGGAGGTCTTCCCTAACCCCCTGTGTGCTCCGTCAAACACCTGTGTGTTTGCCTGACCTACACACATCATCCAACACACCCGCCATGGCACCATGATATCCTTACAACACATGGGTGATGTGTTCTGAGATAGAGCTGGAGGTGGGTGACCCTGTACACATTGCCAGGTGCCACTACCATGACACTAGGCTTTCTACTATACCTCTATGATCACAACTAAGGCCTCCTGTGAATAGGGCAGTTATGGGCAACTGCAACAGGAGCATGGCCCACCACACCTAGCTGAGCTATTAACATCTGTGATCTGGTCTGGGCCCTCCTGGAGTTAGGGCAGAGCTGTGAAAACCCAACAGGTGCAAGTACCCTTACACCAGCATCTATAATGTTCCTCTGCGATATGGTACGGGCCTCCTGGGGAGAGGGCAGATGTGTGACCTGAAACTGCATACACTACCATGATATCTGGATTTCATACCAACCTTTGTAATCAGGTCTCAGGACTCCTGGGGGTAGGGTGTATTAGAACACTTCATCAGCAACATACACCATAACACCAGGGTGACTGACAGACCATTTTGATCAGGTCTCAGATCTCCTGGGGGTAGGGTGGATTAGAACACTTCATCAGCAACATACACCATAACACCAGGGTGACTGACAGATCACTTTGATCAGGTCTCAGGCCCCCTGGGGGTAGGGTGGATGTTTTAACCTGCAAATGCATATATGACCATACCACCAGGGTGACTAACACACCACTTTGATCAGGTCACAGGCCTTCTGGGGATTGGCAGATGTGTGAACCTACAACTTGTGATAAGGAAGCTTATCATAATTCAGGAAGAAATAATACAAGAGGTGAATTGGCTCTGAATAAGCAACCTGTGCTGGCTGGTAAAAGCACTAAAACAGGGTGTTTACCTAAAAGACTACTAGACCCAGAATGCACTGGTTTACAGAAAGCCTCTAGGAGAGTGAAGAAGGGAAAAGTGTGCCTAATCAGAGAAGTAATGATGTAATCCCTAATCACACATCTCCTAGGGCAGGGCTTAATTCAGAACACCTGCAGTGTGCTAGGGTGGAGTGGCCATCCAGGCACTTTAAAGCTAGAAGAAATTCATCATACGGGCAGCAGGAGCAGGAGCAAGGAAAGCAAGGACAGCAAGGGGAGCTGGAGAAGGAGAGACTGATCGTGAACAGAAGGAAGAACAGCAAGACGTCCAGAAGGTCTAAGAAAGGAGCCCAAGGCAGTACGTATACTGGGAGAGATTCCTGGGGCAAGCATTCTTCATTGAACTGGAAGAAGCCATAGGCTTGGAGATATACAGCCAGGAACCCTCGGACAGCACCTGTAAGGGAGACGGCTGCATCTACAGAAAGAAGGAGCTCTAATACCTATTTAAGGAGGTATGGGAAAAGAGACCTAAAGTCCAGAGATTCTGACTGGAGAGCTGGGCACAGATGTTTTGCTACCTACTGGCCAAAATACCCAGAGAGGAAACCTAATGGCAACGTGATCTCAGGTATGAACTCTGATCTGTTCCCTAGCTTTGCACAAGGAAGACAGCAGGGCAACAGTTTCTGTCCTGGTAGAGATCAGTTAGAGAAATCCTCTGAGCCAGTGTATGATAGTGATCCTATGATATTTCAAGAGCAAGGGGAAATATCAGATGAGGAAGTTGAATGCATGGATTGTTCTCTTTCTAAGCTGCTGTTCTAAAGTAATCCTCAGATAAGGATCAAACACCAAAAAGAACTGTACTGATTTTTAACTTCCCAGAAAAGTTTCTTTGAGAGAAAGCTTTGGGGAAAGTTGGAGCCACGTGGAGAGTGGACCAGCAATGGTTTGCAGCTGGTTAAGCACCTATGATTAGAGCAAGGCACAAGTGCACGTGGGACTTTGAGAAAAAGCTTCTTCTCTGTGTGAAAGGAAGAAAGCTGTTTTGTTTGATAAAGAGAATTTTCCTTTTGGGTTTATTTTTCATTCCAGCACTGCTAAGAAAGTTTATTAGCAGGGGCTAGAAGAAAGACCTTTTCTGTTCCATCAAGGTCTTTACTAAGTTGTTGCATAAGTAATTCAGTTGCCTTATTTGTTTTGTTTCTGGAATAAAACTCCTGGAGAAAATTATCCTGTTGATGTTACCAAGCATATCTGTGCGAGGGAATAATACCCCATAAATAAAATCTGTTTTCTGCTTTACACTCGAGCAACTACAATTCTTTATTCTTGTTAAACGGCTAGTTTTTGTGTGAAGGAACTACAAGACCCACAATCCTTTGCAGGTCAAGTAAGTTCATGTCCTTGCCAAGATTGTGGAACTTTCACAACAAGCACCCCCATTTACAAACTGCATACACTACCATACTAAGAGGATTTATTACAGACCTCTCTAATCAGGTCACAGGACTCCTGGGGGTGGGGTGGATAGGGACACATCAACAGCAGCACCTACCATACCAACAGGATTTATGACAGACCTGTGTAATCTGGACTCATGACTCCTGGGGGTGGGCAGATGTGTGAACCTGCAACTGCATACACTAACATACTGACAGGATTTAACACAGACCTGTGTAATCAGGTCTCAGGACCCCTAGGGGTAGGGCAGATGTGTGAACCTGCAACTGCATACACTAGCATACTGACAGGATTTAACACAGACCTGTGTAATCAGGTCTCACGATACCTAGGGGTAGGGCAGATGTGTGAACCTGCAACTGCATACACTAGCATACTGACAGGATTTAACACAGACCTGTGTAATCAGGTCTCAGGACCCCTAGGGGTAGGGCAGATGTGTGGACCTTCAACTGCAGAACCTACCATGTCAGCATGCTGTTTACCAGACCTCTTTAGGCAGATCTAGGGGTTCCTGGGGTTAGGGTGGATTTTAACACATCAACAGCAGCAGGTACCATAACAACAGGCTGACAACTGGACCTCTGTGATCAGGTCCTTAGCCTCCTGGGGATAGGGCAAACCGATTTGATGTGATAAATAGGCGGTATATCAAGTGAAATAAAAATGAAAAAAAAAATGAAATGAAATACTTACACAGCAGCATACGCAGCTACATTCAGCACTGGATATCCCACAGACTGGTGTCTATACCATGTTGTACATGTATGATGTGTGTTTATTGCTGGATAATGTGTTGAACACCTTGCAGACCTGTCCCCATACACTTACCTCACATAGATAGTCAGCAAGACGACTGTACCACCTCGTGACATGGTCCCATGCCCTCCTAACGCGGCCGAGGTCCTGGCATTTGGAGGAGCCAGGGAATAATTTATGCTGCCTAGTGCAGATCAGTCGAGCAAGGTGTTGCAGCTCCCGACGGGTGAAGGCAGGCTTCCTGGACCGTGTCGCCATTTTCTCCGATGCCTTGCTGACGCACGCACGCACACACATGCACTGCCATGCCTCAACACACCCTGCCGCACATCATTATGGTACACTAGCTACATGCCCGTGCCACAGCCGGTACACAGTGAATGGTGGCACCGTCAATATATATGAAGATTTATGATGCAGACACATGTCTGACATTTCTTACCGCCATTTGCATATTAGGCATTTATCTTGGTGTTGGTGCACTGGGGTCTTGAACCCATCATCACTGGCTGGGAAGGCACCATATTAACCAGTGTGCTATGCCTTTTAACATAGCAGTAGTTGGCTACACAGCTACACCAGGTCATCTACACACACTTTCTGCTCTGCTTACTGGGCTAGTGTAAGGACACAGCTATGGCACTTTACAGGGCACCTTAGTTTGGCCAACTGAGCTGAGGGTGCTTTGGGATGTGCACACAGATTTCAGATCCATGTCAGACTGTTAAAGGCATAAACGGCTGTATCCTCGGACAGTTAGACTGACGGACACACTTTGTATACAGCTCACCAGCTATTCTAGCAACCTGCAGCCCACACCACTCTTCCAACATACCCACTGCATGCAACTGGCCACACTTCTAAACATATTCTCATGTGGTAAAATACTCTGATGTAATGATAATACACTATATTCTATCCATCCAGATACATCAATATACAGGCCCACTGGGGTATTGAACCCATGACCTCTCCCACTAAGGTCAGCATATTCACCATTGTCCTACAACAACATTGGTCGTAGCTAAACTATGGCTAGCTACTCAATCAGTGCAGGTCACCAGACACACTGTCTGGTGTGGCTACCAGGATAGGTTAGCAAGAAGAGTACCCATGATGCAATTCACATGCAGATCAGCAGTCTACATCTGCTTACCAGATGTGGTTTTCACCTCTGCAGCACATCAACTGGGTAGGGGGACCCAGCATGCGTGTTACTGGCACAGTGTGCCTACTGACTATGCCATTGTGCGTGTTCTGTGATCACCCTGAGGGTAAAGTCGTGGGGACAGCACCAGGTCCACAGTACACAGGCTATTTGCGGTAGGTTTTGCTGCAGTTCACCATTGCTGCCAATGTGTGGGATATTCTTTGCAGACAGCCTTGAACATTTTCTATGTCTGTTTCTTATATGCCAATGATGCATAGCCAATGTGGACCATGATGCTTGCAACATAATGCATATTCAGTGAGGTTACCATGAACACCTGTTTTTGGAGCAGGGGTGTGTCTGGACTCACATGACAAAGCTATACTGAACAAGCCCACCCTCTGTGGGTCAGGGTAGGGAACATGATCTGCAAACAACAGATACACACTATCACTGTGCAATAGGGTCAGTTGAGCTAACTGATGACAGACTGTGGGACCAGCAACCCCCGGCCAACTGACGAACACAGAACTGATGGAACTGGACCACTTGTAGTGCACCTGGTCAGCTCAGCTGCTCCCCACTACATTCTGACATGCACCAGCAGAGGGCAGACAGTGTGCACCTGCTGCATCCTGTAGGATGTTGCAGCCATACACATGCTAGCTGCAGAAAGTATGCTAGCACATACATAGTAGATGTTCCAGAAGGAACAATGTGCACCCAGGTGTGGGATCTGATGCATACACACACACACAGGTATATCAGTGATTGGGCCCGGAAAAGAGAACCCATAACTAACACTTGAGAAAAATGCTATACAGCACTATGGGGGAACCTAGCCATGCTGTGGTCACTGATCAGTCAGGGTGAGAGTAACCTCCCAGAATGACATGCTGTGGCCACCCAGTCTGTGCAGGTGGTGGTCAGGCACTACAATGTCCAAGACATTGCCCTATGCCCTGTGCAGATGCATCCTGCCCTGGCCACCCTGTCCAAGCCATACCCACAGTACCTTGCTCCTCATTATGCACATTGGCAGGCTAACACTGGAGACAGTGCAAGCAGTGTGGGCTCAGTAAGGTGTAGGCAGCCACAACACACTAGATAGACATACACACACTCCCACACCTATTCCAGCATTGTGCAAATATAGAGGTTTTTGGCAGCCCTGGCCCCAACACCAGTCCTGGGCACAGTGCAGGCATGGCTATGGTATGCAATACTGTTGGGGTCACTCCCCGGGGTGGTAAACACTTTCAGAAACCACAACTGAGACACACTCCACAGATATCAGACAGGTTGCTATGATGCAGCTCTGTCAACAAATTGTGTTTAAGTTTGGATTTGTTTTCTGCCATTAATCATGGCAACCTTTCGATATATGTGTAATGTGTTCCCAAGTTTAGGGCGGCACTGCTAAGGTATGGAAGTGCTAGTATTGGGAGATGCTGCTCCGCGCAGGGCCCAACAGCCTGACTCTCCATGATGCTTTTGATAGTGGAGCATGTGGGTGTGGGTGTTTGTGCCCCTGTTGGCTGCTGCTCTAGGGCTGAGTTTCCCAACTCCGGGCCTGGTGGGCCAAACACGGTTCAGGTTTTCATGCTGTCCCTAATGAATATGCATGAGATACATTTGCATACAATGGGGGTGTTGCATACAATTGCAGCACAGGCATATTAGGGACAGCATGACACCTGAATGGTGTTTGGCCCTCCAGGACTGCAGTTGGGAAACTCTGCTGTAGGGATTGCACATGTTTATGGTGTCTGTACCCTGTAGGGTAAAATATAGGTGTTTAAGGCTTGCTTATTTAATCTGCAATAACATTTCTGTCTTTATTACCACTGGGTGAAATATGGAGACATGGTTGGCAGGAGCCACAGCTGGGGCTTTAACCTGTGACCTTCTGCCCCTGAACACACTGGCTGTGTGTACTACACCACACTGTTGCCACAGAGGCAGATCATTCTCTGGGGATACCATTAGTGTTCGTTCGACAGCCCTTGTCTGTTGCACTGCACAGCACCCACCTAAACAGGGCTTGGCCTTGATCTGCTGTGGGAAGATGCCACTGCCCCCTCCGTCACCAGCAACCCTACGCCACCATGCTGACATGCCCTTATGCCAGTGGTACTCGTGTTGCGCAGTCCCAGGCCATCCATTGTGCCGGTAGGCAGCTGCCTATGGTGTGTGTTCTCGGGTAGGGGTGCCTACATGAACTTGCGCACTTTCCCCCAGAACCATCTGCCAATGTTATGTGCCCTTGGGGGTACCTGCTGGGTAATATCCCCTGTGACATTGTGGGACACACACTCGTGTCCATGTTGGACCCTCGTCAGTTGCTGTCTTGCTGCTTTACCGTTTCGGCATTCCTATATGACACCTAGGCATCTGCCTAGTCTGCACTGTGCCCCTGCTGGACCACAGCATTACATACCTGCCCAATATAGACAACAAAAACCCCGATCACCGCTATTTCACTGTGGGGTCATTCACTTTGTAGGGGGACAGAGCATAGCCCCTTCCAAACATGATATCTTCTTTTTTACGCTTTGTCAATAGTGTTGCTTTATGTTCATCATTAGTAGCACTATTGGCCAGCTTGGTTATGGGGATTTCAAATGTAGTTCTGGTCACTTTATATGGTTTTTTGCCTTTTTGGTTCCTGCACATGTATCACTACTATCACCTTTTTGGGTTTCCCTGCCTTTGCTGTACATTGCTGACTGAAATGGTTTCTCTCTCGTGCAAATGTGCCTCTGGCGCGAGGTTTTCACTGGCGCTAGTGTTCAGAGCTTTATTTCACAGCATCAGTGTGCATGGAGCCTCTCCCCGCCCACTATCTGCCTATTGACCCCTCATCTCCACCCCTGGGGAGCCTTACTACGCCCTCTGGGGAGCTTTACTCCACCCTCTGCACACCTTAACGCCGCTGCAGACATTATCGCGTGATACGTGACGTTCTCGCATGGTAAAGCGCCATTATCACACGATAACGTCACATATCGCGTGATAACATCGCCGCTGCTACGTTAAGACTGTTTAGTAAACATACCCCTAAGTCTCCTTTTCATTTGGAAGTCCTCCTGCTTTATTTACACCCAGGGAATCCGGGCCTCCTCCTGTGGCTGCCGAGAGCCAACTTCTCACATCCTCTCCAGTTGGTACCTCTGTGCTGCTCTCTCACTCAAGTTGCATGAGAGGCATTTCATAGTTTGAATAGCACATTTAGGTTAACCCTGACTGGAGCAGAGTGACGCAAGCAGCTTTCTTGGAGTTCAACTGGAATAGTCCAAATGAATGCAGTCCAGGATTTGTTTTAGTCCTCCAACAGCTCTGCCTTGTTTTCTGGTTTTACTCCAAGAAGGCAAAATATTTCCAGAATATAATAAGTACAATATTTAGTTCTTTGTAAGCTCAGGGTACTGGAGTTTTCTTTTAGTAAGGTCTTTCACATTGACTAAGACCTTTGCTCTTCTCCCAGAAACTCCTCTACTTTGTCCAAAGGATGAAGTATATGGTGGTGAGAAATTAGAGGGAGGGTGGTTAAGTTGTACAATTTTTTCACTTTGCAGCATATAGTGGTGGGAGGGGGAGGATTCCCTCACAGATGTCTTTCCCATGCCTTCACCACCATCTCTGCTATGAGAGTCACATGAAGCAGGTGTTCTGGCTCTGCAGGGTGCAGTCCGTCAGGGCAGCCATAGAATTCCCTCAAGAGCTCTTGGTGTCAGAGGAGGTCGAGCTGATCATGATTAAGTGATTCCTGTTTACGATTCTCTTGCCTTTGGAAGGCACAGAGATAAGTGGTGTTTCTGTGCTGGGCACCGGGTTACAGTTTGAATGTACCAGCAAATGCTTTCTAACTGTGATTTAAGTAATTAGGGTTAATTGCACAACTTGCTCTGAGATGGCATGTAGAGCAGAGATGAGAAATGAAAGAAATGTCATAAGAACATAAGATATGCCATACTGGGTCAGACCAAGGTCCATCAAGCCCAGTATTCTGTTTCCAACAGTGGCCAATCTAGGTCATATGTACCTAGCAGTTTCCCCAAGAGAAACAAGTTCCACAATGCTTGTACTGGGTCAAGCATTGATATCTTCAGTCACTTCTTAATAATGGTTTATGGACCTTTCCTCTAGGAACTTGTCCAAACCTTTTTTAAACCCAGCTACACTAACAGCTTTTACTACATCCTCCGGTAACAAATTCCAGAGTTTGATTACACGTTGAGTGAAAAAATATTTTCTTTTATTAGTCTTAAATAGTTTACCCTGTAGCTTTATTGCATGTCCCCTAGTCTTTCTATATTCTGATAAGGTAAACAATCGACCTACGTTTACCCGTTCCACTCCGTTCATTCATTTATAGACTTCTATCATATCTTCCCTCAGCCGTCTCTTTTCCAGGTTAAAGAGCCCTAACCTTTTTAGCCTTTCTTCATAGGAGTATCCTTCCATCCCCTTTACCATTTTGGTGGCTCTTCTCTGAACCTTTTCTAAAATCGCTATATCCTTTTTAAGATACGGCTACCAGAATTGCACACAATATTCAAGGTGCGGTCTCACCATGGAACGGTATAGAGGCATTATAATATCTTTTGTTTTATTTTCCATTCCTTTCCTTATCATACCTTATCAAAGGCATAGAGTGCTAAGGTGGGCACTGAGAAGGGCACTGAACAGGCTTTGGGTTGAGAGCACAGACAGATAAGGTTGCTATCAACACATGAAAACCTGAAATGTGCAAGCAAATGCATGCTCTTACAGTATGGTAACCAGATTGCGATTTCCAGCTGAAAGGAAGAAAACATATGGCCACAATCCTTCCACTCTACAGCATCCTCAGTGCTTCCCCTTCACCTCCTAAAATGCTGCCACCTCCCAGTGGCCTCTCCCAAGTGTTCTGCTTTCTACATGATCCTGCTTTTTAGAAAAATGGACTGACTTTCTTCTTAAGCAAGAATGTAAAGCAGATCATCTTGGTTTTCAATCCAGCCATACATGAAAATAAAATTTGTCTGAAAGTTATGCATTGCAGACTTATGTAAATCTATAATGTAACAAGTTATAAAGTGGCACATGGGCACATTTCTTTTCCTCAGTCTGAGTAAAATGTTGTGTCTGCAGATGGGTGCATGTGTGTGTGTGTGTGAAATGGCGGTGTGAATGTGGGTGAATGAATGGATCGGTTGCAAAGGTTAAAGACTTACATCAAGCTTGGGTGTTGTTTAAAAATACTATCCTGGAAGCCCAGACCAGCTGTATTCCACGCATTAAGAAAAGTGGAAGAAAGTCCAAAAAACTGCCAGCATGGTTTAAAGGTGAGGTCAGAGAGGCTGTTGCTGCCAAAAAAGCATCTTTCAGGAAATGGGAAAAAAGAGCCAAACGATGAAAACTGGAAACAGCACAAGCACTGGCAAGTTAAATGCAAAGCATTGATAAGGCAAGCAAAACGAGTATTTGAGAAGGAACTTGCTACGGAAGCAAAAACGCGAAATAAAGACTTTTTCAAGTACATTCGTAGCAAAAGGCCTGTGAGAGAGTCAATTGGACTATTAGATGATAGAGGGGTATAAGGGGCAGTAAGAGGAGACAAGGCTATAGCGGAGAGACTGAATGAATTCTTTGCTTCGGTCTTTACTGAGGAAGATGTAGGGATGTTACCCAAGACTGAAGTGATATTTAAAGGTGATACTGCAGAGGAATTGAGAGAAATATCGCTACACCGGGAAGATGTATTACAACTATTTGATAAACTGAATAGTAGCAAATCACCTGGTATACATCCAAGAGTGTTGAAAGAACTGAAATATGAGATTGCAGTCCTGCTATTAGTAATCTGTGAACTTTCATTGGAGGATCGCCAATGTAACGCCAATTTTTAAAAAGGGTTCCAGGGGTGATCCGGGAAATTACAGACCGGTGAGCCTGACGTCAGTACCGGGGAAAATGGTAGAAACCATCATAAAGAACAAAATTACACAGCATGTAGATAGTCAAGGCCTAATGGGAGACAGCCAACATGGCTTTAGACAAGGAAGATCTTGTCTTACTAATCTGATATGTTTTTTTGAAGGTGTGAATAAACAGGTAGACAAAGGTGAGTCAGTTGATATAGTGTATCTGGACTTTCAGAAAGCCTTTGACAAGGTCCCTCAACAGAGACCTTTGGCAAAACTAAAAAGTCATGGGATAGGAGGCAGTGTGCTATTGTGGATCGGGAACTGGTTAAAAGATAGAAAGCAGAGGGTAGGGCTAAATGGCCAATTTTCCCAATGGAAAAAGGTGAATAGTGGAGTACCCCAGGGATCTGTACTGGGTCTGCTACTTTTTGACATATTTGATAAATGACCTGGAAAAGGGAATAACGAGTAAGGTTATCAAATTTGCAGATGACACAAAACTGTTTAAAGTTGTTAAAACCCAAGAGGACTGTGGAAAACTGCAGGAGGATCTGGATAAATTGGAAGACCGGGCATCCAAATGGCAGATGAAATTTAATGTGGACAAGTGCAAAGTTATGCACCTAGGAAAGAACAACCCACACTATGGTTACACAATGCAAGGTTCCACATTGGGAACCACTACTCAGGAAAAAGATTTAGGAGTCATCATGGATAACTTGTTAAAACCCTCGGCCCAGTGTGCAGCGGCAGCCAAGAAAGCAAATAGAATGCTAGGTATCATAAGGAAAGGAATGGAAAATAAAACAAAGGGTATTATAATGCCTCTGTATCGCTCCATTGTACGACCGCACCTTGAATATTGTGTGCAATTCTGGTCGCCATATCTTAAAAAGGATATAGCGTTATTAAAAAAGGTACAGAGGAGAGCCACCAAAATGGTAAAGGGGATGGAAGGCTACTCCTATGAAGAGAGGCTACAAAGGTTAGGGCTCTTCAACCTGGAAAAGAGACGGCTGAGGGGAGATATGATAGAGGTCTGTAAATTAATGAATGGAGTGGAACGGGTAAACATAGGTCGATTGTTTACGCTATCAGAATATAGAAAGACTAGGGGACATGTAATGAAGCTACAGGGCAAACTATTTAAGACAAATAAGAGAAAATATTTTTTTCACTCAACGTGTAATCAAACTCTGGAATTTGTTACCGGAGGGTGTAGTAAGAGCTGTTAGTGTAACTGGGTTTAAAAAAGGTTTGGACAAGTTCCTGGAGGAAAGGTCCATAAACCATTATTAAAAAGGGACCCAGGATATCAATGCTTGACCCAATACAAGCATTGTGGAACCTGTGTCTCTTGGGAATACTGCTAGATACGTATGACCTAGATTGGCCACTGTTGGAAACAGGATACTGGGCTTGGTGGACCTTGGTCTGACCCAGTATGGCATATCTTATGTTCTTATGTTCTTATGTGTAATTGGATGGAGTGTACTAGTGTGTGTGTGTACACACATGACTGAGTGGGTGGTGTGTTTCAGTGAGTGGATCGTGCATGTGAATTGGTGAAATACATGTGCACAAGTGTTGGCAGAATGTGAGTGTGGTAAATGACTGGTTGTAGGTAGGGGGAGAATGGGGTTTCTGAGTAGCTATGGGGTTTTAATCGGTGAGATACATGAGTGGATCAGGCATGCAAATGGATGAGCTGTCTGCGGGAATAAGTGGGAGGCTGAAGTGAGGAAGCGTGTGAAAGGGTGAAGGGAATATAGTCAGCTCACTGTGGCCTCTGGCTGCCTCTAATCCTCAGTAGGGTTACCAACTTTTTCACCGAGAAAAACCCGACACCTATGGCTCGCCATACTCCACCCATTCTCCGCCCCTGGTCCCGCCCCTGCCCCACCTCCAGTCCTACCCCTGCCCCGCCCCCAGTCCCACCCATCCTGCACTTCAGCCCCACCCACAAAAATTACCAAGCATAAGTGTAGGCTAACTCCCTTGGTCAGATAATAATTAAACTGGGAACCCCAAAAGCCAAACATGAAATGTACAACACTGGAGAAATAAAACTATAAAGTAATTTCCTCTTGCACTAAATAAAAACGCAAAGATGTTAGCAATACACACTTCCCAGACCAGACATATTCCAGTTAATAAATTCAAAATAAAAAGTATTTTTCTACCTTCTGTCTAGCCTTTTATTTTTCAGCTGCAATTGCTCCAGTCACTTTCTTCTGGTTTCTTCGTGTCTTCTGCGAGCTATCCATTTGTCCTTTCCTCTCTTTTAGATGTTTTCCAATCTCTCTCTATATCTGCTTTAACATACTGATCATTTCCCTTTTGCTCTTTCCCCCATTTCTTTCCTTATTCCTTTATCATCCACTCAAATTTCACCCTTCCATTCTCAATCCCCTCTTACTCTCCCAATACCCGGCCCATCGTAAACTTTTCTTCCACACAAAATATCTATCTTTTCCCTTCTCCATTCTCATTCTCATTCCCCATCCTCTTCTAGTCCTTCCCCAAAATCAAATCCCTTATAGTTCTAGACCCATCCAGCATCCACTCCCTTCTAGTCCCATTCTCCCATGCCCCCACATCAGCCCATTTCCAGTCCTAGCCCCACATATGCTCTTTTCCAGTTCCATTCCAGCCCCCCATCAGCCAATTTCCACTCCAAGCTCCCCCATCAGCCAATTTCCAATCCTAGCCCCCTCGTCAGCCCACTTCCAGTCCTATTCCAGCCCCCATCAGCCCATTTCCAGTCCTATTCCAGCTCTTCATCAGCCCATTTCCAGTGTTAACCCTCCCATCACAGGCCATTTCCAGGCTTAGCCCCCCCCCCCCCAAAGCACAGCTCATTTCCAGTCCAAGTCCCCCCATCACAGCCTCTTTCCAGTCCTAGCCCCCCCACCATCAAAGCCCATTTTGCAGTTCTAGTCCCCCCCACCATCACAGCCCATTTCCAGTCCAAGTCCCCCCCAACCATCACAGCCCATCTGCAGTCCTAGCCCCCCTAATCACAGCCTATTTCCAGTCCAATTTCACCCTCCCCCCACCATTGCCCATTTTCTGTCCTGGCCCCCCCCCCCATTGTCAATTTCCAGTCCAGGTCCCCCTCCCCCCCCATAGTCCATTTCCAGTCCAGGTACACCCCCCCCCCCCCATAGCTCAATTCCAGTCCAGTCCCCCCCCCATAGCCCATTTCCAGTCCAGGTACACCCCATCACAGCCCACCCAGTCCTTGGCTTCCCCCCCCCCCCATCAAAGCCCATTTGTAGTCCTAGCCTCCCTCCCCCATCACAGCCCATCCAGTCCTTGGCCTCCCCCCACCCCCTTCCGGCCTCCCCCGGCCAGCCCCGTGGCTGTTTGAGGTGCTTCAGAGGGAGCCGGGGAAGCCCACGTGAGGCCCCGGCTCCCTCTGTACAACCGCCAGAATGAAGATCCTTTTCCTTCACGCTGGCGGTTGTTTCTGTGAAGCTGCGAATGCTGGGAAAGGTTAAAGGGCATTGCCTTTAACCTTTCCCAGCAATTGTCGCTTCACAGAAACAGCCGCTAGCATGAAGGAAAAAGATCTTCACGCTGGCGGTTGTACAGAGGGAGCCGGGGCCTCGCACAGGCTTCCCCGGCTCCCTCCCCTGCGGACTTCAGGAGTCGGGAGAAAAGCCGGTTTTTTGGTCTGGCCACTCCTGATCTTGCGGCCAGAGCAAAAAAACGGCTTTTCCATGGCCGGTTTTACATCTCTGCCAGTAGCCGGCCTGGCCATGGAAAAACCGGCCAGGCCAGCTGAAAACCGGCCGGTTGACAACCCTATTCCAGCCACCTCCTCCCTATCTTTCAGCTCTCTTCCAGCCCTCACTTTCCACCTGTCAGTCCCTTTTGCCACCTCTTTCCCCTTGCAGCCACCGCTCCTGCTTCTTACAGGGCAGCGGCTGCAATAAAGTTAAGATAAAAATAAATATAAACCTGTGTGGAGCCTTATCCCCCCCCCCCCCCATTACAGCTTTATTTTCCCTCCCCAGTGCAGCTTCACTCCCCTAGTACAGCTTCACCTCCCCCCCCCAGTGCAGCTTCACACCCCCAGTACATCTTCACCTCCCCCCCCAGTGCAGCTTAACCCCCTCCTCAGTGCAGCTTAACCCCCCTGTTCAGCTTAACCTACCCAGTGCAGCTTAAACCCCTGCCATGCAGCTTAACCCCCCCATGGAGCTTAACTACCCCATGCAGCTCAAACCCCCCCATGCAGCTTAACACCCCCCCTCCGTGCAACTTAACCTCCCCCTTGGAGCTTAACCTTCCCATGCAGCTTAACACCCCCCTGTGAAGCTTAAACCCCCCATTCAGCTTACCCCCCATCGAACTTAACCCCCCACCCCATGGAACTTAACCTCACCATGAAGCTTAAACCCCTCCCCGTGCTGCTTAAACCCCTCCCACCCCATGCTGCTTAAACTCCTCACCCCTGTGCAGCTTACCCCTCTGTGCAGCTTAACTCCCCCCCCCTGTGCAGCTTAACTACCCCCCCTCCCCGTGCAGCCGCTGCTCCTGCTTCTTACTGAGCAGCGGCTGCAATAAAGTTAATTTAAAAGTAAGGAAACCTGTGAGGAGCCCTCAGCTTTCCTTCTGCAGGGTCCCTGGCTGAAAAGGAAGTGACATCAGAGGGGCGGGCACTGCAGAAGGAGTTTCTTAGGGCTGGAAGGCTCCTCACAGGTTTCCTTACTTTTAAATTAACTTTATTGCAGCCGCTGCTCTGTAAGAAGCAGAAGCAGCGGCTGCAAGAGGGCCAGGACTGTGATCGCGATTGCAATCGCAATTGAAAAGCCGGTTTTCTGCTCTGGCCGCTCCCGATCTTGCGGCCAGAGCAAAAAAACGGCTTTTCAATGGCCGGTTTCGGTTCTCTGCCGGCAGCCGGCCTGGCCACAGGAAAACCGGCGAGGCCGGCTGAAAACCGGTCGGTTGGCAACCCTAATCCTCAGTCTCTGTTTCACATCATTCCCTCCCTCCCTTCCCCTTCATTTCTTTCTCCAACTCCTCTTCTCTTTTACTTGCTGCCTTCTTCTGACACATCTCCATCTCCATCATCTGTATCTTTTCTAACACTGTGACAGGCAGGGCCTGGGATCTCCTCAGCCAATCCAGTCAATTTCCCCACCCTCTTATCTTCCTTGGCAGGCAGGGCCTTGGCTGAGGGCACAATGCGTGATGGTCACCGCAAGCTCCAGTGGGCTCACAAGTATGGCCAACTGCAGCCAAAGTTCCTCTAGATTGCAGGGCCTGGCCTCCTTGTCACTCTGCAGATTCTGATGCTGCCAGCTCCATCACTGCTACAGCTTTTTCCATACACATAGGCTTCTTTGAGCTATTTGTACAAACGCATGGACAGGAAGATGGACTGACTTTGGCAACGGGTGCAGCGGCAGCCAAGAGAGCAAATAGAATGCTAGGTATGATAAGGAAAGGAATGGAAAATAAAACAAAAGATATTATAATGCCTCTATATCGTTCCATGGTGAGACCGCACCTTGAATATTGTGTGCAATTCTGGTCGCCGTATCTTAAAAAGGATATAGCGATTTTAGAAAAGGTTCAGAGAAGAGCCACCAAAATGGTAAAGGGGATGGAAGGATACTTCTATGAGGAAAGGCTAAAAAGGTTAGGGCTCTTTAACCTGGAAAAGAGACGGCTGAGGGGAGATATGATAGAAGTCTATAAATTAATGAATGGAGTGGAACGGGTAAACGTAGATCGATTGTTTATGTTATCAGAATATAGAAAGACTAGGGGACATGCAATGAAGCTACAGGGTAAACTATTTAAGACTAATAAAAGAAAATATTTTTTCACTCAACGTGTAATCAAACTCTGGAATTTGTTACCGGAGGATGTAGTAAAGGCTGTTAGTGTAGCTGGGTTTAAAAAAGGTTTGGACAAGTTCCTGGAGGAAAGGTCCGTAAACCATTATTAAGAAGTGACCGAAGATATCAATGCTTGACCCAGTACAAGCATTGTGGAACTTGTGTCTCTTGGGGAAACTGCTAGGTACATATGACCTATATTGGCCACTGTTGGAAACAGAATACTGGGCTTGATGGACCTTGGTCTGACCCAGTATGGCATATCTTATGTTCTTATGTTCAATTCTTGTGAAACACACCAGAAAAGTAGCCTAATGCGTAGAGTAATGGGCTGAAGCCAGGATTCAAATCCCATTGCAGGACTTTGTGGTCTTAGGAAAGTCACTTAACCCTCCATTGCATCAGGTACAAACTTAGATTGTAAGCCCTCTAGAGACAGAAAAATGCCTACTGTACCTGGTTGTAACTCACCTTGAACGCCTAGGAAAAGGCATGAGCTAAATCCTACATTCCATTCCTTTTCCCGTTTAGCTCGTGGCAGTGTAGCTGACCTGGATATTCAGTGCCAGGCTGGAAATAATCCTGGTATTGAATATCCGGGTTTAAATTTCAGCGCCAGCAGCTAGCCAAGTTAGGAGCACTAGCCGCTGGCGCTGAATATCCCCCTTCATCTTTAATTTAAATTGTTTGATGTTATTTGTGTTTGCTATTTTGAAATATTTTATGTTTGGGTTTTTTTTAACTTTTTATGAGATTTTAATAATTCCTGGTGGTTTTGTTTGTTAGTTGCTTAAAAATACATATAGTATGACTTTATTACTATACTTTATGGCCCTGATATTCAGCAATGGTGGCTAGCACTGCAAAAGTGGCTAGCCATTGCCGCTGAATGAAAGACTCAGATATTCAATGCCAAGGCCATATCAGGCAATATTCAGCTGCTGCCCAATTAACTTCAGTGGCAAAAGCTAGGCCAGTCTTTGCTGAGCCTGACATTTGCCACCAAAGGATAACCGGGAGGCAGCTGAATATTGCCGCTTCCCAGTTATGCCTGTGTGCCACCCCCAGAACACCCCTGGAATGCCCTGATGCTAAATAGCATCGGAGAATGCAGCAGAGGCACCAACAGATATTCATTGGCAGCCACTGTGTTTGTGCCACTGAATATCCTGGACAAGGGGATAACATGGTTAGCAGGTCTGCTAACCATGTTAATCCCTTCAAATATCGGGCCTATTGTAGGGGGTTTTTGTATACGTATGTTAATTTTCTGTTGCATGGTCTTGATTCTGTTTTTCCACTGATTTACTGCGTGCAAAGTCTGGCCTTTTAAAGTGTTCATTTCAGTTTTTGCCTGCATGTTTCTAGTTCTAACTAATAGTCACTTATTCTGTATTTCAGGAGGGTCTGTGTGTGTATCTGTGTATCTGTGGTGGGGTAGGTTTGCATAGAGCATCCAATACCCTTGCATCGGTCCTGCCTGTAAGTGTATCATGCACTAGGAAACAAGGAAAAAGTGAAAACAGATTTATGCCTCAGGGAAAACTGTCTTAACTGAGCTTTCATTTTGAATCAGCTTTACCAAGTAACTGCAGGTCCTCAGAGACAAAGCCAGTCTCTTCTATGCCTCTTCTATGGACTTGTAATTCCTGAGATTCTTAGGGGTATGTTTACTAAACAGCGCTAACGTCACCGGCGGTAAGCGCAGCACGAATGTTACCTGCACCATATAAGGATATGGGTGGGTGTGTATGGGCTGGCATAAAGGTAGCCATGGGCAATTTAGTGCATGGAACAGGGCGCCCTGGCCACGTACCATGCAGTACAGGGTGCCCTGTCCATGTACCATGCAGAATAGGGCGCACTGACCACGTACCGCATGGTAACGGAACAGCCGACCCCAAGGTGACAAGCAGCAAGGCACCAAAGGGGTATAAGGTGCCTCAACCTAAGACGCCCTGAGAGTTTAATGTGCCCTGAGGGGCTAAGGTGTATGACGTTAAGGTGCCTCAAGATTGATGGATGGACAGTTGTTAGTTGATAGAGCTTTGCCAGCTGATATTGTAGTCGGTAAGTGGGATATGAGCCATAGCTGAGGTCACACACTCTACCCATTAGATGGCCTGGATTGAAAATACCATTAATAAAATAGCTTACACTGAATATATGCAAGGGTGCCCAGGACTGGACTGAACCCGCACCCTTATGCACCAGCCCAGAAAAAAATAAGAACCTGTGGGAATTGAATCGGCCTTCTGGGGTGTCCAAACACAGTGCATGAACAACTATGCTAAAGCTGCAAGGTGTCTGCTGTGGCAGGAATTACCAAGAAAGGATTCATATGTATCTACCAACATTGTAGAAGCAGGTTGATAGATCCACATCACCCCTGTAAGGTGTGGCTGTGTGTCCATTATATATGTGATGGAGGCCCAGACCGACACCCACAATCAGGGTGCAGTCCCCCAAGCCTGCCCACTATGCGGGTTATGCATCTGCTGCATTCACATTACCAACACTCTCCAATGGGCCACAGCTGAGGCTGCACTCTCTGCCTGTCAGGTGGCCTGGATGGAGTGCATTATGTAGTGCACACTGAATAGATGCAAGGGTGTTTGGGGCTGTTCTGAAACTGCATCCCTTTTGCATGATATTTGCAGCAGCCCAGAACAAACTGAACTGAAAACAACCTGTGGGAATTGAACCAGCCCCCTAGTGTGTCTAAACACAGTGCGCTAACCACTATGCTAACCTTGCACAGCAACTGCAATGGAAATACTTTCCAGTAAAGGAAACACATGTATGTATAGTTGTATCTGCCTGCAATGTTTCAGCAGGTTTGAAGCTCATCCTGCTGATACAATTCAGGGAGGGGTGGCAAAGAGAGGTATAGTCAACATGATTATGCCGGAGCATACGTTGGGGAGTGTGGAGATGCAGCAGGTTAGAGAGGTATGTTTCCAACAGGTCCCATGTACATTCATTGCTATGTCCACAGCTCATCCGCAGGACAGATCCCATCTAGAAGCTGGATTATGTGCATTGTGCAGTATGTCATTCATTGCAGTCCTGCAGTACGAAGGCCTGATTCTCATGAGCGTGTGTGTAGACAGTATGTGATGTATTATGAGCCAACCAATACTCGTTATCCATGCCATCCTCTCTATCAAATTCCTGTCTGTTAGTGTAAGCCTGACAATCCAGCACATGCATACCCTGCAACAACAGTGGAGGTGTATGGAGAGCCTCAGATGTGGTTCGGATGGTGTGTGTACAAGGAGGCGCAAGTGTTGACTGTATGTTGCACCTCAACCTGGATGTCCAGTGCTGAATACATCATAGGCCATCTAGGTCCCTGATAAGCCTCCCAGATGGGGATGTAATGCTACCAGCACATTGCCCCAGGTGAACCTGGCTGTGGCATACTATTTGTGGACAACATGAAAACAAGCCAGAAAGAGATGCAGGAGCTGACATGCAGCTGAACCTGGCCTATGGGCCGCTATAATGTGGCTTTGGCAGCATGTAAATAACAATGTTGTTTTTTGTACTGGAATCTGTGGCCCATAATGAAGCAGCACAGAGATGGAGACACCACCCCATGCAATATCCTTTGACATTATGGGGCCCTGCTGCATCAGCTGTGAATCTGTGTGATGTGGACCACATGAAAATTGTGCCATTGGAATGCATTTTGCATCTGTAAGGCCCATTCTGTACATGTGCACACAACATACACCTGCTATGTCACTATTGCATCTTTTGCAGTGTTTTATGAAGAGCAGCTGGATGAGTAGCATGTACTGAGTTGCTATGTGTGATTCATAGACAATGTGAGGGCAGTATGAACACAAATCTCTGCAGTGATGTCATTAAGCAAACATGTAGAATATGCCTCCATTGCCCCTTTATGACATCTGGCATATTACTCAAGAGTCAATTGTATGGGTAAAGCTAATGTATGAATATATGTGGTGCCCATGTGCACCAGGGGTGCTCATGTGCACCAGGGGTGCTGCTGACAATCCCACATGTGTCACAGGGATACAGATCATCTGCAACAAATAGATGGGACAGCTAAATTTCACCATAACATGCACATGCCATTCATGCCTCAGACACTGTGTTACCTAGCTGGCATCATTTACATTTTAGCAAGGGATCTCTGAGTGAACCACAGGTCAGAAAATAGTATGTAAAGCTATATTGGTGTATGATGTGTGTGGATATATGCACCTCACAGCTACCTTTGAGAAAGGACCAGCTAAAAGATAAACAGTGTACCTCCCCGATGGCTGGGACTCTATGAACAAACACATTGCTCACACGTCTGAACATCAGTGGTGTGCACCTTTATATACATGTGCTGTCTCACAGATGACTGAACCATGCAAAACATATTTGGTAAACCCTGCTGCTCTCAGAAATGTCTGTTAGAAATATCTCTACACTGGCCATTGATGACATCAGTGATCTTGGGATGTCAGTGCGGCAACTGAGTTGGAGGGCATGCAATGAAGTGTCCTGCATAATCACTAGAATTCTCATATCACAGATGGGACATGGCTGATGTTCCAACATACCTCCCATCAGAAGGACCTTGGCAGATATTATATTGCACATGGCACACTGGAAATGGCCAAAGCTTTTGTCAGCCGAACAGGTTGGTGTTGTACCTGCACTGTGGGCTATCATGTTGCCACAGGGACATGGAAAAAACAGTCCACTGCTAGGACACAAACCCACAATCTTCTACTTTGCTATGTAGCAACTGAATGGAGTGCACCACAGTACAGCCACATTGACACAGCCATCCATGCTGATTGCATGATTCCCATCAGAAGAACCTTGGCAGAAATTGTATTATACATGGCGCACTGGAAATGGCCAAAACTTTTGTCAACTGCATGCAGGTGACACTCTCTCCTGCCTTACCCCCCACACCATGTTGACATGCCCATGTGCCATCAATGTTGGTGGTGCATGGTCCCAGGCCTGCCAAGATAGGGGGGTAGCTAGGGCATGGGCTCCATGTGGGCCAGAGACATACTTGATCAGGCACACATCACTATCCCCCCCTAATCTGCCTCTCCAGGGTCCCCATCACCACATGGCAGTGTTATGTCTCCTTGACCTGGGGATGGGACAGCTGTGTGGTGGTGGGTTTGAGGTATTTGGAATCTTGTATGCAGTGGCTGAGGTATTCGTTGTTCAATTGTCTATACCATCCGACTGCTGTGGGACTAGGGGACATGCACTGTAACTGCTGTGTTGGCCATTCTGGACCATTATGTGAACATATATTGTCCTTCCACCCATTGTCACACCCTGTACTCCATTACCTGAGTATGTAGTACAGGCTGCCAGTGTCATTGTTTTCATGTATTTTTTGCCAGGTTCCTGGGGAAGGTCCCTGGTGAGGGCAACAGCTTTGCCCTGCATGCCCCATTGCAGGCATTGTGTATCGTGTGTGTTTTTTAGGGTACCTACTAGGCACCTGTGCCTTAGTTTGTACACTGTTGGTCACAGGATACAGGGCATGATGGAACTTGGTCAGACCCAGTCTTGCATATTTACCAGTCTTCTGTTTGTATGTGCCACTTAGGCATCTGCCTGGTCTGCCCTATGCCCCCCGCAGCCCCCACTGCATGTTCCACCTGCACCCTGCTATGCACCATTTGCACCATCAACAAAGTGCCCTTTCATTCCTGGGCACTATGCTGTTGGTGCAAATGGTGCACTACTATCACTTTCTATGGCTCACCTGTCTGTGCAACACATTGCAAACATTTAAATAGGCTCTCTCTCCTCACTGTGCACCCTTACCAACAGGTTTTCACTGGCGGTAATGTCCCTGGTGTTAAGGTGCCGGTGGTAATGTAGCAGGTCCTGATTCACACACTCCCCGCCCATTGACTCCTACTCTCCGCCCCCTCTCTGCCCATAGTGCGCTTAATGCTGTGTGTAACGTTAGCATGCTCTGTAGCGCCTGCTAATGTCACCGATGTAACATTAGCACGCGCTAACGTTCCACTTGCTACATTACCACCGTTTATTAAACATACCCCTTAGAGAAATTGGAACTACAAGTCCAGAGTTCTAAGACTTCACTTGCCCCAGGGCTATCTTGTCATCTTAATTTTTATTTTATTTATTTATTATAAATTTTAATACCGCATTTTCTGGGCAATCAAATGAGGTTTACAATAAAACAAACTTAGAATAATACAATGGAAGGTACATATTCATTTACAAAGAATGAATTTTAACTATTTATATTAATATTTTTTTTAAAGAAAACAGTTGTAAATGTAAAACTACAGTATATTCAAGTTTGATTGTCAAATATGAAAGGATATCGGTTTGAGTAGTTCAGCTAGGTGGGGATGAATTTTGATGGATGTGTTAATTAGTAGAGGAGATGGGGTTGTTACTGTTAGGTTCATTTCCAAAGTGAAGCATAAAGAGGTGTGTTTTAATTTTTTTTCGGAATGTTGAGAGGTTCTTTATTTCTCGTAGGCAGTCTGGAAGGGAGTTCCAAAGGTTAGTGGTGAAGTGGGAGAATGCTTTATTGTTTGTTATTTTTCTTGATTTCCTGAAACCTGATGGGATTGTGATTTTATTTTTGTTACACTCTCGTTGGATGCGAGTGTGGGTTTCCTTGGTAATGAGGGTAGAAATATATGAAGAGGCGATATCATTGAGAAGCTTGAAAGTTGTAACTTGAATTTTATAGTTTATGCGGCTCTGTACAGGGAGCTAGTGCAAATCGTATAATATTGGGTTGATGTGTCTGGATTGAATTGGAATTTGTAACTATCCTAGCTGCAACATGTTGAGCTACTTGAAGTTGTCTTGTGGTACGTGTGGAGAGTCCATGTAGGATTGTGTTGGAGAAGTCAAAGTGGGGTGTAATGATTGTGTTGATGACAGATTTAAAGTCGTGATTGTGGAGCAGTAGGCATAGTTTTTTTAACATTTTAAGTTTGTAGAAGATCTTTTTTGTTATTTGTCTTATGTGTGAGGACATGTTTAGGGTGCGATCAAGGATTACGCGGAGGTATTTTACCTCGTTTTTTATCTAAATGTTTATATCCTGAATCCTGATGGCTGTAGGTGGGGTAAAGTTCTGGTTTTGCATTACATATAATGCTTCAGTTTTACTGAAGTTGATCCTAAGGTTGTGAGTTAATAGCCATTCCGTTATTTCAGCAAAGCAATCTGTTATTTTTTGAATTGTGAGGTTAGAGCAATTGAATGGGAGATATAACATTATATCATCTGTATATATATGATAGTTTATCTGGACTTTTTTAATAAATGTTAAAAAGGAGGGCTGAGAGGAAGGAACCCTGTGGTAGTCCTTGTTCTTGGTTAAAGGGATCAGAAAGATGTTGTTCTATTCTTACCTGTTGTGTTCAACCTGACAGATAAGAGGAAAACCAATTTAGTACTGTATCCTTGATTCCTATTTGATGTAATATGGAGATCATAATTTGATGGTTTATACTATCAAAAGCTGTGGTGATGTCTAAAAACATGAGGAGAAAGATCTGTTTGGTGTCATCAATACCACATGTGAGTCGGTCAAACAGAACAGTGAGGAGCGTCTCCTCTCCGTGTTATGGGCAAAAGCCATACTGGTGCTTATCTAGTTGGACGAAGGATTCAATATGATCCTGAAGTTGAATCTGAACATTTTTTCTATCAGTTTGGCCATGAAAGGGAGACTGGAAATAGGTCTGTATGACATTGGGGAATTTTTATCCATGGAATGTTTTTTCAGAATCGGTCGAATTAGTGCATGTTTAAGGGAAGATGGTAAGTGGCCTTGTTGTAGGGAGAGGTTGATAAATAGGGAGGAAAGAATGAGAGAGTTCTGATTTTGTTGCTTTTATCCAGCTTACTGGACAGGGGTCGAGGTAGGAGGTGATGGTAATTAGCTTGGAAATGATACTTCCGAGTGCATCCTTTCATGTAGGGACGAACCTTGACCGGGGGGGGTTTGTAGTGGGTGGGGTATGTATTCTGGGGGACGAAGTATGTTTTGATAACTTATGGATAGGTCTTTATGTTTTAGTTTTTCCTTGTAGAAGTTAGCCAGGTTTTGGTGCTATGGGGGGGCTCAGTGTCTTTATTGGGTGTCTTGTTTGTTAGTGATTTTACTATTTCAAAAAGCTCCCTTGGGTGGTTTAGGGTTTTGATAAAATGCTGGAGTAGTGGTCTTTCTTACAGGAGTTAATGGTATCCTTATAGAGTTTGAGTGTAGCCATATATTGTGATTGGAAGGTTGTAGATTTTGTGTGGCGCCATTTACATTCGATTTTACGCAATTCTGTTTCCAATTGTGTTAGTTCAGGGCTGAACCATAGTACGTGTTGTTTCCTTTTAGGGTATACATGGTGTGTGTGTAGAGTGGATGCCTCAGCTATCGTTTCATTCCAGGAAGTTATTGCTTTATTAATATCAGTTGGGACTTGGGTGAGACTTTGAATTGTTTGTTTTAGAAAGGGCTCTTTATCAAATTTCTTGCATCTTTTGTGATAGTGGGTGTATGTAGATTTTGAGTACATGAGGTCATAGTATGGATGTTGGAGCTTTATTAAGTGATGGTCTGACCATGGAATGTGTTGTATTTCAAGTGATGATGGGTTGTATGTTATGTGAAGGAGACCGGGTAGGAACACTAGGTCTAGCATGTTGCTCTTAACATGAGTTTGGCTGTTGATTAATGTTAAGACCTGATTGCTGCCAAGTTATCCAGTTCCAGGAGGGAGACTTTTTGGCCAGTCCTGGTTTTAAACTTGCATACTAAAGCAGTGTGGAATTTGTAGTCCCTGATTCTACCAATTGAGATCGGTGTTATGGGTCTCATAATGCACCAGGATAGGGTGATTAGAAATCCAGGGAAAGTGTGCTGGGTGGGTGAGGAAGGATAGTGTTTTTCATGATTCAAAATCTACAGCAAAGGCCAAAATCTGTGGCAATTGTTATGACCACCTAATCGCAGAAAACCAAGAGCCCTGCTCTGACTTCAAAAAAGCGACAGACAAGAAGCAGAGAGAAGATCTGACTCCGTTCAGGGAGATGGCGAAAAGTCAGAGGAGATATTACTGAGACAGACAGATGGGGGATGGGAATGACAGGGGTTGCCTTTTTCACTTTCCAACATACTCTTTTCCTGGAAGTGGACACCTTGGCAACTTTGTGATCAACGGCACATCAGAATGAATCACTCAGCCTAGTGTGTGTAGGGGGGGGGGGATTGTCGATCAGATTGGAGGTGCTTTTCCAGAGCAGTGTGTGGGGATCCTAGTACTGGAATAGCAAGAAGTGCTCCAGGTCGGGACTGAGGTGCATTTGCAGAGCTGTGTGAACTAGTACAGTGAAGGTTTAAGTAAAGAAAGACAACATGAAGCCACTTTACCATGTCAGACTTCAGTGCCTGCAGTTCACTGATTCTAAAGGATGTTAATAATGGCTTTAAAGCTGCATTTGCCGGAGGCTGACTGAATTTCTCTCCCTCAGGAATAATGCCACTTCACTGCTGTCTGGGGAATCCCTTTCCCTTGCAGGCTCTTGGCAGGCAGCAGTGGTCCTGCCACAGTCATTTATCAGCAAAGAAATTTTAAATTAATGACCCACATAACTCAGAAAGTTAAGTAAGGTGACAGAAGCTAATGGTTAGAATCCCCATCTGAGGGAAGGGGAAAAGTCAAGTTGCGGGGAGGGAGGGGGAGGATGTTGTTTCCTGCTGCTTATATTCCTCTGAGAAATACAGGCACATCGCCTCTCTCTGTCTCCCTCCCTTTCTCTCAGTCTCTCTCCTTCCTGCCTGTTTTCATTCATTGAGTTTCTCATCTCAATCCCTAGCTCGATCCAGCTTTACCAGCAATAGCAAATGAAAAAAGCAAAAACTCTCCAATCCCTCAATCCTCTGTCAGTTCATCTCCTCATATAGAATCCTGGAAGGCTGAGAAGAGGGGAAGACAATGCTCAGTATAATATAGGGTTGCCAACTGGATCCAGATGCGCCCGACAGGTTCGATCCAGTCCTGGGTTTACCCCATTGCATGCAGGGATATGTAGTTCTGATTTCTCCATTGCACTCCATAAGAAAACAAAAACTACAAGTAACTGCATGCAATGGGGTAAACCCAGGACTGGAGCAAGCTTGTCGGGCGCATCTGGAGCCAGTTGGCAACCCTAGTATAATACCATAAATGAATGTACGCTTCAAAGGTTCTTCTTACCACAGCGAGATCGTGTCCTGGTGTTGCATAAAGCTTGGGCCAAAAGATGGCAAAACATTCTCTGTTCATTCCGAAGTGAGAGTTGGACAGCTGCAAATACTTACAGCTAGGCCTGCTCCCCCCTCCTTCCCCCCCCCCAAGTTCTCCTGCAGGATCTGCAGCACATTTGATTGTAGGTATATATGGGGAGGATAATTTCATGAAGTCACATGCCTATTTAATGCCTCTTCTATAAAGCCAAGTACACAGGTGCTTGACTTCATCAAATACTAGCATAAGTGGCAGATATGCACCTTAGCGTAAGGCATCATCCCTTACCATAGTCCTAGAGCAAGTGTAAATCACCATGCCTACTTTTTGCATGTGTCTTCACTCTAGCTGGTATTTTACAAGAGGTCATTTATGCCCATAAATTACTAAAATACTATTAGGTGTGTTCTAATCATCTAAAACTAGATGCTTTTTTATAAAGTTTTGCTTATAGAGCGGAGTCTAAAAACAGGTTTCCCCAATTATGCAAGTACCCTTCCATCTGACCCCTCTCAAAACAATACACCCCCAAAACAATGCAAGTTCCATCAAACACTTTGATCCCCCTCATCAATACAAGCCCCACCTGATGCTTCAATCCCACCATTCGATTCTTTGATCCCCCCCCAACAATGGAAACTCACCTGACACTCCTTGGGTCAAGTTGCTCCTGTTCTGCTTGGGGCCACTTTCAAAATGACAGCCATGACCCCTAGCGGTATTTTTGTGGTATTATCCCTAGGGGTCAGACTGCCAAAAAAGTCAAAATGCCACTTATTTCTTGTCACTTTACTTTTCATTTATTTTTCTTTCTCGATCCTGCTCTTATTGGGTGTGTTTCACATCAGATGATACCACCTATTGTCAAGGGACTGTATGTGTGCAAAGGTTTACATATAGAATGCTGTAGGCGCCACTGAAGCAATGCTTGTAGATAAGTTCCAGACCACAGTGGTGAAGAGAAGGTACTCCCACCAGCTGAATATTCAAACTGATCTGCACAGTGACAGAGCTGAACCTCATTGTTGGCAGACAACCTAGGCTCTACCAAAAAAATTGAGAGGCTATGGGAGAGGTGAGCATTGTAATGGGGATCAGAGGTTCTGCACTTGCCTTCCAAACAAACGAGGAACAGAGGAAGAGAGACTCTGATTGCCCTTCTAGCACTGTAACACTACCTGCTGCAGGCCAAGATCACCCCCTTTTCCCCCTCATTCACTTAAAGTTTCCTGCACTGCTCTTTCAGTTTCCCCTCCACTCACATCCCCTGCGTCTATTCACTCACTCAGCCCCTCTGCTACTGGTCATCCTCACTCCGCTACCTCTGCATCCACTTACTCACTCACTCACTTGCCTCCCCTCACCCCCCCCCCCCCCCCACCACTCATAACCCTTAATACACTCAGTTGCATTGACCCTGGCACTTACAACCCTCAATCCCTTCACTCATTTACTCTTCTACTACTCATAACTGCCCTCCCCGATCAACTCAGTCTCTCAGTCCCTCTGCCATTCATAACCTCTACATCTATTCACTCTGTCAACTCCCTACCACTGATGACCAGTCTATCCACTTGTTCATGCCCCCCATTGTTACTCATAATTTTTCCATCTACTCAGTTACTCAGTCCTCACCCGCTCTATCCATTCAGTTACTCTCATACATAAACACACTTCAGCTATGCATTTTATTATGAAAGCACACTTTTGTGTAATGCTTAGAGCATGCATGTTTTTAACTTTTTTCTCTCTTTTCTCACTTACTTTACCATTTTGCAGCCTCTTCCTCTCTTCTCCTCGTCTGTTCTCTCCTTTGTGTTCACCTGTCAATCTCTCATTCTCTTTACTCTCCATTTCTCTTCTAACCCTATCTCACTCTTCCCTCCAGCTCTCCACATTTCCTTCCCTCCTGATTTAAGCTCTTCCACTTTTCTTCCCTCAACCATATCTTCCTCATTTTTCTCCTACCTTTCTCTTTCCTCTTCTTCCCAGCAAGGTGGCAAAAGACAAGTGCTCTGGGCAAGCGAAGGAGGATAGTGTTTTACATGCTTTCAAATCTAGAGCAAAGGCCAAAATCTGTGACTATTGTCATGACCACCTAATTGCAGAATATGGGGAACGCTGCTCTGACTGAGATAGGCAGATGGAGGGTGGGGAGTATGGGAGTTGCCTTTTTCAATCTCCAACAAAAAGCCGGGCCTCAAGTCTTCTGCTTTTAATATGGAATACTTTTGGAAACACTGATGTGGGAACCTCAAGAGCCGATCAGCTCACTTCTTGATTGACAGTTCTATTTTGATTGCCACCAACTGCAGAAAATCAGTTAGCTCGTTGGCATACAAATAGCCTTGTGTGAAATTGAGGCAGCCGGCCTCGCTAGCTGCTGTCATTGCTGCATATCAGTCATGTATGCGCAGTACTGAGGAGGGCAAAGCATAATTTTAACTCACATTCTGAACTGGCCGCACATCAAGAGTTATGCATGAATTTCAGTACTAGAAGAGCGGGGTATTTGTAGTTGACTGCTGTGCTACCAGGGCTAGCTCAACCATTAAGCAAGACTAGGCAGCCACCTAGGGCAGCATCTTCTAAGGGGCAACAAAAAAGCAGCGGCAGTCAAAACAAAACAGTAGATCTTAGCAGCCCCACAAACTCAACAAGCCCTCAGCGCAATCTTTCACCTGCAGGGAGAACAGGCACACCTACAGTATATAAACAAAGTTGAATATTTAAAAAATATGATATCCAATTATGAATTTTTACAGGTTTGTTGTAGGAGGGGTGGTGTTGAGATGATCATGATTGTTAAGTTTAATTATCAAAATCTCTGGGGAGGGAAGCATAAGGCTGAAGGTTTGCTTAGATTGCGCAATACCCTTGCACAGGGCCAGCGCAAGGAGATGAGGTGCCCCAGGCAAACTTTATCCCTTGCACCCTCCCCTGCTCCCACCCCCTCCCAAGTCCCCGTTGCCATCGCTGCCACTCCTCTCTGGGACCTGCAATGGCAGCAATGGTCTCAAACAGCCCTTACCTTAAGCATCCGACTACCTCTTGAAGTCTATGAAGAAGAAGTGTGATCCATCACATGAAATGCTTAACTCAGATCCAGCTGAATTAATAAGACATTGCAACCATTTTCCTAATAGCACGTAGACCTCATTAAGCATAGCCAAGAGTGCTGATTCTGAGCTATATTCGCAGTGAAAACCTGATTGTTTAGGATGAAGTACATTAGAAGTCTCCAAAAAGACAAATAGCTGTCGAAAGACCACTTTCTGATCTTTGCTAAGAAATAAAGATTGGTAATAGGATAATAGTTGGAAGGAACACATGAATCAAGGCCCCATTTTTTTGCTGTAAAAGGGGGTGGATATAACTTTCCTCCCAAGCTTGCAGAACAATCCCTTCAGCCAAACTATTTTTGACTAAGGGATATGTTTACTAATCAGTGGTAGCGGCTTCCTACTACTACTACAACTATTCATCACTTATAGAGCGCCACGCATGCAGCGCTGTACAGCTAACCAACAAGAGTTAGCCAGAATACAAGAGACAGTCCCTGCCCATCAGAGTTATGCTCATCGGAGCTTACAATCTAGTGAGAACATTACAGAGCATAGGTCAGATTAATGCAAGGCATGATATGGTCAATACGATATGGTCGTGAGAATTGACGGGGGTAAGCAAGGAAGCCATAAAAAAACTTCAATTAGCACAAAACGCAGCAGCAAGGACCATAACGAAAGCCCCACCTTTCCAACATATAACCCCAATCTTAGAATATCTACACTGGCTCCCGATTCAAAGCCGCATAGAATATAAAACTATATTAACCACCTACAAAGCCATAACAAAAACAGCACCCCTGCCCATAAATAACCTTATCAAAATAGAACCTACACACAATCTACAAAGGAGAGACCAGCTTAATAAACTAACCACTCCAAAAGAATTCATTAGGGCCAATAAATCCACTAACAAAAAAGCCTTCTCCCATGCAGCACCTATCTTGTGGAACACAATCCCAATAGAACTAAGACAATTACCCGACATAATGGAGTTCAGAAAAAAACTCAAAACACACTTATTCACAAAGCATTATGGATCTCTGACCAGCACACCACACACCCCCCAACTGGATAAAGGATAATCCCACCCCGAGTAATACACAACTCATCAAAGAATGAAGTGATACACCCTAAAACAAAGCGAATAAGTAAATGAAAAACAAACAATGTATATAGTTTAATTATGTTCATCTGTACATAGTTTACTAATTGTTAATTGTTAATTATTAATTGTTAACTGTATTTACCTAGCTACAAATGTTATATGTAAAAACAGACCACACTGTTTATTGTTGTTATATGGAAACCGCACCTGATCAATGGAAGGAGCGGTATATAAATAATCTGTTAATTAAATTAAATTAAATTAAGATAGAATAAGGATAGAAGTCAGGATCTGAAAGCGACGGTGAAGAGGTGAGTCTTCAACCTGGATTTGAAGAGGGCCAGGGAAGGTGCCTGGCGTATAGACACAGGTAGGCTGTTCCAGGCATGAGGTGCAGCAAGGTGAAAGGAGCGAAGTCGGGAGTTAGCGGTACAGATGAACGGCATAGATAGAAGTAATTTGCTTGCAGAGTGCAGGTTCCGAGAGGGGATGTAGGGAGAGATCAGAGATGAGAGGTATGGAGGGGCCACAGACTGAATTTATTTATAGGTCAGTAGGAGAAGTTTGAATTAGATGCGGAACTGGACAGGGAGCCAGTGAATCGACTTAAGAAGAGGAGTAATGTGGGCGTGACGAAACTGGCGAAAGATTAGTCGAGCAGCGTGATTTTGTATAGATTGAAGGGGAAGGAGGTGGCTGATGGGGAGGCCAGCAAAGGGTTAGGTTGCAATAATCGAGGTGAGAGGAGATTAAGGAGTGGTTTAGCGTTTTGGTGGTGTGTTCAGAGAGGAACGGGCAGATTTTGGTAATACTGAAGAGGAAGAAATGGCAGGTCTTAGCTACATGCTGGATATGTGCGGAGAAGGAGAGAGAGGTGTCAAAGATAACCCCTAGGTTGCAGGCTGAGGGAACAGGAAGGATAGTAGCTCCGTCCACATAGACTGAGAAAGGGGGAAGAGTAGGGGAGGAATTGGGGGGAAAGATAAGGAGTTCAGTCTTAGCCATGTTCAGTTTCAATCAGTGAAGAGACATCCAGGCAGCGATGTCGGAGAGGCAGGCAGAGATCTTGGACTGGGTTGCTGGAAGAAATAGTAGGTGTAGAGAGATAGATTTGGGAGTCATCGGCATAAAGATGGTACTGAAAGCCGTGGGAGGAAATAAGCACGCCAAGGGCTTGGGTATAGAGAGAGAAAAGGAGGGGGCCCAAGACTGATCCTTGGGGTACATCTACGTGGAGCGGAGTAGGGGAGGAGGAGGAGCCGCCAGAGCATACACCCACAATCGGAGAGGTAGGAGGAGAACCAGGACAGTACCAGGTCCTTGAAGCCAAGGGAGGAGAGGGTGGTGAGGAGAAGAGTGTGGTCAACGGTGTCAAAGGCAGCGGAGAGGTCAAGAAGAATGAGGATAGAGTAGAGGCCCTTAGATTTAGCCAGGAATAGGTCATTGGAGACTCTTGCGAGAGCCGTTTCAGTGGAATGTAAGGGACGGAAGCCGGATTGTAGTGGGTCCAGGAGGGCCTGGGAGGTGAGGAAGTCAAGGCAGCGGCGGTGGACTGCACGTTCTAGTAGTTTGGCTTCCGTGCAATATTGGAACTGTGGCCTCATTGAATTCAATGGGGCTGCAGCTCCGATATCGCATGGAAGCTGTTACCGCTGATTAGTAAACATACCCCTAAGTGTAATATTTCATCTGATAATTGTAGTGCCTCCTTTTTCCAAAGCTTAGTAGGAGATGCATATGGAAGAAACCTCCCAGGCTTGACCATAGGAAGAATTTTTGATAAACCAAAACTAGAGAGTGGAATGAATGAGCTTAAGCTACTCCCAGTTAATGCTAAAGGCCTGAGGATTGGGACAGAACCATTAATTTTATTCTTAATCTTAGAAATACAGTAACTGGGCAATTGAACTTGTAGTATTAATCAGATCATGAATTTTTGACTGCAGATATAAAGCTTAATAATCAGGTGAGAACTGAATCTGAAGTACTTCCAAATCTCTAGTAAACCGAGAAATGACAAGAAGGAGTTGGCAAGACTTGGAGCTGATCTCCTGTATAAGTTGTGAAGCATCAGCCTTTTTTGCTTGTCTAATACTGTAGCTGAGGAGTAGCCTAGTGGTTAGAACACTGGCTTGGTAACCAAGCAACCAGGGTTCGATTCCCGCTAGCACTCCTTGTGGCCTTGGGCAAGCCACTTAACCCTCCATTGCCTTGGAAGAAAGGCCTGGCAATCTACTTCCGGTGACACTGCCAAGAAAACCCAGGAGCTTCTGGGTCACCAGGAGTCAGGACTGACTCGAAGGCACACATTGCATTGCAATACTGTAGCTACCTTAAATTGGTGTTGACGCTGCTGACCAATGGCTAAGGTATACTGATCTTTATGTTTACAGTTGCCTTCAGCCTTTCTAACATCCTGTTTAAACTGACGAATGGACAGAAATACCATGGATGAGTGGATTGGCTATGCTATTTAAATTGTTTAAGAGGCACATAACTATCTAGCCCAAATTCCAAAGCAGTCGTAAGAGCACGCAGTTTTCCCATCAAATGGCAGCATAGAATAGACCAGATCAGGAATATGGCAGAGTTCCAAAAGTTTCTCAACATCAAAATTCTTTTGATTTCTACATAAACAGTCTTGAAGTTAGACTTAATAACAGAAAGTGATCTCACACATGATGTCCTGAGCAAAAAATAGTCAGACCAAGAAATAGGAAAAATAGTTGGAGATCAAAGAGAAAGACCTGGAGAAAAGAAAAACAAATCCAATGTCCGACGACAACGTGAGTAGGATTAGACAGTAACCAAGTGAGAGACAGATTATCCCTTCTAGCTAAAATATCTGCCTCTGACCTCAAGACTAGATGTTCTGTATGTAAATTGAAGTCACCTAAAAGAAATAGATAATCTCTTAAAGTAGCAGTTTCAGCAATAAATGGCAAAAGTCCATTTATTGCTGAAGACATAACAGGGGGCAGCAAATAACAGAGTAAGATGTTCAAAGGAATAGCCCCTGCTATCTGCAGAAGCAAAACTTCAACATGGGTCAGAGGATGAGATGCAAGTTCTTTACAGCTATAAATTTTTGAAATAAAAAGAGCCAGTCCAACCTCCCCCCCCCCCTTTCCCGGCGATGAGGCCAGTGGGATGCAAAATAAGAATAAGAAGGAGAACATGCCGGCGCTAAATAATGGGATTCACCTTCCTTTAACCAAGCCTCCGTAAGGGGAAACAAATCATGCACCAAAGGCATTCAAGAGCCTTAATATACATTCCTCCAAAGGAGGAGGATATGCCTCAGAATTCCATAAAACACGTAGGTGTCTAGAACTGGAAGAGAATAAGCGAGGGGCCGTCAGATGAACCAAATAGCGACCATTAAGTGTATGCAAGAATGGGAAAGAATACCATAGTATTTTGTGGAATGGTCGATATAGCAACTAGCAAAAAGATACAAGCAGCGGCCTGATCTGCACCCAAATCAGAAATAACTCTCACATTGACTCTCCATGGAGATGCTCCAAGGAGTGCACTAAGGAGCACATGTCCCTTAGATGTGGTGGCATGCGCCAGGGCTGTACCAAGCCATAAGTACATCCTGTGCGACCTGCAAACCTGGCGCATCCCCCCCACCCGTCCGACATTACACGTTTGTCATCTCCCCATCTTACTCCACACCTCTTCATCTCCAGCTGGCTCCCCCCCCCCCTCCCCGTACTGCATGCCTGGCCTGCCCTTGCCACGCCGCATCTTTTCCAGTTCCTTTGGTGGTAGCGGCGACAGCAGCAGTAGCAGTGGTGGCAGCAGAATGGACCTCTAATTTAAAAAAGCATGTGTATGCTCATGTCAGAGGAGGAAGGAATCAGACCAGCCATGCAAGCACGGAGTTGAAAAGACCCGTGTTTTTTTTCAAACTTGGAAGAGGTCCACTGCCACCACTGCAGCAGCTGCCAAGAGAACAGGAAAAATGGCAGCGGGGCAAGGGTAGGTAGTGTGGGGGGAACCAAGGCCAGCAGTTAGCCCTAAATGTGTCCCTATTTTTTTGCACCCTGTGCGGCTGCACCGCTTGCACAGGGCTAGGTATGGTGCTGGCATGTGCCATAAACTGCTGTGCACCGCTACTGACATTTCCTTGATAAAGCCATACCAAACAGACTCAGAACCAGTAAAGCTAGCGTTCAAATCTTGCCTCTCCCAGGATATGTGCAGGGTTAGTGTACAGTTTTGGCACTGTGCTAAAAAATCCATGCAACTTATTTATTTATTTATTTATTTATTTAGACAGTTTTGTATACCGCCTTATCCTTCAATCAAAGCGGTCACAACACAATTGGGGGATACATTTAACAAGCGGGGATATGAGACACATACACTAATACTTACAGGGAACATGGGCAATGGAGGGTAAAGTGGCTTGACCAAGACCACAAGGAGCATCTGTGGGACTAGAAACCCCAGTCCTTCCGGCCCAAGGTTGCTGTCCTCTAGTGGGATTTGAACCCCCGACCTTCAGGCCTGAAGTACCTTGCCCCAACCACTAGGCTACTCCTCCCATTTGGGTGACACCTGCGTGGAGTGTGGGCGCTCCCGTTGCGGCACTGCTAACGTGGGCCTTGAAAGTGTACACTCCCGATGTTTGGCAGGGAGCAGCTAATGCCGGCACAATGGCAGGCAGTAGTTGCTCTCATCAGCGTTATTACTGTGGCGAGCTGTGCTAAATGCAGGGGGATGGTTGTCCCTCACCTCTGTATCTAGTGCAATGCCCATGCTAGTGATGCGGCCCAAAGCCATGTTTCTAGCCTGAGGTCTAGTAAACATGCCTCTTAGAGTATGTAGCCCTGGCTTGGAAAATTAGCATCCTTAGCTTTCCAACTTTAGACATTAATTCCATGTAGCTGTAAGCACATTAAGGATGTTACTGCAGGCTTTCATTTTTCAGCATGCTATCAGAGAAATAACACTACATCACCGCGTTGACTCTTTTTAGAACAGAACCAGATGAAGAATTAAACTAAATGTTTGTAGGTTTACCTGCTTATCAACAAGATGTCATAATGATTACAGGTAAGTGTTGGAGTTCGAATAAACAATATGAGCCTGATTCAGGGAGGGAGACATCCAGGCCTTCCGGACGTCCCCAAGGAAGATGGGCCAGTTAGGATCTGATTCTGAACCGCAGGAACAAAATGCTCCCACAGTGCACAGACTTGGGCCCGTGGATGGCTTGGCATGTCCCTGCCGCCTCTATTCCTGTGACTTAGGCCCCCCTCTTCCCTACCACCTGACCCACAGCTGGCCTGCCGGGGACTGGATTGGGCGGTGGGCATCCCCTGCACCTAGTCCCGGCCCTGGGGGGGGGGATTCCTGGGCTCGATTGCTGGGTCAGTACTGCTTAATCCATTTTCAAGGTGGAATAAGCAGCACGTCCCCTTTGACCCAGAATGATGTACAGGGCCTTGACTTGAATTGGTCCTGTACGTCCTGCCGGGCTGGCCCACCCCTGCTCTGCCCAGATCCCGTCCCCTCCCATCCCCTGCCAGCTCTTTACGTCCTGCTGCTCAGGATGTACGGGGAGAGCCGGAGAGGGAATCGGGCCTGGACAGCTTACAGGGCTTCAAGTCCCGCTGGGACATGCAACCCCGCAACCCACATCCCAGATTCAGGCCCTATGTCACTGAATTGTGCAATATTTTTAAATGATTTATTACTAGAATAATAAATCAGATAAATAATAATTGGCTAGTTCTAGCTAAAAATGCCAATGAAAAGATCCTTACTAAAAAAACATTTAAAGTGGAATTTTAGAAAGGACAATTGAAGTGCAATCTGGGACATCCAAGGCAAAACGTGTAGAAAGATGTGGGGATGTCTATTTTTCAGCCTGATTTTAGAAGCATAGATGTCCCTGATGTAGATGTCTGCAGCCCCATCCACATAGATGTCCCGGCTACAGAATACTGGGGTGGGGACATTCAGCGGTGTGGAAAACTGGAAATATGAGCTCCCATTCCTCAGCAGAGTTTGTTGTCAACACAGGAAACATATGGAAAGGCGATGGCGAAAATCACGATACCCCCGAAACACTCAATGAATATAAAGCTCACCTAGAAAAACATTGCGCTACAATAGATGAGAGAAGGAAACAATTCCATACAGACCTCCTGAAATGATCAATGAATAAACCACATGACTTATTCAACATCGTAAAGACACTAGCAAAAGAACCAACTCTTGACCAGTCTGACCTGCTTCACCCACAAGCATACTCGGACTACCTCCAATCAAAGATGATACTAACCGACAAGAGCACAAACTGCACATACAGCGTCCCTCAGCACCTCTCAACCCCACCAGCCACCCTATCCAAATTTAGAACCATATCAAACAAGGAGATAGAAGACACCATTGCCTCCATCAACTCTTCCACAGCACCAAGCGACCCATGCCCGGCACACTGGTTAAGAGAAATGCGACATGAACTAAGCCAGTTCATAGGAAAAATTCTCAACCAGTCACTCTCTATGGGCGAATTTCCACAAAAATTAAAAAACACATCCATCAGACCATTACTGAAAAATAACAAGATGGACCCCTCAAAAGTAGAATCCTGTAGGCCAATATCAAGCATTCCAATGCTTGCCAAAATAACTGAGAAGGTAGCACAACAACAGATACAGCAACACATTGACACGGAAGCACCTCTAGACCAAGCCCAACACGGATTTAGGGAAGCTCAAGGTGTGGAAACCCTCCTCAACACCCTCTTCAACACACTAATCTCTGGAATCGATAACGCTCGACAGGGCTTTATCCTCATATTCATGGATATTGCAGCTGCGTTCGATTCCGTAAGCCATCCAATACTTATCGAGCGTCTTAAGGAGAAAGGAATTGAAGGCTCTACCCTAAAATGGTGCAAAGCATTTCTATCTAATAGATGGCAATATGTAAGAACCTGCACCGCAACCTCTGAACCATTCATGCAGACACAAGGGGTACCCCAAGGATCATCCCTCTCTGCACTGATGTTTAACATCTACATGCAACCCATCTGCTCCCTAATACGCTCGTTCAACATCCAATGTTTAGCATATGCAGACGATATCCTTTTATTTATGCCATTTTCAATTCAGCAACCAGATTTCTCCCCAATAACAAAATGCGGACTGGTTACACATGCAAAATCTCCGGATCAATCACTCCAAGACAGACGTCCTCTTCATTACAAAGAACCAAGCCTTCATCCCCCCAACAACGTTAAAAGTCAAGAACGCAGAATTGACAACCAAATCCTCAATCCGCTACCTCGGGATCACTCTAGACCAGAGACTGGACATGAAAGCACATATAAAAAACACGGTAAAAACAATATATCACAAAATGCTCCAACCACTTTTAGACCCCAGCGACTTCCAAACAATTTATCAGGCATTGGTTCTCCCACATTTCGACTATGCTAATAGTATCCTATACGGGCTCCCGAAGGCAACTCTCCACCCACTCCAAATGGCAATGAACTCCGCAGCAAGAGTACTAGCTGGGGCACCACGAATGAACCACATCACCCCTATTCTGATGAACCTACACTGGCTGCCCATTCACGCAAGACTCTTATACAAGATTCTAATCACTACTTTCAAAGCCCTGAACAACCAGTCTTCCCCATCCATCAAAGAATTGATCCACTATACACACTCAAATAGAACCAAACGATCAGTAATGGCCAACACATTGCTGGTTCCTAAAGAAATGACCACTTGCACAAAAACAACCTCTAACAGAGCTTTTTCAATCTGCGCTCCCTTGGCCTGGAATGCCCTCCCAGCTGATATGCGTATCATTCCCAGTCAATCCCAATTCCGAAAGGCCCTCGAGCATTACCTTTTCGTGAGACACTACCCTGATTCTAACAACGAACTTCAAATAATCATTGAACCACACAAACTACCCAGACCAGCCCAGCATAGAATAGAAAAGAATAGCTGGCTTAAACTAGCCCATACTGAATAAAATAGGGCCTAAACCAATACACAAGTTACACTGTATATATTGCTGTAAATAACGCTGTAGATATGTTATTCCCTGTTGAATCCAAGTTTTGACCCTTGTTTAATGTAATTTCTATGTGGCCCGCCCGCATAGTAATATGTTGTTTTATTGTAAACTGCACTGATATGTAATAGCGCGGTATATAAGAGAAGTTAAATAAATAAATAAATAACAGTTTACCTCCTTTTTCACACCCTCTGGATGTCTGGCAGACAAAATAAGCATTTCTCTGCTGCTTATTGTGCCTGGAGCAGGTATAAACTTGGATGCGGCATGAGATGTACAGGGTGTTTCTGCAATTGCGCAAGGACATACAGGTTCTTAGTATTACCTCGGAGACTCATATAACACACCTCTGTTCAGATTTGGATGTCCTCATGCTAGGGATGTCCACAGAACCGGCTTCTAAAAGGGCTCCAGGGATGTCTCTGTACTTTGCACAACTCTATGCCCATTTTTAGACGTCCAAAGCACAAAGAGGTCTTCTAAAATAACCCCCTCAAAGTGCTTCAGATAGTTTTGTACAAATTAGACGTTGTAGAACTTCTTAATACTTATACATTTTTTTTTCTTTTTCAAGAATTTATGTAGCAATTCTACTTTGTCAACCATTCAACTTCTTAACCATTAGGCAATTTACTACTTTTCTACAGACTACAATAATATAATTTTACCCTACATATAATCTTTACATTTTCTCTTTATAGGTTCTTCAATAACATCAGGTTCACCTTTGCTCAATATACAGTATTTTCAGTTACTCTTAAATATAAATAAGTATGACAAAAGTCATTTTTTAATTCCCATGTTTCTTTCACAGGTACCAATAGCCCACATTTCTGAAGCTCAGATAAGTAATTTTACAGAAATATGGGGGGGGGGGGGGTGGTTTAAACATATTCATTTAAAACCGGTTCCTAGTAACTTTTTTTTTCAGGTTTCTTGTTTGAAGGAATACTAACAGGTAAATATTTTATTGGGCTGTAAAAGTCAAAATACGCTTTTGAGCTCAGAATAAAAGAAAATTAATGACAGGTGCACCCCAACTGAAAATACCAATGTAGAGGTTGATCAGGTAGCTACTGTATTTATCTCTTCCTGGTGCACTGTCTTGCCTTGTAGCCCGGGGTGTGTTCTTGTCTTTTCCTCTGGTCCTGATCACCCAGCAGGTCACTGGTTCTCTGGATCTTCTGGTCAGGAAGCACCTACTCCCTACCTCAAACCAACTAAATAAGAGAGACTATAGGGGTCATTTGGTCGTGATTTGGATGTCTGAAGATGTGTACGTGGATGTCCAAATCACAGAGATGTCCCCACAGCCATTTTACAAATGACCTTTAAAGACATCTCCAGGATGGGGTCATCCAAGTAGGCAGGGAACGTGTCTGGGGAAGTGCACTGAATTTCAACATCCCTGCTTGATTTCAGAAATGTTGAGGCTGTCTGTGACCCTTTTGAAGTGTAGATCTGCTCCTGGCTCGAATAGACTGGCTTGTTTTCGCTGTAAAACATCCAGAGGGTGTAGAGAAGATGGAGAGTTAAGTGACTAACCTAAGATTGCAAGGAGCAGCACTGGGCTTTAAACCCTGGCCACTCTGGTCCTAACCCATTATTCTAACTATTAGGCTCTAAGACATCCCCATTCTGAAATGCTATACTGGGGACTTCTATGTAGACGTCTCTATAGATGTCCATCATGGGCACAACCGTTTGTGAAATCATGCCTGAACTTGCACTTGGCTGTTTTTTTAGATGTTTTGGCTTTGACATCCCACATTGCACTTAGACATCCTTTGTAAAATGTGCCTTCACCTTCCTATAGTTGGGGTTTTAAAGAACTGCAGGTTAAAGCAGAATTTGCTAAATTCTAAAAAAAATCTTTACTTTTAACTTATTTAAAATAAAAGATATACTAATTATAATTATCAGGGCCGTACCGAGCCAGAATCACGCTCTGTGCGACTTGCACATCAGGTACACCCCCCCCCCTTCCCCATATCTCCGTCTAGCGCTGCCTGCTCCTGCCCTGCCGCTGCCGCTCTCTGTTTTCTCTATGGCAGTGCCAGCAGGGCAAGAGCAGGCAAAGGCTGGATGGAGGTATGGGAGGGGGGGAGCACACCCGATGTGCAAGTCGCCGGCAGCAGTTCTGATCCCTCCTTGCTCTGATGTCGCATCAGAAGAGGGAAGGACCAGAATTGCAGAAAGACCCGAAAAGGCTTAGGGGGCACATTATTATCAGTACCGTACCTAGCCCTGTGCGAGCAGTGCGGCCGCACAGGACGCAAAGGCTTAGGGGGCGCATCTCAGATGTCTGCTGTTGTCCTGCCACCACTGAGAGAACAAAAGGTGGCAGCAGCAGGGCAACAGCAGACATCTGAGATGCGCCCCCTAAGCCTTTGCGTCCTGTGCGGCCGCACTGCTCGCACAGGGCTAGGTACGGTACTGATAATAATTAGTCTCTAGCTGCTCCCTCCCAGTCATTCGCATCACATTCACACTCTAATAGGGAACCCTGGAGGTCTTGTCCCAGTTTTAAAATTATGTTTAGAAAGTCTCAGGATGAAAATAAATGTTCTTCTACACATCAGGAGTTTCTCTCACACTCCTCTTTAGACAGTAGTTCTCACATCAGCTAGTCACAGCCCATAATAAAAGTCTCCATCAGCCATTTCAAACAGAAAACTTGCTTTTAAATGTTTCTCAGAGGAAACAGTCCCTTCTTCCAAAGAAATTTTAATTTTGAATAAGCAGCACAATTACTTTCTTGCACTGCCAGCCACACAGTCTGCAGTCACTGTCTTTTAGCAGTGTAGCAGAACTTTTAAAAACTCAGCAATATCGTTTTCTCCACTCAGGGAAAAATAAATTCTCTTTCCTGAAGAGATGCAACAAGATTTCCTTTCACATCAGATGAAGCCTGTGTCAGCCTTAGAGCTTACAGACTAGCAAAACTATCAATAGGTGTCAGAATTAGAAAATAAAAAATCAAACTTTCTGTCTTACATCATTCTGAAATTTTCATCTAAACACTTCTTCCTTTTAAGCAGAAGAAATTTTCTTAATTCAGTTCTCTCCCCTCCACAGCACAGACCTCTGAATGCAAAGGTCACCAAACTTTAAAAAAATTATAGAAAAATAAATTTTTACTTCCTCTACTTCTGTCACTCGAATAAGAACATAAGAAATGCCATAGTGGGTCAGACTAAGGGGTATGTTTACTAAAGAGCGCTAATGTTGCAGCGGTGATGTTATCACATGATAAGTGACATTATCGCACGATATTACCGCACGATAACATCACTTATTGCGCGATAACGTCTCCAGCGGCGTTAAAGGGCACAGAGAGTGGAGAAAGGCTCCCCAGAGGGCGGAGATAAGGGGTCAATGGGTGGAGAGTGGGCGGGAAGAGGCTCAAGGCACACTAACGCTGTGAAATCAGGGTTTGAAAATTAACGCCAGTGAAAACCTCGCGCTAGAGGCACATTTGCAGAAGAGAGAAACCATTTCAGTCAGCAATGTACAGCAAAGACAGGGAGACCAAGAAAAGTGATAGTAATGATACATGTGCAGCAACAGCATAGTGCCCAAGTATTAAAGGGTACTATGGTGAGGCTGCAAATGGGGTACAGGGGGCTTCAGGCAGGACATACAGTGGGGCAGCTGGGGCACAGGGTGGACTAGGCAGATGCCTAGGTGACACATAGGAATGTAGAAACAGAAAACCAGCAAGATAGCAACTGGCCAAGGGCAAACATGTCCACGAGTGTGTCCACAGTGTCACAATTGACATTCCCCAGCAAGTACCCCAAAGGGCACATAACATTGGCAGGTGGTGCCGGGGAGAAGCGTGGATGTCTATGCAGGCACTCCTACCCCATTTCACGCACCATGGGCACAACACTGGATGGCCTGGGACTGCGCACCACCAGCACAAGGGCATGTCAGCATGGTGGCGGAGGGGTGCTGGTGGTGGAGGGGGCAGTGGCATCTTCCCACATCAGACCACAGCCAAGCCCTGTTTAGGTAGGTGTTGTGCAGTGCAACAGAGAAGGTCTGTCTGATGAACAGTCATGGTATCCCCAGGGAACAGTCAGCTTCTGCGACAGCAGTTTGGTGAAGTACACACAGCCAGTATATTCAGGAGCAAAAGGTCACAGGTTCAAGTCCTAACTATGGCTCCTGCAGACCATGTCCCTATATTTTACCCAGTATTAAACCATGGTAATAAAGACGGAACCTTTATTGAAGATAAAATAATCACACCATAAACGCCTGTATTTTACCCTAAAGAGCGCATACACCATAACCATGTGCAATCCCTAGAGCAGAGTTTCCCAACTGCAGTCCTGGAGGGCCAAACACCATTCAGGTTTCATGCTGTCCCTAATAAATATGCCTGTGATGCATTTGTATGCACCGCCCCCATTGTCTGTAAATGTGTCCATGCATATTCATTAGGGACAGTATGAAAACCTGAACCATGTTTGGCCTACCAGGACCGGAGTTGGGAACCTCTGCCCTAGAGTAGCGGTCAACAGGGGCACAAACACCCACACCCACAGGCTCCACTATCCAATGGCTCATGGAGAGTCAGGCTGTTGGGCCCTGCGCGGAGCAGCATCTACCAATACTAGCACCTGCATACCTTAGCAATGCCGTCTTAAACTTGTAAACACATTCCACATATATCAAAAGGTTGCTATGATTAATGTCAGGTAACAAATCCTAAGTTAAACACAATTTGTTGACAGAGATTCATCATAGCAACCTTTCTGATATCTGTGGAATGTGTTTCAGTTTTTGTTTTTGACAGTGTTTACCACCCCGGGGAGTGACCCTAACAGTATTGAGTACCATAGCAATACCTGCACTGTGCCCAGGACTGGTGAGATGGCCAGGGCTGCCAACCACCTCTATATTTGCACAATGCTGAAATAGGTGTAGGAGTGTGTGTATGTCTATCCAGTGTTTTGTGGCTGCCTACACCTTACTGAGCCCACAATGCTTGCACTGTTTCCAGTGTTAGCCTGCCAATGTGCATAATGAGGAGAAGGATACTGTGGGTATGGCCCGGACAGGATGGCCTGGGCAGGATGCATCTGCACAGGGCATAGGGAAATGGCTGGGACATTGTAGTGCCCAACCACCACCTGCATGGACAGGGTGGCCACAGCATGTCATGCTGGGGGGGGGAGGGAGGGTCACTCTCACCCTGACTGAGCAGTGACCATGGCATGGCTAGGTTCCCCCATAGTGCTATGCAATGTTTCTCTTAAGTGATATTTGAGTTCCCTTTTCTGGGGCCCAATCACTGACATATCTGCTTGGCGTATGTGTTCATATCCCATTTTTAGGTGCACACAGTTCCTCCAGGAACACGCACTATGTACTAGCTAACAGACTGTCTGCGGTTAGCATGTCTATGGCTGGAACACCTTGCAGGGTGCAGTGGGTGGAGACTGACTGTGCCCTCTGCTGGTGAATGTCAGATAGTGGTGGGGGGCAGCTGAGCTTTTCAAGGCCTAGTGCCTGTCTGCCAGTGCCCTATGTGATGCATCTAGATCTTCATTGACTGCCCTTCAGGGTGCCTATTCCCCAGCAGGACGGGGGGAGATGGTTGCCTCTACTGCCACCATTGCAGAGATGTAGAATGTGGATCTGTTGGTGGGAGATGCTGTCCCTTCCCTGACCCACAGAGGGTGGTGCTACATAATCTGTTTTTGGGTCCAAACACCACCCTTCTCTTATAACATGTGACCATGACAACCACACAGCATATGCACTATTCTGGGTGCATCATAGTCCACAAGAGCTAGACATGACTTGGAAATACAGATGGACACAGGTGTATACTAGGTGTGCCTGTAAGGACTACCTATCACACACTAACACAGAGAAAGACCTGCAGCACAACCTATCTCAGTCAAGCCAGGTGCTGTGGACCTGGTGCTGGGTGCCCCACCTCAATCTCAGGGTGAGCACAGGAGCCACACAATGTCACGGTTTGTAGCTACTCTGTGCCAGTAACACACACGGTCAGTTCCCCCTACCAGGCCGTGGTGCTATAGAGGTGCATACCCCATCTTGAGGGCAGATGTAGGCTGCTGATCTGCATGTGCAGTGCATCATGGGTATGGGTGGGTTTATCCTATCCTGGTAACCACAGCAGACAGTTTGTGCGGTGACCTACAGTCTTTCTGTAGCCAGCCAGCAGTGTGTTAGACTCTATAGAGATGTAACCCACTGGTTACGTCAAAGATTGTGAAAACAGAAGTCATGGGTTTGATCCCACAGTGGTATTATTTAATAACGCTGTTTGAGGCTTTTCCTTTTAATTTAAATCAGTGCTGCCAGCAGAAACACCCTCACAGTGCTGTAGCCTAAGGTGCCTCATAAGGCGCCCTATAGGGCACCCTATAAGGCAAACTATAGGGCACATTATAAGGTGTCTTGGCAGACAGGGCATTTTATAATGTGCCCTATGGAGTGCCTTATAGGGCGCCTTATGCGGCACCTTAGGTTACGGCACTTTGAGGGTGTTTTTGCTGGCAGCACTGATTTAAATTAAAAAAGGGAAATGCCTCAGACAGCCTTCTTACATAACACCACTGCCGGATCAAACCCATGACTTTTGCTTTCACAGTCATTGCAGTAACCAGTGGGCTACATCTTTACAGCTTCTAACACTGCGCTGGCATGAACTTAGGGTTAACACTCGTTAACTTGCCACTGCGCCCACTATCGCACGATACCAATTCCTTGCAACCTTCCCTCAGGACCGCTGACTATCTTATATGGCATTCTTCACATTAACGCTGCAACTAGCACTGGTAACATTAAGGGGTATGTTTACTAAACGGTCCTAATGTTACCGGTGCTAGTTGCAGTGATAACGTGAGGAATGCTATATAAGGTGGTGGGCATTCCGGCATAAAGGAAGCAATGGCGGGGTATCGCGCGATAGAGGGCGCCCTGGCCAATATCGCGTGATAGACGCGCTGTGGCACGTTATCGTGCTGTAACACTAAGTTTGCGCACTGAGCTGGGAACAAAGGACTAGAGGTGTAGCCACTGGTTAATACAATGACTGCTGATACAATGACTGCACCTGATACAGCAGTCATGAGTTCAATTCCTCAGTGGTGATATGTAGTCGGGTTGTCTGAGCCAATTCCTTTTCCTGCCTGTAACGGTCAGACACATCTCAACAATCTGCACTGTCCCTCAAAAAAACGCTCATCCCTGTGCTCTAACCTAAAGCACCTTTTAGGGCATACCATGAGGCACATCATAAAGTGCCACGTCAACCAAGGCGGGTCAGAATGTGGCCCAGAGAGTGGTACAAACAGGTGGTACCCTACAAGGCATCATATAAGGCACCCCAGAGGCTGGTCGAACCCAAGGTGGTGCTAAAGATGCCCCAAGGATGTTAAGGTGACCAAAGAAATGTTGGCTAAGGGCAGTAAGGTGCACCAACCTCACAAGCATGAAATGTATGGGTCAAACACAGATGTAAGCCTAACACTGCATAGAGCAGCAACGAAAACCAATGAAGAAGTGATGTAAGGAAGGAGATGTCTGAGGTGATGGACCTGCCAAATCTGTGAGCAGCCCATGTGGCAGCTGGTAAAGTGAACAAATATATCAGGGGCAGCTGTACCGATGCACAGGGTGATGGTACTGTAAAGTGCAACAATGACAGTGTGTGGCAGAAGTTGGGAATACGTGTCCAGCAGAGGAGCTAGAGGTGGCAGGAGAAGTGCAATGACAGGAGGACAGAGGAGTAGCAGTGCCATGCAGAGCAGACACCAGAGAGGCAAGAATGAAGAGCCGCGATGCAGAAAAGGGTGCCAGTGCAGGACATGGGGTAGCAGCCTGCACAGTAGGACAGGACGCCACAGAGCTTGCAGATACAGATAGACTGACAGAAGGATGGTTGGCAACAGTGATGAAGGTATAATGTGCCAGCAGCACAGACCGTCACAGATAGGACTGTGACAGGAATGCAAAGTACGTGTGTACGAGAGGCATAAAATAATTAGAACAGAGAGGAATTGAACCCATGACCACTAGCACAGATAGCAATGCACAAACTGGTAGGCTACAACACCAACATGAGCTCCACAGCAAAGGCTGCATACAAGAACACTGGAGGGCAGCACACCAAAACACAGCTGGCTGCCAGGATAGGGCAACCCCAACAGTAATGAAGATGCAATGCACATGCAGAACCGGTGTGTCAGCTCATATCACAGTCAGTAATTGACACAACAGCCACATATAAATACATGCACACACACAATAAAATGTTATGCAGTGGACACAGCATGCAAAAGAGCAAAGAACCTAAACCCAATGGGCGACAGGGGATGCTCTGTGGAGCAGGGAAAAATGGGGAACAGAACGGAAAAGGAGCATGTGAGACATGAACCTACAAACAGACATGGACCAGATCAGATCAACAACAGCAATGCCAATCCCCCAAGCCGACATGGACAGTACAAAGAAAGAGCCATATGTAACAGCTAATATGCGATGGATAGGCTGCATCGAGGACATACTGTGGTGTACAGTGAAGAGATGGAAGGGTGTGTGGAGAGGTGACCAATTATCAGGCAGTTCCTGGTCAGGTTAGCACAAAACAAGGAACATGTGGGACTCAAACCTGCAACCTATAGTGCTCTAACACATGTCTGCAACCACTATCCCAAACAACCACAGCAAGCACAATGCAAATATGTCCCCTCAAAGGGAATGTCGGTATGGAAATCCTTAGCACCTGTGATGTGTCAGATGGCTTCCACATAGCCAGCTGCCACCGTACAAGGATGTGAGCACAGGTGGGCCATGTACATTACCAGAACATAACAAAAGACACGTGTCAGTGTGGTCAAGCAGCAGCAGAGAGAAATGTGGGTCCAACACATAATTTTATTGTGGTCAATCAGTCGACATATCGTATATACCACCTGTCAGCATATCAAGGTCGTTGGTTTACAGTGAACAAACTGAAAACACATTGAGCATGCCAGCTACCCACATGTCACCCCAAAGTCACTACTAGATTGTAGTCTGTTGCTCTTTAAACGGTCAACTCCAGGTAAACAGAAACACACACCGTTTAATGACTTACTCTGCAACTTGGAAGCTTATTTGTTTCACTCAAGCACTTGGCAATTGGCAATAGGTCTCAGAAAAACCAGCGGCACGTAAAGCAGGAGCTAATCGCTCGTTGACAGTGCCAGTTTTACATCAATGACCTTCTGCCTTGCTTGGCTTATTTTTTTGTAATATATTGTTAACGCTTATTTTTAAGTTGCTATTAAAAATATCTTCCTTCTAATAAATATTTCAACATTCCTCGTATTGTGGTTGATATATATTCTTTCTCAAAATTAATATGCTTCACATGAGGAACAATATTTTGACATTCCTCATATTGTGGTTGATATATA